>CM038681.1:291235059-291835059 GCA_021605205.1 Aegilops longissima
AAACATAATAAAGCAACGTGAGTACAAAGGTACTCAAGAAGACTTACATCAGATCCTATTATACATGCATCTGTATCAAGAAGGTAATGTGGGGTTTAGTTGCAGCAAGCCAGCTTTGACTCAGTGGCTATCCTGTTCTACGACTACAAGAACTTCTTTGAGGTGATATGGCGCACACAAGTCCACTAGTCACCACACAATACACTAGTATGGATTCATCCCCGTCTCCCTACAAGAAGGCCACCCATAGCACTCACACTTATTTTGAGCTTTTGAGCGTATCCACTTCGAGTTGTCTATGTACCACGTAAGCATCCAAGAAGTCCATAACCAAGGACACGGCTATTCGAATAGATCATGAAAACCCTGCAGGGGTGTACTTCTTCACACACGCCTCACCACTTATCACCATGTACACGCCATGTACCTCGGCAACCTTCAAGCGGAAGCGCATGCAGGGTGTCGGCCATGATCCGACTAACCACACAAGACTCTAGCCAGTGTATATCGCCTATTCGGGTTCCATCCGCAAGGAGATCCGGACGGGTGTCGCCACGGCCCCAAACGATGTGTGCAGGGTTCCCGAGCCCACCATCCGGTGCCACTGTACACCAGGCCACATGTGCCTAGTCTGTCCTAAGCCCACCTCGCCAGTGCCACTTGGTAGAAAAATAGCACTACCTACAAACACCATAAACTAGTTGCACTCCTCGGACAGAGATCAAGTTGGTTAATAAGTCGAGGGGTCGAGTTATCGAACCCAATGTGTGGTAGTATCGAGTCATTGGACAACATACATAGAACTCAAGGCTTAAGGACGGTTCCAAGGAGACAACCCACCATGTACTCATACATGGCCTCTCACCGCTACCTTTACCAAATCGTGTTCACACACTTCACTCTCAAAGATCGTAACATATCGTAACACTCCAATTCATTCCCAATGAATCAGACCGACACAACTCTAAGCAACAGCATGCATAGCATGGTAGGAACACAACATGGCTCAATCAACTCCTACACATGCTAGTGGGTTTCAACTATTTATCGCGGGCCATGACAGTCATGCAGAGGAATGGGTTCAACCACCGCAGCACAAAGTAGCAGATGAATCGTTGTTGTCGCAATAACTAAGAGCAGGAGCGAGAGAGTAGGATTGTATCGGAATGAACAAGGGGGTTTGCTTGCCTGGTAAATCAACAAGGAGGCATCGCTTCACGCATGTGTACTCTCGAGCACTCTCCGTAGCTGGACCTATCGAGAAGGAACGGTACCAACAATCAATACACAAGCATATGCAACAATATGATGCATGAACATGGCATGTAGATGTGATGCTGTTTGAGCTAATGCAGCTAGAGTTCATTTGTTGAAGTCCATTTGAACCAAAGATTCAAATGCATTTCCAAAGTAAGCTCTTATATATGCCGTTATAGTGTTTCACTTATACAGCGGGTATAAGTTGGTTTTTCATTTATGAAACTGGTACAGATGGATAGATTGCATTTTCTCGATAATTTTCATATATAAATTATTTCAATCAGCTACGGTTGAATTTATATGATTTTTGAAGTTTTGCTAATGTTCGAATTTCCGATTAAATTAAACTCGTGAATAAATAATTGCGCCAAGATGATGTCATGCTCTGCGCCAAGAGGTCAACGGTGCTTGATTAGAGTAAACCCGACGTGTGGGGTCCACACGCCGCGACAAGGGGTTAGACAGAGGGTTATTTGCTTAATTAAAAGGATTAGGGCGCGGGGCCCACCGGGTCGTTGTCGTTGGTTAGTTAAACGGTGATTAGCCTTAGGCTAATCACCGGCAGGCCGGGCCCGCACGTTAGTCGGGCTAGGGTCGCCGGCGGCGACCTCGGACGCGGCGCCCACGCCGCAGGCACGGGCGACTGTTTGGGAGCATCGGGCGGAGCCCGTGCTCGCGCGCATCGTGGGGCAAGTAGAAGGAGGAGGGTGGCCGAGCTTGCCGGAGCAGCAGCTCGGGCGGCGCTGGAATTCGCTTCAGCAGTGAGCGGGCTGCAAGGCACGGGAGGCCACCAGAGGGGCTCGTGGCACCCTCGTGGCACCAGGAGCACGATGGGGTGCTCGGTTTGGGCGAGGCGGGCCGAGACGACGACGGCGACATGGACGCGGCGCAGGCGCCACGGCCATGGCGGGGAACGATATCGCACGAGCGATTAAGCGGAGAGGGGGAACGGTGGCGGAGCTCACCGCGACTCGACGGGCTTGATGGCGAGCCTGTGGACGATTGGAGACGGCGGGCGCCGATGGGGATTCACGGCGTCGAGATGAAGACGACGACGCCGAGGACGGGCAGAGCTCGCCCGGTTTCTTTGCTCGGTGAGGAGGGAGAGGGGTCACATGAGCTGGGGAGCGTGTCGGGAGGTGCGGCAAGGGCCGAGGCCACGGTGGGTGTGGATGGCGGCGACGACGATTTCGGCCGCAAGAGAGGGAGCGAGGGGAGGAGAGAATGGCGGGGAGGGAGAGCAAGAGAGAGAGATGCGGGCGGCGGCTGGGTGCTTTCGGGCAGGCCAGGTCGAAGAGGGGAGAGGGCAGGCAGGCTGCGTCGGGCTGCACATGGGGCAAGGGGCGCACCACCACGCCTCGCCTCCTCGGGCGCGAGGAGGGGGACGATCGGGCGCGGGCGCTGGGCTGGGTCAAGATAGAGCCCGCCAGCAAGTGGCCTGTAAGTCCGTGTAAGGGTTTTCCTTTTGTTTATTTTCTATTTTTCGACATTTGTTTTGACTTAGTAGAATACTAAATCATTTTATTTTCTTATGCCAATTTTTTGTAGGAGCTAGTGGCATTATTCGAGAGCTCCTCATCAACTAGCATAATTTTTGGACATATAATATATATATAACATTTATATATCCAATGCAAATAATTATGCATTAATTCCAAATGCCCAAAATAAATACTTATGAGCTCCCAAAATATTGGTTTGATTTTTATTTCATTCCAAGATTTTCAGAGGGCAACATGAGCATTTTCTTGGACCTTTTGGAGCAATTTTACTTGGGTCATTTTTAAATGATTCTCGAGGGTTTCACAAATCCTCATTTCAAAATTAAATGGAATTTAAACATGATGCACAAATGACTAGCTAGCCTAGGTCATACTGTAACTAGGGATGTGACAGCTACTATATAGCCCTCGGGGCACCGCACTCTCCCGAATTGGGAAAGCGATGTGCCCGACCGAAACCGTCCTTCGTTAACGCGGAGGAATCCTAAACATTCCAAAGGAGTCATCGAAAGTGGTTGACCAGTCTCTCGCTATATCATGACAGCCAAGCCGGCTTTCACGGAGGTGCTCGCCCGCCGAACCGGGCACAATCGCAGTAGTTCTCCGGTGCGCGCTAGCCGTGAAAACGGAACGTAAGGCAACAAAACACAGGAGCCGGGCAACCCAACATTTGACCAAAGACATGATTCGGAGCTGATGCATATAAGGCCTAACTCAAGACGCCGAATACTCCCGAAGGTATTCGGTCTTTATGAAAATGGGCAGAATAATGCCCTAAGCCCCCGTGTCCGTGCACGCCGCAAAAATTCTGGTGCTTGCAATGCCAAAACGCCAGCCTCCTCCTCGCTTATAGTAAGGAACCGGGATGTATATCAACAAGAGACAAGAAAAAGGTTTACGCAGGTATTATCCAAAAGAATCCTTGCAACAGTCCCTACCGCACATCTGCGCTTGTGTCTCAAGCAGCCGCATCCGGACGGTGTAGTACGCCGCTCGTCTGTAAAAGAGAGGAACTTAGTTTTAAAAGAAAAAGGATCGTGCAAAAGATGTACTGTACATTAAATAAACAAAGTACTAATCAAGGAGTGAATAAAATTGAGCTTTATTGTCTCTTGTTATACATGCATGCAGCCCTCGATGGTGGTATGCCGCTAGTAGGCGCCGGACTCGTCTAGCCGTGTCCGTGTCGACCCCGATTCCAAGTCACATCGATCTAGCCGGTAACACATCAATCACTTTATGACCTCACGCATGATATTCCCACGGTGTCGCCTTACCATGGCCCGGACCGTTTGCATCTTTTGGCTCACGATATGATAGTGTCGCTAGCATCCATATGACAGAGAACCCGGGCCGACATGGCTAGTCGTGAACCCAAAGCGGCACTAACCCATGGGGACAGCATACATGAATCACATCGAGCATGTCGGTCATCAACGATGAATTCGGCTGTAGCACTGGCTAACAGGACTCCGTATCCCGGCCAGTAGCAGCTAGGCAGGACTCGAATATCACCGCTGTGACATTTCCGGGGACGTATATAGGAACGGCGAAACACATGCCGCCAGTCAAGTGTCCAAAGCAGTAGTGTTGGGCTAGCAGGACTCCGTGAACCGGTCAGAGCGGACTACTATCGCCAGAAGCACTAGACTATATTTCCCATATGAGAGGCTGCCAAGGATAAACAACTAGATTGTCGGATCCCACACATACCAAGCATTTCAAACATACACACAATATGCTCAATATGTGTAAATACAACATGGCATCACAACATAACTCTACGACTCAAATATTTATTCATTAGGCCCGAGGAGCGAGATATTACAAAATGGGTCTCATGACCCAACACTCGTGAGCATACAAGTCAAAGCACAAGCGAAGCTTAACATGTCTCGAGTACGTACATCTACAAATGAAAAAGGCCGAGAAGCCCGACTATCTACCAGATCTGCCGAGGGCACAAGATCGTAGCTGAGGTAACAAGCTAAACGCTGAAGTCCACGTGGAACTACTAGCAGACCGGCGCCTCTCGCAAAAAACATAAAATAGGCAAACGTGATTACAATTGTACTCAGCAAGACTTACATCGTAACTAACTACATATGCATCATTATCAAAAGGGGTGGTGGAGTTTGACCGCAGCAAGCCAGCCTTTGACTCGGTGGCTATCCCTGAACTATGACCGCAAGTAACTCCTTTGAGGTGGCGCACACGAGTCCACATATTCACCATCTCAATACACCACTATGGATCCGCCCCGCCTCCCTACGAGAACGCCATCCATAGCACTCACGCTATCTTGCACATTTTAGAGTATCCACTTTCACTTGTCTATGAACTGATATAGGCAACCCGAAGTCCTTCTCCATGGACATGGCTATTCAATAGATCATATTAACCCTGCAGGGTGTACTTCTTCACACACGCTCACCACTTACCGCGTTTACCGACATGTACTCAACAACCTTCAAGCGGAAGCCAACGTGGGTGTCGGCCACGCCACCAAACACTCAAGTCCCTAGTCCAGGTTTATCGCCTATTCGGTTCCATCCGCAGGAGTCCGCCGAGGTTTCCATGAACGGCCCCGAACGATGTGTGCAGGGTTCCCGAGATACCAAACGGGCATTCGCACACCGGCCACGGTGTATCTACCGCATCATAGCACACCCCTAGGGTCAGCCACGCACGGCCTCCAACACATATCCTACAAACACCGTAAACTAGTTGCAACTCCCGGACAGAGAACAAGGGTGGTTAAGAAGCCGAGAGAGTCAATTAATGATCCCAATATGTGGTAGTAACTGTTTCATGGATCACAAACACGTAACTCAGTTCTCGAGGACGGCTTCAATGAGACAACCCACCATGTACTCCTACATGGCCTCTCACCGCTACCTTTACCAAATCGTGTTCACACACTTAGCTCACACACAAGAGGACATGTTCACACACCTCCGATTCATCCCCGATGAATCAGACCGACTCAAATCTAAGCAGTAGGTGCATGACAAACAAGCATGAATGAGTAGGCACAACATGGCTCAAACAACTCCTACTCATGCTAGTGGGTTTCATCTAATTCATCGTGGAATGAAAGGTCATGCAGAGGATAAAGGGGTTCAGCTACCGCAGCAAGTAACACATGAGTCGTTGTTGTCCTAATGCAGTAAAATAGAGCAGGAGCGAGAGAGTGGGATTATATCGGAATGAACAAGGGGTTTTGCTTGTTCGCACTTCAAGATAATATAGTTCTTCATCGGTGTCATCGAATTCATCGCTTGAGACGCCGCTCACCGAGAGGGACAATTACCGTAAACAAGAAAGAACACAATCAATGAAATGCACATTCACATGAATGACATGTCATGTTAAGGTACTGAATTCACCTAATGCAGTATCTAGCGAAGTTAATTGAAGTGGAATTCAAACAAGGTTAAACTCCAACTCCAAATGCTAGTTCATAAATTACCCTAATCATGATTCATCCTATTCAGTGAGTTTTACTTGTTCAATCATGCATGAAAGTGCCATAAACAGATTCTTCATATTTTCTGATCATTTTCATATATATATTATTTGATTTGGAGTTACGTTGATTTTCTATGATTTTTAGAAATTTAGTACATTTTCGAATTTCCTGAATTATAATAAATCCAAAATGGGTTATTATGTCAAGATGACATCACCCCGATGTCAAGAGGTCAATCTAGGCGCCCAGGTCAAACCTGACCTGTGGGACCCATACGCCGCTGTAACAGGCTGGTTGGGTGGATGACAGTGGGACCAGTCAATGGACACGCCAACAGGTCAACGCCGACGCGTGGGGCCACTCGATTGACTTAAACTAAACAGGTTTACTCCGTGGTTAGTTAGGTGGTGGGGCCGGTCTGTCAGTGACACAGGGCGAGATTACCACGGTAATTAGCTTCGGCTAAAGACGCCACGCCACCTCACCGGAGTTGGACGCCGGCGAGCACATCCGACGACGGAAGTTCATCGAAACGAAGCTACGGCAACCATTTGCCTCGCCGCTTGTTTCTACGGGTTCGCCGAGTCCACGCGCATCCGTGAGGAGCAAGCGAGAGGAGCTGTGATGGGCTGTGGCGCCGGTGGTGGCGAAGCGAGGCGGCGACGGAGTTTGGGCGCACCGGGAACGAGGCTGCAGTGCGCTAGGGGAGAAGTTGATGGGCTAGGTGTCATCCGGGCCACTAGAAACACGCCGGTGCTACGATTTCGGCGTAAGGGCTCGGGTCGGGAGCTACGCGCCATGGCGGATGGCGGTGCTCGGGCATGTGGGGAAAGGTGCTACGCACGGAACGAGCAAAACGAAGGAGGGAAACGGAGGAGCTCACAGCCGAGTTCGCCGGGCGGTCTCATTGGGCTCAAGAGGCGCCAAGACGGCGAATCGGGTCGGCAATCGGCGGCGCCGAGGTTGAAGACGATGGCATGGAGGCGGTGCAGAGCTTCCCGGCTCGCGTGGCTCGGTGAGGAGGGTCGAGGACAGAGTGGCGGAGCTAGTGGGCTAGTCGGGGAAGCGAGGGAGGGCGGTGGTCGCGGGCAACCACGAGTGGCGGCGACGGGCCGCTCGGGTGCGCAAGGAGTGAGAGAGTAGAGGAAGGGAGAGGCCACGGTGAGGGAGAGAGAGGTCGGGAGTGCGTGGCGCCGGTGGAGACGCCCAGCCCTAGCGGCAAGCAGGAGCTAGCGAGGCACGCTGCGACCACGCCGCCGCCTCCCACGGGCAGGAGGTAGAGACGACGGAGGAGGCGGTGGTGGATCGGGCCGGGCCAGCTACAAGGTTGTGCTGTGTGGCTGTACCGGAGGTAAGCCTGTGTGGGTTTCTCTCTCTCTTATTTTCTGTTTTTCTATTTATTTACTCTATTTTGATTTAGTTTATAAACCAAATCATTTTAATAAATCCTGAAAATAATTGTGGGCATAAACTGAATTATTACAGAGGCCCTTAACTATTTTCAGAATTGTTGGAGCATTGAAAATATTAATAGTATTTAAATTCCCAATTCAAATACAATATGGTTTATTCAAAATCCAAAATGTCCTGGAAAAATATGCATCATCTCCGGATATGGTTTTCACCCGCTTCCATAATCATGAACATTTTTGCGCACCAATTTGGTTCATTGAAAATAATTTGAAGTTGAACCTATTTGCATTTCATTTAGTGCTAGGGTTTGTCATCCCCATTTCAAATTTCATGAAAAGTAAACATGATGCATGGATGCAATGCCACTAGTTACAAGCAAGCTCTAGGGCTGTGACACCGGATTTGAATGACCAATTCAGGTTCTTTGCCCAACAGAGCCAGATAGCTGTGTGTGGCTGTCAAGGCAGTCTCCCGTTCTTCCGTGCTCGAGTAACACTTAATACTTCCTTTTAACGAGATGATGCCGTGGACCGGCATTTTAAGTGTTAGAGATGCATAATGCGGTGTTATGTTAAAGCGGGCGAAGCTTCAGCGTCCCAATAGTGCTTGATGGCTACTTTTAAACGGGCGATATGGAAGAGTAACCTTTCGCGACGGAAGTTGTCGGATGAACCGAACACAACTTCTAGCAGTATGGAGCCCGCATAATGGGCATATGGGCCTGGCATTGCTCCTTTAAAGGAGGTGTTGTTACGACGAATTTTTGTTGGGTTTATCCCCATCTCGCGGATTGTGTCCTCGACATATCGGTTTATGTCACTACCGCCATCCATGAGGACTCGTAAATCGGAACTCCGTCGATTATAGGATCCAAGATCGTGGCAGTCCATCCTGCTCCGGATATTTTCGAATAGTCCCGATGGTCGAAGGTGATTGGTTTTGACAACCAGCAGCGGCGCCTTTTAGTGGGCGCCGCTGCTTTTTCCCTTTGATCACGTGAAGTGAGTTTACTGTTTTAACCTCTTTGGGAAAGTATTTTGTTTTCCGGCTCGCTTGTGGCGCCGTCGTCATCTTCACTTGGTGTGTCGAGCCCTTGTGTTCGGGCGCTCACCGCCGGACTGTTTGAAGACCCAACAATTTCGTGGGTATGGTTAGCAGGCCTCCCCAGAGTACTGTGGATTTGACATATCTTGTCCAAGATTTTGTTGAAGTTGGATAGCTCATCGCTATTGTCCTTAAGGGCAGTTTTTGTTGTTCGCCGTGAGCTTTTGAATCCGCGCTGATCGCCGTGTTTTGGACTGTTCCTTTAAACCGGCGTTGGTCCTTGTTGCGCCGTGGTTTCCCATTTCCATCCTTGATTTCGATGTACTTGGGTCGCTGGTGCTGCATCTTGTTAGCTAGTTATCCTCTCCCGCACAAAAGCCGGTGAGGCTTGTTAATGCGCCATTGTTCTTGGCTTTTCTTGGCGAGGTGTCGGCGAGCCATTCGCCTCTGGACGTTGTGTTTGAAAGCTGCTAAGGCTTTGGCGTCCTGACAATCGACTATTTGGTTCTTTTAGTAAGGAACCTGTTCTGAATTTCCGGCTGACTCTCCGGCTGTTGAGTTATGTGACTTAGATCGTCTCAGATCCGGAGGGCGGACATAAGTCCCCTGAAAATTTCCCGAAATGCATCCTCGAGCTCTTCCCAGCTTCCAATGGTATTTTCGGGATGCTCTTAAGCCAATGCCGAGCTGGCCCTTTGAGTTTAAGGGTAAGTATTTTATGGCGTGGAGATCATCTCCTCTAGCCATGTGTATGTGGAGGATGTAATCCTCAATCCGCATCTGTGGTCGTTGTTCCGTCAGATGCCTCTATGTTTACGGGTTTGAATCCACTGTAAATTCATGATCCAGACCTCATCGGTGAAACATAGGGGTGTGTGCGCGCCTCTATATTTGGGTGTGCCGTGATCTTCGAATTTTGGCGATAGCATTGCTTTGACGAGCATGCTTTCTTGGCCCATAGATGGACCTAATCGGGCCATCCTTGTGATGTGAATTCTTCATGGATCGCATATTGGCTTGTGTGCGGCGCCATTCGCCGCTTCTTTTTGCCGTGAGGTCGCCCATCCGACCGGTGGCCTTCTTGCTTTTCAATTGTGGGGGCTCTAAGGCCTCCTCGTCAATTTGGGTAGTAGCTTTTCGGTAGCTCTTTGTTCGGCGATCGCCGCTGCATTTGTCTCGTGGTGCTGAATACTTTTCTCCATCCGATGCTGAGTGCATCTTCCATGCTTTTGAGCTTCCGCTTGCTTTTTTCAGGCTACGCGCAGAGGGCGATTTGAGCCTTTTCTGGAGGTCATTTTGCTCCAATAGTTTTTCCGGCGTCAGATCGTCCGGACTGTTTTCTTCGCAGGGGACAGATTGTTTATCCAAGTTGTCTTGTTCGGACAATTGCTCGATAGCGTGTTCGTCGTCCACCCGTCCGCCCTGCTCTATGGCTGGGTCTCTGTTGAGGCGGGACTTGGTTCGGCGTTTACGTTGCCGTTTTGACTGCTTTTCGAGGGATTTATCCTTCGTGGCGTCCCGTGGTTCCTCGTCTTCATTTCCTTTAGGTGTATCCACCATGTATACGCATGGATTTGGTGGTTGTCCAGCATCCTATAGGTGCTGGTTCATTGTTGTCTCCTACATCGCCGCCCATACCGTCGATGTCTTTGGAGTCAAAATCGAGCACGCCGTGTAAGCTGACGGTGGCTACGAAGTGGGTGGTGGGTGGGTGTTAAATTTTTCGTCGTCTGTGATCCCAACCTTCCCGACCATAGTCCGCCAGGGTCTACGGATAAAGAGAGAGACTTTAGTGAATTCAGGATGCCGCCAAAGGGCGAAAGTGCCGAAAGATGTCTGCGGCTGTGAACTCCATAACGGCGCCCGATCGGGTTCGATTGGTAAGCGCGCGGAGGGCTCGTAGTCCCGAGAGGAGTCCGCACCCTAGAGTCAAGGTCTTCGCAGCGACAGGGATGGAGTTCGCTCAATCGCCAGAGATTGTAGCCCCGAGGCGGTGTCCAACCACTCGTCCTCGATCGGGGAATCCGCCCGGATTAAGGGTCGGGCAGATGTTGGTGCGGCCTCCGTGGCACCGCTCGCCACGTGAGCCAGATCATGCCCATCGAGACAAAGGCGCACGCTGGTTGCGGCTAAAATCCGTCAAGATCAAGTCTCCGCGATATCGCCATATAGTTTAAACTTCCAAATCTGACCGATGGCCAGGGCGAAGCTTTCGGTCCGCTTCCAGATGGCCAAACGAATTGGCCAGCAGCAAATACGCCGAATATGAAGATCTGTCCGGGAGAAATGTCTCACCCCGACCGCCGTTGTTGATGATCAAGGAGCCACCGCCTATCGGTGACGCATACGAGGAACTCTCAATGAAAGCACCAATGTCGGTGTCAAACCGCGGATCTCGGTAGGGGGTCCCAATCGTGCGCCTAGGCGGATGGTAAGAGGAGACAAGGGACACGATGTTTTTACCTGTGTTCGCCCTCTCGATGGAGGTAATACCCTACCCTGCTTGATTAATATTGATGATATGGGTAGTACAAGAGTAGATCTACTACGAGATCAAGGAGGCTAAACCCTAGAAGCTAGCCTATGGTATGATTGTTGTTCATCCTACGGACTAACACCCTCTCGTTTATATAGACATTGGATAGGTTAGGGTTACACAGAGTCGGTTACAATGGTAGGAGATCTACATATCCAGATCGCCAAGCTTGCCTTCCACGCCAAGGAAAGTCCCATCCGGACACGGACGAAGTCTTCAATCTTGTATCTTCATAGTCTTGGAGTCCGGTCAGGACGATAGTCCGCTATCCGGACACCCCTAGTCCACGACTCCTCAACCACCTATCGGAACCACGCCAAAAACATGCGTGTCTCCAATTGCGCTTTGAATCCTCCAAACCCTTCCCTTTACTTTCTTGCAAGTTGCATGCTTTAATTTCCGCTGCCTTTACACTCTTTGCATGCTTGCTTGAATTGTGTGATGATTGCTTGACTTGTCCTAAAATAGCTAAAATCTGCCAAACTCTAAAATTGGAAAAAGGTTAAGTTTTTATTGGTCAATTAGTCTAATCACCCCCTCTAGACATACTTCAAGGTCCTACAAGTGGTATCGAGCTTTGGTCTCCATTTGCTTTGATTTCCATAGCTTTTGGTGGTCATAGCCTTGGTTTCACAACCTAGGAGAGTATATGCCTAGCGAGGAAATTATCACCGAGAGGTCCTTACTTTGATGGTACTAATTTTGCTAGTTGGAAGCATAAAATGAAAATGCATATTCTTGGACATAACCCACTGCTTGGGCAATTATTTGTATTGGCTTGCAAGGTGAATTCTTCGATGGGAGAGAACCGAACCGTGAAGCTAATGCGAAGAATTGAAGATGCTGCAATACAATGCTCAAGCATGTGACATCACCTTCAACGGATTGTGCCTCAAGAATTCAACAAAATCAGCCTTTTGAGAATGCAAAGGAAATTTGGGATACTTTGATTGATATGCATGAAGGTACCGAGTCCGTCAAGGAATCCAAGTTGGATGTGCTCCAAAGTCAGCTTGACAAGTTCAAAATGAAGGATGGTGAAGGTGTCGCTGAAATGTACTCTAGGCTTGCTCTTATCACAAATGAGATTGCGGCTTAGGGAGTGAAGAGATGACCGACAAATTCATCATCAAGAAAATCCTAAGAGCATTGGATGGAAAGTATGATGTCGTGCACATTGATCCAAATGATGCCAAACTACAAAGATCTCAAGCCAACGGAAGTCATTGGAAGGATTGTTGCTCATGAGATGTCACTCAAGGATAAGGAGGAACTTCACAACAAGTCAAGTGGTGCTTACAAAGCCTCAAGTGAAGCCCCCACATCATCAAGTGAGAAACCAACCTTCAATGAAGAATTGAGCTTAATGGTGAAGAACTTCAACAAATTCTACAAAAGTAGAAGCAAAGAAAGAAGCTCCAAGTCAAGGTCTTACAATGACAAGAGATATTCTAGTCGAGAGCGCAATTGCTACAATTGTGGGAGACCCGGACACTACTCCAATGAGTGTATGACACCCTACAAAAGAAGAGAAGATTCTCCAAGAAGAAGGAGCAAAAGAGAAGAATCACCACCAAGAGAGAGGAGGAGTAGAGATGATCGCTATGAACGAAGACCCTCACGGAGAAGTAAGGATTTGGAAAGAAAGGGCAAGTCCAAGGAGCTACACAAAACGAAGACATCAAGCTCATGTTGGTGAATGGGTTTCCGGCTCCGACTCCGACAATCACTCCGAGAGAAGCTATCACTCCGACTCCGAATATACTCAAGATGAAGGTGTTGCCGGTCTAGCACTTGTGTCAACCAACTCCTACGACATATTTGACTCACCAAATGAAGGTGTTGGAAGATGCTTCATGGCCAAAGGTCCAAAGGTAACACATCTCGAGTATGTTGATTTTAATAGTGATGAAGATGACTTGCTTGTGGATGATGATTTACTTGTTGAAAACTCTAGTGATGAATACTATGATGAAACGTCAATTAATCATGCTAATCAAACGAATGACAATGATCAGGAGAAAATTGAGCTTCTAACTAAAGAACTAAACACTCTTAAGTTGGCTCATGAAACTATCTTCGAAGATCACCGAGAACTTTTAAGGGCTCATGAGAAGTTACACTTTGAAAAGCTCAATCTTGAGCAAGAGCATGAGTTCTTAAAGGCAATCAATGATGATCTCCGCAAGAAAAGTTCTTCTTATATTGCCAAGCGCTTACTCTTATCTACTTACATGCCTCAAGTCAAGTCTAGTAACAAGTACAAGAAAGATACTTCCTCTAGTAGTAACAATAATAATGTCAAATCCAATGTTGTTGCTTCTAGTAGTTCTCTTGATTCCACTAATGATTCTCTTATCCAAGTTACACTTGAGCAAGAAAATAGTTTATTGAAGGAATTATAGAGAAAGGTGTTTACAAGAGCCTTGCCGGAGTAAGCAATTCGAGGAAATTGTACGCAAGCAAGGAAGGCACCGGAAGAATCAAGGTGTTGGTTTTGAATGAAAGTTCAACGCCAATGGAGTTGAGGGAAGAAGATCAATACCCCAAGACAAAGTTTGTTCCTCAACAAGAGAAGTATGATCCTACTTCCTTCAAGGGGACACAAGCTCAAGATGATCTTCCACCACAAGACCACAAGAAAAAGGCAAGGACAAGCTTCAAGAAGAGATTGATGCATTTGAAGAAGCACCTAAAGCCTCGCTCAAGTGGGTCCCCAAGACTACGCCAAGTTCTACTTCATCAAGTACAACTACAACTCCAAGGATTCCCATAAAGATAATGTGGATCCCAAGAAGAAGAACTAGAGAGTTCTTGAGGGTGACTCCGCCAACATTCTTCACTCATATCATTTTGGCAAGAACAAGTGCAATCAACTTTCACATCTTGCACTAGTTCAAGGAGTCACAAACCCCGATGTTGGTAAGGCATGGGACAAGGTAACCTAATGTTTTCATGGACATCATCTTGTGTGTGCATCACTCTATGTCTATGGATATTCTTGTTTGTTCCTTGTGGGACTAACCCATGTAGGCAAGTTGAAAGTGCAACTCACTCCAAGGATTGCTCCAAATGATCTACATCAACATTGAGCATCTACATCTTCAACACCTACATGAAGTCATCATCGACAAAACCCAAGGTTAGTTCACCCTCTAAGGGGGATCTCACATCTAGGAGAGCTTAACTCTAAGAATTGAGTCAAAGCAACTCTAATGGTGTGAACACATTAATGCATTATGTAAAAGTGGTAACCCCACTTGAGCTTAAACGATGAGTATGACCTATGATCAAATGTTCTCATTTGACTCCTAAGTCAATATACTCATATATAGATGACCTAGTCATCGCCAATTGATTGATAGATGCTAAAATTGGTTGTGCATGCTTTGCCACATATTTCAATTGCCATCTTATTGTGTGAGCATGTTGGTGCATATTTTACTCATTCAAGGACATCCACTTGTTGTTTTGTTTGTTTGGATTCTTTTCTTTGTGCCAAGTGGATGGACAAGAATGCCTAAGAACCTTCTTTAGCTATCTATGCTTTTCTCGCCTCAAACTCTATTCATGCTACATCACAAAATTTGATCAAGTCAGATTCGAACCACTGTGAGGAGCACTGAGTCCCCGATTCGTCATAGACTTAAACTTCCAAAACCTCTTAGTGATTCTCGGTCCGACCGATCCTTCCATTTCGGTCCTACCGAGATCATCAAGTTGATCTGAGTTTTCAATCTCAGGCAACCGATTTGAACTTTCGGTCTCACCGATTTGCAGAATCGAACACATTATGCATCTCGGTGCCACCGAAGTTGTTCCACTCGGTCACACCGATGTGGTCGAGCTATATATAGTCACGGGCAACATTTTGAAATTTCTCCGAAACCCTTCGCCAAGCAACAGCTCGCTATGCCATCGTGGTCTCGAGATCGTCTCCTCGCCGCCAAGCCAGCCTCCCCGTCGCTGGTCTCCGCCGCCAACGGATTTCGCCCCCGCTGCCGCCGTAGCAAGTCCACCGCCAAGTTAGGGTATGGACTTAATCTTTGTGCTATCCACGCCTAATTCTCGCACATTGTTTTCATATTGATTCTGCCACGATTGAAACTCTTCTATCCAGCCAAAGTAGTTCATAGATTAGATGTGATTTAAATTTTAGGTTAGGTTTCCACGAAACCATCTCGGACCCACCGAGTTGAAAAACTCGGTCTCACCGATTTGGCTTATGCCATTGCACTAGTGACTCTCGGTCTGACCGAGAATTACTAAGCGGTGCAACCGATTTGAGGATTCTGTGAAACCCTAGCAGTCTCGGCACCATCGAATCGAAACTCGGTCCTACCGAGATCATCAGTTTAGGTTCCAAAACTACTTCGGTATCACCGAGTTTGAAAATGCTTTCTGTGGAAAACTAAGACTGAACTTTTGAGTCATTCTTTTGCAAAAACCTCTGCATTTTGTGATGCTCATCTTTTCTATCCCATTTATAACTCTTCACAGTGGTCAGCAATCATCTTTTGCAAGATGTCCGATCAAAGTGACAGCCAGAACAGGTCAAGAGCAGATGGACTTGAGTGAGGGCACTACTCCCTCAACTTCAGATGAAGGAGCAGAAGTATTCTAGCAATTTGCCTAAGGATGCAACTAGGCAAAGGAGGAAAAGAACTTCAGATTCAGAGGATGAAGATTACAAAGCCGAGGAAGATGAGGCAACTTCGAAGAAAGTGGTGCTCAAGAAGGAATATGGCTCAGCAAAGAATACAAAGCCAGGCATGAAGATCAAAAGGCCTGCAGGAAGACAACCAATGTCCAAGGCCAGAGCATCAACTCAACCGCCTAAAAGGCCTGATCCCAAAGAGCCAGCTGCTGAAGGAAAGAAGAGGAAGGAAAGGGTCAAGATGGCCTTGGCCAAAATTGTTGGTCAACCTTCCATGATGGAAGAGGAAGAGCTTGCTGCACCAGCTCCAAAGGCAGCTAAGCTTATGGGAGATGCAATCAGATCAGGGGCTGCAACATCCAAGCCCAAGGAAACACCCAAAGCTGCCTCCAAGGCCAAGCAAGCCCAAAGAGGAATACTAGGAGTATTCCAGCTGCCGAGAAGAACAAGGCCCCAAGGCCCAATGTTGTCAAGATTCGTAAGAAGAAGGACAGGTTCTAGGAAAGCTCAAGCCCAAGATACCTGACCACAATGATGCCCATCCTGTGGCCGAGGACATGAGAATCGTGAAGGATTCAGGGTTGAGACTGTGGAGAATGGTAGATCCATATGCTTCAAGAAGAAGAACTGCTGTTGACTACAGTGTTCCACACAAAGGAACAACAGGACTTTTATGAAACAATTCTGTTGGACAAGAAGCCCATAGTCTGTGACATGAGGTGGGTTGACTGAAATTCATCAAGGAAAATGAACAACACTATCCTCGAGTGCAAGACAGCTTTGTTGCTTGTGGAGTTGCAGATTTTGTTGGATGAAGTTCACCAACTGGAATGATGAGCTTATCATGCGTTCTACTCCATCGCACACTTTTACCCAAATGGAAGAATAGTTTGATGTCCAAGGTACAAGGTACCAGTCCACTATTGAAGAATGGGCAAGTCAGTCAATGCCCCAACGAGAATGAGGATGACCTAGACATTTATGCAAAGAAGAAGTTGGGTCACGATTCAATGGCTCACATGTACAAGGAAATTCCAGACAAGGCATTAGAGACTCACAAGTTTGGATCAGTTCACTTTCACGCCGTGGTTGCCAACCATAAATTGATTCGAGGCACACTTTGTTGCCCAAGTCCGTGACCATAACATGATCGAGGGCATGCCATCAACATGTTGCATGTGTTTGATGTGCCACAGAAGATCAAAGTCACGAGCCTGATCATTGAAACAATAAAGAGGGCTGCAGTAGATCAGAAGAGGAGCTGTGGAAATGCACCTCAGATTCAAGAATTGATAATCTCAAAGATGGGCACAGGAAAATATCGCTTGGATAAGGAACACTTTCCACTTTATCCAGACTTTGAGGACAATGAGGTTGTCATGAATGAAGATGATCCACAATCAGTTCAAGCTCAGGAGAAGAAGGAGAAGGCAAAGAGGGAGAAGGCTGCCAAGATGCCAACTCAAGAGGAGGCATCTGAATATTTCTTGAAAACCAAACAGGAGCAGCTTGGTTACTTGATAGCATCATCTCTGAGGATTGAGAAGGGGTTGGCCACCCTAACTCAAAACCAGGAGAGCCTGAAAGAATCATGGAACAAAAATTCTTTGATCTAGATGTCAAGGTAATCGAGATTCATCTGGTCCAGGAGCAGCTGCAGGATGACATGCAGGAGAGGAAGGGCAAGACTAACACAAATGTGTTTGCCAGAGTGCCCAGAGCCCAGAGGTCGGGCCAGTGCGAGAGATGCACACTAGAGCAACAACTTCAGCACCAGCCACCGCCTCACAGCCCAAAGGCAACCAGCTCCAAAGACTAACTCCTCCAGCTCCATCCACTTCAACTCAAGCCTTCATCTAAGGAGCCATCTCTACACCACCACCGTAAGATCAAGCCTGAGAGTCGATCTAGCACTATGCATTTTCTACGAACTTTTTGGTAACTTGTTGCCAAAGGGGGAGAAAAATGTATAAATCATAGGCTTCGAGAGAGAGAGTGTTTCTTTTGTCTCTTGCTTTATTTGGTGGTTTTTCAATCTTTGTTTGCTTTTGGTTGAGATACTATGCTTGTGAGACATTGATGATCACGTGTTTGATCATAGGCTACACTTATGCATGCTTGATATTATCCTATCTATCTTATGTGATCACTCACTATGCTTGGTGATGAGTGCATGTATTCATTGTTTATTATTTTGAGCGCTCCACCAAGATGTATGTGACATGGAAGAGTAACCCATGAGCCTAATTCATTGTGCATTTGCAGTCCAAAGCAAATATAAAACTATGCACAAATTTAGGGGGAGCTCTTGCTTATCACATACTTCTCAAAGCGACGATGTTATTTAAATTTTATTATCATTTGTCGAAGCTTTAATCTATATGTTGTCATCAATTACCAAAAAGGGGGAGATTGAAAGTGCAACTATCCATAGGTGGTTTTGGTAATTCATAACAACATATAGCTCATTGAGCTAATGCTATTCCAAGACTATTGTTTCAGGAAAGCTCAATGAATGGCATGGCATGGATGATAAAAGTGGATCCCTCAAAATACTAAGGACAAAGGATTGGCTCAAGCTCAAAAGCTCAAGGCTCTTCATTTTACATTTTAGTGATCCAAGATCACATTGAGTCTATAGGAAAAGCCAATACTATCAAGAAGGGATGAGGTGTTGCTTAATGAGCCTCTTGCTTCATGTGCTTAGTGATATGCTCCAAAACCCTCAACTACTTACCCACATCCACAAATGACCTAAACCTGAAGCCAAAATCGGTCACACCGATTCTTTCTATCCGGTGCCACCGATTCCAAAAGTCATAGCCACTGCCACAAACCCTAAGCAAATCGGTCTTATCGATAGGGATCTCGGTCTCACCGAGATGGGGTTGCAATCTCTTTGTTTCCTTCAGAACGCTTCGGTCTAACCAAGTGAGCGATCGTCCCACCGAGATTGCAATGTAAACTCTCTGCTTCCTTTTGTAACATTTCGGTCTCACCGAAAATAGCAAATCGGTCCCAACGAGTTTATTCGACCAACTCTCCGAAAGCTTATTACCAAATCGGTCTCACCGAGTTTGTGTAATCGGTCTCACCTAGATTACGTTATGCCCTAACCCTAACCGAATCGGCCTCACCGAGATGCATGTCGCATCCCACCGAAAATCACTAACGGTCACTAGGTTTACTAAATCGGTCCGACCGAGTTTAACGATTCGGTCCCACCGAGTTTGGTAAATTGTGTGTAACAGTTAGATTTTGTGTGGAGGCCATATATACCCTCCACCTCCTCTTCATTCGTGGAGAGAGCCATCGAACGAACCTACACTTCCAACTTACCATTTCGAGAGAGAACCACCTACTCATGTGTTGAGGCCAAGATATTCCATTCCTACCATATGAATCTTGATCTCTAGCCTTCCCTGTTACTTTCCACTCAAACCCTCTTTCCACCAGATCCAAAACCTATGAGAGAGAGTTGAGTGTTTGGGAGACTATCATTTGAAGCACAAGAGCAAGGAGTTCATCATCGACGCACCATTTGTTACTTCTTGGAGAGTGGTGTCTCCTAGATTGGCTAGGTGTCACTTGGGAGCCTCCGACAAGATTGTGGAGTTGAACCAAGGAGTTTGTAAGGGCAAGGAGATCGCCTACTTCGTGAAGATCTACCGCTAGTGAGGCAAGTCCTTCGTGGGCGATGGCCATGGTGGTATAGACAAGGTTGCTTCTTCGTGGACCCTTCGTGGGTGGAGCCCTCCGTGGACTCACGCAACTGCTACCCTTCGTGGGTTGAAGTCTCCATCAACGTGGATGTACGATAGCACCACCTATCGGAATCACGCCTAAAACATCCGTGTTCCAATTGCGCTTGAATCCTCCAAACCCTTCCTTTACTTTCTTGCAAGTTGCATGCTTTAATTTCCGCTGCCTATACACTCTTTGCATGCTTGCTTGAATTGTGTGATGATTGCTTGACTTGTCCTAAAATAGCTAAAATCTGCCAAACTCTAAAATTGGGAAAAGGTTAAGTTTTTATTGGTCAAGTAGTCTAATCACCCCCCTCTAGACATACTTCAAGGTCCTACACCCTGCCCCAGGCAAGTACCTGAGGGTGTGCGACGACCTATTCATCCACCTCCCGGGGACGACAAGTACCAGGGCGCCAGCCGAAGGGGAGGTGTTTGATGATGAGGTGCTCGCCACATCCGGGCTCTAGGTTGTTGACGAACCGAGTGCTAGTGGTGGCGGTTCCCAAGAGGAGTAGCTCCTCCGGGCCATGAGCGCCAATTTCCAGAAGGTCCAGGCGCTCCACCGTGCCCGCCAAGACAAGGTGAACTCCAGGATGGCAGCTGTGGACAAGGCGGAGGCATATTTCCAGGAGTGCGTTGCTCAGACACAAGTCTAGTTCGGCGAGGCCCGGGAGGAGCTGAGGACTGCCCAAGGTGAGCTGGATGAGCGCAAGCGAGAGATCATCCTGAAGCAGGCCGACATCGAGAAGGCCCAAGAGGCAACGAAGGAACATGCCGCCAAGGATGAAGCCGCCCGGTTGCAGCAGCAAGCCCTGCTGGACACCCAGGAGGAAAGACCTCGTTGCCTGTGAGCAGGTGCTTGCCGTCACGCTCCACGACAAGGACAAGGAAATCAGGAAGATCGTCGTGCAGCGGACCCAGGAGCTGGAGTAGAAGCATAAGGACGCACTTGATTCCGTGGCCTGGACCAAGCTGGCAAGGTGGAGAAGCTGGAGCTGGAGCGAGAGGAGCTGAAGAAGATAGTCTCAGAGCTGACGGAGGAGAGGGACACGCCAACCGTGACTCGGGCGATTCGCAGGTCACCATCTCCGACATGATCAAGCTGCTCTCCGAGGCCAACAGCCCATTGATGATCTGAAGCTACAACTAGGCGCCTTTGAGGACGCCAGAGGTCACGGCCCGGAGGAGACCCCAACAAGGCCCTCAAGACCAAAAAAGCAGCCAAGGAGGATTTGAAGCCGCCGCCCACAAGGACATTGTGGGCAGCGTAAATCTGGATCAGCCTGCCTCATTAACATTGCAGAGAAGCTCACCGCATAGCTAGCCGTCATGGTGTAGGATCTTGAGAAGAGGTGTCTAGAGGGGGGGGGGGGTGATTAGACACTAAGTACCAAAGTTGCAGTTTTTAACCTTATTAAAGTTTAAGTGGAGTTTAGGCACAAGTTTAACTTTTTCAATACATAACAAGCAAGCATGCAAAGAGTATATGAGCAGCGGAAAGCAAAGCATGCAACTTGCAAGAATTTAAAGGGAAGGGTTTGGAGGATTCAGACGCAATTGGAGACACGGATGTTTTTGTCGTGGTTCCGATAGGTGGTGCTATCGTACATCCACGTTGATGGAGACTTCAACCCACGAAGGGTAATGGTTGCGCGAGTCCACGGAGGGCTCCACCCACGAAGGGTCCACGAAGAAGCAACCTTTTCTATCCCACCATGGCCGTCGCCCACGAAGGAATTGCCTCACTAGCGGTAGATCTTCATGAAGTAGGCGATCTCCTTGCCCTTACAAACTCCTTGGTTCAACTCCACAATCTTGTCGGAGGCTCCCAAGTGACACCTAGCCAATCTAGGAGACACCACTCTCCAAGAAGTAACAAATGGTGTGTTGATGATGAACTCCTTGCTCTTGTGCTTCAAATGATAGTCTCCCCAACACTCAACTCTCTCTCATAGGATTTGGATCTGGTGGAAAGAGGGTTTGAGTGGAAAGCAACTTGGGGAAGGCTAGAGATCAAGATTCATATGGTAGGAATGGAATATCTTGGCCTCAACACATGAGTAGGTAGTTCTTTCTCAGAAATAGGATGCTGGAAGTGTAGGTTCAGTCTGATGGCTCTCTCCATGAATGAAGAGGAGGTGGAGGGGTATATATAGCCTCCACATAAAATCTAACTGCTACACACAATTTGCCAAACTCGGTGGGACCGAATTGAGAAACTCGGTCGGACCGATTCAGCAAATCTAGTGACCGTTAGGATTTTCGGTGGGACCGAAATGCAACTCGGTAGGACCGATATGGTTAGGGTTAGGGCATAACGTAATATCGGTGAAACCGATTACACAAACTCGGTGAGACCGATTTTGGTAGTTAGCTAACCAGAGAGTTGGTTAGGCAAACTCGGTTGGACCGATTACTCAAACTCGGTGGGACCGATTTTGATAATGAGTCAACCAGAAAGTTTGCATTGTAATCTCGGTAGTATCGATTGCTCAAACTCGGCGAGACCGATTTTGATAATGGACATACACATGGAGGTTACAATCCCATCTCGGTGAGACTGAGATCCCTATCAGTGAGACTGATTTGCCTAGGGTTTGTGGCAGTGGCTAAGACATCCAAACTCGGTGGCCTGGATAGGAAGAATCGGTGCAATGAGTTTGACTTTAGGTATTAGGACATATGTGTGGAAGTGGGAAAGTAGTTGAGGGTATTTGGAGCATATCACTAAGAACTTGAAGCAAGAGGCTCATTAAGCAACACCTCATCCCTCCTTGATCGTATTGTCTTTTCCTATAGACTCAATGTGATCTTGGATCACTAAAATGTAAAATGAAGAGTCTTGAGCTTGAAGCTTGAGCCAATCCTTTGTCCTTAGCATCTTGAAGGAGTTCCCACATCCTTTAGTCCATGCCACTCCATTGTTGAACTTATCTGAAACATACTAGATAAAAGTGTTAGTCCAACAAGAGATATGTTGACATTAATTACCAAAACCACCTAGGGAGCACTTGTGCTTTCAACCTCCCTCTTTTTGGTAATTGATGACAACATACATCAAAGCTTTAGATAAAGGTATAAAGAATAGCAAGTAAAGCTTTGGAAAGACATGTAACAGGCATAGGCTCCCCCTACATGTATGCAATCATGTGAATATGGAATATAGAGGCATGTGATAGCATAACCATGATAGAGCAGGCAATGTGTTACATGTATCTTGGCTATATGCATCAGAGCAAAGAATATTAAAGAAAATACCTTCATGCCCATGAGTCCTTCTTGCAAACAGTATGTACATCAGCAAGAATTCCTCATAGACATGATTGTGATGCATATACTTACCTTGTAGTCTTGAGTTGGCTTAGGATGGAATGAACCTGCGTAAACAAGGTTAGATAACACAGATGCACCTACTAGCCAGAGCAAACAAAAGAAACCACAAGAATACCAAGACTGGGATGCATGTAGAGAGTGAGTACTAAGTACTACATTGGATTTGACATGTCCCCAAGAGTAAAGATATGCAATGAATTTAGATGATTTCTTTCCCTTAGATGTCTTGATCCCCCTGAATCTAGCATGGGATACTGGGAGAAGATAGGGAACAGAAAATCAGAGCTGAAAGATATAAATGAACAGAGCTAATGCAAATAAGCACATATGAACATGTCTTTCCCCTCAAGAAGACATGTGGCATCTCTCCTCTTGAACACCAAGCATCTGGGATCCTTGAGAAGTATTCTCTCCCCGGAGGTCTCTCTTTCTCCTCAAGGATCTCTCTCCTCCTCGAGATGTGATCTCTCTCTAAATGATAAGCTTTGATGTGATCTCTCTCTCCCCCCTTGACATCAATTTCCAAGAAGGGCTTGATAAAAAATGTGATCTCTCTCTCCCCCGCTGGAATTTGTTGTGAATGGGTTTGATCCTTGAGTCACAACATAAAGCAATGATAAAAATGTGATGCTTGTACAGGACAAGATTCATTGAGTGGAGCTAGATCAAAAGAAACACAGAATAAGTGGCAAACTGTTTTTCCTGTTGTGAAATCGGTGGCACCGAGTGGTATGCTTCGGTGGTACCGAAAGTTTTCGGTTGGACCGAAAATAACAACTCGGTGTAACCGAGTTCATCACAGAGAAAACACTTGTCACCTCAGCTCACTTGACTAATAAGATCTCACAAAGATTTGCAAGGAATTTACTGAATGATATGCAATGAATTGGAATGCAGAAAATGCAGAGCAAACAGAAAGAAATCTAGATGAAGTTTTTTTTGAAAGGGGAAACACATATGCATGAGACAAATGCAAAAACTCAGAAAAGAACACAAGAGAACTTCATCTAGAGATGGTTGGCGACAAAGTCACCTATGTTAGAGTATATTGACTTAGATGTCAAGTGAGATCACTTGATCATAGGTCATACTCATCATTTAAGCTCAAAATGGGGTTGCCATTTTTCGTTTAAGCATCTTGATGTATTCTCATCTTGTCGAGTTGCTTTAACTCATGACTTGGAGTAAAGCTTCTCTAAGATGGAATAACATACCTTGGTTGGTGGTGTCGTCCATGTAGTTGAACTTGTGTGGGTTGCTCAAGGTTGATGTAGCTCATCATGAATTTGGAGCACCACTTGGAATTTGAGTCCATCTACCTACATGGATTAGTTCGTGCAAGGAACAGCACTTGTGTATCCAACAATGACAATCATGAAGCTCAACATAGAATTTGTCAAAGGATATGTTTAAATGGTTTCGTGCTTCCTTGGCTTCAACCACCTTGTGTAGAGACTTGGTGATGTAGAGATTGCTCAAGATATGAGTAAGTTACAACCTCATGGAATTTGATTCAACCAAGTACCTACATGGGTTAGATAACATGCAAGATACAAATATATCCAAGACATAAGATTTCCATCATAGGAGAGATATCAAGGATTAGGCATAAGCTCATGTCTTGCATGTATCCAATGGAGTTTCTACTCCAAGTTTGAAGCATCAATGATGTTCAATTCTCCTCTTAACCTGCAAAACACTTTCTCATCAAGAGGTTTAGTGAATATATCCGCTAATTGCTTTTCGGTGCAAACATGCTTAAGATCAATGTCACCCTTAGCAACATGATCTCGAATGAAATGATGACGAACTTCAATATGCTTAGTTCGAGAATGTTGTACGGGATTATGACAAATTTTGATATCACTTTCATTGTCACAAAGCAATGGAACATGTTTCACATATATCCCATAATCTTTAAGAGTTTGAGTCATCCAAAGTAATTGAGCGCAACATGAACCAACGACAATGTATTCCGCTTCAGCAGTGGATAAGGATACTGAGTTTTGTTGCTTGGAGGACCAAGACACAAGAGATCTACCAAGAAATTGGCAAGTAGCCGAAGTGGACTTTCTATCAACCTTGTCACCGGCATAGTCCGAGTCGGAGTAGCCAACAAGATCGAAAGAGGCCCTCTTAGGATACCAAATGCCAAAATTTGGTGTATGGATTAAGTATATCACTATCCTTTTCACGGCCTTAAGATGACATTCTGTAGGAGCAGCTTGATATCGTGCACACATGCACACACTTAGCATAATATCGGGACGTGAAGCACATAGATATAACAATGAACCAATCATAGAGCGATAAACCTTTTGATCAACCGGTTCATCATCTTTGGTTAAGTCAAGATGTCCACTAGTAGGCATGGGTGTAGTCATAACTTTGCATTCTTGCATATTAAACTTCTTGAATAAGTCCTTGGTGTACTTCGTTTGAGAAACAAAAGTACCTTCCTTAGTTTGCTTGATTTGCAACCCAAGAAAGAATTTGAGTTCACTCATCATAGACATCTCAAACTTCTCCAACATTAGCTTCCCAAACTTTTCACTAAAATGAGGGTTAGTTGAACCAAATATAATATCATCAACATAGATTTGGCACACAAAGAGTTCTCCATTAACACTTTTAGTAAAAAGAGTAGAATCAATTTTCCCAATTTCGAAGCCTTTTTCAATAAGGAACTTGGTCAAGCATTTATACCATGCTCTGGGAGCTTGTTTAAGACCATAAAGAGCTTTGTGAAGTTTGTAAACATGATTGGGTTTCTTAGGACTGACAAAGCCAGGAGGTTGCTTAACATAAACTTCCTCCTCTATTTCACCATTTAGAAAAGCACTTTTAATGTCCATTTGGTACAAGGTGATATCATGATGATTAGCATAGGCAAGTAAGATACAAATGGACTCAAGTCTAGCAACGGGAGCATAAGTCTCACCACACTCCATACCTTTGACTTGTGTGTAGCCTTGGGCGACGAGACGTGCTTTGTTGCGAACTACTTGTCCATCTTCATCTTGCTTGTTGCGAAACACCCATTTGGTACCGATGATGTTGTGGTTGTTGCCGGGCTTCTCAACCAATGTACAAACTTGATTCCTCTCAAAGTTGTGTAGCTCTTCATGCATAGCATTTATCCAATCCGGATCTTTCAATGCTTCTTCGACCTTCATAGGTTCAACGCTAGATATGAAAGAATGGCTTTCACAAAAGTTAGCTAAACGAGTTTTAGAGCGAGTGATTCTCCCGGTTTGAATATCATTGTAGATTTGCTCGACGGCATGGTCTGTAGCAATTCTTGCTCGAACTCGTGAAAGCTTTTTCTTGGGTCTTCATTGAACATCTTCTTCATCTTGTTCTTCTTCTTGGCATTCTTCATTGTCGGCGTTGTCGTTCTCTTGTCGTGGTGGAGAAGGAGGTCGTTGAAGTTCATCTTGATCCACTTCCTCGTTTTCTTCATCTTGGTGTGTCCCACTTGTGGATGCTTCCGTATAAACTCTTGGTTCACCTTGTTGTGAAGTAGAAGCTTCCACGTGGACGGACGAGGTGCTCTCCTTCACCTCCGTTGGACGAACGTTGCCAATAGACAAGTCTGGGTTTGCTTCCGACGGATATTTGTCTCCTACATCAATTGGCAATTGCTCTATTTGCAAGCCGTTAGATTCATCAAACTTCACATCTACCGTCTCTTCAACCTTTCGGGTGAAATTGTTGTAGACACGGTAAGTGTGAGAGTTTGAGCCATAACCTAGTAGGAAACCTTCATGAGACTTAGGAGCAAATTTAGAACGACGATGCTTATCAAGAATGTAGCACTTTGAGCCGAATACTCGAAAGTATCCAACTTGGGGTTTGTTACCGGTGAGGAGCTCATATGCCGTCTTGCCGAGTAGCTTGTGAAGATACAAGCGATTTGTTGCATGACAAGCTGTCTCAACCGCTTCTGCCCAAAAGTGCTTCGGCGTCTTGTACTCATCAAGCATCGTTCTCGCCATTTCGATGAGCGTCCGGTTCTTCCTCTCAACAACTCCATTTTGTTGAGGTGTGTACGTAGCCGAGAACTCGTGTGAAATCCCTTCTTCGTCAAGAAAGGTGTCCACATTTGTGTTCTTGAACTCCGTTCCGTTGTCGCTGCAAACCTTCTTGATCTTCACTTCAAATTGATTTTGGGCCTTTCTAGCGAAGTTTTTGAAGATCTTTTGGACCTGCGATTTATCATCAAGAAAGAACACCCACGTAAATCTTGAAAAATCATCAACTATAACTAAACCAAAAGAATTTCCACCGAGACTCTTGTAGGAGTTGGGACCAAAGAGATCCATGTGAAGTAGCTCGAGTGGCCTCTTTGTGGTCATGATGTTCTTCACGGGATGCCTTCCTCCAACCTGTTTACCTACTTGACAAGCACTGCAAAGTATATCCTTATCAAATATGACATTGTTAACTCCAAGGATATGATTCCCTTTAATAAGCTTGTCAAGATTTCTCATGCCAACGTGACCTAATTGTCTATGCCATAACCAACCTTTTGAGGATTTAGCAATGAAGCAAGTTTTAGGTTGAGCCTTTTTAGTGAAATCAACAATGTATAGATCACCTCTACGTATACCGGTAAAGACCATTTTATGATTGTCTCGACGAAACACTTGGCAATCAATTTCAGTAAATAGGACATTGAAACCGAAATCAGGAAGTCTAGATACTAAAAGTAAGTTGTAGCCAAGAGATTCAACGAGCATGACATTCTGAATGGAGCTATCATGTGAGATGGCCACCTTACCGAGACCAACCACCTTACCCTTTGAGTTGTCACCGAAAGTGACATACTTTCGAGGACTATCATTTTCAGCAAGCTCACGAAACATGTCTTTATCTCCGGTCATGTGATCGGTACATCCACTGTCAACAACCCATTCCTTTCCTCCTGACACATATCCCCGAAGATTTGCCATAAGACCAAAATGTCTCATTGCATCATCAAGATCGAAGTCACTATCATCATCCTCATCATAGTATCCATGTTCAACAACATCATGTGGTGGATCAAATCGTAGAGAGGATAATTCATTTGAGTGAGTTTGACAAAGATCTTGCTTATGAATTCTTATAGCTTCGGAAAAAATATCGCCAATAATTCCAACATCTCCTTTGGCACGCATAAGGTTGGTGAGTTCAAATAGACGATCACCAAACATAGGATCACTAGTATTCATCTTACTCAAGGCAATAGACTTATAGAGAATAGCATCTATATTTTTCAAGGAATAATTTGGAAAGTGTTCCTCAAGAAATTTCCATATAGTGTAGGCACACTCAAAAGTAGGCAAGATTCTAATTAAGTTTCTAGGCAAGCCTCTAGTGATAAGATTAACAGTTATAAGATTTCTAGTCATGTCAATAGATTCATCAAGGGTAGGATGCATAGGATCAACGTGAGGTGCACAAGGGCTAGCAATGTACTTGTTCAAATGATATTGATTGAAAATTACAAGCATCTCATTTTTCCACTCATGAAAATACTCTCCATCAATAATAGGCACTCTATGACTAAGACTCCCCAAAGTAGACTCATCCATCTTCCTCCAATGCTGATTAAACCAAGGCAATGGAGACCAATGCTCTGATACCACTTGTAGGATCTTGAGAAGAGGTGTCTAGAGGGGGGGGGGTGATTAGACACTAAGTACCAAAGTTGCAGTTTTTAACCTTATTAAAGTTTAAGTGGAGTTTAGGCACAAGTTTAACTTTTTCAATACATAACAAGCAAGCATGAAAAGAGTATATGAGCAGCGGAAAGCAAAGCATGCAACTTGCAAGAAAGTAAAGGGAAGGGTTTGGAGGATTCAAACGCAATTGGAGACACGGATGTTTTTGTCGTGGTTCCAATAGGTGGTGCTATCGTACATCCACGTTGATGGAGACTTCAACCCACGAAGGGTAACGGTTGCGCGAGTCCACGGAGGGCTCCACCCACGAAGGGTCCACGAAGAAGCAACCTTGTCTATCCCACCATGGCCGTCGCCCACGAAGGACTTGCCTCACTATGTAGATCTTCACGAAGTAGGCGATCTCCTTGCCCTTACAAACTCCTTGGTTCAACTCCACAATCTTGTCGGAGGCTCCCAAGTGACACCTAGCCAATCTAGGAGACACCACTCTCCAAGAAGTAACAAATGGTGTGTTGATGATGAACTCCTTGCTCTTGTGCTTCAAATGATAGTCTCCCCAACACTCAACTCTCTCTCATAGGATTTGGATCTGGTGGAAAGAGGGTTTGAGTGGAAAGCAACTTGGGGAAGGCTAGAGATCAAGATTCATATGGTAGGAATGGAATATCTTAGCCTCAACACATGAGTAGGTAGTTCTTTCTCAGAAATAGGATGCTGGAGGTGTAGGTTCAGTCTGATGGCTCTCTCCACGAATGAAGAGGAGGTGGAGGGGTATATATAGCCTCCACATAAAATCTAACCGTTACACACAATTTTCCAAACTCGGTGGGACCGAATTGAGAAACTCGGTCGAACCGATTCAGCAAACCTAGTGACCGTTAGGATTTTCAGTGGGACCGAAATGCAACTCGGTAGGACCGATATGGTTAGGGTTAGGGAATACCGTAATCTCGGTGAGACCGATTACACAAACTCGGTGAGACCTATTTTGGTAATTAGCTAACCAGAGAGTTGGTCAGGAAAACTCGGTTGGACCGATTACTCAAACTCGATGGACCGATTTTGATAATGAGTCAACCAGAAAGTTTGCATTGTAATCTCGGTAGTACCGATTTCTCAAACTCGGCGAGACCGATTTTGATAATGGACATACACATGGAGATTACAATCCCATCTCGGTGAGACCGAGATCCCTATCGGTGAGACCGATTTGCCTAGGGTTTGTGGCAGTGGCTAAGACATCCAAACTCGGTGGCGCCGGATAGGAAGAATCAGTGGGGCCAAATTTGACTTTAGGTATTAGGACATATGTGTGGAAGTGGGAAAGTAGTTGAGGGTATTTGGAGCATATCACTAAGCACTTAAAGCAAGAGGCTCATTAAGCAACACCTCATCCCTCCTTGATAGTATTGGCTTTTCCTATAGACTCAATATGATCTTGGATCACTAAAATGTGAAATGAAGAGTCTTGAGGTTGAAGCTTGAGCCAATCCTTTGTCCTTAGCATCTTGAAGGAGTTCCCACATCCTTTAGTCCATGCCACTCCATTGTTGAACTTATCTGAAACATACTAGATAAAAGTGTTAGTCCAACAAGAGATATGTTGACATTAATTACCAAAACCACCTAGGGAGCACTTGTGCTTTCACATGGGCATGCCGGATGGCTGGTACTCCCAGGAGGAAAAGATGAGCCCCAATGCCAGGCTAACCTTCTTCTTTGAGCGCATCCTCGATGCTCTGGAGCAGCTCCGCTCCTATCGAGCGACTTATCTAGCTAATGAGGCCCGGAAGCTTTGCCGGGGCGCCATGACCAAGGCGCTCACCAAGGTGGCGTTCTGGAACCCCAGGATCGACTTCTCCAATGCACTTGAGAGCTTGCCGAAGGACACGGACCTCGCGGCGCTCGGAGAGCGTATCGAGTCCATCATCAGCTGCGTTGACGGAGTGAAGAGGGTGGAGGGACAACGCCGGGACTAGCCACCCCGTTTCTCCTTTCCGCCGCGAGTTCATGCCCAAGACGATTTTATCTTAAGTTTGAACCGCGGCAATCATTGATGTAATATAACTCTGAAGTACTTTAAAATGAAGCATGCAATCTTCCTATTTGATCTTTCTTTGTATGAACACACCCTACGCCTTGTTGGATAGGTTTGTCGGTGCATAAACACACGCCGTGGCGCTTTGAGGAATGGATCCTTAGCAGCCTGCCGTGGGGCGCTTGCTGCCTGGAAAGCCACCTTGCCGTTCTCAGCGCAGCCGCTTGAACTGTTGAGCAGACTCAAAACAGAGCAAGAGCGTTGTCAATAGCGGAAGGGTTCCCTTGCATGCAAGTTCTCCATACAAGGAGCAAGATCTTTCGAGGAAAATAACCTTATAAAAAGGAAAATTGCTCAAGGTTTTGCGTGACTTAGCTTTTCCGTCTCCACGCGGATGATTGTTGCGGCTGTAGGCAACACCGCTCGCCTGGTCAATGGCACCAGAGCGATGGAGATGACTTTGACCTCCCCCGTCGCTTGCGTCTGCCCTGTCGCTCGCCCACACTAGCGCAGGCAGACCGGCTCCAGACGAGCCGACTGCTGGGGCCGCCTCTTTCTTTGGGGCCATCATGATGGAGAAATCGATGCGCCAAATCCCAGATCAGATTTTCACAGCTTGCGCCCCCGACCTGGCGCGCCAAAGATGTCAGGGAAACGACACCGATGGGATCACGGGGAATCCCTTCTACGGTTGGCGGGGCGTGGAGCTGTGCAAAGAAAGGGTCTAAAAGATCAACACGAGGGGATTTTTACCCAGGTTTGGGCCACGAATGATGCGTAATACCCTAGTACTGCTTGTCTGAGTATATTTGGTGTTCTTGACCTCTTGAACTATCTGCAGTGCATGCCCAGTCCAAAAAGTCTGAATCCTTCCTTGGTACGCCTCGGGCCTCCTTTAATATGTCAAAGGGGTCGCCACAGCGGCACACAGGAGGTGGAAAGTATGTACAGTGTACAAGTCTATCGCCTGGGACCGTAGGACAAACACATTTAATGTGCTTCCGACATGCCCTCTTGCTTTATCGGGGACGACAAAGAAGCTTGTCCCATCCATCGCTACCTCGCCTTGCTTCGGTACGTGTCCAAGGTGACGAGGCATGCAGCACCATGATGGCTGGCTGGTTGCTGAGTTGGTGCGGTGACAGGGTCTCCACAAAGATCTGCATGCCACCGTGCAGGTGCTTGGCTAGTTGACCTAGAATTGCACGCTGCCACGCAGGAGCTGGCCTAGTTGGCGGTTTGATTACCGCGTCGGCACGAGCGAGGGGCAGCGGAACATTGGTGGGTGCTGGCCTAGCCTCGGCCCAGGAGATGTTGGAAATATGCCCTAGAGGCAATAATAAATTAGTTATTATTATATTTCCTTGTTCATGATAATCGTTTATTATCCATGCTATAATTGTATTGATAGGAAACTCAGATACATGTGTGGATACATAGACAACACCATGTCCCTAGTAAGCCTCTAGTTGACTAGCTCGTTGATCAATAGATGGTTACGGTTTCCTGACCATGGACATTGGATGTTGTTGATAACGGGATCACATCATTAGGAGAATGATGTGATGGACAAGACCCAATCCTAAGCCTAGCACAAAGATCGTAGTTCAGATGCTAAAGCTTTTCTAATGTCAAGTATCATTTCCTTAGACCATGAGATTGTGCAACTCCGGATACCGGAGGAATGCTTTGGTGTACCAAACGTCACAACGAATCGGGTGGCTATAAAGGTGCATTACAGGTATCTCCGAAAGTGTCATTGGGTTGGCACGAATCGAGATCGGATTTGTCACTCCCGTAAACGGAGAGGTATCTCTGGGCCCACTCGGTAGGACATCATCATAATGTGAACAATGTGACCAAGAGGTTGATCACGGGATGATGTGTTATGGAACGAGTAAAGAGACTTGCCGGTAACGAGATTGGACAAGGTGTCGGGATACCGACGATCGAATCTCGGGCAAGTACAATGCCGCTAGACAAAGGGAATTGTATATGGGATCGATTGAGTCCTTGACATCGTGGTTCATCCGATGAGATCATCGTGGAACATGTGGGAGCCAACATGGGTATCCAGATCCCGCTGTTGGTTATTGACCGGAGAACGCCTCGGTCATGTCTGCATGTCTCCCGAACCCGTAGGGTCTACACACTTAAGGTTCGGTGACGCTAGGGTTGTATGAATATGAGTATGCAGCAAACCGAATGTTGTTCGGAGTCCCGGATGAGATCCCAGACGTCACAAGGAGTTCCAGAATGGTCCGGAGGTAAAGATTTATATATGGGAAGTCTTATTTTGGTCGCCGGAAAAGTTTCGCACTTTATCGGTATTGTACCGGGAGTGCCGAAAGGGGTCCGGGGGTCCACCGGGTGTCAGTGTACTAGAGTAGGGGTACCCTAGTATCCCGAACTCGTGCACGGGCAGTCGCAGCACCCCGCGGCAAGGCTTGCCTGGTGATCGCCAAGGTCCTCCGCGGCTCCATTAGAGCCATTCAAGAACAAAGTATTCAAGCCAAGGAGACAAGGCCCGGCAAGAAGGAGTTTGCCGAAGGCCAACCAAGGCATTTAGAAGACAAGGCCCCGCAAGAGGAGCTTGCCGGAAGGCCCAAATGAGCGACAAGCTTCCGGCGCGACAAAGGAAACGATCAAGGCAAGGCGCTTGTCGCGCGACTACCACTCCGTTCCTCCGCCTCCAGCTCATCCACCAACGTGTCGCCATGGGACCATTCCAGCGCGCGTGGCAAGAGGTCTGTCTTGCCAGCGGAGCGGTGGTAAGCGGCGCTGACAAGATCACCATCGTGGCGAAGCGGTGGCGCCCGACGGTCCTTTCGCACTGCTTAGTCGATTTAGACGGGCATTTATTGCCTTTGTCCCCGCCGTCGTGGTTAGGTAGGGTGCACTGCATAAGTAGCTGTACCAACCACGACTCCTTTTACGTTTCTGCCCTTGTCTACGTTGCCACCGTCGGAGACCCTTGAGCATATAAAAGGAGGCCCATGCATAACGAGAAGGGTTCGGTTCATTCGAAACCAGAGAACACTCACGCTAGGTCTTGTAGCTCTCAGCGCTCCCTAGCAAGAACATTTTACAATCGACAAGCAGTGAGTTGAGTATTATCTCCGGAGAGCTCCGGCTGGGTAAACTGCTCGTGTGCTTCGCCCGATCTGTTTCTTCATGCGACCTCCGCCCCATCGAACCGAAGGGCTCGGTCCGCCGTCCCATAGGTGTTCGTGGGCCCGATCAGCTTCCCCGACATCTTTGGCGCGCTGTAGGGCGCCGAGGCTGTGTGAACCTGATCCGCGCTCACACGAGCTACATCTTCATCATCTTCATCGACATGCCACCGAAGAAGAAGGCTTGGCGGCAGCGGAGCCGCCCACGTCGATCCCACCACCACCGAGCAAATGGGTGGTGGGTAGACACCGCGGAAGAACGGGCGCCGGCGAGGGAGCTCAGGATGCTGCCAAGTCCAAGGACAAGGCTGCATGCACCTCGGCGTCAGACACGCACCGCGCCCATCTCAGAGGGCGGGACCGACAGCGCCATGGTATTCACAGTACCATACGCCGTTGGATCAAGATCGAGCTGGTGGATCCCGAGGCCCTCAAGACCAGCGTGCACGCCAACATGCTGGCACGAGCGAGGCACTGTCGCCTGGACGGGATACTACTCCTTCTAACATAGTTAGAAGTCCGAGCATATCCCGCTCCTCGCGCCATTCGCCACTGCCACCCACCACTCCAGCAGAAGCTTTGGCGAGAGCTCAACTGCTCCTAGATTACCCTCCAACAGCCGACAAGGTCGATGAATGGAGGGCCACCATCCAGAGTCTCATCGGCTTTGCCAATGGCGACACTCCGCGGCAACCGACTACATCGCTGCCGCGGCAAGACGACAAGGCACGAGCCGGTGGCGACGAAACCTGTGGGGGTGCAACCACCATGCACTCTCCACCCCGAAGGCCAAGATCGCTGACTCGCCGGATCCACCTCGACAGCGACTCCACCGCGTCATCGGACCCACGAGCTCGTCGCGATCAGTGCCAAGTTCTTCACGAACGGCAGCAAGAAGACGCCGAACTCGTGATCGAGCGCCAAGAGAAGCGCGACGTCAATCCGACCAGCGGCTGGGCCCTCTGTCGACATGCATGCGCCAGAGAACCAGCGATTTGCCGTGACGCGTAGGTTGCCCTGCGCTCACTCGTGAGCTCGCGGCAAGTCCAAAGGCCCAAAGAAGAAGAATTTCAAGCCGACGTGCGAAAAGTACGACGGCAAGACGATCCGTCGAAGTTCCTCAACATCTACACCATTGCGGTGCAAGCTGCCGGGGGGCGAGACGACAAGATCCTGGCCAACTACTTCCCGCTGGTACTCAAGCCCAATGTCAGATCCTGGCTCATGCACTTGCCGGACAACTCCATATCCTCTTGGGCAGATCTATGCCATCAGTTTGTTGGTGCCTTCACAGGCGGTCACAAACCCCATGGCCAAGAGAGCGACCTTCATCTTCTTGCCCAGAAGGAGGGAGAGCCCCTGCGCAAGTTCATTCAGAGATTCAGCCGTGTACAAAGACAACATCCCAAATGTCCACCCCGCCAAGAAGAATCAGCGCTGCTCCATCGAACGTGCGGAACCGCAAGATGCGGGAGGAGATGGCGATGTGCAAGATCAAGGCCATTGAGAAGATTGAAGCACCAAAGCGCGTCAAGGATGTACGAAGACTTGCCGGTTGCGTGGCTGCTCTCAGCAGGTTTATCTCTAGATCTGCTGAACGCGCCCTGCCATTTTTCAAAATTTTGAAAAAGGCAGGTCCAATGAAATGGACTCCGGAAGCGGAGGCTGCGCTGCAGGACTTAAAGAGATACCTGTCCTCCACCCCAATACTTGTCGCACCTAGGCCACAAGAGAAGTTGCTGCTATATATAGCGGCAACCAATCAAGTGGTTAGTGCTGTGTTAGTAGCGGAGAGGGAGGCGGATGATGAGCTAGCAACCACGGCAGAGGCATCCAGCGACAAGCAAGGCAATTCACCGGCAAGCTCTGGTCACGACAAAGATGAGTCTGCGCAGGCGTATGAGAGGATGCAGAAAAGGATGGTGCAGCGCCCAGTTTATTTTGTCGGCCCCTCTCGCAGGGGCTAGGTCAAGGTACTCGGTGTGCAAAATTGCTTTTCGCCTTCTCATGGCCTCTAGAAAGCTGCGCCATTACTTTTAAGCACATGAGATCACATCGTCACTCGCTTTCACTGAAGAGGATACTGCAAAATCCGTAAGCAAAGCAGGATTGTCGAGTGGGCATCGAACTGCAAGCTTTGGCCTCAAATTTGAGAGCACTTCAACTATCCAAAGCGAGCATTGGCGGAGTTCATAGCAGAATGGACGCCAACGCAAGATGAAGAAATTCGAAATGAGCATCCCGCTAAGGAAGCAAGCAAAGAGTGGCTGATGTACTTTGATGGTGCCTTTCGCTGCAAAGGCGCCGGTGTCTGGCGTCTTACTTATCGCACCCACCGGAGAGCACCTCAAGTACATAGTCCAGATGCACTTTCCCAAGGAGCAAGCAACAAACAATCTCGCAGAGTATGAAGGTTTGCTTGCCGCCTCGAGATCATGTAGACCTTGGGATCAAGAAGCTCATTGTCGTGGGTGACTCACAGCTTGTCGTCCGCCAAGTGAACAAAGATTATCAGAGTCCATTGATGGAAGCCTATGTTGATGAAGTGAGAAAGCTAGAAGAGCACTTTGACGGCCTACAGATGGAACATGTTCCAAGAGCTCAGAACGATATTGCTGATGGCCTGTCAAAGTGCGCCGCACTCAAGTTACCTGTGGAACCAGGGATTTTTGTGCTCAAGCTGACTCAACCGACTGTAACGCCATCAACTGGACAGAACAAGAAGAGAAAGTTGATTTCTGGTGACTATTTTCCGGCAGAGCTTCCCGAAGCCGCCGCCAAAAAGGTCCACAAGATCAACACTAAGAATGCTGAGGAGCAGTCTGCTCCGACAAGCCCTAGGGTTTGTTTCGTTGAAGCAGATGCTCCCGTCAAGTTTTGCTCCGGCAAGCTTGTCGGGGAACATCAAGCTCCGGCTGAGCCGCAGTTTCTTGGCGTAGAAGCGGATGTTCCCGCAGCAGCAGATGTGCCTTTAGTCCTTGTTGTCGAGCCGCAAGCTCCAGCATGGGCGTAGCAGATTGTCCATTTCCTTCAGACAGGAGAACTTCCCGAAGAGCAGGAAGAAGCGGAAAGAGTAGCCCGGCAGTCAAGTATGTACCAGTTTGTTGACAACACATTGTACAGAAGAAGACTCAACGGTGTGAAATTGAAGTGTATTCACCAGGAAGATGGACAGAAGTTGTTGGCAGAGATACACGGAGGCATATGTGGTCACCACATTGGGGCAAGAGCACTTGCCGACAAGGCGTTCCGGCAAGGTTTCTTTTGGCCGACAGCCCTCCAGGATGCAATTGCACAAGTAACCAAGTGTGAAGCGTGCCAGTTCCATTCCAAGCAGATACACCAGCCAACTCATGCTCTCCAGACGATCCCTTTATCCTGGCCATTTTCAATCTGGGGGCTCGACATCCTCGGTCCCTTCCCCCGAGCAGTCGGGGGCTTTGAGTACTTGTACATTGCGATCGACAAGTTCACAAAGTGGCCGGAAGTGGAAGCAGTGAGGAAGGTGACATCACAGTCAGCAGTCAAGTTCTTCAGGTCGATTGTTTGCAGTTTCGGGATTCCTAACAGGATCATCACTGACAACGGCACACAATTCATGAGTCGCACCTTCATGCAATACGTCCAAGATCTTGGCGCCAAGGTCTGCTTTGCTTCTGATGCTCATCCAAGGAGTAACTGTCAAGCGGAGAGGGAAAATGCTGAAGTGCTGCGTGGGCTCAAGACCAGAACTTTCGACAGGCAGCACAAGTGCGGAAGAAACTGGATTGAGGAGCTGCCGGTGGTTCTTTGGTCGATCAGGACGACGCCAAATCGAGCCACTGGCCAGACACCTTTCTCTCTAGTCTATGGGGCAGAGGCAGTTCTCCCCACGGAACTCGTATTCGGATCACCTCGAGTGCTCGCTTATGATGAGCTTGAGCTAGAGCAGCTGCGACAAGATGACGCGCTGCTCCTTGAGGGGGACCGTCTTCAGTCATTGTCACGAGCTACTCGATATCAGCAAGCTTTGCGCCGCTACCATAGCCGCAGTTAATGCCGAAGTATCGAGGAAGGCGACCTTGTTCTTCGCGCGCTCAGTCCGCCAAGAATTCCAACAAGTTGACGCCTAAAGTGGGAAGGCCCTTATCGGGTGAAACGAGTCACTAGGCCTGGCGCTGTCCGCTTTGAGATCAAGATGGCGTTCCGTGAGCAACTCCTCGAACATCGAGCATCTTCGTAAGTTTTACCCAGAGGGCGCGGTTGTCGGAACCTGTTCAGCAACCACCTTTTTGTACAAGTCTTGCCGATGTTGCATGTAATCCTTTGTACAAAGCGAGCGCAGATCCGTGCATAAGTAAAGCTCATGTGCTTCGCACAACTTGTCAATTTCATGCTTTCATCATTTTATTGCATGCATTATCTGACACCTTGTGCAGCACCTACCCCGGTAAGCAATAACGAGCCGCAAGGCTCCATAATTTTATTTTCTCTTCTTTCTCTTTCTCAAAGAAAGGAAGCCTCCCTCGCACACAAGTTTGCCGGGGGGGAAGGAGAAGATAATGGTGTGGACCAAGCGTCGCTCAAGGAAGTTTCGCCTTACCGGGAAGCAAAGGACGGAAAAGCTAAGTTGCTAAATTTTGAGCAATCAGCTTTTAAATTTTTAAGTTATCTTCCTCGAACGACAGTGCTTTGTATGGAAAACCTATGCGCGAAGGAGCCAACTCGTAGCTAGTTGCGCCCTTACTTTGTTTCGAGTCCGCTCAACAACTTAAGTGAGCTGCAACTAGTTGCGACAAGGTTGCTTGTCGGAAGCGGCACCGCCAGTAGGCTGCTGACGTTCCGCACTCAGCGCTCGCGGCAAAGGTGCCTGCGCCTACAAGTTCCCTAAAAGCGTAGGGCAAAAACATACAAAGGAAGGAATCAAGTAAAGGAAATAACATTGCAATCATTGCCCGAGATAGAGTTATATTACAAAATAGCTTGTCGCAGCTCTAATAGATTGTTCTCCTAACATAACCAGCAGCGACAAGGAAAAGATAAAATTGGCGGCCTAATCTACGCGGTCGCCATCAACCCTCTTGATCTTGCCCACCTTGTCCACAATGGGTGCGACAAGGGCCTTGAGTGCCTCCACATCAAGATCCGCGGCAAGGACTTGAGGACGCGGTGAGGTTGAGGCCTGGATTGCGAAGGCCACCTTCATCAGACCTTCGGAGAGCTCTCAGCGCAGATCTGGCGCGACTCCGCCAACTGCTTTGGAATCTCTTCCGGAGTCGATGGAGAGCCGTCACCACGCCCTTGAAGAAGAAGCTGAGCTTGGCGCTGGGTTGGAGGTGCTCATCGAGGAATATCCAAGATCCACCATCCCCAGCCCGCCAGCTCCCCGTCGATGGTCAGGCAACGCTCACGAGACCCTCGGTCCAAGGCTCCACATTCTCTCCAAGGTGTTCTGGCAGCAACAGCACTTTCGCCAGCGCCTCGTCGGTTTTGATCTTCTCCAACAAGGCCACCTCCCGCTCCTGGCGCCTTCCAGCGTTCGAGTCAAGGTGGTCAGCTTCAACTCGAGATCTGCTTTGAGTCCTTGACGGCGCTGAGCTCCTTGCTCCTCTCGGTGAGACGGCCCCTGCAGCTCGCCAAGAGTATAGGCGTCCTTCTCTCGCTCATGCTTGAGTGCAGCAAGCTCTTCACCGCCCTTCTTCAGACTGGCCTCCAGCTGCTTCACCTTCGTCTCCAGCTCCTTCTTGGCGGCCTCGGCAGCTGCGGCGGCATCCTTTGCTTCCTTGATAGGCCCGCCAAATGTTTGCTCGCGCGCGGCAAGCTCCTCCTCATGGCTGTCAAGATTGATCTTCCGCTGCGCCAGCTCGCCTTCTTGCGCAGACAGCCTCTCGGCAGCAAGCCGTTGTTGCTCTTCAACCTCAGCCTTCTCGAGGATGAAAGGCTTTGCGCGCCTTGACGATTTGCTCCCGCTCCTCTGCCAAGGCCCGGAGAGCTTCCTGATTGATGCCCCGGAGCTCCTCCGCGCGTTTTTCTATGTTCTGCTTCGCCGCCGCGACAAGCGCTTCCCGGGATTCCAGCTTGGCTTGTCGGGTGCGGTAGAGCGACAACAGCTTCCGCAACAGCTGCTCCTCCTCAGACTCGTCGCTGCTGCTGCTTGGCACGTCGACCAGCGTCAGCCCGGCGGAGGCGAGCAGTTCTTCGTCAAAGGTTTCTCCTTCGACCGGCGCCCTGGAGCTCGACGCCCAAGGAAGCTTGATGAAGACGCCATCGCTGGCCTTCAGATAGGCGCCAGGCTGAGGCTCTTCGGAGCCTAGCGCTGCGGCAGCGGCGGAGGGATCGGCGGTCGGTGTAGCGCCTGGCGCTCCTGCAACCTCATGGCCGTCAGTGCGATCGCCAGACCCCTCGCCAGCTTCTGCGGCGGCAGCCTTGGCGGCCTCTTCGCCGGCAGGGTCATTAGCGCCGGCTTCTTCTCTAAGCAACGACGGCGCCGGGCAGTGTTGTTGCTGCTTTTCCTCGCCGGCGACCTCGCCCATCGACTCTACGGCGGATGGATCTGACGACCAGAAAATGAAAGAACAGTCATGCAGATGTTCAAAAAGAAAATAAGAAGAAAAAGAACCCAAGGGAGATTTTCAGGCAAGAGGATTACCTGCGATGGGATCTGCAACCGTGGTCTCAACCACCAGAGGGTCGCTGGCGCTATCCCTTGCCGGAGAACTACCCCTTGCCGGAGAAGCCTCCCATGGCGGTGTAGTCGACGCAGATGGCACGTCCGGAGCGGCTTCCGGGCACTCTTGGTGAGGCTGCTCTGCTCCTACACAAACCAACAGTCAGATATCAGTCAAGAAAGAGCACCCATGCACGCCCAACAGTAAAGAGTAAACCATATACTTACGCTAGGGGCTGTGCTGGGGGCTGCTTTGAGGAAGAGTTGCCTCGTCCGACAAGGTGGTCTCGGACGCGCCTCCGCTGCCGCTGGGGATCGCCCTCGATGACAACCACCGGGTCTTGCTTTCTTCGACGCCTCTCGAGCCAGCGTCCCGAAAAGGAAAGAGTTCGTAATGAAGCAAATCAGATACAAGACAAAGCAACAAAATTGAAGAAATACAAGTACAACACATAAGCTTACTCTTCTTCTTCCTCGTCGGAGCTGAGCGCGGAGAGATCAAATTCTGGCTCGCCCCCGGTGCGACGAGGTGGAGGAGTGGGTTCCCTTGATCACTTGACGGGAGTAGCAGCGGTGGCCTGGGAGGGCCCCGCCCAGCTTGCTGCAGATGGCGTGAGGTGCTCCAGCTGCAGCAATGCTTGCCTTGTGGATGGAAGGCTGCGCCCTTGGGCGGCTGTTGGTCCGCTCTGCTTCTGCTTGTTCTCCAGCCTTGCGGAGACGCTTTGGTGGAGCTGGGGGCTCCGTTCATGCAAGCTGCTAGGTGGTGGGTAGGAAGCGCCTCGGCAGGCTCGCTTGACTCGGCTTCGGTTCGCAAGCTCCTCCTCGCCGCAAACTCCCTTCGCCGACAAGGCTTGCCGCCGCCTCTGCCTCCTCCGGTGAACCCGACCGCCCGGCAGCACCGCTGCCGCCTCCTCCACCCGGTGGCGGCGCGCTGCATCTCGCCGCGTCGGTGGTGTCGCGGTGAGGCCCTTCGCCATCGGGCGGATCGGCACTTCTTCCAAGCTGTCGAAGAACACCCGCACGACGCCATCTCGCAGTTTCTTGCCAGTTGGAACAATTCCATGCGAAGTCGCTAACGGCATCATTGCACGGATGCGGTCGAGCGAGGAATTGTTGCACAATGGAATGACTCCCCTCGGCAACCTGAACCATTCGGGATGATCAGCGTCGTGCTTGAACAACTCCAGGAGCATCGCAACCAACTCCAAGACGGTGAAATTGAAGTTGAGGCCCGGGCGCAGCCTCATGATATCCGCCGCATTCTGGAACTCCCAAGCAGGTCTTCTCCTCTCCTGCAAGGGGGCGATGCGGCGGCGAAGGAAATCTGCGCCAACGGCGCCTACAGTGAGTCCGGCAAGCCTGAGGCGCAGGATCCGGGTGACGGCAATCTTCAATCTAGCATCTTCCGGCGCCAAGTTGCTCCAATCGTTGCCGCACACTATTGGGGTTTGGCGCTGAGCGGTAAAGGCCGCGGGTTCTCCTCTACAATCCAACACCAATATGCCTCCATTCCTCCCACTTGTCGCGAAGCTCTCCTCCAGATAGGCTTCCTTCTTGCCGATCCTTGAGATCCAAGCGATTCCTCCGGCAAGAGGCTCTCCTCTCTACTCGAGGCATGAAGAAATGGCGAAGAGGGCTACGTTGGGATGGACTCCGACAAAGCTTTGCAGAGATGTGCGAAAACTGCCATGGTCGGGACAGCATTGGGGGTGAAATCAAGGAGGCGGAACCCGTATGTGTTCATGATATCACAGAAAATTAGAGAAGGCGGGCAGAGCCCAATAGAAGAACAAAGGCAAAGAAAGGGTACCCAGCTGGGGCTAGTTCAAGCAGCGGCTAGGGTACCTTCAGGCGCTGGATGCGCTGCCTCCGTCGACCAGAAGAGATAGTAGTTCTCCCTCAGCTCCCTTGCGGCGAGCTAGGGGGGGGGGGGGAAGATGTCCCGCTCCTTCCGCAGCGCCGCGAGCCGCTGCGCCTCGGCCGACTTCACGCCCTTCCCCTTGTCAGCTTTTGGAGCCATGTCGGAGGCGGTGGGGGAGACCGACGGCGTTGGTGGTACTGGTGGCGATGGGGGACGGAGCGCTGCTCTCTTCAGACTTGAGGAGAAGGGGGGAGCAGCGGTGGTTTTTTTTCGAGATTGGACAGCAAATGGCGAGGTGGGCGAACTGCCCCTGCTACCTCTGCTTATAAAGAGGGAGGGGGCGGACGTTCCGCTTTTCCTAATAAAGAAACCCCCACGATCTCTCCCACGATGCCGCAATCGATGCGTGCCGTTCGTGGGGGACGTGGTGGGACCGGAGTGAGTTACGGCGTAACCAAGGCGCATGTCGTGCAGACTATTTTGGGCCTGGCCCAACAGCGCTCGGCACCGTGTGTGGCCCAGGCCCGGGGGCTCCTGTCGGTGTACTAGAGTAGGGGTACCCTAGTATCCCGAACTCGTGCACGGACAGTCGCAGCACCCCGCGGCAAGGCTTGCCTGGTGACCGCCAAGGTCCTCCGCGGCTCCATTAGAGCCATTCAAGAACAAAGTATTCAAGCCAAGGAGACAAGGCCCCGGCAAGAGGAGTTTGCCGGGAAGGCCAACCAAGGCATTTAGAAGACAAGGCCCCGGCAAGAGGAGCTTGCCGGAAGGCCCAGATGAGCGACAAGCTTCCGGGCGCCGACAAGGCAACGATCATGCAAGGCGCTTGTCATGCAGACTACCACTCCGTTCCTCCGCTCCACTCATCCACCAACGTGTCGCCATGGGACCATTCCAGCGCGTGGCAAGAGGTCAGGCGGCCAGCGAGCGCGGTGGTAAGCGGCGCCGACAAGATCGCCATCGTGGCGGAAGCGTGGCGCCTCGACGGTCCTTTCTCGCACTGCTTAGTCGACTTAGACGGGCATTTCATGCCTTTGTCCCCTGCCATCGTGGTTAGGTAGGGTGCCTTGTCGCAAGTAGCTGTACCAACCACGACTCCTTTTACATTTCTGCCCTTGTCTACGTTGCCACTGTCGGAGACCCCTTGAGCGATAAAAGGAGGCCCATGCAACGAGAAGGGGTTCGGTTCATTCAAACCAGAGAACACTCACGCTTAGGTCTTGTAGCTCTCGCGCCCCTAGCAAGAACACAATACAATCGACAAGCAGCAGAGGAGTATTATCTCCTGAGAGCTCGAAGTTGGGTAAACTGCCTGTGGTGCTTCGCCTTGATCTGCTCTTCGTGCGACCTCCGCCCCCCACCGAACCGAAAGGGGCTCGGTCTGCCGGTCCCATAGGTGTTCGTGGGCCCGATCAGCTTCCCCGACACCGGGGGGGTCCACCTGCTCCGGGGGGCCACATGGGCTGTAGGGGGTGCGCCTTGGCCTATATGGGCCAAGGGCACCAGCCCCAAGAGGCCCATGCGCCTAGGAGACTTGGGGAGGGGAGAGTCCTAAAGGGGGAAGGCACCTCCGAGGTGCCTTGGGGAGGATGGACTCCTCCCCTGGCCGCACTCCTTCCTTGGAGGAAGGGGCAGGCGCGCCCCCCTCTTGCACCTATATAAAGGGAGGGAGGGAGGGGCAGCCGCTCCTCAAGCCCTTGGCGCCCCCTCTCGCTACTCCTCCTCCTCCTCCCGTAGTTGCTTAGCGAAGCCCTGCCGAGTTCTGCTGCATCCACCACCACGCCGTCGTGCTGCTGGATCATCATGAACCTCTCCTTCCCCTTGCTGGATCAAGAAGGAGGAGACGCCATCCGCCTCCGCACGTGTGTTGAACGCAGAGGTGCTGTCCGCTCGCACTAGGTCATCGGTGATCTGAATCACGGCGAGTACGACTCCATCATCCCCGTTCCATTGAACGCTTCCGCACGCGATCTACAAGTGGTATGGAGATGCAATCACTCTCCCATGACTCGTTGCTTAGGTGAACTCATAGATGGATCTTGGTGAAACTGTAGGAAAAATTTTAATTTTCTGCAACGTTCCCCAACAGTGGCATCATGAGCTCGGTCTATGCGTAGTTCTCTATTGCACGAGTAGAACACAATTTGTTGTGGGCGTAGATGTTGTCAACTTTCTTGCCGCTACTAGTATTATCTTTCTTCAGCGGTATTGTGGGATGAAGCGGCCCGGACCGACCTTACACGTACGCTTACGTGAGACTGATTCCACCGTCCGACATGCACTAGTTGCATAAGGTGGCTAGCGGGTGTCTGTCTCTCCCACTTTAGTTGGAGCGGATTCGATGAAAAGGGTCCTTATGAAGGGTAATTAGAAGTTGACAAATCACGTTGTGGCTTTCACGTAGGTAAGAAAACGTTCTTGCTAGAACCCTATTGCAGCCACGTAAAACTTGCAACAACAATTAGAGGACGTCTAACTTGTTTTTGCAGCAAGTGTTTTGTGATATGATATGGCCAAAGTTGTGATGAATGATGAATGATATATGTGATGTATGAGATCATGTTCTTGTAATAGGAATCACGACTTGCATGTAGATGAGTATGACAACCGGCAGGAGCCATAGGAGTTGTCTTTAATTTTTGTATGACCTGCGTGTCATTGAAGAACGCCATGTAAATTACTTTACTTTATTGCTAAACGCGTTAGCCATAGAAGCAGAAGTAGTCGTTGGCGTGACAACTTCATGAAGACACGATGATGGAGATCATGGTGTCATGCCGGTGACAAGATGATCATGGAGCCCCGAAGATGGAGATCAAAGGAGCTATATGATATTGACCATATCATGTCACTACTATATAATTGCATGTGATGTTTATTATGTTTATGCATCTTGTTTACTTAGAACGACGGTAGTAAATAAGATGATCCTCATAACAATTTCAAGAAAGTGTTCTCCTAACTATGCACCGCTGCTAAAGTTCGTAGTTTCAAGCACCACGTGATGATCGGGTGTGATAGATTCTTACGCTCACATACAACGGGTGTAAGCCAGATTTACACACGCAGAACACTTAGGTTAACTTGACGAGCCTAGCATGTACAGACATGGCCTCGAACACAAGAGACCGAAGGTCGAGCATGAGTCGATAGTAGATACGATCAACATGAAGATGTTCACCGATGATGACTAGTCCGTCTCACGTGATGATCGGACACGCCTAATTGACTCGGATCATGTAATCACTTAGATTACTAGAGGGATGTCTATCTAAGTGGGAGTTCATGAGATGAACTTAATTATCCTGAACATAGTCGAAAGATCTTTGCAAATTATGTCGTAAGCTTGCGCTTTAGTTCCATTCTTTAGATATGTTCCTAGAAAAATATAGTTGAAAGTTGACAGTAGCGATTATGCGGACAAGAGAAAGCTTATGTCCTTAATGCACCGCCAGTGTGCTGAACCCCAAACATCGCTTGTGGATGTTACGAACATCGCACATACACGCTTTTGATAACTACGTGATAGTTCGGGTTGAACGGTTTAGAGTAGAGGCACCAAAGACGTTTTCAAACGTCATGAACATATGAGATGTTTCGAGGGCTGAAATTGGGATTTCAGGCTCGTGCCCACGTCAAGAGGTATAAGACCTCCGACGATTTTCTTAGCCTGCAAACTAAGGGAGAAAACCTCAATTGTTGAGCTTGTGCTTAGATTGTCCGGTGCAACAATCACTTGAATCGAGTGGGAGTTGATCTTCCAGATGAGATAGTGATGTTTCTCCAAAGTCATTGCCACCAAGCTGCTAGAGCTTCGTGATGAACTATAACATGTCAGGGATAGATATGATGATCCTTGAGGTATTCACGATGTTTGACACCGCGAAAGTAGAAATCAAGAAGGAGCATCAATTGTTGATGGTTGGTGAAACCACTAGTTTCAAGAAGGGCAAGGGCAAGAAGGGACACTTCATGAAATGGCAAATCAGTTGCAGCTCCAGTGAAGAAACCCAAGGTTGAACCCAAACCCGAGACTAAGTGCTTCTGTAATAAGGGGAACAGCCACTGGAGCAGAATTACCCTAGATACTTGGTAGATAAGAAGGCTGGCAAGGTCGATAGAAGTATATTGGATATACATTATGTTAATGTGTACTTTACTAGTACTCCTAGTAGCACCAGGGTATTAGATACTGGTTCGTTTGCTAAGTGTTGGTAACTCGAAACAAAAGCTACGGAATAAACGGAGACTAGCTAAAGGTGAGCTGACGATACGTGTTGGAAGTGTTTCCAAGGTTGATATGATCAAGCATCGCACGCTCCCTCTACCATCGAGATTGGTGTTAAACCTAAATAATTGCTATTTGGTGTTTGCATTGAGCATAGACATGATTGGATTATGTCTGTCCCAATACGGTTATTCATTTAAGGAGAATAATGGTTACTCTATTAATTTGAATAATACCTTCAATGGTCTAGCACCTAAAAGGAATGGATTATTGAATCTCGATCATAGTGATACACATTTTCATGCCAAAAGATATAAGATAGTAATGATAGTACCACGTACTTGTGGCACTGCCATGTAAGTCATATTGGTATAAAATGCATGAAGAAGCTCCATGTTGATGGTTCTTTGGACTCACTCGTTTTTGAAAAGTTTGAGACATGCAAACCATGTCTATTGGTGTATACGCATGAAGAAATTCCATGCGGATGGATCGTTTGGACTCACTTGATTTTGAATCACTTGAGATATGCAAATCATACCACATGGGCAAGATGACTGAAAAGCCTCGGTTTCAGTAAGATGGAACAAGGTAGAAACCTGTTGGAAGTAACACATTTTGATGTGTGCAGTCCAATGAGTGCTGAGGCATGCAGTGAATATCGTTATGTTCTGACTTCACAGATGATTCGAGTAGATGTTGAGTATATTTACTTGATGAAACACAAAGTCTGAATTATTGAATGGTTCAAGTAATTTCAGAGTGAAGTTAAAGATCATTGTGACAAGAGGATAAAAATGTCTAGGATATGATCATAGAGATGAGTATCTGAGTTATGAGCTTTGGTACGCAATTAAGACACTGTGGAAATTGTTTCACAATTAATACCGCCTGGAACACCATAGTGTGATGGTGTGTCCGAACATCATAGTTGCACCCTATTGGATATGGTGCGTACCATGATGTCTCTTACCGAATTACCACTATCGTTGATGGGTTAGGCATTAGAGACAACCGCACTCACTATAATAGGGCACCACGTAATTCCATTGAGACGACACCGTTTGAACTATGGTTTGGAGAAACCTAAGTTGTCGTTTCTTAAAAGTTTGGGGCTGCGACGCTTATGTGAAAAGTTTCAGGATGATAAGCTCGAACCCAAAGCGGATAAAATGCATCTTCATAGGACACCCAAAACCAGTTGGGTATACCTCCTATCTCAGATCCGAAGCAAAAGTAATTGTTTCTAGAACGGGTCCTTTCTCGAGGAAAAGTTTCTCTCGAAAGAATTGAGTGGGAGGATGGTGGAGACTTGATGAGGTTGTTGAACCATCACTTCAACTAGTGTGTAGCAGGGCACATGTGAAGTTGTTCTGTGGCACCTACACCAATTGAAGTGGAAGCTGATGATAGTGATCATAATACTTCGGATCAAGTCACTACAAAACCACGTAGGACGACAAGGACAGGTACTGCTTCAGAGTAGTACGGTGATCCTGTCTTGAAGGTCATGTTTCTAGACAACAATGAACCTACGAGCTATGGAGAAACGATGGTGGGCCCGGATTCCGACAAATGGCTTGAGGCCATAAAATCCGAGAGAGGACCCATGTATGAAAACAAAGTGTAGACTTTGGAAGAACTACTTGATGGCCGTAGAGGCTGTTGGGTACAAATGGATTTTGGAAGAAGACGGACAATGATGGTAAAGTGTCACCATTATGAAAGCTCGACTTGTCGTTAAGATGTTTTCCGACAAGTTCAAGGAGTTGATCATGATGAGACTTTCTCATTCAGTAGCGATGCTAAGAGTCTGTTGGAATTGGATTAGCATTATCTGCATTATTTATGAAATCTTGCAGATAGGATGTCAAAACATTGTTTCCTCGACGATTTTCTTGAGGAAAGGTTGTATGTAATACAACTAGAAGGTTTTGACAAATCCTGAAAGACGCTAACAAGTATGCAAAGCTCCAACAATCCTTCTAAGGACTGGAGTAAGCATCTCGGAGTTGGAATGTATGCTTTGATGAGATGATCAAAGATTTTGGGTTTATACAAAGTTTATGAGAAACTTGTATTTCCAAAGAAGTGAGTGGGAGCACTATAGAATTTCTGATAAGTATATGCTGTTGACATATTGTTGATCAGAAATGATGTAGAATTTCTGGAAAGCATATAGGGTTATTTGAAAAGTGTTTTTCAATAGAAAAACTGGTTTAAGCTACTGAAACATTGAGCATCAAGATCTATGAGGATAGATCAAAACCGCTTAATGGTACTTTCAAATGAGCATATACCTTGACATGATCTTGAAGGTGTTCAAGATGGATCAGTCAAACAAGGAGTTCTTGCCTGAGATGTAAGGTATGAAGTTAAGACTTAAAGCTCGACCACGGCAGAAAAGAAGGACAAAGGTCGTCCCCTATGCTTTAGACTAGGCTCTATAGTATGCTATGCTGTGTACCGACCGAAGTGTGCCTTGCCATGAGTCACTAAGGGTACAAGAATGATCCAGAATGGGGATCATTGACAGCGGTCAAAATTGTCCTTGGAGTAAATAAGGACATGTTTCTCGATTATGGAGGTGATAAAGAGTTGGCGTAAAGGGTTACGCCGATGCAGGCTTTAACACCTATCCGAAAGTGACTCGAGTAGCAAACCGGATACGATAGTGGAGCAACCATTTGGAATAGTTTCAAGTGGAGCGTGGAAGCAGCATTTACAATATGACATAGAGAATTGCAAGTACATACGGATCTGAATATCGCAGACCCGCTGACTAAAAACTTCTCTCACAAGGAAAACATAATCAAAACCCCGTAACTCATTGAGTCTTAATCACATGGTGATGTGAACTAGTTTAGCGACACTAGTAAACTCTTGGATGTTGGTCACATGGCGATGTGACCTATCAGTGTTAATCACAAGGCGATGTGAACTAGATTATTGACTCTAGTGCAAGTGGGAGACTGTTGGAAATATGCCCTAGAGGCAATAATAAATTAGTTATTATTATATTTCCTTGTTCATGATAATCGTTTATTATCCATGCTATAATTGTATTGATAGGAAACTCAGATACATGTGTGGATACATAGACAACACCATGTCCCTAGTAAGCCTCTAGTTGACTAGCTCGTTGATCAATAGATGGTTACGGTTTCCGACCATGGACATTGGATGTTGTTGATAACGGATCACATCATTAGGAGAATGATGAGATGGACAAGACCCAATCCTAAGCCTAGCACAAAGATCGTAGTTCGTATGCTAAAGCTTTTCTAATGTCAAGTATCATTTCCTTAGACCATGAGATTGTGCAAATCCCGGATACCGTAGGAATGCTTTGGGTGTACCAAACGTCACAACATAACCGGGTGGCTATAAAGGTGCATTAAGGTATCTCCAAAGTGTCTCTGGGTTGGCACGAATCGAGACTGGATTTGTCACTCCGTGTAAACAGAGAGGTATCTCTGGGCCCACTCGGTAGGACATCATCATAATGTGCACAATGTGACCAAGAGGTTGATCACGGGATAATGTGTTACGGAACGAGTAAAGAGACTTGCCGGTAACGAGATTGGACAAGGTATCAGGATACCGATGATCGAATCTCGAGCAAGTACAATGCCGCTAGACAAAGGGAATTGTATACGGGATCGATTGAGTCCTTGACATCGTGGTTCATCCGATGAGATCATCGCGGAACATGTGGGAGCCAACATGGGTATCCAGATCCCGCTGTTGGTTATTGACCGGAGAACGCCTCATTATGTTCTGTGATGTCTCCCGAACCCGTAGGGTCTACACACTTAAGGTTCGTGGACGCTTAGGGTTGTATGAATATGAGTATGCAGCAAACCGAATGTTGTTAGGAGTCCCGGATGAGATCCCGGACGTCACAAGGAGTTCCGGAATGGTCCGGAGGTAAAGATTTATATATGGGAAGTCTTATTTTGGTCGCCGGAAAAGTTTCGTGACTTTATCGGTATTGTACCGGAGTGCCGAAGGGGTCCGGGGGTCCACCGGGGGGGTCCACCTGCCCCGGGGGGCCACATGGGCTGTAGGGGGTGCGCCTTGGCCTATATGGGACAAGGGCACCAGCCCCAAGAGGCCCATGTGCCAAGGAGACTTGGGGAGGGGAGAGTCCTAAAGGGGGAAGGCACCTCCGAGGTGCCTTGGGAGGATGGACCTCCCCCTCTGGCCGCACCCTTCCTTGGAGGAAGGGGCAAGGCTGCGCCTCCCCTCTCTTGCACCTATATAAAGGGAGGGAGGAGGGGGCAGCCGCACCTGAAGCCCTTGGCGCCCCCTCTCGCTACACCTCCTCCTCCTCCTCCCGTAGTTGCTTAGCTAATCCCTGCCGGAGTTCTGCTGGCCCACCACCACGCCGTCAGTGCTGCTGGATCATCATGAACCTCTCCTTCCCCTTGCTGGATCAAGAAGGAGGAGACGCCATCCGCTCCGCACGTGTGTTGAACGCGGAGGTGTTGTCCGTTCGGCACTAGGTCATCAGTGATCTGAATCACGGCGAGTACGACTCCATCATCCCCGTTCCATTGAACGCTTCCGCACGCGATCTAAAAGTGGTATGTAGATGCAATCACTCTCCCATGACTCGTTGCTTAGATGAACTCATAGATGGATCTTGGTGAAACCGTAGGAAAAATTTTAATTTTCTGCAACGTTCCCCAACAAGAGAGCCCCCCTGCAAGGGTCTTGCCGGGGTCTCGCGGGCGTCCCGGGCAAGGATCTTGCCGGGGGTCTTCATCTGTCCCCGGCAAGGCTCTTGCCGAGGGTCTCCACCTGCCCCTGGCAAGGCTCTTGCCGGGGGTCTTCTCCTCCTGGTTTCTCTCCAGATTCGCAGGCCTTTGTTCCTCACAAAGATCTGCATGCCACTACACAGGCGCCCCTGAGTCTTGGTCTCGATGTTGTCGATGGTGTCAGAACTCTGAGGCTCAAGGGTGGTGACCTTGCTGGTGTTGAGAAATTTGCCCCGGCAAGGGTCTTGCCGGGGGAAGCCCATCTTGCTCCTTCGCTCTTCATGCTTCCGGTTCGAGTGCTGCCTTGGCAGTCTCGTATCTTCCCTTCCTCTTCCCCGCCAAGCATGGCAATAGGCGAGTCTGCGACTGCCCGTGCACAAGTAAGGGGGTACACCGACAACTAGAGACCGAAAGGTTAAACGTGAGTCATATAGTAGATACGATCAACATGGAGATGTTCACCATTCATGACTACCCCATCTCACGTGATGATCGGACATGGTCTAGTTGATTTGGATCATGTATAACTTAGATAACTCGAGGGATGTTTATTTAAGTGGGAGTTCATTAGTAATTTGATTAATTGAACTTAATTTATCCTGAACTTAGTCTTATAGTTTTGCATATCTATGTTGTACATCAATTGCCCGAGCTACTGTTTCCATGAATTTTAAAGCATTCCTTGAGAAAGCTAAGTTGACAGATGATGGTAGCAACTACACGGACAGGGTCCGTAACTTGAGGATTATCCTCATTGCTGCACAGAAGAATTATGTCCTTGATGCACTGCTGGGTGACGGACCTGCTGCAGGAGCTGAAGCAGATGTTATGAACGTTTGACAAGCTCGATCTGATGATTACTCGATAGTTCATCGTGCCATGCTTTAAAACTTAGAACCGGGACTTCAGAGACGTTTTGAACATCCTGGAGCATATGAGATGTTCCAAGAGTTGAAGTTAATATTTCAAGCAAATGCCCGGGTTGAGAGATATGAAGTATCCAACAAGTTGTATAGCTGGAAGATGGAGGAGAACAGTTCTGTAAGTGAACACATACTCAAAATTTATAGGTATCATAACCACTTGACTCAGCTAGGAGTTGATCTTCAAGTTGATAGTGTTATTGACAAACTTCTTAAATCACTGCCACCAAGCGACAAAGGCTTCGTGACGAACTATAATAAGCAAGGGATGAATAAAACAATTCCCGAGCTCTTCGCAATGCATAAGGCCGCGGAGGTAGAAATCAAGAAGGAGCATCAAGTGTTGATGGTTAACAAGACCACTAGTTTCAAGAAAAAGGGCAAGTGAAAGAAAGGGAACTTCAAGAAGAATGTCAAGTGTCGGAGTAATGGGCCACGGATAGGCTAACCCGAGACCCATAACCTTTCAAGACATCAGGGCTGATTGCGCCCCTCAAGGCACCAAGACGAGTGCCGCCTTCTGGTGGCCGGCTGGAGGAATAGCCGGCTGCCCGTGGACGGCCGAATCCCAGAATCGAGCATCAAGGCAAGCCGACTCCTAGTCGGCAGCTTACAGAGAAGCCGGCCCCAACCAGTAGGCCCGTGGCGCCAACGAAGCCTGCGCCCTCAGCGAGAAAGACAAGACAGGCCCCCCGATCCACGGACCAGCACGGCCATAGTGCGCCGTACCAGCGGAGATCTCCGCCTGGCACGACACTGTTGCCACTCCACCCCTGACGTCAGCACAAGTAGGTGGGCCCATGCTCCCACGACGGCATGTCGGTACATCCAGGGGACGACGTGCCCCAACGATCAGCGAGAGCCCGGAAGACGGCTAGAGCCCCACCAGTCGGACCCGAGGGAGGTCGGCCCCCAGCAGTCGGCCCGCCCCTTCCTCGAGGCCCACGCGCCATTAACCAGACGAAATGCAGAATGGCTACAGTAATCGCCCGCCAGGCGGCAAGGCTGTAGCCACGCTCCCCGGACCAAGCCTGCGTCGTTAACATCACGGCTACAGTGATCAGCAGCCGACATGACCCATGAGTGGCGGAGGCGGCCTGTTGGCCCCGTACCAGACCAGTCGGCGGGGCCCACCAGGCGGCGGGCCCCAGAAGTCGACGGAGAAGCCGGCAACCAAAGAGACTGACAGCCGGGTCCTACACCCGGCCGGATTACTATTGTAACCTTGGGGGCTAGGCCTTCTCCAACCTCTAGCATACAACTCGAGGAGCACCATTGTTTTCACTTGTGCCTTAGTGATCATGCGGAGACCCTGCAGAGCAGGACTGGTGGTGTTATCTCCTAGGAGAGCCACGAACCTGGGTAAAGTGCGCCGGCGTTCGTGTCTATGCCTTATCCCGCTTCCAGGGACCGGCGACGTTCTACTCGCTCCCACCATGATAAGCCATCCATTGGCATATGTCTCACCCAACTACCGACATTTGGCGCCCACCATGGGGTGAGGTGCACTGTCGTCCGGAGACCTGTTCTCGACGGGAACCCTTTTCCTCCCTTGCAGCCAGCCCGGCATGCCAGACAGAGTCTGCGCCGACGCACTGCATGACGCGGAGGTCGCCTGCTCGGTGAGCTGCCTCGCCGACCTTGTTGGGGAGGTCGCCTCTCTGACGAGCCAGCGTCCGATGCGGGCAACCGTTCCTGTGATGCCTACACCAACTAGAGAGGAAGCAAATGATAATGATCATGAAACTTCAGATCAAGTTACGACTGAACCTCGTAGGTCGACCAGAGGACGACCCGCACTAGAGTGGTACGGTAATCCTATTCTGGAAGTCATGTTATTATACCAAGGCGAACCTACAAACTATGAAGAAGCTATGATGAGACCAGATTCCGATAAATGGCTTGAGGCCATGAAATCTGAGATAGGATCTATGTATGAGAACAAAGTGTGGACTTTGGTGGACTGGCCCGATGATGGGCAAACCTTTCAGAATAAATGGATCTTCAAGAAGAAGACCGATGTTGATGGTAATATTATTGTCTACAAAGCTCGACTTGTCGTGAAAGGATTTCAAAAATTTCAAGGTGTTGACTACGATCAGACTTTCTCACCCGTAGCGATGCTTAAGTCTGTCTGAATCATGTTAGCAATTGCCGCATTTTATGATTATGAAATCGCAAATGGACGCCAAAACTGCATTCCTTAATGGATTTCTCAAAGAAGAGTTGTATATGATGCAACCGAAGGTTTTGTCGATCCTAATGGTGCTAATAAAGTGTGCAAGCTCCAAGCGATCCATCTATGGACTGGTGCAAGCATCTCGAGTTAGAATATACGCTTTGATGAGGTGATCAAAGCGTATGGTTTTATACAGACTTACGGTGAAGCCTGTATTTACAAGAAAGTGAGTGGGAGCTCTGTTGCATTTCTGATATTATATGTGGATGACATATTGTTGACTGGAAATGATATAGAATTTCTGGATAGCATAAAAGGATACTTGAATAAGATTTTTTCAATGAAAGACCTCGGTGAAGCTGCTTATATATTGGGCATCAAGATCTATAAGGATAGATCGAGACGCTAAATAGGACTTTCACAAAGCACATACCTTGATGAAGTTTGGAAGAAGTTCAAAATGGATAAGTCAAAGAAAGGGTTCTTGCCTATGTTATAAGGTGTGAAGTTGAGTCAGACTCAAAGCCCGACCACTGCAGAAGATAGTGAGAAAACGAAAGTCAATCCCTATGCCTTAGCCATAGGTACTATCATGTATTCTATGCTGCGTACCAGACCTGATGTGTGCCTTTCCATTAGTCTGGCAGGGAGGTACCAAAGTAATCCAGGAGTGGATCACTGGACAGTGGTCAAGAACATCCTAAAGTACATGAAAAGGACAAAGGATATGTTTCTCGTTTATGGAGGTGACGAAGAGCTTGTCGTAAATGGTTACGTCGATGCTAGCTTCCACACAGATCCGGATGACTCTAAGTCAGAAACCGGATACGTATTTATATTAAATGGTGGAACTATTAGTTGGCGCAGTTCCAAGCAGAGCATAGTGGCGGGATCAACGTGTGAAGTGGAGTACATAACTGCTTCGGAAGCAGCACATGAAGGAGTCTGCATGAAGGAGTTCATATCCGATCTGGGTGTAATACCCAGTGCGTCGGGTCCATTGAAAATCTTTTGTGACAATGCTAGAGCAATTTCCTTGGTAAAGGAATCCAGGTTTCACAAGAGAACCAAACACATCAAGAGATGCTTCAACTCCATTCGTGAAAATGTCAAGATGGAGACATAGATATTTGCAAAATAAATACGGATCTGAATGTGGCAGACCCGTTGACTAAGCCTCTTCCGTGAGCAAAACATGATTGGCACCAAGACTCCATGGGTGTTAGATTCATTACACTGTAATCTAGATTATTGACTGTAGTGCAAGTGGGAGACTGGAGGAAATATGCCCCAGAGGCAGTAATAAAGTTGTTTTTATATATTTCCTTATTCGTGATAAAGGTTTATTAATCATGTCATAATTGTATTGATCGGAAACTTAAATACATGTGTGAATACATAAACAAATATTGTGTCCCTAGTAAGCCTCTACTAGACTAGATCGTTGATCAAAGATGGTTAAGGTTTCCTAACCATATACATGTTTTGTCATTTGATAACAGTGTCACGTCATTAGGAGAATGATGTGATGGACAAGACCCATTTGTTAGCTTAGCATATTGATCGTTAAGTTTATTGCTATTGCTTTCTTGATGAAAAATACATATTCCTTCGAGTATGAGATTATGCAACTCCCGGATACTGGAGGAATACCTTGTGTAGTATCAAACGTCACAATGTAACTGGGTGATCATAAAGATGCTCTACATGTATCTCTGAAGGTGTTTGTTGAGTTGGCATAGATCGAGATTAGGATTTGTCACTCCGAGTATCGGAAAGGTATCTCTAGGCCCTCTCAGTAATACACATCATAAGAAGCCATGCAAGCAAAGTGACTAAGGAGTTAGTTGCAAGATGATGTATTACGGAACGAGTAAAGAGACTTGTCGGTAACAAGATTGAACTAGGTATGAAGATACCAATGATCGGATCTCGGGCAAGTAACATACCAATGGACAAAGGGAATTACGTATGTTGTCATAACGGTTTGACCAATAAAGATATTCGTAGAATATGTAGGAGCCAATATGGGCATCCAGGTTTCGATATTTGTTATTGACCGGAGAGGTGTCTCGGTCATGTCTACATAGTTCTCGAACCCGTAGGGTCCGCACGCTTAACGTTCGTTGACGATATAGTGTTATATGAGTTATAGGATTTGGTGATCGAATGTTGTTTGGAGTCCCGGATGAAATCACGGACATGACGAGGAGCTCCGGAATGGTCCAGAGGTAAAGATTAATATATAGGAGGCTAGTATTCAGACACCAAAAGTGTTTCGGAGTGTACCGGGTAGTCATTAGAATACCGTAGGGGCTACCGGACACCCCCGGGAGGGTAATGGGCCTATTGGGCCATTACAGGGGAGCACACCAGCTCACAAGGGGCTGGCGCACCCCCTATGGCAGCCGGCCAAGAGGGATAAAGGAAAGGGGGGTTGGGCCACCCCCTTCCTTCCCTCTCCCCCCTTACCTTCCCCCCTCCGACAAAGGTGGAAGGGAGGCGCGGCCAAGGGCAAGAGCCCAAGTAGGATTCGGCCCTACTTGGGGCTCCCATTGGCCTCTCCCCTCTTGCCCCACCTATATATATGTGGGAATGGGGTGCCACACATAACGACGACAATTGCTTAGCTGTGTGCGGCGCCCCCTCCATCATTTACACCCTCGGTCATATTTTCGTAGTGCGTAGGAGAAGCCCTGTGGAGATAAATTCACCATCACCATCACCACAGCCTCGTGCTATCAGAACTCATCCACTACTTTGCCGTCTTGCTGGATCAAGAAGACAAGGACGTAACCGAGCTGAACATGTGCTGAATGCGGAGGTGTCGTACTATCGGCGTTCTGGGAATGGGCGTACCAAGACTTGCCTGCCTGCGGCCCACGGCGTGGCTCCATCAGCGGTCTGGTAAGGCCAACCTTGAGTACCAGTAACTCAAGACCCTCGCGAGGGGCCAGGCCTCGCGAGGCGGACGACACCAAGACCTCCAGAAGGAGCAGCTGTCGGTGTCAAAACCGGCGGATCTCGGGTAGGGGTTCTCGATCTGTGCGTCTAGGCTGATGTTAACAAGAAGCAAGGGACACAGATGTTTATCCAGGTTCGGGCCCTCTCGATGGAGGTAAAACCCTACTTCCTGCTTGATTAATATTGAAGATATGGGTAGTACAAGAGTAGATCTACCATGAGATCGTAGAGGCTAAACCCTAGAAGCTAGCCTATGATGGTATGATTGTAATTGTGATCGGCCTTCTAAGGACCAAGCTCTCCGGTTTATATAGACACCGGAGAGGGCTAGGGTTTACATGGAGTCGGTTACAAGGAAGGAAATACAATATCCGGATCGCCAAGCTTGCCTTCCACGCCAAGGAAAGTCCTATACGGACACGGGTCGAAGTCTTGAGTCTTGTATCTTCACACTTCAATAGTCCGGATGATGTATATAGTCCGCTGTCCGGATACCCCTAATCCAGACTCCTCAAGAGTCTCCTGAACCAGGCTTCAATGACGATGAGTCCAAATAGCAGTCTTGTCTTCGCATTGCATGGGTTCCATCTCGAATACTCCAAAGTACTTGTTATGATTTAATAGTGTTCGAACTCCATCAATGTTGTACTCCTTGGCTTCAATTGCCTCAATAATGACCTGCCGGTGTCAAACCGCGGATCTCGAGAGGGGGTCCCAACTATGCGCCTAGGCGGATGGTAACAGGAGACAAGGGACATGATGTTTTTACCCAGGTTCGGGCCCTCTCGATGGAGGTAAAACCCTACTCCTGCTTGATTAATATTGATGATATGGGTAGTACAAGAGTAGATCTACCACGAGATCGAGAGGCTAAACCCTAGAAGCTAGCCTATGGTATGATTGTTGTTCCTCCCACGGACTAAAACCCTCCGGTTTATATAGGCACCAAGAGGATTAGGGTTACACAGAGTCGGTTACAATGGTAGGAGATCTACATATCCGTATCGGCAAGCTTGCCTTCCACGCCAAGGGAAGTCCCATCCGGACACGGGACGAAGTCTTCAATCTTGTATCTTCATAGTCCAGGAGTCCGGCCAAAGGTCATAGTCCGGCTATCCGGACACCCCCTAATCCAGGACTCCCTTAGTAGGGCCTGAACCAGGCTTCAATGACGACGAGTCCGGCGCGCATATTGTCTTCGGCATTGCAAGGCGGGTTCCTCCTCCGAATTCTTCATAGAAGATTTTGAACACAAGGATAGTGTCCGGCTCTGCATAATAAGTTCCACATACCACCGTAGAGAGAATACTATTTACACAAACTCAAACTACTGACGTATTCCACAGCATGACATCACACCACGGCCAAGCCTTTATTCGAATCGTTTACACTGTCCCACCTCAGCGCGTTTAGCAAGGCGGTTTCCTTGGCACATCTTGTCAAAGCAGAGATCGTGTCCCCTTATTTTGGGATTCTCATCAATACGGTCGTGGGTAACCCAACCGCGCCATTGATTACAGCGCTTGGGAGATAAGCGAGTTTTATTAGGCCGGTGGGGACGCAAAGCTTTGTCTGTCCATATAAGGGGATAAGGATCCACTTTTTCACACACGCCTTCTTCCTCCTTTGCTCATCCATTTCCGCGCACTTGAGCTCTAGCGCCCAAGTCTGCACATCCCACCTCAACCTTCTCCAACTATGTCCAGAGCGGGAGGCAAGTGGATGGACTCCTCCACACGGAGGGCACATCAAAAGCTGCGGAAGGCCGGATACTTGTCCGACGACATCGCAGATCGGCTCCCGACAAGGGGCAGCTCATCCCCACCCCAGGCCCCATGAGAGGGTGGTGTTCGCCCCCACTTCCTCCGCTGGACTAGGTTTTCCACTTCACCCATTTGTCCGGGGCTCATGTTCTACTACGGCCTAGATTTCCATGATCTGGCCCCAATTTCATCCTCAACATCTCGGCGCTCATCGTCAGGTGCGAGGCCTTCCTCGCATCCAGCACCACTTCGCTTATGGTTAAAGACCTTCAATGTCAAGTCAAGGTAGTGGGCAGCCGCTAAGCCGGAGTGCGGAGGTGCCATGGTGGGCAAGATGGCCGACGCCCTATGGCTCGAGGGATCCTTCATGGAGACCATAAAGGTGGAAATCGGGTGGTTCTACATCACCGAGCCAGCGACTCTAAATGGGCAGCGCCCCAATTCGATCTAGCTTCCCTACACGGCTCACCTCATGGAAAGAGACACGCCTGACGAGGGGTAATTCGGAAGAGCTGACCGGGCTCCAAACCTGCGTCCGAAACCTGGTGGACAAGAAGCTCAAGCTTGTCAACGTAGTCCAGGATATGCTCATCCGCCGGATGCTCCCATGCCAGCAACGGGCCTTCAACTTGTGGGAGTTTGATCCGGCACAGCACCGAACCTTGAGCCGGCTCTTCGACACTATGTACGAAGATGCCTGGAAGGTGCTGGTCAAAGGCGCCGAGGCTCCTGCATCCGCTACCGAAGATCGCGGATTCAGCTCGCGGCATCAAGCCAGCGAGGTAAGCTATTTTACCCTTTACGGACTATTTTTTCATAGTTTGAATCTATGCGGATCTAAAACTCCTCACCTTTGACAGATGGCAGAAGACGTCCGGACAGGTTGACTGTCCGCCCTTGCCGAAGACTCCAGCGGACGCCCGATTGACGGGTTGCTGGTTCCAGACCTTACGTGGTGCCGAGAAGAAGGCCATGGGAACTCAAGGAGTTCCCGGCGCCACGTGTTGTCGGACTCATCGTCCGATGACTTCAGCAGACTCTCCCCCCGAAGACGAGGAGGAGGAAAAGAGGCCTCTCTCCGGGGAGTGAAGAAAGGAAGGCCGCCTAACCGGGAGGCCGGAGGGTCCAAGAAGGAAGGACCTTCCTCCGACTACACCACCAACACTGACGATGGCGAAGAGGAGTGGCCACCGAGGACCAAGCCCCTGGCGAAATCATAAGTGTCCGTACACCAGAATAACTCATGGCGTTCCATTTATCGCACAACATCTTCTAACGCCGAATATAACCATGCAACCCGCCCAAGGACGGGCTCGACGCTCCGACGAGCGGCTCCCTGGATTCGTCGGATGTGAATAGCACCTCACTTCTGACCGCCTCGTCTCCTCCCGCGCGGATGACACCGAGGTGGAGTCCCAAAAGGGGCCCAGCCAGGAGGAGGTGGCCCAGGAGGCGCCGCAAGGCGACCTCCCGGACTCCGGGCGCGAAGGGGATCAAACCCCGAAGGGCTTTAAGTCCGGCCCTGTGCCGGACTCCGTACCTGAACCTTCAGTGGTTCCGGAGTCCGGCAGGAGACCCCTTCGTAAGAAGGGCAAGACCGCGACGCCGGTGACCTCCGTCCAACCGGAGGCACCGGATAGTTTGATGGAGGCGCTTAACGGCGCTTCCATCGACGAGGAGCACCGCACTGTTATGAGTGTGGTGATACAGGAAGTTCAGTCCGCCAAGAGCGGGCTGACTGAAGCCCGTGCCAGCCTTCTAACAGGCTTTGAGGTATGTATTTAAGATATGTAAAAATATTACCGCATAGACAGTAGCCCCTAATGCTCAGTTTGGTGTTCGGAAAGAAATAGCCAAACTGGGGATCTAAAAGATATACGCAGGAGTCTAACATAAGTATGTCAATATGGGAATGCAGCGCCATGGGTTGACCTCTGCCGCCAAGACCGATCATGGAGGTTGATGCATTGAAGCGAGCCTCGAGCGGTCCGAGAACGAGCTCGTCCGTGCGCTAAAAAGCAGCTCGAGGACAAGGAAGGTAAGTAATACCTTATGGGAGTATTTAAAAGATGTGGTTGCAAAAAATGACAGGAATAACGTGAATACTGCAGGGGCCATGAACGAGGTGGCGACCCTGAAGGAAGCGGTGTCCAAGGCCGAAGCAATGCGGCCTTGAGCGCACCGAGCGAGAGAAGCAGGAGGCGCGGGTGGCGGGGGTGCGGCAAGAGCCTGTGCTCGTGGAAAAACACGAGTTTGGAGCGTGACTCAAAGACTCGAGAGTCCGAGCTCGCCTCGGCCCTTGAGAGCGCCAAAGCCGCTAAGGCCGAAGCCCAAAAAGCCCTCCGGGAAATTGAGGCGATGAAGAAGATAGCGGCGGGTAAGGCATTCTTTATGCAAAGCAAGCATGTGAAAATGAATTATCTGTTACTAACCCGAATCCGGAGCTCTCCAGGAGCATTTGCAGATCTGCCCCGCTGTGTGTCCGGTGCTGCTGCATTCTACCGAGCCGAGGAGGCAACCTCGATGGAGAAGGTATTCTGGTCTCAGTATGCTGAGGCCGGACACCCGGTGCCCTTAAGCGACCAGTTGAAGCAGCTGGTCGAGCTCCATAAGGTGGCCGAACAGGCCATGAAGGGCCTCATGTTTCGGCTGTGGCCTAAGGAAGCCATGCCTGGGAGCTACTTCGGGCTGGTGAGGCGGATAGTGGACGCCTGTCCATGGGTTGAAGTCGTCAAGCGCCTCCGTCTGCATCAGAGGTGCCCGTAGGGCCCTTGCCCGTGCTAAGGTGCACTGGGGCAAGATGGACGCTGAGAAGCTTGTGACGGACGGACCTCCACCGGGCAAGGAGCATCGCACGCCTGAAATGTATTATGAGGGCGTCCTGAAGGGTGCCCGCCTTATAGCGGGTGAATGCTCCAAAGATGTAATTTTTTAGTAGACTCGCATTTGTTATCCTGTATGCTGAAAACTTGTTCATATGCTCTAAGCAACACTTTTGAATTTAAAATATTACCTTCTGTGCGGCCGTGTATTAAATTTGAGAGATGGCGAGTCGTCGGCTTCAGCCCCCATGCCACGAATGCTGGGGTGTTCGGGATAAACTTGAGCGCTCTTGTTCCCATTCTTGGGTCCTTCGAGGGAGGCGCTCAACACAACGAACAAGGTAACTGGACTATAATGCTTGAACACTCTCACTTAGCCATAGAATTCTATAATTTTAAATTTCGCGAAGCCCCGGTATTCGAAGACCGATTTCGGGCGCTATCCACGCCTAGGCCGGACAATGCCGACTCGCCTAAGCGCATAAGTCCTTAGGGACTCGAAACCTCTCGAACAGCGATCGCTCTCGCCCCTATCATGACGGTCAGTTTTAGCTTTCCACCGAGGTGCTTAACCCAGCTCAACCGGGCACAATCGCAGTGGTTCTCCCAAGGCTACCTTAGCCGATATAATAGAACATAAGGTACCAAAACATGGGAGCCGGGTAAACCCAACTATTGACCCAAGACATGATTCGAACCGATGCATACAATACTATAAGTTTGGGGTGCCGACTTGTGAAAGTGTTCGGACTTATCACACCATATTGTGGGGTACTTAAGCCCTGGTCTATTGCCTGCACTAAAGTGTACGGTTGCACAATGTCATAACTGAACATATATATATATATATATATATATATATATATATATATATATATATATATATATAGAAAAAGGAATTCAATAATAGGCGAAGCAATGTATTGTTTATTCAAAAGGGCTGCAGTAACAGCAGAACGATACAAATAGTGCGATAAGCAAGGGACGGACTTTTAAGATGTCCTCTCCGTGGGTAAGCTATGGATGGTATGTAAAACAGGTATACTGCTCGTAATAGAGACCACCGACACTCGACGAAGCCGCTTTCCTGGCTGTTGCATCGTGTTCGGCGATTCTACTACCGGACAGGGCTTCGTGAGAACGGAGTCATGAAAGTAAAAAAGAAAGAAGAAAAGAAAAGAATGACACAATCGGGAGCCCCTGGTGAGGTTGAGCCGCATTCTGGGCATGCCGTGGTTGTGCCCCTCCCCCTATGCCCATGGTATTTCCAGAGCGTAATTATGTATGCGTAGTACTGGTTTCGCAATTTGGCGAGGGCTGGGGTTTGGGCCGCATTGCTATGCGTGCTCGGAACGTGCCAGGCGGTCTTGTTGTAGGTTACTCCGGGCGCACTTGACGGTGTCCGGACGTTTAATAGCCGGACTCGAGAATTGCCTTAAGAGGGTGCTTTGTACTTCCACCGTGAGGGCCGCCGTATGCTCCTCCGTCCGGAGAGAGCGTTTGGTGTTTCCATTGACCGCAATGACTCCTCGAGGACCTGGCATCTTGAGCTTGAGATATGCGTAGTGTGGCACCGCATTGAACTTTGCAAATGCGGTTCGTCCGAGTAGTGCGTGATAGCCCCTGTGGAACGGGACTATGTCGAAGATTAACTCCTCGCTTCGGAAGTTATCCGAGGATACGAAGACCACTTCAAGTGTAACTGAGCCTGTACAGTTGGCCTCTACACCTGGTATGACGCCTTTAAAGGTCGTCTTCATGGGTTTAATCCTTGATGGGTCTATGCCCATTTTGCGACCGATCCCGATAAAGCAGGTTCAGTTGCCGCCGCCATCCATTAGGACTCTAGTGAGGTGAAACCACAATGATTTGGTCTAGATCCACGCGCGAATCCGCCATGGCGGATGCTAGTGGGGTGGTCCCTTCGATCAAAAGTGATCGGGCAGGAAGAACACGGGTTGAACTTTGGGGCGACTGGCTCCATCGCATATACGTCCCTTAGTGCACGCTTCCGCTCCCTTTTGGGAATGTGGATTGTGTATATCATGTTCACCGTCCGCACTTGTGGGGGAAAGCCCTTCTGTCCTCTATTGTTCGGCGGCCGGGGCCGCCCCTTGTCATTGTTTTCGGCATTTACCTTGCCTACCTGCTTGAACACCCAACAATCCCTGTTGTTGTGGTTGGCTGGTTTTTCGGGGGTGCCGTGTATCTGGCACGAGCGTTCGAGTATTCGGTCCAAATTGGACGGGCCCGAGTATTTCTTTTAAATGGCTTTTTCGCTGACCAAGTTTAGAGCCTCGAATCCGCATTGATCGCCAGATCCTCGTGATTATCACCGTTAATCCGGGCGCTTGTTCTTGTTGCGACGCAACCTGCCATTGCTGTCCTTGGTATCCGAATTACCAGGGCTCTTGGTCATGTTGTTACTACGAGCTAGCCAGCTGTCCTCTCCCACGCAAAAGCGGGTCATGAGTGTTGTGAGGGCTGCCATGGATTTCGGCTTTTCCTGTCCTAGGTGCCGGGCAAGCCACTCATCGCGGATGTTGTGTTTGAAGGCTGCAAGGGCCTCTGCATCCTCACAATCGATGATTTGATTTTTCTTTGTTAGGAACCGTGTCCAGAATTTTCTGGCCGATTCCTCTGGCTACTGAATTATGTGGCTTAGGTCATCGGCGTCTGGTGGTCACACATATGTGCCCTGGAAATTGTCGAGGAATGCGGCTTCCAGATCTTCTCAACAACCAATTGACTCTGCTGGCAAGCTGTTAACCCAATGCCGGGCTGGTTCTTTAAGCTTGAGTGGGAGGTATTTGATGGTGTGTAGATCATCACCGCGGGTCATGTGGATGTGAAGGAGATAGTCCTCGATCCAAACCGCAGGATCTGTTGTGCCATCGTATGATTCAATGTTTACGGGTTTGAAACCCTCAGGGGTTTGATGATCCATCACTTCATCTGTGAAGCATAGTGGGTGTCTTGGCGCCTCAGATATTATATCACGACGCAGCTCAAATGAGCTTTGTCATCGTGTTCGCCCGCCGGATTTGCCATATCCGGCATGATGGTTATCGTCACATGTCGTGGGGCGCCCACGCGACCCATAGATCGATCTTGTTTGCCTTGCTTTGTCATCCAATATATCTCGCAGGTCGGCGATTTTCCGCCTTTGGTATGTTTTGAGCGGCTTGGGTGCGGCTTGAGTTGAGGGCCGAGAGGCCTTCGTCATGCCACGAGGTGGCCGATCAGCCGATCATGCGCTGATGATGTAGGTTTGGGTGCTTCCTCCTCTAATCGGGTAGCAGCCTTCGCTTTGGGTAGTTTGGAGGGCGCCGAGTTCATACTCTTCATGCAAGGACTTCAGTCCATCCGTCAGCTAGCAAGTCTTGGTCATCTCTAAGTTGTTGCTGCTTTTTTTTGAGGCTGCTTGCCGTAGCCATAAGCCTGCATTTGAAATGCCCTTGTTCGACGGGATCCTCGGGCACGATGAATTCGTTGTCATCGAGGCTTGCCTCATCTTCGGAGGGAGGCATGTAATTATCGTCCTCTACCTCTCTTTCTGCCGCTCTCTCATGAGGGCTGGCTTCTCCATCCTCCTGCGTTGAATCCTTCTTGAGGGGGTTGTCTTCGGCACTGTACGGGGTGTTATTGTCTCCCGTGCCGGAATCACCGCTTTTGCTGTGTGGCGGATTTAGAGCGGCGCTACCGACGCCGGGCGCTTAGGCTGTTTCTTGAGGGGTCATCCTCCGCTGTTCCATCGCCATTCCCATCTTTTGGGATGTCCGCCATGTATATGTCGATGATGAGGTGGTTTTCCAAAGGCCTCGTGGGCGCTGGTTCTTGGTCGCCTCCTGCATCGCCGTCCATACCGCCGATGTCTTCGGAGTCAAGTCGAGCATGTCGCTTAAATCATCGATGGCTACGGGAAGTGGGTGGTGGTGGGCTTTGAATTTCTTCGCCGTCCGCATCCCACCCTTTAGGACCATAATCCGCCAGGCTCTCCGAGCAAAGAGAGAGACTTTAGTGAATTCAGGATGTCGCCAAAGGGCGAAAGTGCCGAAAGATGTCCGCGGCAATGAATTCCATGATCGGCGCCCAATCGGATTCGACATGGGGCGCGAAGGCTCGGAGTCTGGAGATTAGTATGGAACCTTGGAGTCACGAGCTTCACAAAGGACGGGGTAGGTGTATGGCTCAATCGCCGTAGAGATCGCAGCCCCCGAGGCGGTGTCCAGCCACCTGTCCTCGATCGGCGAAGTCGGCCCGAGCTAAAGGTCGAGCGGACACTGGTGTGGTTTCCAGACACCGCTCGCGGCAAAGCTAGATCATGCCCCTTGTAAAGGTGGCGCGCTTGGTTGTGGCTCGAACCCGTCAAGATCAAGTCTCCGCGACGCCCCGCCGTAGTTCAAACTTCCAAATCTGACCTGGTGGCCAAGGGCGAGCTATAATCTCCTCCAGATGGCTGCTTAATTGGCCCGCAAAGGTAAAACCGCGAATATTTAAGACCTGTCCGGGAGAAAAGTCTCACCCGAGCGCATCGTTGTTGATGATCGAGGAGCCATCGGGCCTAAAGATGACGCACACGAGGAACTCTCAATGAAAGCACCAATGTCGGTGTCAAACCGCGGATCTCGTAGGGGGTCGCGAATCAAGCGCCTAGGTGGATCGTAACAGGAGACAAGGGACACGATGTTTTTACCCAGGTTCGGGCCCTCTCGATGGAGGTAAAACCCTACTCCTGCTTGATTAATATTGATGATATGGGTAGTACAAGAGTAGATCTACCACAAGATCAGAGAGGCTAAACCCTAGAAGCTAGCCTATGGTATGATTGTTGTACGTCCTACGGACTAAAACCATCCGGTTTATATAGGCACCGTAGAGGGTTAGGGTTAAACATAGTCGGTTACAATGGTAGGAGATCTACATATCCGTATCGCCAAGCTTGCCTTCCACGCCAAGGAAAGTCCCATCCGGACACAGGACAAATTCTACAATCTTGTATCTTCATAGTCCAGGAGTCTGGCCAAAGGTCATAGTCCAGCTATCCGGAGACCCCCTAATCCAGGCCTCCCTCAGTAGCCCCTGAACCAGGCTTCAATGACGAGAGTCCGGCGCGCATATTGTCTTCGGCATTGCAAGGCGGATTCCTCCTCCGAATTCTTCATAGAAGATTTGGAACACAAGGATAGTGTCTGGCTCTGCAAAATAAGTTCCACATACCACCGTGGAGAGAATACTATTTACACAAACTCAATCTGCTGACATATTCCGCAGCATGACATCACACCATGGCCAAGCCTTTATTCAAATCGTTTTCACTTTCCCACCTCAGCGCGTTTAGCGAGGCGGTTTCCTTGGCACGTCTTGTCAAAGCAGAGATCGTGTCCCCTTATTCCGATATTCTCATCAATACGGGCGTGGGTAACCCAACCGCGCCATTGATTACGGCGCTTGGGAGATAAGCGAGTTTTATCAGGCCGGTGGGGACGCATAGCTTTGTCCGTCGATATAAGGGGATAAGGATCCACTTTTTCACACACGCCTTCTTCCTCCTTTGCTCATCCATTTCACAAGACTTGAGCTCTAGCGCCTAAGTCCGCACATCCCACCTCAACCTTCTCCAACTATGTCCGGAGCGGAGGCAGTGGATGGCCTCCTCCGCCACGGAGGGCACATCAAAAGCTGCGAAAGGCCGGATACTTGTCCGACGACATCGCAGATCCGGCCACCGATAAGGGCAGCTCATCCCCACCCCAGGCCCCATGAGAGGGTGGTGTTCTCACCCAAAGGCCTCCGCTGACTAGGTTTTCCACTTCACCCATTTGTCCGGGGCTCATGTTCTACTACGGCCTAGATTTCCATGATCTGGCCCCAATTTAATCCTCAACATCTCGGCGCTCATCGTCGTGTGCGAGGCCTTCCTTGCATCCAGCCCCACTTCGCTTATGGTGAAGACCTTCAATGTCAAGTCAAGGTAGTGGGCGGCCGCTAAGCGGAGTGCGGAGGTGCCATGGTGGGCAAGATGGCCAACGCCCTATGGCTTGAGGGCTCCTTCATGGAGACAATAAAGGTGGCAATCGGGTGGTTCTACATCACCGAGCTGCGCGACTTAAATGGGCAGCGCCCCCAATTCGATCTGGCTTCCCTACACGGCTCACCTCATGGAAAGAGATGGGCCCGACGGGGTAATTCGAAGAGCTGACCGACTCCAAACCCACGTCCAAACCTGGTGGACAAGAAGCTCAAGCTTGTCAACGAGTCCAGTGTTATGCTCATCCGTCGGATCCTCCCATGCCAAAGAACGGGCCTTCAACTTGTGGGAGTTTGATCCGCACAGCACCGGTCCTGAGCCGCTCTTCACACCACGCATTTAAGATGCCTCGGAAGGTGCTGCTCAAGGGCGCCGAGGCTCCGCATCCGCCACCCAAGATCGCAGATTCAGCTCGCGCACCAAGCCAGCGGGTAAGCTATTTTACACTTTACGGGACTCTTTTTCATAGTTTGACTCTATGCGGGATCTAAAACTCCTCACCTTTGACAGATCTGGCAGAAGACGTCCGGACAGGTTGACTGTCCGGCTCCCTTGCCTGAAGACTCCAGAGCCGCCCGGTTGACGGGTTGCTGGTTCCGCACCTACGTGGTGCCGGAGAAGAAGGCTAAGAAGAAGGCCACGGAACTCAAGGAGTTCCCGGCGCCAGTGTTGTCGGACTCATCGTCCGATGACTCGAGGCGACTCCTCTGTGAAGATGAGGAGGAGGAAGAGGCCTCTCCCCAAAGGGGAGAGAAGAAAAGGAAGGTCGCCTAACGGGTAGGCCGGAGGGTCCAAGAAGGAAGGACCCTTCCTCCGACTACACCACCAACGCCGACGACGGCGAAGAGGAGTGGCCACCGAGGACCAAGCCCCTGGCAAAATCATAAGTGTCCGTACACCAGAATAACTCATGGCGTTCCATTTATCGCACAACATCTTCTAACGCCGAATATAACCATGCAACCCGCCCAAGGACGGGTCGACGCCCGACGAAAGCGGCTCCTCGGATTCGCCGGATGTGAATAGCACTCACTTCTGACCGCCTCGCCTCCTCCCGCCCGGATGACACCGAGGTGGAGTCCCAAAGGGCCCAGCCAGAGGAGGTGGCCCAGAGGCGCCGAAGGCGACCTCCCGGACTCGGGCCAAGGGGATCAAACCCTCAAGGGCTTTAAGTCCGCCCTGTGCCGACTCGCATCGAACCTTCAAGGTTCCGAGTCCGGCAAGCGCACCCTTCGTAAGAAGGGCAAGACCGCAATGCCGGTGACCTCCGTCCAACCGGAGGCACCGGATAATTTGATGGAGGCGCTTAACGGCGCTTCCATTGACGAGGAGCACCACACTGTTATGAGTGTGGTGATCCAAAAAGTTCAGTCCGCCAAGAGCGGGCTGTCTAAAGCCTGTGCCAGCCTTCTAACAGGCTTTGAGGTATGTATTTAAGATATGTAAAAATATTACCGCAGAGACAGTAGCCCCTGATGCTCAGTTTGGTGTTCGGAAAGAAAAATCCGAACTGAGGATCTAAAAGATATACGCAGGAGTCTAACATAAGTATGTCAATGTGGGAATGCAGGCTGCGCTGCTGACCTGTGCCACACTGATTGTGGAGGATGATGCATTGAAGCAGAGCCTCGAGCGGTCCGAGAACAAGCTCGGCCTTGCCAAAAAGCAGCTCGAGGACAAGGAAGGTAAGTAATACCTTATGGGAGTATTTAAAAGACGTGGTTGCAAAAAATGATAAGAATAACGTGAATATCGCAGGGCCACTTAACGAGGTGGCGACTCTCAAGGAAGCGGTGTCCAAGGCCGAAGCAATGCGGCAGAGCGCGACGAGCGAGAGAAGCAGGAGGCACGGTGGCGGAGGTGCGGCAAGAGCTCCGTGCTCGTGGAAAAACACGAGAGTTTGGAGCGTGACTCAAAGACTCGAGAGTCCGAGCTCGCTCGCCCTTGAGAGCGCCTAAAGCCGCTAAGGTCAAGCCCAAAAAGCACTCCAGGAAATTGAGGCGATGAAGAAGATAGCGGCGGGTAAGGCATTCTTTATGCAAAGCAAGCATGTTAAAGTGAATTATCTGTTACTTCCCCGAATCGGGAGCTCTCCAGGAGCATTCGCATATCTGCCCCACAGTGTGTCCGATGATGTCGCATTCTATCGAGCCGAGGAGGGAAGCTCGACGGAGAAGATGTTCTGGTCTCAGTATGCTGAGGCCGGACACCCGGTGCCCTTAAAGGACCAGTTGAAGCAGCTGGTCGAGCTCCATAAGGTGGCCGAACAGGCCATGAAGGGCCTCATAGTTTGGTTGTGGCCTAAGGAAGCAATGCCTGGGAGCTACTTTGGGCTGGTGAGGCGGCTGGTGGGTGCCTGTCCATGGGTTGAAGTCGTCAAGCGCTCCGTCTGCATGGAAGGTGCCCATAGGGCCCTTGCCCGTGCTAAGGTGCACTGGGGCAAGATGGGCGCTGAGAAGCTTGTGATGGACGGACCACCACCGGGCAAGGAGCATCGCAAGCCTGAAATGTATTATGAGGGCGTCCTGAAGGGTGCCCGCCTTTATAGCGGTGAATGCTCCAAAGATGTAATTTTTAGTAGACTCGCATTTGTTATCTCAGACGCTGAAAACTTGCTCATATGCGCTTAGCAACACTTTTGTATTTAAAATATTACCTTCAGGCGGCCGTGTATTAAATTTGAGATATGGCGAGTCGTCGGCTTCAGCCCCCATGCCACGAAAGTGCCGGGTGTTCGATAAACTTGAGCGCTCTTGTTCCCATTCTGGGTCCTTCGAGGGAGGCGCCAACGCAACGTAACAAGGCAACCAGACTATAATGCTTGAACACTCTCACTTAGCCATAGAATTCTATAATTTTAAATTTCAAGCGAAGCCCCGGTATTCGGAAGACCGATTTGGGCGCCTATCCACGCCTAGGCCAGGCAATGCCGACTCCTCGCCTAAGCGGCATAAGTCTTTAGGGACTCAAAACCTCTCGAACAGCGATCGCTCTCGCCCTATCATGACGCTCAGTTTTAGCTTTCTCCACCGAGGTGCTTAACCCAGCTCAACCGGGCACAATCGAAGTGGTTCTCCCAAAGCTACCTTAGCCGATATAACGGAACATAAGGTACCAAAACCTGGGAGCCGCAAACCCAACTATTGACCCAAGACATGATTTGGAGTTGATGCATATAATGCTATAAGTTCGGGGTGCCCCACTTGTGAAACTGTTCGGACTTATCACACCATATTGTGGGGTACTTAAGCCCCTGGTGTATTGCCTGTACCAAAGTGTACAGTTGCACAATGTCATAATGAATATATATATATATATATATATATATATATATATATATATATATATATATATATATATATATATATATAGAAAAAGGAATTCAATAATAGGCGTATAATGTATTGTTTATTCAAAAGGGCTGCAAGAATAAATGTAACGATACAAATAGTGCGATAAGCAAGGGACGGACTTTTAAGATGTCCCCTCCGTGGGTAAGCTATGGATGGTATGTAAAACAGGTATACTGCTCGTAATAGAGACCACCGACACTGACGAAGTCGCTTTCCTGGCTGTTGCATCGTGTGTTCGGCGATTCTACTGCCGGACAGGGCTTCGTGAGAACGGAGTCCTGAATGTAAAAAAGAAAGAAGAAAAGAAAAGAATGACACAATCGGGAGCCCCTGGTGCAGGTGAGCCGCATTCTGGGCATGCCGTGGTTGTGACCCTCCCCCTATGCCCATGGTATTTCCAGAGCGTAATTATGTACACGTAGTACTGGTTTCGCAATTTCGCGAGGGCTGGGGTTTGGGCCGCATTGCTCTGCGTGCTCAAAACGTGCCAGGCGGTCTTGTTGTAGGTTACTCTGGGCGTGCTTGACAGTGTCCGGACGTTTAATAGCCGGACTCGAGAATTGCCTTAAGAGGCTGCTTTGTACTTCGGCCACGAGGGCCGCCCTATGCTCCTCTGTCCGGAGAGAGCGTTTGGTGTTTCCATTGACCGTAATGACTCCTCGAGGACCTGGCATCTTGAGCTTGAGATATGCGTAGTGTGGCACCGCATTGAACTTTGCAAATGCGGTTCGTCCGAGCAGTGTGTGATAGCCGCTGCGAAACGGGACTATGTCAAGATTAACTCGCTTGAAGTTATCCGGGATCCAAGACCACTTCAAGTGCAACTGAGCCTCGTAGTTGGCCTCTAGATCTGGTATGACGCCTAAAGGTCGCCTTCGTGGGTTTAATCCTTGATGGGTCTATGCCCATTTTATGACCGTATCCCGATAAAGCAGGTTCAGCTGCCGCCGCCAATTAGGACTCTAGTGAGGTGAAATCCGTCAATGATTGGGTCTAGAAGCAATGCGGCGAATCCGCCATGGCAGATGCTAGTGGGGTGGTCCCTTCGATCAAATGTGATCGGGCAGGAAGACCACGGATTGAACTTTGGGGCGACTGGCTCCATCGCATATACGTCCCTTAGTGCAAGCTTCCGCTCCCTTTTTGGTATGTGGGTTGCGTATATCATGTTCAGCGTCCGCACTTGTGGGGGGAAGCCCTTTTGTCCTCTATTGTTCAGCGGTCGGGGCTCCTCCTCGTCATCGCTATGCAGCCCCTTGTCATTGTTTTCGGCATTTAACTTGCCTGCCTACTTGAACACCCAACAATCCCTGTTGGTGTGGTTGGCTGGTTTTTTGGGGGTGTCGTTTATCTCGGACGAGCGATCGAGTATTCGGTCCAAATTGGACGGGCCCGGAGTATTTCTTTTAAATGGATTTTTCCGCTGACTGGGTTTAGAGCTCGAATCCGCATTGACCGCCGATCCTCAGATTATCGCTGTGTCGCGCGCTTGTGCTTGTTGCGACGCCGACCTGCCATTGTTGTCCTTGGTATCCGAATTACCAGGCTCTTGGTCATGTTGTTACTACGAGCTAGCTAGCTGTCCTCTCCGCAAAAGCGGGTCATGATTGTTGTGAGGGCTGCCATGGATTTCGCTTTTCCTGTCCTAGGTGCCGCAAGCCACTCATCGCGGATGTTGTGTTTGAAGGCTGCAAGGGCCTCTCGATCCCGATAGTCGATTTATTTGATCTTTCTTGGTTAGGAACCGTGTCCGTAATTGTTCAGCCGATTCCTCCGCTGCGGAATTATGTGGCTTAGGTCATCGGCGCTCCGGTGGTCGCACATATCTGCCCTGGAAATTGTCGAGGAATGCGGTTTCCAGGTCTTCCCAACAACCAATTGACTCTGCTGGCAAGTTGTTAAGCCAATGCCGGGCTGGTCCTTTAAGCTTGAGTGGGAGGTATTTGATGGCGTAGATCATCACCGGGCCATGTGGATGTGAAGGAGATAGTCCTCGATCCAAACCGCAGGATCTGTTGTGCCATCGTATGATTCAATGTTTACGGATTTGAAACCCTCAGGGATTTGATGATCCATCACTTCATCTGTGAAGCATAGTGGGTGTGCGGCGCCTCTGTATTGGTCTATATCACGACGCAGCTCAAATGAGCTTTGTCTACTGTGTTCGGCCCGGCCGGAGTTTCCATATCCGGCACGGTTATCGTCACGTGTCATGGGGCACCCACACGATCCTCCAATATATCTCGCAGGTCTGGTGCATTTCCCCGTGCGCTTGGTATTTTTTGAGCGGTGCCGGGGTGCGCCTTGAGGTGAGGGCCGAGAGGCCTTCTTCGTCATGGGCCACGAGGTGGCCAACACCGTATCATGCGCCGGTGATGTAGGTTTGGGTGCTTCCTCCTCTAATCGGGGTAGCAGCCTTCGTTTTGGGTAGCTCTTGGATGGGCGCTCGAGTTCATACTCTTCGGCGGCAAGGACTTCAGTCCATCTATCAGCTAGCAAGTCTTGGTCAGCTCTAAGCTGTTGCTGCTTTTTCTTGAGGCTGCTTGTCGTAGCTATAAACCCGCGCTTGAAACGCTTGTTCGACGGGATCCTCGGCACGATTTAATTTCGCCGTCGAGGCTTGCCTCATCTTCGTGAGGGAGGCATGTAATTATCGCCCTCTACTCTCTTTTTGCTGCTCTCTCATAAGGGCTGGCTTCTCCATCCTCCCGCGCTGAATCCTCGCTTGAGGGGGTTGTCTTCGACCGTCCGGGTGTTATTGTCTCCGTGCCGGAATCACCGCTTTTGCTGTATGGATTTAGAGCGGCGTCACGACGCCGGCGCTTAGGCTGTTTCTTGGAGGGTCATCCTCCACTGCTCCATCGCCATTCCCATCTTTTGGGATGTCCACCATGTATATGTCGATGACGAGGTGGCCTTCCAGCCCTGTGGGCGCTGGTTCTGGTCGCCTCCTGCATCGCCGCCCATACCGCCGATGTCTTCGGATTCAAAGTCGAGCATGTCGGTTAAATCATCGATGCGGCTACGTAAGTGGGTGGTGGGTGGGCTTTGAATTTCTTCGTCATCCGCATCCCAACCTTCCTGACCATAATCCAGCCAGGGCTCTCCTGATAAAGAGAGAGACTTTAGTGAATTCAGGATGTCGCCAAAGAGCGAGTGCTGAAAGATGTCTGAGGCAGTGAATTCCATGATCGGCGCCCAATCGGATTCGATTGGCGGGGGCACGGAAGGCTCGGAGTCCGGAGAGGAGTCCGACACCTTGGCGCATGATACGGCTCAATCGCCGTAGAGACTGCAGCCCCCGAGGCGGTGTCCAGCCACCCGTCCTCGATCGGCACAGTCGGCTCTGAGCTAAAGGTCGGAGCGGACACTGGTGCGGCCTGCAGGACACTGTTCGGCGGCAGAGCTAGATCATGCCCTCGTGATAAGGCGGTGCGCTATCGCCGTCGAACCCGCTGAAGATCATGTCTCCGCGGACGCCACCGTAGTTCAAACTTCCAAATCTGACTCGTGGCTGGGGCGAAGCTTTCAATCTGCTCCAGATGGCTGTTTAATTGCCCAAGCAAACCGCCGAATACGAAGATCTGTCCGGGACAAAAGTCTCACCTCGAGCGCATCGCTGTGGATGATCGGAGGAGCCATCGGGCCTAAATATGACGCATACGTAGGAACTCTCAATGAAAGCACCAATGTCGGTGTCAAACCGCGGATCTCGGTAGGGGGTCCCGAATCAGCGCCTAGTTGGATGGTAATAGGAGACAAGGGACACGATGTTTTTACCCAGGTTTGGGCCCTCTTGATGGAGGTAAAACCCTACTCCCGCTTGATTAATATTGATGATATGGGTAGTACAAGAGTAGATCTACCACGAGATCGAGAGGCTAAACCCTAGAAGCTAGCCTATGGTATGATTGTTGTTCGCCCCACGGACTAAAACCCTCCCGTTTATATAGGCACCAAGAGGGTTAGGGTTACACAGTAGTCGGGTTACAATGTTAGGAGATCTACATATCCATATCGCCAAGCTTGCCTTCCACGCCAAGGAAAGTCCCATCCGGACACGGGACGAAGTCTTCAATCTTGTATCTTCATAGTACAGGAGTCCGGCCAAAGGTCATAGTCTGGCTATCCGGACACCCCCTAATCCAGGACTCCCTCAATGACCATCTCCACGGGTCGAGTGAATGCGAGGAGCTGAGGTGCTTTTCGCATTTACCACCCTCAATTTTTTTGGGCATTTACCTCACTCCTCCCCCTCGAGCAAGCATCCAACAGAGCGCTCCGGAAAAACCATTTCAACATGGCCGGTCGTCACAGCTCTTCTGCTCGCTCTCTTCGCCCCAAGCCGGGGGACTGGGAAGAGTGTTCAGTTCCCCATAGCCGTTTGATCGAGTTACAAATCCAAGGGTTCCTTCCACCAGCATTCATGGTCCCTGTCCGAGCCGGAATAGCCACCTATAATGGCGGGGAGCAAGCGGAGAGATATCTGAATCCATCTCCAGAGGAGCGAATATGCCTCATCTCGCATCTGTTAAGGGGCGTTTGGTTTCCTATCCACCCGTTCCTTCGCGGGCTCCTGGAGTTCTACGGCCTCCAGTTACACAATTTCACCCCTGCCTCTATACTACATATAGCAGGGTATGTTGCCCTTTATAGCTATTTTTAGGCTGCGAACCTCACTTCGGTTATGGAAGAAGTTGTTCGCTTTGTTCCCCGCAACCAGGAGAATCCTTATGTCGTGGGCGGGCCAAGTATGCATGATTGTCGAGACCGGATACCTATCCGCACTCCCAAGAAGGTACCGTAGAACTGGCCTTCAGAGTGGTTCTATATTGACGGTTCCTTCCGGATCCAGTCCGACAGGTCTCCCCCAGTTCAGTAACGCACCGCCGAGGGCACGTCTAAGCTGGCGCCCCCGAGGCCCCCAAGAGGAGGATACCAGGGAAATACATTACCTCATCAGCAGGGTAAAGTTATTGGCCAACTCCGGACTGACGATAGTCGAGGTTATGGCAATATGCATAATACGGGGAGTGCAACCACTTCAATATCGGGGGAAGCCCATGTGGCACTTCAACGGGGAAGATGATGCCACCCGCACTGGCCGTAAGGGTCCGGACTCCACCACTACTCTGGCAGGGATATTGTCAGATTTATATAAAGGCGAAGAGGAGGAATTCCTTCACGTCAAACCGCGAGAGGGATTCTCCATGTACAACCCCCCAAACTGGGTAAGTTGTCGTTCCTTTCCCTACGTCACTTATTGTGGCGTTCTTCGCTAAGATCATCTGCCTCGATATTCCCAAGCAGGAACTGAGGTGGGCTGTAGAAGGAATCTTCAGCCCCTCCCCGCAGCCGGAGGACCCCGGAAGGGCCATAGATCCAGGTCTCGAAGAAGATCCGGATATTACCGTGGAGCTCGTCAACAGGATATTTTATCAAGCTTAGCTGGCGATGGCGCCTCTGGCCACACGCCGACTATCCCGGACCGCTTCCTACGTCACGCGTAAGTCAAGTCGAAAAAACCTATCCTCCAAAGAGGACTCCCTTCAGATGTCATGCCTTACCCTCGAAGTGTCGTGTTTTTGCAGGGACGATGATCGAAGTGTGGGGTCGAGCCCCTAGGGACTTGTCGGCCAAGGGTGTCCGGATCAGGCAGGCTCAAGAGGAAGGCGGTAAGGGTCGACTCGCAAAGCAAAAACTTGTGCTGTGATTATGGTATTTTGAAGTATGTCAGCACCCTTTGTGTTCTGGTAGGAAGAGGAGCAGCCGGACTATATCCGGGGATCCTGCCAACCACGCCTCCACCAGCCGGATTCTAGAACCAGCTTTGAGAGCGGAGGCGGGAGCTGGGCCGATGCTGCATAGTTCTCCAACAGAGAATGTGGATGTGCTCTCAGCCACGAATTCGGAAGTAGAGAGCACCATGAATCACCGGCGCCGATGGGCCGTACATTGGAACAACATCTGTTCCGAAGAGGCATTTAACGCCTTCAATTCGGGAGACGCATACATCCGACCTGCTCAAGGCGAAGCTGTTCGAAAGGACGGACCAAGATACCAAAGATATACGGTAAGAAAATTTGATAAGCATGTGTAGCAAAGAGCTCTCGAGACTTGAAACGGTTGGAACAACTGTTTTAAGGACCAATTTATGCACAGTCCTTGTAGATAAGAATGAGCAATTGTCTCGAGTGGAGGAATGCAAGGTCGAATCGAGGGTCAGTAGCTAAGTTAGAGGAACCCCAAAAGCCCTCATCTGCAACAATTGTCACAATTGTAATAAAAATGCACCAGTTAGTAAATGGTTGATATGACAAGTCTAATGTAAAATTCGCGCATAATCCCGGGTGAATCCTGAGGGCGAAGAGAGGACACGTCAGATCTCAAAAGGCAGCTAGAGGCTAGCGAGCGATTCTCGCCGAAGTTAGGCAGGAGAAGAACAATCTTCAAGATGCCAAAGTCCGCTTGGACGGAGTTAAAAGATCTCCGCGCCACCGGGCGGACTCCTTGAAGGAGAACAAAAGGCTGCGACGCGACATTTACGGGTAAGTGCCTAGTCGAACTGTAGTATAGCTCGGCGAGGAAGTATACCGAAGAATTTTGCTTGCAGGAATGTTAACGGGTCGCCCGAGGAGGAGATGCCCTCATCTCGCAAGTGATTTATCTGCAAGACCTTTTCAGAATCGCACGAGCGAAGCCTTGCAAGTGATGCAGGTGTTTCTCAGCTTTGTGGCTATCGCTTATCGCCGAATGGCATGTGGGAGCTTGTAAATATGCGCAAGGAGCACGCGGCGCTCCGACTGTGGAAGGTGTCCGCTGCCGGCAAGGCACAAGAGAAGCATGGGCTATGGTGAAGACGCTACACACAACGCCGACCTGAACCATATGGTCAAGTAGATCAATGGGCCCGATGGGCAAGAAATTCCAAGTGAGTCTCGGTATATGACCAGGTAGCGTTAGCCGCTAAGTATTCTCAACAGATTGTAAGCTAGATAGCCTGTTGGACGGTATAGAGGAGGAATATAGTCATCCAAGGATCGTGTAATTCAATGGACATAAGTAGTCCCTAGTCGGATTAAAATCATTTGTCATGACAGACCTTTTTCGCTTCAGCCCCGGATCCTATAGTCAGGGTGTGTCCGAGTACCCACTTAGTTATACAAAACCGGGTATGCATGGACACCAGCGAGGGGTCATAAGTGCTTGAAATGCATAAGTACCCAACTAGTTATGTTATATTACTTGGATAGTAAGAAACATCTTCCAGGAGAATAGTTCCGTTAGGGTTCCTTTCCCGGGTAAGCATGCGACAATGCACATGTCCGGACTCAGAACGATTGCGCAGGATACAATACTTTAGGATTTATGTTATAATAAATGAATACATCTTTTGTTCACCGATCGAATATTCTCTTAAGGAAGTTACCTTTCGCTTCACCCTACCGAGGTACACATCCGGCTGAACCAAAGAATAATAATCGCAGAGGTGCTCCCTTATGCCCTAGCCAATTAGCGGGAACGTAGGGCATAAATGTAAGAGCCAGGCAACCCAGCTTGGCAACATCTTAAGTCATATCGATGCATATAATGGTGAAGAAAAGGCACATATGGAAAAAGAATGCATATGTGGTGGGCAAAAAGCCATGTGAGTAATTATTTTTAGCTTCCGTATAGGAAGCCCCCAGGTATTGCTTACACACTTAGTGCGCCGGAGTGATCCGAAAATCTGCACTATATTGCATACTTTGTGTGAAGAGAGAAAAAGGTCGAGAAAGGAAAAAGGGATGGAGCATAATTAAAAAGGAGGGGTTAGGAGACGAACATTGAGTTTGGCATTAGGCGTAGAATCTCCGAGTCCGGCCGCTGCTCCATGGGTTCGCTCGAGTCTGTTATCGATGCATTACGAAGCTGCACGCTTCTAGTGAGAACTTTGTCAATGACGGGGACCCTCCCACTTTGCTAGAGCTTGTCCTTCTTCTTCTCCGTAGGCGAGAACGAGCTCGCTAATGTTATAAGTTTTGTCCCGCACTCTCGCTTTGATATCATCGAGCTCGCCGCCGATAGAATGTGGAGCAGGCTTTTGCGACGTCAAGGCCTCCTCCAGTGGCATCCAAGTTATCCCGCCGATCTAACTTGGCTTCCTTCTTCATACATGCATACGCTGGTGAATCATGTATTATGTCGCAGGGTAATATCTGCTACCGCATACACCATAAAAATGGTGTATATCCGTGGTGCGATTTGGCGTGGTCCGCAGCCCCGTGAGTACGGAGTCGAGTCTCGACCAAAGGCGATCCGACTCTGCCAAGGATCGCACTAGTCTGGTTTGATGCCGCCATGATGAGACCATTTGCCCGCCTACCCGACCGCTTGTTTGGGGATGGTAGACGGAAGCGTAATCGAGCTTAATGCCCATTTTTGCGCACCAAGTTTTCACTTATTTACCGTGAAATTTGAGCCATTATCGTGATGATGCTGTGGGGACACCGATCGTGTAATGCACCCGAATATGAAGTCTATTACTGGTCCGGATTCAGCCGCTTTGACTGGTTTAGCTTCTATCCATTTGGTGAATTTGTCCACCATGACCAATAAGTATTTTTCTATGGCTTCCCTTTAAGAGGTCTGACCATATCCAGCCCCTGCACCGCAAAGGGCCAACTTATGGGGATTTTTTGAGAGCGATAGGGGTATATGATTCTGATTGGCAAAGAGCTGGCAACCAACGCAATGTTGGACAAGGTCCCGTAAGGCCCGCTCGGGCCGGGCCAATAGAAACCTGTACGGAAGGCCTTGTCGACTAATGCTCGAGCTGCCAAGTGGTGCCCTCCCAGCCGGGCATGGATTTCAGCCAAGAGTTGCCGCCTTCCTCTTCTGGAGATGCATCTTTGGAGTACTCCGTAGCGCTTTTCTTGTAGAGTTCCCTTCAGAGACTTTGTAAGCTTTGAGCGCGGACAATCCAGCATGCTTCATTTTGGTCTTCGGGAGCTCCTGCCCATTTAGGTAGGCCAAGAAAGGCTCGGTCCATGGGGCGATTACAGCCATGATCTCGTGGGCCGAGGACGTTATTTCGTGGTAGAACCTCCGACTATGTCCGATGGTTCGAATGGGGTGTATTCGGATCCGTGCTAGTATTGTCGGACTTCTTCCCATACTACTTGATGGCTTGAACAGCCGCTCCAAGAATATGTTAGGTGGGACATGGTCGCTTAGCACCGCCGCGCAGCGAGGACATCCGCCGCTGATTGTTTTCTCGAGCCACATGGTGGAATTCGAGCCTCGAACCGCGGCTGACATTTTGAGGACGACATTACAAGAGGGCCGCCATTTTCGGGTCCCGGGCATCAAAATCTCCATTTATTTGTGATATTGCGAGGTTTGAATCCTCGCAAGACTTCTAGGCGTTGAATGCCCATAGAGACTGTCATCCAAGGCTATGCAACAGAGCCTCAGATTCGCTGCATTGTTGAGTCTGTATAATATTTGGAGGACTCTATCGATCGTGGTTCTGTGAGGGAGACGCCAGACTACACCTGCTCCCAATCCGCCAGCATTTTAGAGCCGCCAAGTGCATGATCCAGTTTGAGTATGCGCCTGCATTTTTAGGGAGTTCGGTTTTCGTCCATTCGCCATTTAAGTCAGCCAATACTTGCGATTAGATGGCCCACCGTGGTTTGTACGTTATGTCGAAAGGAAGGAGCTCAATGGCCCATTTGGCAATCCGCCCGTGAGCATCGCGGGTTATTTATTATGTCATTGAGTGGTACTGGAGGCCACCATAATCGAGCACTTGAAAGTAGTGTCGTGAGCTTCCGGATGCTATGAACACCGCCAGATGCTACTTTTTGATAGTGCGGTATCGGGATTTGCATGGGGTTAGGGTGGTACACATAGTAAACCGCTTCGGAGCTGGTATTTGTATCCGCTGCCTCTCGCTCAACGACGAGCACTTCGCCATAACTTGATGCGCTGCAGCTATGTACAAGATCATAGGTTCGTCGATATTTGGCGCCGTTAGTACCGGATTATCGCCAATAAGGTCTTTATTTCATCCAGTCCGCCGCCGCTGCATTTGTCCACATACCGGTGTTCGTGCATCAAGAAGGTGGTAAAGAGGTAATGCCTTTCTCCTAACTCGAGATAAAGCGGCCGAGAGCAGCCACACGATCCGGCTAGTTTTTGATGTGCTTGAGGTCCGCTGGTATAGCCAATCGTGACAGAGCTCAGATCTTTGCCGGATTCGCTTCAATTCTCCGTTGGAAACGATGAAGCTGAGTAGCTTCGAGGGGATGCCAAAACGCATTTTTCCGGGTTCAGCTTGATGTCGATGTCCGGAGATTGTCGAATGTAAGCCTCAAGTCATCTATTAGGGTTTCGACGTGTCTTGTTTTTATGACCACGTCATCCACGTATGCCTCAACTGTTTTGCCGATTTGCTTTTCCAGGCATGTTTGAATCATGCATTGGTAGGTTACGCCGGCGTTCTTAAACCCGAAAGGCATAGTGTTGAAGCATAAAGGGCCATATGGCTTTATGAAGGTTGTTGCAGCTTGGTCAGACTCTGCCATCTTTATTTGATGGTATCCAGAGTATGCGTCAAGGAAACACAGCGAGTCGTGTCCTGTTGTGGCATCAATGATTTGATCGATGCGAGGAGGGAAAGGAATCTTGGGGAAAGCCTTGTTGAGGTCTTTAAAGTCCATACATAGGCGCCTATGATTTGTCCTTCTTGGTACCATTACCAGTGTTTGCCACCAATCCTAATGCTTTGATATCTCTCGATGAATCCGCCTCAGTAGTTTGGCTAGCTCTTCCCCATGGCCTGCCGCTTGGGCTTTGAAAACTATCTTAGAGTCCGCTTGACCGGTTTGTATCCTTTAGTATATTGAGGCTGTGTTCGCCAATCTGCATGGGATGCCCGGCATGTCCGGCGGGTGCCAAGAGAAGATGTCCCACCTCGCAGATAAGAAGTCTCTTTAGCGGGCGCCCATCGCTGGCCTCACTGTGTCCCGACGGAAGCTGTCTTCGTGGGGGTCCGTTGGATGGACTTGGAATTTGACTATCTCGTCTCAAGGGTTTAAACGAGGTGGACTTGGGTCGCTTGTCGAGTATCACTGCCCCTCGTCCACGATGGCCGGGCAAGCAGTTGTTAATTCTTCACCGTTAGGGCCTCGATAATGCCTCCGTGGCTACCGCTGCGTTTTGTTTTCTCTAATGGCGCGACATCCGGATCACTGGCTAGAGTGATGATTCCATTGGGCCTAGGCATTTTAAGCTTCATGTGCCCGTAATGGGGTATAGCTTGAAAGCTTGCAAACGCGTCCCGCCCTAAAAGGGCGTGGTATCCGCTGCTAAAAGGGGCCACTTGGAATGTGATTTCTTCGGACCTATAATTCTCCGGGGTGCCGAGTACCACGTCAAGTGTGATTTTTCCCGCACACCGTACTTCCCGACTAGGGATAATTCCACTGAAGGTTGTGCCTCTTTGTTCAATGCGGCCTTTGTCGATTTCCATCTTGCTGAGTGTCTCTTCATAGATCAGATTTAATCCGCTCGCCATCCATGAGCACTTTAGTGAGCCAAAGTCGCCCACCATTGGGCTAAGAACCATAGCGGCCGGTGCCCTGACAGTTCGTAATCTAGGTTCATCAACCGGCATTGAAAGTTATAGCGTTGTCGCCCAAGGGTTCATCTTGGCCATATGGCAAATTTCCGCTGAGCTTCGATGAGTTTCGCTGGCGCCTACTGTTTGAGGCAAAAGTCTCAAGACTCGTTAGTACCAGACAGTTCTCATTGGCGGATGTTGTTCGTAAGAGGATCCTCACCACTTTTTGCAACCTCGCCGAGTATCCAACATGCCCTAAGGCTATGAGTTGGTGCTGTGTCCGAGTGTGTGGAGTTTACATGGCCCATTGAGCCATTTTTCCAATAAGGTTCCCCGCCCCGGGGTGGGCTTTGGTTTCTTGGGGATTGGATCGGCCGACTCGCGAGAGTTCGCCCGTTTAGTTCGAGCAAAGGTTTTGGTGAAAGCCGGACTGTCCCAAAATTCAGTTTGAGTTTTTCAGATGCTTTCCATCGCACAGTACTTATGTACTATGATTGCTAAGTCCGCAAAGCGTACTATGTTAAGGCGACTTATAGCATTAAGGATTCCTTTGTCCGTGCAGTTTTGGTATAAGAGCGAGATTACGTCCTCCTCGTGGCAGTCCTCGACTTTGTTTAGCGCAAGGAGGAATCTGGCCCAGTAATGATGTACTGTCTCCTTGGGCTCTTGCCTGATATGGGAGAGACGACGAAGTCCGCTGGTGGTTATAGCTGAATCCGGATTCTGATCCGATCTAGCACCCCGGGGCATGGACTTCCGAGTTCAACAACTCGGGATTCGGGACGCTGCCCAATTTTTCCGGCCCCGTGCCCGGTTCTAAGTCCGAGATCCAGGTCATATCATCCCCCGGGTGGGTGTCCGGCTGCGGGAGCTCCGCGATCCGGACATAATTCGCCCTCAAAATAGAGGGAAACTCCTTGTGGTTCCTCCGATACCGCTTATCCGATGGGTGGCGGCGGGATTTAATGTCCTTCGGTCGGGTTTAAGCCCGATCCGGTCATAGTCCGCTGCATCTTAAAGCGGGCGACGCGATCCAAGAGCTCATTAAGAGAAGAGAGCTCTATCGATCCATCTGTTCGGCGAAGTTCCAATTGATGTGAAGTTTATGCGGATGACCCGAGAGGCCATCGCGGGCGCTGATAGCCGATGGGGCGGCCACGACGGGCCGCTTAGTCGAGCATTTGGCCTACAGCCAGAGCTACCTCGCGTAATGTTGTCCCCGATAACGAGATTTGAGCCATCGAGCCTTGCAGCGATTTACACAGAGGAACTCTCAATGAAAGCACCAATGTCGGTGTCAAAACCGCGGATCTCGTAGGGGGTCCCGATCTCTCTAGGCTTAGGCTGCCGGTAACAGGAAGCAAGGATACAGATGTTTACCTGTGTTCGCCCTCTCGATGGAGGTAAAACCTTACTTCTCGCTTGATTAATATTGAAGGTATGGGTAGTACAAGAGTAGATCTACCACGAGATCATAGAGGCTAAACCCTAGAAGCTAGCCTATGATGGTATGATTGTAATTGTGATCAGCCTTCTAGGACCAACCTCCGTTTATATAGACACCGGAGAGGGCTAGGGTTTAAATGGAGTCGGTTACAAGGAAGGAAATACAATATCCGGATCGCCAAGCTTGCCTTCCACGCCAAGGAAAGTCCTATCCGGACACGGGTCCAAGTCTTGAGTCTTGTATCTTCACACTTCAATAGTCCGGATGATGTATACAGTCCGACTGTCCGGATACCCCCTAATCCAGGACTCCCTCAGCAGCCACCCCAGGCTGGCTCCTCAGGAGGGGAGATTTCTATGCAAGCCCTCACCTCGTGAGGTTCGGATGACGTGAGCCATGACGACCAAGGCCAGGCGCGCGCCAGCGGGTGCAGGAGAGCAGCTTCCCCTTTGGTTCTAAGGAGGCAAGCGCAGGCGCGGAGTCCCGAGGAATCAACCAAAGGTTTCCATTCCCGTGCAACAAGACCAAGACCGCCACGACGGCAGGACATAGGTCATCACCGAGCCCACCACGGCATCACGACCAGAGGCTTTGCAGGCGAAGAATACTTTTGTCATGATAAGATGTACTAGTTGTCTCCCTTCAAATTTGGTCGTTGTGGGATCCCTTCCCGCCTTCATTTGGGAAGAGGAACAAGGCCACTACAAAATAGGAACTAGCCACCACCATGGAGGGGGGGGGGACCGGATCGGATCCATTCCATCCTTGCACCCACCAGCTCACTCGAGCACAAGAACACACCTCCTCCTGAGGTTGTTCTTCCACTGTACTATTTCATCTTCAGCCCCTCGAGGCCAATCCACCACAAAGTAGGAGTTGGGTTTTACACCACAAGGTGGCCCGAACCTAGGTAAACTACTATGTCCCATTTCCTTGCAGTTCGTCGAGCTAGGCCGCGAGAGTAGCGAGTAGGCAGACTGGGGAAGTTGAGTTCTTCGCATGCACCCCAGAAATTGAATCTATCAAGGGTTTGCAGAGCCCGAAATCAGACATTTGGAGCGCCAGGTAGGGGTGCATCGGAGCCTCTCTTCCATCGGTCGATTCGCTACCGCTCCACCGCTTCCATGGCCGATGCTCATCGAGCTCGTGCTGAGCGCCGGGCTGCCCTCACTGCCCGCGTCGCTCAGACAGTGTCGGCGGTTGCTGGCTGCCCTCGCCCTCCCGTTGCAAGTGGCGAACGCCGCCACCGGCCCCACAAGGGATGAGCAATAGGCTTCATCGCTGCATCCTTCTGTGCGGCGAGATGGGCGCACCACTACCCCGTCGCTCACTCCGGCTGCCTCGTCCTCCCATGCTATTTGGGGTCCGGCGAATACGCAGGCCGCACTGCTCATGGCGCGCGAGCTTCTGTGCTACCGCCCGGTCCACAACCTCTATCAGGACTGGCTGGACCGCATCGCCGAGCTCGTCAGCAACGCTGGGGATTCTCCTGCACCATCTCGCTCGCTGCCTCGCCCGCGGCCTACCGCGGGTGATGTAGCTCACGGATCACATCCTCCACCTCCCAGGATGGACGCTATCATCGAGCCAAGGCGCGAGGCTCCATGGTGCGACCCGCCGTCCAAGGCGCCCGCCATGACGAGGAAAGCTGCCAGGTGATGCAGCGGCCGCAAGGAGATGCGCGTGCGCTCCCAGCACCACCATGGCAAGACCGCGCACCTCCCACGGTGGTGGTGCGCGAGCACCAAGATTAGGCTCCAGCTCTACAGAGGGCTCCCGTGACCAGGATGCCGCGCATTCACTTCGGAGCTGCGCAACATCGTCTGGCTAGGGAAGTTCACGCCCGACCTGCCTCCGTGCTATGACGGCACCCCAATCCTGCCGAGTTCCTGCATCTCTATGAGGTGAGCATCGAGGCGGCCAACGGCGATGGGAAGGTTATGGAGAACTGGTTTCCCATGGTCCTCAAGGACGTCGTGCGCTCGTGGCTCCTGAACCTCCCCGTGGGATCGATCTCTTCCTGGGATGAGATGCGAGAGCGTTTCGTCGCCAACTTCCAGGGCACTCGCGACCGCCCACCGGCTACGGGTGACCTGCGGCGCATCAAGGAGCAGCCAGGAGAGACCTTGCAGAAGTACATCTAGCGCTTCAACAGTGTCCGCCTCAAGATCCCCAAGGTGTCGGATGAGGCCATCATCTTGTCGTTCACTGATGGCGTCCGTGACATCAAGATGAAGGAGGAGCTCGCCATACATGAGGACTTGTGCATGGCTCTGGAGATGTTCAACATCGCAACCAAATGTGCAAGAGCTGAGGAAAGTTGTCTCTCCCTCCTGGAACTTCCGAGGGCTGACCCAGAAGGGAAGAAAGCCATGGCCAAGGATGTGAAGCGCAAGGGAGCAGCCGTGCTCGCGGCCGAACCAGAGATGAAGCATGGCTGCGACCACCCGGAGTCATCCAAGGGCAGCCGCCCGTTCTGCTTCTTCCACAACATGCACAGCCACAACACCAGGAACTGCTAGGAGCTCAGGGCCATCTGCGATGGGCGCCGCTGTCATCAGCCCGAGCGCAACGACTGAGTCTACGGACGCGGAGGAGGCCGAGGCAGAGGACGCTGGGATGGCCGCGACCCCTGCCAGGAATGGCGCGACTAGCCTCGCGATGACCGCTGGCAGGGCCATCCTCCGAGGGACCCTAGAGGGACCAGCCTCATGAGGACCGCCCTCAGGGCAACACTGGCCTTCCTCCACTGCTTCCACCACCAAGAAGGAATGACGACCACTACCAGGACGAGGGGGCTGAGGGCTTCCAAGAGCCTCATGTCATCGCTTGCGTCCTGGGCGGCGCTCAGGCCCCTGCCTCCCATCGCATCTTCAAGCAGTTTGCTCGTGAGGTGAACGCGGACCTCCCCAAGCTTGAGGCGACGCTTCCGCTCAAGTGGTCCGAGTACACCATCACCTTCAACTCTTCCGACTAGCTCAAGTGCGCAGCGACTGCCGGTGCCCTCCTGATGCTCTGCTCGCCTACCATCAGCAACGTGCTCGTCACCAAGACACTCATCGATGGCGGCACGTGGCTCAATGTTCTCTACGTCGAGACATTCAACCAACTCCAGGTGCCCTATGACGAGCTGGAGCCTACCAAGCTATAACGCCCCGGACACACCCGCCGGTGGTTGTTACTCCTGGAGGGATCTAGACTGGACCCACAGATCAATACTAGTATTTTATGCGCACTTTATCCTCACTCGTGCGAACCGGGAGCAACTTCCCTATCGGTCACCCATCTTGAAACTACTCCAAGCTAAGCACGCTTAACTTTGGAGTTATGTCCGAATGGGCTCCCAAAAAAGAAGAAATTCCTTAATTATATGAGTAGTCTATCATCCCTAATAAGTCAGGCTATCACATACACCCCCACTCAGAGGAACCAAGGTCTTCGTCGGGCCACAGGAACGTTCCCTCTTGGCACATACGTCTATGCATCCAGTCTGGTACATGTGCCATGTCGTGTGCCATGATGGGTCACAAACGTCATGAACAACATGACCGCGCACCTATCTGCAAACATCCATGTAACCTCGAGTGTTATCTCTGATACCAACTAGTAATGCCCTGGACACACCCGCCGATGGTCGTTACTCCTGGCGGGATCTATACTTTCCCCACGATCATCAATATTTAGTCTTTTTCAAGACTTTGTCCTCTATTCGCGGCGCACTCGGAGCATCTTCTTGCCGGTCACCCATCCCGAAAGTACTCCAAGCCGAGAACGCTTAACTTTGGAGTTCTCATTCAATGGGCACCCGAAAGAAGGAATTCCTTATTGATATGAGTAGTCTATCATCCCTAATAAGCTAGGCTATCACACAAGCCCTTCTCAGGAGTGAACGACGGCTCCACCACCATGATAGGGCAGGTCCGCCTTCCTGTCACCTTCGGCAAGCGCTACAACTACCACACTGAGCACGTCGACTTCGACGTCGTCCACATTCGCCTCCCGTACAACGCCATCCTCGGGTATCCGGCCTTGGCCAAGTTCATGGCGGTGACCCACCACGGCTACAATGTCCTAAAGATGCCAGGGAGTTGCGGCATCATCACGGTCGCCTACGAAGAGAAGGACGCAGTGTGCTCTCTCTCGCGCGCCTACCAGGCTGCGGCGGTCGAGCACCCAGATGATGAGGGCGCTGTCTACCCTCCTGAGGCTGTCCCCAAGAAGAAGAAGCAGCTGCTCCGCCAAGGACCTCACGAGGTTGCCGCGTCCAGTGGCCATTCCAGAGGACCGCGCCCACTGACGGGGCGCCTCCCTCTCTCGCATAGGAAGGCGCGCCCGACACCTCTCTTAGGCTGGGCTCGGGGGACCTCGTCGGAGGGCCTCTGACCTGGCCAGCGTCATGAGGGAGGTGCTCGGGCACCATGTGGAGGCGTGCTTCAGCGCGCACTTCCGCCAGGAGGGAACAAGGAATGAGGCGCCAAGTGCTCAGGAGTTCATCAACAAGGCAATCGAGGAGCTTTAGGAGGCAAGAGCTATGCGAGGCGACCGTCGCCCACCACCTGGCGCGGCTCCCTATCCCGGCGAGGACAGCGAGCTGCGCGCCTACGTCAACATCCCAGGGTTCAACAGGGTCGCGTCTCAGGAGCTCTTCTGTCCGTCCCTCATTAGCCGGTGCGAGGGCCCCCCTCACAGCTACGTTTGTATTCCTTATGGCTTGTCGAACATGGCTGCTACGTTCCAGCGCCACGTGCGGGGCGTCCTGGCGGCTCATGAGGCCAGTCACCAGGCGATCCTCTCGGAGCTCGTGACGGATCCTCGCGAGCCCCCCGGGCCCTCGGAGCCTCCAGTGGTTCAGGACCTGGGCAGATAATGAGGAGCGACTTCTGCAGAACACGTCTCCAGGTACTTCAACATCTCTTCAGCAACGGTGCGAGATGACACTTTTTTGGTTCGTTAAGTTTGGGGGCGCCCCTCTGGCTGCACTACCCCCAAGCCTCCTGGGTCCGTCCCTGTGGCATGTTCCATTTTTGCATCTATCAGAACTAGCTCTACCCTTTGGTCATAAGTTGCTTTATGATTATCACCCGCTTTCCTGATGCTTTATCACCCTTTGCAGCCTCCCCGCGTTGCTGACTGGCCTCTTGCTCATCCCGCAACGGGGGCTACGCATGCTGGCACGGCGCTTGTGCTCGGTTTCGTCCCTGCAACGCTGACAAACCTGAGAGATCGAGTGATGAAGCTATGTACCTAGAGTAGGGTCATGGACCTGTCCAAGATACCCTCCCCAAGGACATCTCTCAAGAAACCAGAAGCATTTGAAGAGGAATCATCATCCACTCGACCATGAAGCTATGTCCCACTCGGCAGTCTTGAAGTCACTCGACCGTGAAGACTATCACTCGACTACCAGAAGATCTAGAGCCACTCTACACTGCAACTGTCGGGAATTAAGTCATAGCTCTATGGTCATTATGTATCTTTATTACTAGCGTTACCAGTAACGCCCTTTCTTAATGTACCTTAAAACCCTGTGTAATTGAGGGCGGAGGGTCTCGCTAACTCTATATAAGCCACCCTCCTCAAAGGACAATGGTTCGCACTTCAGAACTCACACGCAGTATAATCCAAGATACCGCCTGTGCTCCGAGACGAGGGCTGTTACTTCCTCCGAGAAGGGCTGAACTCGAAACTTATGCGGTACAACTCCTCCATAGCTAAGATCTTGCCTCTACATACCTACTCCCCCATTCCTACCGCCGACTTAGAACCACGACAGTTGGCGCCCACCTCGGGGCAGGTGTCTTAGCGACTTGTTGGAGAAGTTGCGATTTTTCCGATCCCCATGGACATGGTTTCAGGCAGAGGTTTGGCCGAGGGCCGCGAGATCTATCTCGGCCCGCTCGTGTTCGTCGTCGACTATTCCGCTTGGCTCCAAGAGGCTCCACTCGACGTCGAGGCGCTCCCCGTCCGCGGGGCAACACACTTCCGCGCAGGCGGCGCCAAGGCGCCTCTCATGGCTAGCTTGTCGACTTCGGTATCGTGAGACAGCCTCGCGGGCGCCTTCCCTCCTGCTCCGGCCGTGCAAGCGTTCAACGACGAGGCTTCAGCGGTGGTGAGGCACGGTGGCCCGCCAAATGCCGCCCCCAAGTCGCGCAATCGAGCCCGATTTAAACACTCTACGCAGAGATCGATCCGGCTGACCGGCTCAGAGAAACCGTGATCCTAGTGCGACAAAGAGTGATCCCGCCGGGCGAAGTCCCGATGGTCGATGGGCCTCGTAGTCCTCCAGTGCTTCCTCGCGCGTGACGGTGGAGATGGCGGAGGCGATCCGCCACGGCCCACGAGGAGTACTCTACCCAGCCCTTCTTCAAGGCAGGGAAGAACTTCGCCCGTGAACATGGATGCACTTCATACTCCTATCATCGAGAAACCCCAAGGCCCGAGCCTTGGAGGAGGCGACATGGCCAACTTGGCTGAGCGCATCGCTCGAGAACCTCCAAAGACGCACTCGACGAGCGTGTTTTCGCAGCGGTTCCAGATCCAACAAGACAACTTTTTCCGCCCAACTCAGGTATATCGAACTCCAATCCAGAATCTCACAGTGCAGCCCGAATAGCAGTAGTCAATCCAGCCGCCCCAATGTAAGTCGGCAGAGGTTTGATGCGCATCGTGGCTTACTCCCGCAGCAGGAGAATATAATACAGATTTGTCTCACTCGCGGAATAGGATCCACAGTAGATCCGTCGTAGCAGATACAGTCTAGTCGGCCCACAGCGCAAGATCGCCCCCGAGGTGTGAGGGGCATGGAGACCGGCGAGATCAGTACAGGAACCGCGAGCAGTATGATCACCGACACGATCACGATGATCATCGTCGAGTGCCCACGCCTCCCCCAAGGAGTGGGTCATATGTACCTCGACGGCATGATGAGAGATGCCCTCACAGTGGTGGGTGAAGGATTCCAGTCGACCCAAGGGAAACGGGCTTTGATGCGAGATCTATTCTCGTACAAGGTTTGGTCGACAGAAACACAACTCACAGAGAAGTCCATGACAGGGATTTTCCAACCAGTACCAGAGTGCATGTCTCAGGTCCGGAGTGCTCCAGCAGAGCCATCAGGGCCGCGGTGATTCCTCCCAACTTCAGGTTGGCGATCGAGTCAAGAAGTTCATCAAGCAGTCCAAGCCCCGACACTTGGCTTGAGGACTACAGAGTGGCTGTTCAGATAGGCGGCGGCAATGATGAAGTGGCCATGAAGCACCTTCCTCTGATGTTGGAGGGCTCGGCCAGAGCATGGTTAAATCAGTTAGCGCTTGGCAGTATTTACAGTTGGGAAGATCTTGCCCGAGTGTTTGTCAGAACATTTGAAGGAACATGCAAACGGCCAGCAGGGTTGACAGAGCTGCAATCTTGTGTGGAGAAGCCGAATGAAACTTGGAGGACTATATCAAGAGATGGATCACGTTGCATCACAGGGTGGAAAATGTGTCTGATCACCAAGCAGTTTGTGCCTTCAAGGAAGGCGTCAAATATCGAGAGTTGAATCTGAAGTTCGGTCGGACCGGAGATATGTCTCTGAGTCGGATGATGGAGATTGCCACCAATTATGCCAATGGTGATGAGGAGGATCGACTCCGGAGTGGCAAGCGCAAAACAGTCGTCCACGAAACTAGGGGAGGGAACTCCAGTAGGAAGCAGAAGCGCAAAGCCGAGCCAGCTACTCCTGGAGAAGCCTTAGTCGTGACTCAAGGAAAGGTCAAGGGGAAACCCAAGGGGTAGTGGAACCCTAAGAAAGTAAAAGATCAAGATGGGAATGATGTGTTGGATTTTCCATGCCACATCCACACAAAGAAAGATGAGGAGGGTAATGTCATTTACCCAAAGCATACCAGTCGACAATGTCGGCTCCTAATCTAGGAGTTCTGAGGGAAACAACCCAAATAGAAGGAAAAAGAGTCAGATAAAGTTGAGGACAAAGAAGAAAGTGACAATGGTTACCCTCACGTCAATTCCACTCTGATGATTTTTGCTGATGTTCAGAGCAAAAGTCCATCGAAAGTCATCAACAAAGAAGTAAACATGGTCGCCCATGACGCCCATTATTTGAAATGGTCTCGACTGCCATTACATTCTGACCACCGATCACCCGACGATATAGGCACCCCCGGAGGCAAGCATTGGTGGTCGACCCACCGTCAAGGCACTCGCCGACTAGAGTTCTAATGGATGGTGGCAGTGGCCTGAATATTCAGTATGCGGAGATGTTGAAAGGAATGGGCATTCCGATGTCCGCACTCAAAGGAAAGCAATATGAGTTTCCATGGAGTCATTCCCGCAAGAAGGTTGAGTCACCGCCGATCGCTTCTTTGATGTAGTTTTTTGGTGATTCCAAGAATTACCGCAAACAAAAATTGACATTTGAAGTTGTGGATTTCAGAGTGATTATCATGCTATTCGTAGGCCAGCTTACGACGCTTTTATGGCTCGACCATGCTACATGTATCTCAAGTGGAAGATGCCTGGTCCTAAAGGTGTGATCACTATCACCGCAATCGGAAGAAGGCGTAAGAGTGCTCCGTAAAGGCTCAAGATCGCCGATGCACGATGGTAGTAGTGGAATTGCAGGAGTATCGTAAAATGCAGATCCGAGTGATTTGTTGCGAGCTAAGAAGCTCGCCACGGATTCAAGATTTCACTGCCGCGCTAAATGAAGCCGATTCATATTCACCCGACGGATCCCAATGCTGCTCGACTCACATTTCAACAACACTCGACTCCAAATAGGAAAAAGCGCTCATCCAGTTCCTCCGTGAGAACTGGGACATCTTGGCATAGAAACCTTCCGACATGCCTGGTGTTCCTAGGGAGCTGGCTGAGCATCGTCTGCGAGTCGACCCAAAAGTGAAACCAGTCAAAGAACATCTGCGACGGTCCACCGTGCAGAAGAGAAAAGCAATCGGTGAAGAAGTGGCTCGGCTCCTAGCAGCTGAGTTTATCCGAGAGATTTACCACTCCGAGTGGCTAGCTAATGTTTTCATGGTTCCTAAGAAGGACAACTCACTTCGCATGTGCATTTACTTCAAGCTTATCAATCGGGCCTGCCCGAAAGATCACTTTCCTCTCCCTCGCATCGATCAAATTATCGACTCAACTGCGGGGTGTGAGCGTTTGTCCTTTTTGGACGCTTATTCGGGGTATCATCAGATCCGTCTGTATGGACCCGACGAGATAAAAACAGCTTTCATTACCCCATTTGGGTGCTTCTGTTATGTTACCATGCCATTCAGCTTGAAGAATGTTGGAGCCACATTCATGCGGATGATTCAGAAGTGTCTACTCACTCAAATCAGTCGGAATGTGGAAGCATACATGGATGATATTGTGGTTAAGTCACGTAAAGGTACCGACCTACTGGCTGACCTTGCTGAAACCTTTGCCAACCTCAGAAGGTATGATATCAAGATAAATCCATCTAAGTGCACATTCGGAGCCCCAGGTGGAAAATTGCTCAGTTTTCTCATTTCCGAACGAGGGATCAGCGCTAACCCAGAGAAAGTGGGTGCCATACTCCGAATGAAACGCCCCGTGCGTGTGCATGATGTCCAGAAGCTTACTGGTTGCTTGGCCGCCCTAAGTCGATTCATTTCTCGCCTCGGTGAAAAGGCATTGCCTCTTTACCGACTGATGAAGAAGTCAGATAAGTTCAAGTGGACTCCTGAAGCTGATGCAACATTCGCAGAGCTAAAATCCATGCTTTCCACCCAGCCGGTGCTTGCTGCCCCAATCAGCAAAGAGCCTTTACTTCTTTACATTGCAGCCACTGGACAAGTCGTCAAGACAAGATTTACGATCGAAAGGGAAGAAGAAGGAAAAGCCTATAAAGTTCAAGGCCCAAAGATATTATGTTTTCAAGTTTTAATCCATCAAAGCAAAGATATCCGCATTATCGTAAACTTGTTTATGGGATTTATATGACCACGAAGAAGGTTGCACATTACTTCTCCGCCATTCAATTACAAAAGTTAGCTTACGCCCAACTGCCGAGATTCTCGCATAATGTAGATGCAATCGGTCGAGTGGCAAAGTGGGCGATTGAACTCCTTCCTTAGATATCATGTTTGAGGCAAAGAAAGCTATCAAGTCCCAAGGAATAGCAGATTTCGCCGAGTGGATCGAACAAGAACTCACCGACTCAAGTTCACTCGGAGCATCGGACCATGTTTTTGATGGCTCCAAGATGCTAAACGGTTCCGTGTGGGGTGGTACCGGTATCCCCGAGGAGACAAGTTTCAGATATGTCCTTCAGATTCACTTTGATTCCTCCAACAACGAAGCAGAATATGAAGCACTCCTGTATGGGTTCCGTATGGCTATTTGGTAGTCAATCAAGTGATGAAGGAGTGGGACGTCAGAAGCCCAGCCATGACTGGTTACTGCAATGCAGTGAGGAAATTGGAAAAGAAGTTTGAGGGGTTAGAGCTCCATCATATACCCCGACTGAAAAATCAAGCTGCTGATGATTTGGCAAAGATAGGTTCCAAGAGAGAAGCCATTCCCAACAATGTATTTTTGGAGCACATTCACACACACTTAGTTCAAGAATATCCTTTCACTAAAGAGCCCCCACAGCCTAAGAGTGCCACAGATCCGACTGAAGTCGAGGTCCCAGCCATGGTCGACCTGATCATGGAGGTTTTGGTCATCACTCCCGATCGACAAGACTGCACATTGCATATATTCTTAGGAATGAACTTCAGAAGATGAAGAAGAGGCTCGACAGACGTCCGTCGATCCAAAGCCTTTACTATGATAGGAGGGCAACTGTTCAGGGAAGGAGTGACGGGAGTCAATCAGAAATGCATAATGCCAGAAGAAGGTCGAATGATCCTCAATGACATCCACTGGGACCTGTGGTCACCATGCGCCCTCTCGACCATCGTGGCTAAAGCATACCGAAGCGGGTTTTACTCGCCACGAGCAAATGAAATGGCGAAGATATAGTCGATAAATGTGAGGGTTGCCGTTTTACTCCAACATGTCGCACAAGCCTCGCCAGCCCCTCAAGACCATTCCACTCTGCCCGCCCTTTGCTGTTTGGGGATTGGATATGGTCGGATCGCTGAGAACCGGTAGGAGTGGCTTCACTCACGTGCTTGTAGCAGTCGACAAGTTTACCAAGTGGATTGAGGCTAAGCCTATCAAGAATCTTGAAGCCAGCACTGCTGTCCGTTTCATCAAAGAATTGACATTCAGATACGGAGTTCTGCATAGCATCATCACTGACAACAGGTCGAACTTCAATTCTGATGAGTTTAGAGCCTTCTGCGCTTCTCAAGGCACGCGAGTTGACTATGCTTTAGTCGCTCACCCCCAGACGAATGGACAAGCAGAAAGAGTAAGTGGCCTAATTCTCAAAGGACTGAAACCCCGACTAATGCGTGATCTCAAGCACGCAGCAGGCGCCTGGGTTGATGATCTTCCATCGGTTCTTTGGGGTCTAAGGACAACTACCAATCGGTCGACTGGCCGAATTCCATTCTTCTTGGTCTATGGAGCTAAAGCCGTTCTGCCGAGTGACTTACTTCACAATGCACCATGAGTCGAGCTCTTCTCTGAAGATGAAGCAGAACAGGCTCGGCAGGATGCAGTCGACCTTTCAGAGGAGGAAAGAGAGATGGCTTTGATCTGGTCGACCATTTATCAGCAAGACTTGCGTTGATTCCATGCCAGAAACGTAAGGGGTCGAGCCTTTCAAGAGGGAGACTTGGTTCTTCGAGTGGATCAACATAAACCACACAACCTCGCCCCTGCTTGGGAAGGTCCCTTCATTGTCACCAGAGTTCTCCACAATGGAGCATACCATCTTTATAATGTCGAGCATCAGAAAGACAAGCCACGAGCTTGGAACGCGGAGCTGCTCCGCCCCTTTTATACTTAAGTACTCACTTGGATGAGATGTAATAAGAAATACCTTTGTAGTTTGTTTATCAAAGACAAGAGCTTTATAATCTGCCTGAACAATCTGTTGTTGCCTTTGTTTGCGTTTGAAATCCCCCAGTGGGTGACTTTGCTGCGAATCCGTTTCACCTAAGTTCGAATAGTCCTACCAAGTGGTGAGCAAGCCTTTCACTCGGAGGCTTAGCTGTGAATCCGTTTCGCCTAAGTTTAAAAAATCCTATTGAGTGATGAGCAAGCCTCTCACTCAGGGGCTTAGCTGCGAATCCGGTACTCGCCTAAGTTTAAAAAATCATACCGAGTAGTGAGCGATCCTCCCGCTTGGAGGCTTAGCTGCAGTCTTGTACTCACCTAAGTTCGAAACATATCCCTATCCGCAAGGACGACGAGGTGCAGGTCGACTGCAACCTTCTCCTTCGGATCTACGCGACAAATACAATGTGCGCTCCATCCCTATCCGCAAGGACGACGAGGTGCAGGTCGACTGCAACCTTCTCCTTCGGAGCTACGCCACAAATACAATGTGTGCTCCACCCCTATCCGCAAGGACGACGAGGTGCAGGTCGACTGCAACCTTCTCCTTCGGAGCTACGCCACAAATACAATGTGCGCTCCACCCCTGTCCGCAAGGACGACGAGGTGCAGGTCGACTGCAACCTTCGCCTTTGGAGCTACGCCACAAATACAACGTGCGCTCCATCCTTGTCTGCAAGGATGACGAGGCGTAGGTCGATTGAAGTTTCCACTTTAGAGCTACATCTCAAACACAAAGGTCATTCCAAGTGTAGAACAAATTCCAAAAGCAATCGCAAGCATATCCTGAGATAAATCAAGTCCAGACGAACCCTAAAAGTTTAAGACCGCGGAAGTACTTGGGCACTCAGCCCGAAAGAGTTTAACGGTTACAAAAACCACTCGGCATCCCGAGGAAAATTTAAGGTGGGGCATAAAAGTTTGTTCACTCCGCAGGAGGAGGGCTGGCAGGCTCGACAAATTCATCCAGGTCAATGCCATCAACTATCCGAGTGGCTGCAGCAAAGAAAGTATCCATGAAGGATTCGAAGTCATGCTTCTTGGTATTGGCAACCTTGATCGGCGCCAGCTTCTCTTCTCGTGCCTCCTTGCAATGGACATGAACCAAAGATGAGCCACATCAAGACCGCACCGGCGTAAGACTTTTTCCACTCCTCGCACTCAACCTCGATCTCGTTAAGTCGAAATCATCGAGACTCGAGGTCATTCGAGAGTGTTGCCCTTGGCCGAGTGTTGTGTCAATCCGGGACATTGCGACCTTTCGTTTAGCAAGGTAGTCAACAACACCGCCGATGCTGGATTCCAATGGAGCAAGTTCATAGCGGCTTCATCTTTCACGGTGGAGTTGATGGGGTCGATGCTTGGTTCAATTCGCCCGTCTCCTCCTCAAATCTCGCAAAACTATGCATGCACAATCCGAGGACGAGTCAATAGTCGATGCCGAGTCGATGAAGTTAAACCAGTCGGAACAGAATATATACCTTCAAGCTTGATGAACAGCTTCTTGGCAAGGCTTCTCAGATAACTTTCCAGATCATCCCTCCTGCGAGCAATGCCTTCCATCCTCTCGTTCAGATTGACCTTGTCCTTCTTCAAGCGGGTTACTTCCTTGTTGGCTTTGTCTAGGGCAGATTTTATATTGGCATTTTCTTCCTCCAATTTGCCGACTGAAGCCAGCTTTTGTTCAGCTAGAGCAGTTTTGTTGTCAGCCTTCTTCTGTGCACCAACCAGATCTTGATCCTTTTTGGCCAGAGCTTGGTTCAGTTTCTCTGAAAAGAAATAATGCTTGATTCAGAAAGAGCAGAATGAAATCCAGATCGAAGACAAACCAGTCGACAAGTCTTTCTTACCATTGGCATCATCCTTGGCTTTTCGTAGTTCCCGTCTTAGCCAACCTGTGTCAAGGTTGAGTTGAATCTGCTGTTTCACCAAGTCAGCAAAGTGAGCTCCAAGATCACAAGATTTCTGCAATCAAGGAATGGGTCAGCCGACTAGATAAAAGATTGGTTATTTCAGAGGAGTAATAGGATAAAGCCAACAAATTCTAAGACTACTGCCGAATCAAACATCCAATGGTAGTCTCGGGGACTACACCCAATGGTGCACTTAGCGTGTCCTCACCGATTCAGTTTACACTCGACAAGGCCTTTTTCAGCATGAAAGCAACAAAAAAAAGAGAGATAGCAACAAACAGATTCTTTCAGACTATAGTCGATCGCCAAAGCAATGACCACGGTCTCGGTACTACACCCAAAGGTGCACTCAAGATGCCCCCATCGGTTCAAAAATCCACTGACATGACCTGCCGCACCGAGTGAAGAAATTCAAAATTCAAGACTACAGTCGACTGCCCGTAGTCCACCATAGTCTCGGGGACTACGCCCAGTGGGTGCACTCAGCATGCCCCCATTAGTCCAAAAAATTCAATCGACAACATCAGATTCAGCTCCAAGTACGAATTTTCTTAGTGACAAATCAAAACACCCACTGGGTGTACATAAGCGAAGATCCTTGGAAAGAGAGTTTTCAGGTACCATATCCTAACAGAACAAGTCAAGAGAGTCAACGACAGCTTTATAACCTGAACGTTGCTCGAGAGCGGAGCTGCATCATAAGTAGCCCGGCCGGCATCCCGCAAAGATCTTCATCTTCTCCATCATGATGCCTCACTACAAAAAATACACATCCATGACATTTTGGGCCGAATGAATTTTTTTTCTTTCATACATATGACACTTCTATGATGATAATTGTGACAAATCCCGTATCATCATAGATGTGGTGGGCTCCTACTTATGAAAAAAATAATGATGAAATGGGCTTTTCGCCCTGGCGGGCCGAGACGCAGCTGCATGACATTCTTTGGGCCGCCCATGACGGAAAAAACCTTGGTAGAAGCGAGGGGAGGAAAATTTCGGGAGTTCCCGTTACGTAGGAGGTCGGGGCCGAAAGCGATCGCGCTGCTTTCTCAGACACGCATGCAGGCGTTGGCTCTAATCAACCCGGCGAGGCATTGGGCTCTAATCAACCCGAAAGGACAGACCGCAGTTACGCGCTATCAACCCGAGCGATCGATTCTTCGCCATCGCTGCTAATCAAGCCGATCAATTGATGAACAAATGAGCGCTGGGGTGGGGGTGTCTGATGAACAAGGAGCGGTGGCGTTGCCTCTGGATGAACAGGACCCCGTGGTGTGGAGGGCTGGATGAACAGTAGACGGTGGGGTGGCCGTGGAGGGGTGGATGAACAGGACCCCGTGGTGTGGAGGGCTGGATGAACAGTAGACGGTGGGGTGGCCGTGGAGGGGTGGTTGAACAGGACCCCGTGGTGTGGAGGGCTGGATGAACAGTAGACGGTGGAGGGGTGCCCGTGGAGGGGTGGTTGAACAGTAGCCGGTGGAGTAGCGCGCGGTGGAGGCTGGATGAACAGGAGCCCGTGGAGGCTGGAGGAGGTCGACGGTAGCCCGTGGAGGCTGGAGGAGGTCGACGGTGGAGATGAACAGATCCCATGGAGTCCTGCTTTTGCGGCACGCCACACCCTCCCGGCGAACAGGACCCCTGCTTGATCAGAGGAGGTTCGCTTGTCTGCTTTGCGGCACGCCACACCCTTCCCGATCAACAGACCTCCGCTTCGACCGTAGGAGGTCCGCTTCTCTGCTTTGTTGTACGCCACACCCTCCCGATCAATAGGACCCTCGTTATTTACCATAGGAGGTCCGCGTCGCTGTCAAAACTGGCGGATATCGGGTAGGGGTCCCGAATCAAGCGCCTAAGGCGGATGGTAACAGGAGGCAAGGGACACGATGTTTACCTGTGTTCGCCCTCTCTATGGAGGTAATACCCTACTTCCTGCTTGATTGATCTTGATGAATATGAGTATTACAAGAGTTGATCTACCACGAGATCGAGAGGCTAAACCCTAGAAGCTAGCCTATGGTCTGATTGTTCGTGTCCCACGGACTAAACCCTCCGGTTTATATAGACACCGGAGGGCTAGGGTTACACAGATTCACATATGCAGAAGGAGATCTACATAGTCAGATCACCAAGCTTGCCTTCCACGCCAAGAGAGTCCCATCCGGACACCCAGACGAAGTCTTCATTCTTGTATCTTCATAGTCCAACAGTCCGCCAAAGGATATAGTCCGCTGTCCGGATACCCTTAATCCTGGACTCCTCAAGAGTCTCCCCTGAACCAGGCTTCAATGACGATGAGTCCGGCGTGCAGATTGTTTTCGGCATTATAAGGCGGGTTCCTCCTCCGAATACTCCATAGAAGATCTTGAACACAAGGATAGTGTCCGGCTCTGCAAAACAAGTTCCACATACCATTGTAGAGAGAATAATATTTCCACAAATCTAATCTGCCGACGTATTATAGCATGACATCACACCATGGCTCGATCATTATTCGAACCGTTTTTCACAACCAGCCACCGCACATATCGCGAGGCAGTTTCCTAGGCACGTCTTGTCGAAGCAGAGATCGTGTCCCCTTATCACGGGATTCTCATCAATACAGATGTGGGTAACCCAACCGCCATCAATTACGACACTTGGGGATCAAGCTTAGTTTTACTAGGCAAGTGGGGGCGATAGTTTCATCCGCCTTTATAAAGGGATAAGGAATTCACCTTTTCACACACGCCTTCTTCCTCTCGTGATATCCATTCTTGCGCACTCGAGCCCAACGCCTAAGCTTGCACATTTTCTCCTCAAACGCTTCAATCATGTCCGAGCGGGAGGCAAGTGGATGAAATCCTCCGTCACGGAGGAGCACATCAAGAAGCTGCGGGGAGCCGGATACTTGGCTGCGGACATCGCGCACCGGCTGCCCGACGCGGGGCAGATCGTCCCTACCCCGGAACCTTACGAGAGGTTAGTCTTCCTCACCCACTTCGTCCGTGGACTGGGATTTCCTCTCCACCCATTCGTTCGCGGCCTCATGTTCTACTATGGGCTAGACTTCCATGACTTGGCCCCGAACTTCATCATCAACATCTTGGCGTTTATCATCGTGTGTGAGGCCTTCCTCCGCATCCAGCCCCACTTCGGCCTGTGGCTGAAGACCTTCAATGTCAAGCCGAAGGTTGTAGGTGGCCCTCGAGTTCCGATCCGGAATCCCCACGCAGCTCACCTCCTGGAAAGAGAAGGGCATGTCCTGGGGTAACCCGGTAGAGCTGACCGGACTCCAGACCTGCATCAGGAACATGATGAACAGGAAAATCAAGCTTGTCAATGTGGTCCAGGTCATGCTCTTCCGCCGGATCCTCCCGTGTCAACAACGGGTATTCAATTTGTGGGAGTTCGACCCGGCTGAGCACCAGACGCTGCAGGAGCTTTTCGACACGACGCACAAGGACGTCTGGAAGGTGATGTTTAAAGGTGCCGAGGTACCTCCTCCCCTTACCGAGGACCGCGGACTCAGCGCAAAGCGGCACGCCAATCCGGTAGGTTTTACACATCACAAGATCTTTAGTTTCTCGTTTAATCATATGCAGGATCTAAGCCCTCATGCCTTTGACAGGACTGGGTGGAGACGGCCGAGCGGATTGACTGCCCAGCCCCCGCCTCAAGATCCAGCAGACGCCTCTTGACGGAGATGCTGACTCGCACCTTATGAGGTGCCAGCCAAGACGGCCAAGAAGAAGGCCACGGGACCGGCAGGTCTCCGGCGCAAGGTTGTGTTGACTCATCGTCCAACACTCCGAGGTGCACCGCTCCCACGACGACGAGGAGGAAGAGGAAAGTTCTCCCCAGCCGGGGAGACAAGAAAAGGAAGGCCGCCCTAACCGGGAGGCCAAGGGTCCAAGAAAGGAAGGACCTCCTTCCGACTGCTCCACGACCGCCGCCTACACGACGATTTAGTGGTTGCCTGTGACAAGCCCCCGCAAAGTCGTAAGTATGCAGATACCATAATAATTCTAGATATATTTTATCGCACTGCTTCTCATCACTCCGAACATGATTATGCAGTCCGTCCCGAGCCCATATCGATGTATCTTCGTCGGATTGTTCTTCGGACCCGTCGGATATGAATAGTGATTCACTTCCGACCGCCTCCACCCCTTGCCCTACGGACAATGCCGAGGTGTTGTCTCAAAGGGCACCGAGCCGGGAGGTAGTCCCGAGGCGCCAAGGCGACACTCCCGACCTCGGGCGCAGGGAGCAAGACTCCATGGCTCGAGTTCGCCTCCACCGAACACCGTCGCTGGAACCTTCAGTGGTTCCCGACTCACCAGCGACCGCGTGAAGAGGGGTAAGCCGCCTGCGCCAGTGACCTCTGTCAATCCGAGGCATCGACAACTTGCTGGAAGCGCCCAAGGCGCCCATCGATGAAGAACACCGCACTATCATGAGTGCGGTGATGGAGAAGGTTCATCCGCCAAAAGCGGACTAACTCAAGCTTGCGCCAGATCTCCTAACAAGCTTTGAGGTAAGTAATTAAATTATAGGAAATATCACCGCATAGACAGAGTCCCTCGATGCTCGCTTGGCGCTCGCGAAGAAAAGCTGAATAGAGGATCGAATAATAATCGCAGGAGTCTAATTATAGTATGTCTATGTGAATCTGCAGGCTTCCTCGCTGGTCGCCGCAAGACGCATCATGGAGGTCGCCAAGATTACAAAGCAGGATCTTGAGCGATCCAAGGAAGAGCTTGGCCTTGCCAAGAGGCAGCTCGAGGAGAACAAAGGTAAGGAATACCTTATCAATATGAAAACATAAAGGGTTGGTTGTAGAATAATAGGATCATCATGAGTTTTGCTAGGGGCCACGACCGAAGTGGCGACCCTCAAGAAGGCGTTGTCCGAGGCCGAAAACAAAGCAGCCAAGGAGCGCACTGAGCGAGAAAGACACGAAGCCCGGGTAGGTGAGGTGCAGCAAGAGCTCCAGGTGCTCGTCAAGAAGCATGAGTCCCTGGTTCTGACTCGAGGATGCGAGAGTCCGAGCTTGCCCAGCCCTCGAAAGTGCAAAAATACCAAGGCCAAGCCCATAAGGCCCTCCAGAAGTTGAGGCGGTGAAAAGATAGCGGCGGTAAGGCATTCATTATGCAAAGTAGGCATGTGAAAGAAAATTTCATTTTACTTACCCGAGTTCGGAGCTCTCCAGGAGCGTTCGCAGATCTGCCCCGTAGTGTGTCTGACGCCGTGGAGTTCTACCGGGCCGAGGAGGGAATCTCGACGGAGAAGTTGTTCTGGTCTCAGTATACTGGGACCGAACACCCGATGCCCGTGAGCGACCAGCTGAAGCAGCTGGTCGAACTCCACAATGCGGCCGAACAGGCCATGAGGGGCCTTATAGTCCGGATGTGGCCTGGCGATTCCTTTCCCAACAGCTACTTCGGCCTGGTGAGGCGGCCTGTAGATGCCTGCCCACAACTTGAAGTCATCAAGCTGTCTGTCTGCATCGAAGGTGCACGCAGGGCTCTTGCCCGTGCAAAGGTGCACTGGGCGAAGATGGACGCCGAAAAGCTGGTGAAGGAGGGGCCGCCGCAGGGCAAGGAGCACCGCCACCCCGAAATGTATTATGAAAGTGTCCTGAAGGGTGCCCGTCTCGTGGTGGACGAATGTACCAAAGATGTAATCTTTGAATGAACTTGCTCATGTGATCCTTGGGTTTATGAAAACTAGTTCATGTTCGTTATGCAACGCTTTTGTATTTAAAATATTACCTTCTATGCTGCCGCTTATAAATTTGAAAGTTGCTAGTCATCGGCTTCGCCCCATGCAACTAGTGCCGGAGTGTTCCGGATAAATCTGAGCACCGTTTTCCCCATTCTTGGGTCCTTCGAGGGAGGTGTTCAGCGCAACGAACCAGGCAATCGGACTATAATGCTTTATCACTCTCACTTAGCCATAGAAGTCTACAATTTTAAATTTTGGCGAAGCCCCTAGTCTTTCGAAAGCCGAATTTGGGGCGCTATACACGCCTAAGCCGGACAAGGCCGGCTCCTCGCTCGAAGCGGAAAAAGTCTTTAGGGACTTGAGACCTCTCGAACAGCGACCAACTCTTGCCTCATCATGACAGTCAGTTTTAGCTTTCTCTACTGAGGTGCTCGGCCGGAAGAACCGGGGCACAATCGCAGTAGTTCTCCCAATGCTACCTTAGCCGATATAGCGGAACGTAGGGTACGAAAACATGGGAGCCGGGCAAACCCAACTATTGACCCAAGACATGATTCGGAGCTGATGCATATAATGCTATAAGTTCGGGGTGCCGCACTGTCGAAAGTGTTTGGACTTCTCTCGCCGAATTATGGGATATACGGAAGCCCCTGGCGTATTGGCCGTACCATAGTGTACGGGTGCTGATTGTCATAGATAAGCATATATAAAAAGAATATAGGATGCAATAATAGACTAGTACTATGCATTGTTTATTTAAGAAATGCGTTAAAGCATACTCGATACTAGCGCTATGTAAGCAAACAATAGGACTATTTGACATGTCCCATCCAAGGGCAAGATGCGATCGGTATCTTAAAACAAGTATTTAGTTCGTTATCAGAGACCACCTGGGGATTCCGTTGTATGACGTAGCTTCCTGCCTCCTTGGGTGTTGTATCATGTGTCCGGCTACCGTACTGCCGGATAAGGCTTCCAGAGAGTAGAGTCCTGAAAGAGAGAGAGTGATGAAGGTAGTAAGCCCCTAGTGCGGTTAAACCGCATTGTGGGACGCGCCGTGACCGTTCCCCCGCCTATACCCATGGTATTTTCAATGCATAATTATGCACGCGTGGGATGGACTTTGCCGTTGTGCTAAGACTAGGGCGGGGGCCGAATTGCTAGGAGAGCTCTGAGCGTGCCAGGCGACCCTGTTGTAGGTTATTTTGGACGCACTTGATGGTGTCCGGGGGCTTGATCGCCGAACTGGTGGATTGCCTCAAAAGGCTGCTTTGTGCTTCTGCTGCGAGGGCCGCAGTGTGCTCCTCCGCACGGAGCGAGCGTTCTGTGTTTCCATTGACTGTGATGACCCCCCTAGGTCTTGGCAGCTTGAGCTTGAGGTATGCGTAATGCGGGACCGCATTTAATCTTGCAAATGCGGTGCGCCCGAGCAGTGCGTGATAGCCGCTGCAGAACGGGACGACATCGAAGATTAACTCCTCGCTTCGGAAGTTGTCCGGAGATCCGAAGACCACTTCCAGTGTGATTGAGCCCGTACAATGGGCCTCTACACCTAGAATAATGCCTTTAAAGGTCATTTTGGTGGGTTTGATCCTCGAGGGGTCTATACCTATTTTGCGCATTGTATCCTGGTAGAGCAGGTTCAAGGCTGCCGCCGCATATACTGAACTCGAGTGAGGTGATATCCGTCGATGATTGGGTCTAGGACCAATGTGGCAGATCCGCCATGACGGATACTGTGGGTGGTCCCTACGATCAAATGTGATAAGACAAGAGGACCATGGGTTGAACTTTGTGGCGACGGGCTCCATCACAGATACGCCCTTTAGTGCACGCCTGCTCCCTTTGGGGATGTGGGTTGCGATATCATGTTTATCGTCCTCACTTGTGGGGGAACTCTTCGTCCTCCCAGATTCGGGCGGCCGTGGCTCCTCCTCGTCATTGTTGTGCAGCCCCTTGTCCTTATCTTTGGTATTTAACTTGCCGGCCTGCTTGAACACCCAACATTCTCTGTTGGTGTGATTGGATGGCTTATCGGGGGTGCCGTGTATTTGACACGAGCGATCGAGTATGCGGTCCAAACTGGACGGGCCCGGAGTAGTTCTTTTGAATGGCTTTTCCCGCTGACCGGATTTAGAGCCTCTGAATCCGGCATTGACTGCCGGGCCCTCGGCATTATCACCGTTGCTGCGGCGCTTGTGTTTGCTACGACGTGGCCTGCCGTTGCTGTCCTTGGTATCCGGCGCCAAGGTTCCTTGATATGTTATTACTACGAGCCAGCCAGCTATCCTCTCCCGCGCAAAAGCAGGCCATGAGTGTCGTGAGGGCTGCCACTGATTTCGGCTTTTCCTGGCCGAGGTGCCGGGCAAGCTACTCGTCACGAATGTTGTGCTTGAATGCCGCTAAGGCTTCTGCATCCGGACAGTCGACAATTTGGTTTTTCTTTGTTAGGAACTGTGTCCAGAATTGCCTGGCCGATTCCCCTGGCTGCTGAATTATGTGGCTCAAGTCATCGGCGTCTGGTGGTCGCACATAAGTGCCTTGGAAATTGTCGAGAAATGCGTCTTCTAGATCCTCCCAACAGCCGACGGAGTCTGCTGGCAGGCTATTCAGCCAATGCCGAGATGGACCTTTGAGTTTTAACGGGAGGTACTTGATGGCATGTAGATCATCACCGCGAGCCATGTGGATGTGGAGGAGGAAGTCCTCGATCCATACCGCGGGATCTTTTGTACCATCATATGATTTGATATTTACAGGTTTAAAACCTTCTGGGAATTCATGCTCCATTACTTCGTTGGTGAAGCATAGGGGGTGTGCGCGCCTCTGTGTTGGGCTATGTCGCGACGCAGCTCGTATGAGTCCTGCCTGCTGTATTCGGCCCGTCCGGAATTGCTTTTATCAGATCCAGCGAGGCGGTCACCGTCCCTTGTAGGGGCACGGCCCCGTGATCCATAGATCGATCTAGCGTGTTTTTCCTTGTCTTCCAATACGCCTCGCAGGTCTCGTGGTGTTTCCGCTGCCTTGGTATGTTTGTTTGAATGGTGGCGGGTGCAGGCTGATTTTAGGCCAGATCGCTCTCTATCTCAGCCACGGGGTGGCCGATCAGCCGCATCGAACGCGGGGTGACCTCTGGAAGGGCGTTCGAGTTCGTACTCCTCAGCCGCAAGGACTTCAGTCCATCTATCTACTAGCAGATCCTGATCAGCTCGAAGCTGTTGCTTCTTTTTCCTCAAGCTGTTTGTTGTGGCAATAAGCCGGCGCTTAAAGCGCTCCTGCTCGACGGGATCCTCAGGCACGACAAATTCTTCGTCGTCGAGGCTCTCTTCGTCTTCGAATGGAGGCATATAGTTGTCGTCCTCCGTTTCTCCTTCTGCCGCTCTCTTAGGAGGGCTGGCTTGTTCATCCTCCGGCTCTTGATCGTTCTGGAGGGGATTGTCATCATCTTCGGCACTGTCCGGAGTACTGTTATCTCCTGTGCCGGTATCACCGCTTTTGCTGTGGCGAGACTTAGAGCGGCACCGCTGACGTCGGCGCTGGGGTTGCTTCTTGGAGGGGTCGTCCTCCGTTGTCTTGTCACCATTGCCTTCTTTGGGTGTATCCACCATGTATATATCATATGATGAGGTGGCGGTCCAGTGCCTTGTGGTCAGTGTTCCTGTTCGCCTCCGGCATCGGTGTCCATACCATCGATGTCTTCAGAGTCGAAGTCGAGCATGTCGGTTAAATCGTCGACAGTGGCTACTAAGTGGGTGGTGGGTGGGGATTGAATTTCTTCGTCGTCCGCATCCCACTCTAGCCGGACATAGTTCGGCCAAGGTTCTCCGTACAGGGAGAGAGATTTCAATGAGTTCAGTATGTCACCGAAGGGCGAGTGCTGAAAGATATCTACGGAGGTGAACTCCATGATCGGCGCCCAATCGGATTCGATAGGTATGGGCGCAGGTGGTACGGAGTCCGTGGCCGAGGACGAGTCCAGCAGTTCGGCGACACGGCTCCCGTGAAGGGTATGGTCAGTATTCGGCTCTATCGCCATTGAGGGCGTGGCCTCCGTGGCGGAGTCTATCCCCCGTCCTCGGATGGCGCGGTCTGGTCCGGACTAGAGGCCGGAGTAGTTGCTGGCGTGATCTCCTGAACACCATCCGACGACAGAGCTATATCGTGCTCGTCGTGATCGTGCAGCACACCTGGCATGGGCCCAAATCCGTCAAAGATCAAGTTTCCGCGGATATCGGCAGTGTAATTCAAGTTTCCAAACCTGACCTGATGGCCAAAACAGTTGGCCCGCAGTGCGAAGCTGCCAAACGCGAAGATCTGTCAAGGGAGGAAAACCTCACCCTGGACCGCATCGTTGTCGATGATCGAAGGGGCCATCAAACCTTGCAGCGACAACAAAGTGGAACTCTCAATTAAAGCACCAATGTCGGTGTCAAAACCAGCGGATCTCGGGTAGGGGGTCCCGAACTGTGCGTCTAAGGCGGATGGTAACAGGAGGCAAGGGACACGATGTTTACCCAGGTCCGGGCCCTCTCTATGGAGGTAATACCCTACTTCCTACTTGATTGATCTTGATGAATATGAGTATTACAAGAGTTGATCTACCACGAGATCGTAGAGGCTAAACCCTAGAAGCTAGCCTATGGTATGATTGTTGTTGTCCTATAGACCCTCCGGTTTATATAGACACCGGAGGGGGCTAGGGTTACACAGAGTCGGTTACAACAGAAGGAGATCTACATAACCGTATCGCCAAGATTGCCTTCCACGCCAAGAGAGTCCCATCCGGACACGAGACGAAGTCTTCATTCTTGTATCTTCATAGTCCAACAGTCCGGCCAAAGGATATAGTCCGGCTGTCCGGATACCCCCTAATCCAGGACTCCCTCAGTCCGTTTCCTCGGTTTTGCGGTACGCCACACCCCTCCCAATCAACAGGACCCCATTCCGAACGTAGGAGGTCTGTTTCCTCCATTGTGCGGTACGCCAGGCCTCGTTTCCATCGCCTGTTCCGCCCAAGCCGGTTGGCTCCCACGCTGCCTGCTGCCTCCCGATGAACACGACGCATTCCGTTGCCTCCCGATGAACACGACACATTCCGTTGCCTCCCCATGAACACGACGCATTCCGTTGCCTCCCCATGAACACGACGCATTCCGTTGCCTCCCCATGAACACGACGACGATGCTATTTCTCCGTTCCGACCCAGCCATGTACATGAGCCCTGGCCGTACGTATGCGTGAGTAGGTGTTCGAGACCCTGCCCGTATGTATGTATGTGGACGTATTTTCTTTCTTGCACCCTCGCCGCTGTACGTACGTGTACATGCTATGTGCGCGCCTCTACTACTACACATGCGCGCCTCTACATCCACCAATATATATGTACGTACACGTTCGCGACCAGAATGACAACGCTACGTATGCTTTGACCAGGTGGGTCCCGACTATCAGGCACTTCCTTGCGTGCGAAGATGTAGATGGTGGGTCCCAGCAGTCAGGGGGGCGAATCGTTTTTTTTTTGCCCAGACGCATTTCCTTGTGTGCGAAGATGTAGCTGGTGGGTCCCAGCAGTCAGGGGGGCGAATCTTTTTTTTTGCCCGGACGCACTTCCTTGCGTGCGAAGGTGTCGCTGGTGGGTCCCAGTGGTCAGGGGGGCGAATCGTTTTGTTTTTTTGCCCGGACGCACTTCCTTGCGTGCGAAGATGTAGCTGGTGGGTCCCAGCAGTCAGGGGGAAACATTTTTTTGCATAATAATGTAGCCCATCTGGTGGGTCCCAGTTGTCAGGTGGAGGAATCATTATTTTCCTCGTAATAAGGAGGCACTTCCTTACTGCGGCAGTGGACCCGGCTGTCCGCCTCTCCACGCATCTGATCCACGTCCGCTGGAAGTCGCTTGACCATGTTGACCACGCCACGCTGAGAGCACCAGGCGGTGGACGGGCGGCGAGGCCTAGGAAGGGGACGACGGGAGCCGGGAAGACGCGGCGAAGGAAGCTCAGCATGAGCGGAGTACGAGGGTTCACTGATTTGGCTGCGGTGTGAGGCTGCCGTCGCCGCAGGGCCTGGCCAGCGGTGGGAATAGTAGGGGGCGGTGAGGCCTCCACGGCAGCACAGCCGGCCACGGGCGGTAGGAGCATGCGGCACGGCCGGCGCTGCTTTGGGCGGCTGGAGCAAGAAGACCAGAGGTTGAAGAAGCACTACGGTCGTTGGATGGACATTGTACGGTCACTGGAGCTAGATGACAAAGGCCCCCATCCCAGTCAACTTAGTAGGCTCACAAGTCAGCCTCCCACCATGGTGGGTCCTAGCTAGCAGGGGGAGTATTCATTTTTTTTGTGCGTAATAAGGAGGCACTTCTGGTGGGTCCGAGCTGACATCGGGGGGAACATTTTCTTCGTGAAATACGCTGGCCCGTCCGGTGGGTCCCAGCAGTTAGGGGGAAACATTTTTTTGCGAAAAGGGTGGACCGTCCGGTGGGTCCCTGCTGTCAGGTGGAGGAATAGTTATTTTGCGCGTAATAAGGAGGCACTTCCTTGCGGCCGCCTAGACCCACCTGTCAGCCTCTCCACGTACATTACTCTTCCGATGGAAGTCGGTCGTTGACCACGTTGACCACGCCGCGCCGAGAGCACCAGGGCGGTGGTCTGGACAACGGCGAGGACTAGGAAGGGGACGACGCGGAGCCGGGGAAGACGCAATAGAGGAAGCCCGCGCGGAGAGGAGTACGAGGGTTCACTGGTTCGGCTGCAGTGTGCCTGTCGTCGCCGCAGAATAACAGGGGGTGTGGGTGATTAGAGGGATGGCCTGGCCAGCGGTGGGAGTAGTACGAGGCGGTGAGGCCTCCGCGGCATCACAGCCGGCCACGGGGGGCAAGAGCACGCGACACGACCAGCGCTGCTTTGGGTAATTTGGAGCAAGAAGACCAGAGGTTGAAGAAGCACTACGGCCATTGGTTGGACATCGTACGATCACTGCAGCTAGAATTGTTTATATTGACTAAGTTGACAAAGCCCTTGGTACGCGTCAACTTAGTAGGCCCACAGCTCGGATTTGGCAGAGAACATATATCCCATTTGCGATTTGTAAGAATGTACAACCCATTTTTTAATTCTAATGGAATTTACTACGGCCCATTTACAGTTTGTTAAAAGTACAGCCCAACTTCTAGCTAGGACAACAATTAATAATTTCAAACAACCGCCAAAACAGAATTCAAAAAATTCCACATTTTGATGGGATCCAAATATTTTTATCCCAAATTTCTAGTCAGGTTAAATATAATTTCAAAATAAAGTTGTATTACGTTAAAATCCAACTAAATATTGCACGCAAGAACAAGTAATGAAATTAAAATTTCCAAATTCCAAAAATAATATATTTTCAAACTAATTACGTGTTTGGTGCATAGTAATTGCCGTTATTATAATTAATCCCATTTATTATTTCTTAAATTCCATTTTCTTGTTAAGCCTAATGCATACCTCCTTGAAACTTTGCAGCCCAGCGGGCGGATAACAAGTTGACCTGGATATTGTGTACAACTGTCGCCCGCTTGCATTGCTGATGTTGAAAAAAGGGCTGTGTAGTACAAGACAACCTAACATGTTTACTCAGCCCACATTCAGCGAAGGTTTAAAGGCCCAAACAAGGCTTCAGACAACTTTTGAAGTCACCGAGCTCAAGTTAATAACTTAAGAAAAAGTTAGATTATAGTGGAACCCAATTAAAAGCTGTCACGAGCAAATAAATAATTCAACGGGTCCCACTTGTGCGTAAAGCGTGTGTGTGTGTGTGTGTGTGAGAGAGAGAGAGAGAGAGAGAGACCCATCGGTCGATGCTCAGAATACATCTTTCAGCCATATGCATTGTTGATGCTCAAGAAAACTTATATAGTTGACACAATCATATAGAACATCATAGCACACTGAACTTGCATACAAAAATTTCACGCAGCGGCACAATCAGGATGGAAGCGGTGGATCACTACGGAAGGGCTATGTTGAAACAAAAAATTCGTACATAATGGTTCATCGCCTTTATAAATGACGGGAAATATCTTGAATGTTGTGCAAAGAAAATGATGACAACACAATAAGTTCTGCTAGCACATTAAGTTGACGTACAACCCTTTCTAAAAAAAGTTTAAGTACAAAATTAGAACAGGTCACAATCAAATGTACTGGCATATCAGTGCATCGGACCCATAGCTCAGATTTAACTAGTACTATCTAACAAGATTCAGTTGTTACCTTAAATTAGAGCACATCCAGGCAGCCAGCCCTGCCTCTTCTCCCAAAGAAGCAGTGGCCTCCGCCGCGCGATGGAGTAGGCCATGTGCCATCCATCGTTCCGAGCAACACGGGAAAGTCTGACGTTGACTCCTGTAATGGACGTCATCGTCGGAGGCGGCAGGACTTCGATTGATGGATTGACCACTTCTTCGACATGCACGAACACTCGATAGAGGTACATCCCTAATGTGGTCCGCGGCGGCCTTGGTGGCGACGAATAGTACAACCCCGGTTCCTGCACCGGTATCTCAACACCAATCACCTTTAGTATTATGGACGGCTTCTTCATCCATGCTATAACCGTCAGAGCCCAGCTGTCTGGAGGAACAAACATACTTACGAGCTCACCTCCAAGGTCGTTGATAAGCTCGTTCATGGACTCGCTGTTCCAAGCATGTCGAGGCATGCCGTGGAAGGTAAGCTTTGTTAAAAACTCAAGCTCAGAGGGCACCGAGCCCCATCCTGGGTGCCACCGATCAAAGCTCACCAGCGCGCCATCGCAGAACAAACGCCGGGAAGATTCGAACACACGATTGCAGTTGAAAGTTGTGTGGAACCTGACAAACAAATCAGCCGGTGGCGAATAGACTTCGACGAGCAAGTCAGTCATTTGGATGCCGTGTGCAATGCCAAGAGCTTTGACAAGGTCATCCGGTGAGACGGGAGGCAGGTCGCCATTGACGGTTACCATCAGCACTTTGCCGGCAAACTGGTCATCAAGCGCCGGCATGCCACTATTGAGCGACAGCACGCAGCGACCAAAGGAAGGACGGACCTCAGGACCGGCGACATGATACTGTGCTTGAGTACAGGGAGTATAGGAGGGGGATTTGGGGGAACTGGAGTAGGAATCGAGATTCCAGAGGTGGGGGAGGGGCGGGAGACTGGGGATGAAAAGGTAGCATGAATTTCGAGCACGAGCTAATATGATCTCAGCGTGCAAGCACATGAAAACACCGGTGGCGCCGACATGTCGGCCTAAGAGTCCTTATTCTTTCTTTTTTGGAGAGCCCGACCTTTTTTTCAGGATCTTTTGAGCGCCCGGCCTGAGAGTCATAATTGACCTCTTTGGCATTGCATTACTACTCGGCCCATATTCAACGACACCTCACTGGCCCAAACAAGTGTACATCATCGAGAAGACAGTGAGCTCAAATTATATAACTTGAAAAAAGGAGATAAACTCTGAACACTGGAGAATGGTGATGCCCCCATTTAGCCCACCAGTAGTTCGAGACAATAAACAGTTCGAAACAATGATATATACAACATTCAAATACTGACTAGTGACTACTACTGACATAAATAGCAAGACATGATAGTTCATAAGAAGTCTTGCTACACCACCAAAACGCACCCATCTGCAGCGCTTACACTCTCGTGATCCAGACGAGAATGACATTCTAAACAGAAGCAACTATTACATAGAAAGAGTGACATAGACGAGGATGACCAAAATACAAGGAATATGCATAACAAAAGAAAGAACTACCCATCCAGAACCAGCAGCAAAGACAACAAAGTCATTCGAAGAGATGATCCAACACCATCATAATTTGCAGCCCCATTTCAGCGACCAGTGATCCGGAGATACCAGGATTCCACCCTTTCGATGCAACAGCCCAATTACCTATCAACCTCAAGGCTTGAACCACATCATCGCTCGTCAGAATTGAGACATCCAAGGATCAAAGTTAATCCGGATGCCTTTGTCATTCTCACCTTCTTTTGGCTGCAGGCTGTATCATTGACAATCAGGGGAGTTTACTCCCGAACTCCTAGGGCTCGCCGTGTAGACACCATTTTCCATAGCAAACAAAGCCTCTCTGCCATCAAGGTCCTTGCCAACGGTGATCTCCTGGTTAATCGGATAATTGAGTCCGAGAAACAGAGAGTGTGAACCAAGGCTGTTTACCCGCCTCCAAGTAAAAAATCCTAAATGCCCCAACAAGCTGGTATCCTGCTCATAGACGTAACAGCCACTGTCCGGATACTCACGTATTACACGGTTCTTGTATACATGGGTTTTTGCAATATAACTTTTCCGGCTCATGTGTCCGAATGATCATCAGTCTTTTTCCGTCGTCTGATCGAGCTAGGAACCAGTTGTGCTTCCCTGTTTTTGGCAAAGGTGGTGTGATTACAAAGGGCAGTAACTGTAGGGACACTACATCATATAAAAAAGGACAGGCATTGTTAATGTAAGATCAACATAGTTCGTAGTATGAGTAGGATAATGCAAGAAACAACATTGACATGTCCCTGTTGGAACTGGGAGGAAAATACAGGGAAATGTATACTGGGTTTGAAAATATAGAAGTGCCATGCATGGTTATACTCATGTTATCTCGCAATCGATTCTTCACAGGAAACTACCATGTCATGCATGTTATGTAATCATGTTCTGTCCTCACAAACAAATTCTTCAAGGTAACTAACATACCCTGCATTGTTATATACTCGTCTTCTATGGGCAAAATTTTTGTGAGGATATTATTCTAGCCATTGATTGCTGAAGGGCGAATATAGGTATGTACACATGGTAAGCATTGCAGGATTTCACTACTTCCAAATATAGAGTTCTCCATATGCACATTTACTTCCCTAATGCATGGTTAGATGAAACCAACAGTGTGGTGCATGTTTCTACATCATGAAAATGAGGAAACTAACATGGCCATTGATACACACTCATATTTAATAGTAGTATATAGATTCTTGTAAAATAAGGATAATATCCATATATTCCTAACCGCTTGATTATTCAGGTACAAATTGGCTGTAATGACATGGTCACAATCGCATGAATTAAATCATTCCAAATATAGCTGATTTGGCGCCTCTAATATATTGCCATAGTTCTACTCAAATTCTGCTCAAACAGGATATGCCAATCATCCAAAAAGTTCAAACAGTGTCATGGCGCTATCATTAACATGAGATGGAAACAACTTACACGCCGTCCCAACAATACGTGGTGCCATCTGCTTTATCGATCGCAGAGATGATGCCATTGTGTTCAATAGCATCACAGAAGTGTGTATCAGCTTTGACGATGATCCACTGCGAGTCGAGTTGTCTCCAGCTAAAGAAGGCACCGGCGTAAAGATAGGCGAGTCCACGGTCGAACAAGGCAATTAGCTTGAAGTCTGCATAATTCGCATGTCGTGTGGGCACTTGGCAGATTACAATCTTCTGCAAAACAAGGTCTGTCCAACTGACGTAGTAATCTAGATGACTTGGACTGCGATGGTAATACTCTATATAATCCAACGGAGGAAGGATAATCTCATGGGAGGTATGGAAGTTCACGAGCACCAAGTTTTTACCGCCTTCTCTCAAGACAGCCATCCAAAGGGGAGTTAATGCCAACCCAAAGACATACCCGCCAAGAAGTTTCGGCGATGGTGATCGGATCGACATCGAGGGAAATGATGTATGGCGACACACTACATACATGCAAAGAAGTTTCGGCTAATGGAGATTGGATTGAAGTCGAGGGGCATCATGCACGCCTCCGTATCATGGTGAGCCAATCTCGCAAGACCAGATAGTAGCAAGCAGGGTGTCTTGAAAAGCTTAGGCCTCGCTTCAACGATGGCCGTGTGCATGTCCCTCGAGCATGCAGCCAGCCGCAGGGCGGTCAACATATCCATACACAAACAACAGAGGTCGAGGATGTCACTGGGGAGATTGCTCCAATGGCGGCTCATATGGATGCTGCGTGGTTCATGTTCGGCCATGGTGGAGCATAGAAAGGGGCTTGATTTATGGGGGAGATGGATGTCGGTGCTGGAGCGGCTAGCGAGGGAATAGTGGTACTGGGGGAGGCGAGTGAGGCGACAGTACACGGGGGCACATTGAGATGGAGACGGAGACGGAGACGGAGAAGGAGATGGAGATGGAGTGGTGCTATGGGAGCGGAGAGGGAGACGAGGAGAGGCGCCAATGTGCTTTACAACAAGCGGTAACAGATCCAGACAAAGGCATGTGGTGAGGCTGACTTTGGTAACCCAAACACGCCGCCGCCGGACTAGTGTCAGCGCAGGTGTTGTCACTTCACCGTGAGGACCGGATGAATAGTATTTTGACCATCAAGTGTACCACAGCTTGTATCGCTACTACTACTACTACTACTACTACTACTACTACTAGTAGGAACATGAGTACTCCAAAGATTGTATAGTGGAAATAGGTCTCCGTGCTAGCATGCCTGTTCACTTCATCGCTTAGGTATCATCCATATTGCGAAAGCAGAACCAAATTCTCGTGCGTGCCTAATCAACGCCCTGCCGCGATGCATGCAGTGATTGTTCTGGTGCATCAAGGACGGCATGCAGATCGTTCCACACTTGAGAAGAGGAAAATGGAAAGGTAGAACGCGGCAGCAAAGGAAGAGAACTCTGGCTAACGAGGCTGGGAGGGGATTGAGCAGGAAGTTAATGCTCCACGCCTAAAGCTTTTGGGAAAACCTGATTTTCATAAGGTGACTTATACTCACCTAAACGAAGGGAGTATTCCTTAACCAGAGAATGTTGTTTCTCCCACTCACGCGCTAAAAAAAAAGCTACGACACATTTTTTATATGTTTGCATAGGTCCCACCTATCAGGAAGGATGGGCACGTACACGAACAGGTACGACTCCTCAGTCTACCTGCATAGCCTTTTCGTTTAGTCTACCTAGCCGTCTAATCAACTGCCTGCATGCCACTTCTCCCATTTGCTTCTCCATCGGGAACCGATTCTCCTCGGCTTCTTCACCTCCCCTTCGTCTTCATTTGCATCCAAACCACACTGCATTCACATTGTTTTAATCTCTTTAAATAATCATCTACTACTTTAGTTAGACTAGCCATCTAATCCTAATTCTCCAAACCATAGCCCTCCGTTCCAGCGGTTCCAAATGGCGAAAGAGATTGAGATGCAGGTTTTTAGTGTCCTACATGTCCTCGTCGAAGGCTCGATGCGCATAGTTGCCACCGTCACCGCCCACCCAAGGGTTGTTTGGCAAGGATCAACAATGTATCCAACTCCCTAAAAAGGTAGAGACGAGGGTCATCGGTCTCGACGCAGAGTACACGGAGCGTGCCCCTAGGAAGATCCAGCGCGCCGCCGTCCTTCAGCTGTGCCTCGAAGATGATGTTTTGGTGTACCACATCATACACTCGCCCTCCATACCAGGTGAGCTTCACGATTTCTTGTCTCGGGAGGACGTATACTTCTATGAGGCAGCCTTCGAAGGGGACAAACAGAAGCTGGAGTCGTACAACCTTGATTTCAAAAGCATCGCTGACCTACAAACCAGAATCAAAATTCCTGTAGAAGATTGTGCTAAACAGACACCATCCCTATTCGACGTAGCAAATTTTGTGCTCAGTACAAATCTTTAGAAGGGAGACGAGACGGTGGAATTAAAGTCGTCTGGATGGGAGAATTATCCCTTGACGTACGAGCGGATAAAATATGCTGCCCTCGATGCCCGTGTGAGTTTTGAAATAGCTACAAGGTCCAAAGAGCTTGTCGCGAAGCCGTCTCCCACAGAGAATGAGAAGAAGAAGAAGAAGAAGAAGAAGAAGAAGAAGAAGAAGAAGAAGAAGAAGAAGAAGAAGAAGACTAAGAAGAAGAAGAAGAAAACGCTGCACTAGCAGGAGGGCATTATGGATGGATGAACTATTTCCTCTCTTGTAAAAAAATTATTCCCTCTCGCTGTATATTGATATAGATGAACTATTTTGATGGTGTGCATGTCTTTGGAACAGAGTAGTAGCGTGGGTCTGCTTAACTATAAGGAACTATTTATCCGCATATATAGCTTTCTCTACTACTCCTTCTAGTGATTGGTATGCAGTGCATGTGTCCGTAGACATGACAACTTGTCCATGGAAGTTCAACTACGGCGACCATCACATTTCATCTCGCGATTGCCACGACGCCTCTCCAACCCATGGCACCACGCCCCCCGACGTGTGCCTCACCCCTCTCGGCTGCACCGCACCTCTGCCTTTGTGTGCATGACATGTGGGCCACCTAAAATGCGGCGACCATCAAGTTTCTACCACAGCCACACGCGATTCCCACAACGCCGCTCGAACCCATGAAACCACATGTCCCCCGACCTGCGGCTCACCCCTCTTGGCCCCAATGCCCCTCTGCCTTCGGGAGCATTACATGTGGACCAGTCACCTATCGGGTCCACATGTTATTGACTCAAAGGTAGGTGTAGTAAGGCGCTGAAGCTCAGTCCCGACGGCCCTGAGAGGAAAATGTAACTCCTGCGCAAGGGCTTGTGGTGCTCCCGCATCACGAACTCGTGCCAAACTTGAGATTTGTTTCTTTACTATACATGCACGCAACGATTTAATGGACATTGTAATCTCAACATGTGATGGGGATATCTAAATTTGAATTTTAAACTTATAAAACGAAAAGATTCAAAACAAATAAACTGGGAGAGAGGGAGTATATCGAGGATGTGTCCCATACAAAATAAGTCCCTGGTTTGTCACCGCAAAGATGCGGTTAGAAAGGAGCACAACGCCTTCCTACTCAGACGGCAACAAATCGGTCAGCAGACAGCATGGTCCGCCTTTGACCGCCATGTGCAAGGTTCGTGCTATCTTGTTCAATCTCACCGTGGTTCCATCGTACAAATTCATGCGGTGGCCCGTTGCATGGCTGATCCCAATGTTGGACAAAGGTTCTACGGGAACGGTGTCACCGTTGTAAATGTTGTGCAAATTGATGTTGGTACCCTCCCGTACATATGCAAGCCAATCTCCACTCGCACCGAGCCTAGCCTGTGAAATAGTGGGCAGGGGGAGAATTAGGAAATGGACACGGAAGTAGTCTTTAGAATGCATTTACAACATGATCAAACTCATCTTACCTGCTCATCGGAGGAAATCCGAGTGCCCCTCAATGTCGGCATCTCAAGGGGCGTTGTCGGTGTCAAAACTGGCGGATCTCGGGTAGGGGGTCCCGAACTGTGCGTCTAGGTGGATGGTAACAGGAGACAAGGGACACGATGTTCTTACCCAGGTTCGGGCCCTCTCGATGGAGGTAATACCCTACTCCTGCTTGATTAATATTGATGATATGGGTAGTACAAGAGTGGATCTACCATGAGATCGGAGTGGCTAAACCCTAGAAGCTAGCCTATGGTTTGACTGTTGTATATCCCTATCGACTAGCCTGGCCTCGGTTTATGTAATGCACGAGAGGCCTAGGATAATAAGAGTCCTAGACGAATACGCCGGTGGGGGAGGAGTCCTTGTCTTGATCGCCAAGTCTTGTGGAATCTTCCTTGTATGCTGCAGCTCTCCGGACTGGCCCATGAGTATTCGGCCATTGGGGTCCTCGGCCCAATCTAACAGATCGGGAGATGACGTGGTGAGTACCCCCTAGTCCAGGACACCGTCAGTAGCCCCCTGAACCGGTCTTCAAGTTTAGGGACGCCTCGATTCTTCGAACCGTTCTTCATCTTGATCGCCGGTCTTGAAAACTGGTTCAACAAATCTTCTCATCTTCGATCTTGAGGATCGCCGAAATGCATTCGACGAGTTTACACGTCGGGTATGCGAGGAGCCCCTTTAAGTTTCCGGCCTTTTATCAATGCCTTGTTATTTTTATGCCACACCTCGGGTTTGAAGTTGTTCCCGGGCGGCAGCGTCCTCTTGCGTCCGAGCAACAACGCTGGACTGCATTTGAGGTATCTTTTGCAGCCGAGCACCAACGCCGGACCGCTTCCCAGCTCTAACGCCGGAATGTATCCGAGCTCCGACGCCGGACTATGTATCCGAGCTCCAACGCCGGATCAGTATCCGAGCTCCAACGCGGACTATGTATCCGAGCTCCAACGCCGGATCAGATCCGAGGTGTCGAATCACCTTGGTTCAAAGAAGTTTGAAGGAGTTTAGCCGAGTTTAATGCCGGAAATGCCCTCTATGGAGCCAGCCACTAGCGCCCGAGCTTTATGCCGGACTGCTTCCGAGGTGGTGCACCACCCCGAATGTGGGCCGATTTTTGTCAATATTTTTGATTGGTGCAATTTATTCTCTCCCGAGATACATAGCCAGTAGCCCTCAAGGTTGGTATCGGTCTAAAACACGAGATGCACATGAGGGATGACATAAGACCGCTGATCCCCGTAACCGCTTAGACTTAGGTTGATTTGCAAAATCGGTCTGAGGATCAAGTCCTAGCTCGGCAGAATACTTCGGGACACAAAAAGCGGCGTGATCAGTCCTCAAGACTCAGGTTGGGTGCGGCCGACCAACCTGAGGATCAAAATCTCATCGGAGACTGTATTACACTTAAAATTTTCTGCATTGGACAGGCAATGCAGTAGCCCCCGAGACACTGGTCGGGTGGCAACACCAGATCAGGGGATCGATGTGCCCCTTTAATATTTGTAAATAATAAGCCTGAAGCCCAGTAGCCCCCGAGCCTTAATGCGGGCACGGGTGGCCGAATTAAGGATCGATATCCATAATAAAATCACAAATTATGTGTAATGACTCTATGTATCCAAGTACTTTACGTCATTAATGCTTGGATCCGCATTGTACAAAACTTTGTTGACCGACCATCGGCTTCCACCTCCTCGGCCAATAGCCGAGGAGTGTTTGTCCTACTTTATAAAGCCTTTATGAGGGAAAAGATTTACAACAAACAAGGCAATCTGGCCATACGGTTTTATAAACAAAGATACACAGAGAGATATGTTATATTACTTTTTAACAAAAGAAATGTCTTCCAAAGAAAATAGTCCCGCTATTGGTTCCTTTCATTGGGTTGTCATGCTAAGCATGATCATGAAACCTCGGCTCCAATGTAAGAGCAAAATATCAAGGATTTAGTTTTGGAGGACGGTTAATAGCCCCCGGTAGTGTTCGGCGACAGTCGAGGTCAAGCCGTAAACACTTAGGCCATTGTTATGAATGGCCCGTCGTTTAACACCGTCAGCGGATCGCAGACCAGTTTACGCTTATTGTGACAGTCAGTTTTCGGCTTTCTCCACTAAGGTGCTTAACCATGTGAGCTGGAAGCACAATCGCAGTGGTTCTCCCTTTGCACATCTAGCCGAAAAAATCGGAACGTAGGAGGCAAGCGCGGGAGCCGGGCAACCCAACTATTGACCGAAGACACAATTCGAAACCGATGCATATGTAGCAATATCCGAGAATGTTTTTGCCGAATCACTAAAGGTGTCCGGCGTTGCACTGCGAGACTAATGCTGGAAACGCACAAAAAGTGCCATAGGCTTGAAAAGCCAAAAAACTTATTCAAAAGTTTAATGTCCGAACTAGATCAAGTGTTCGGTGCCAATCCGAAAATTGGACTTAAAAAAAATAAGTTCTTATGTCGTGCTTTAACATGATACATCCTATCTCAAGACTTCAAGCGGGTCAGCCTACGGCTTCAACCTCCTATCCCGAGGGCGGAGTACTTATCAGTAGGCCAATTTAGCAAACTAAACTCTAGCGGCTTTGAGAAAGAAATTAGGCTCCCCGGCTAGTGACCACACGCTCGTGTGTCGAAAAAAAGGAGGGATAGATAATAATAATAATAAAATTTTGCAACGACTAAGAAGAAGAACACTTATCATAAAACGGCTCATGTAAATTTAAGAGCCCCCAAGTGACTTGGGTAAAAGAATGATTGCATGTACCGAAGTACTTATATCATATCTATGTTCAACCGAACTTTAAACGCGTCTTAACCGACCGTCGGCTTCTCCCTCTTCGGTCAAAGACCGAAAAGTGTTATGTACTCCACATCGAGAATATCGACGGTGTTTCCGATAACCAGCAATCAGGTCATAAGGCTGTAACAGCATAAAGCGCTCGGGGAACTTATGCTATATTACTGATAAAATGTAAGAAGCATCTTCGAAGAAAATAGTACCCCCACCGATACCTTTCTTCGGTGCTCATTGTTAATATGAGACTTGTGCATTAGATTTTTTGTACTCATGAGTTCCGTTGTGTGCCGACCATTATTGAAAATAGTAAGAGCGCTAGCTTTCGGCTTCACCCAGTCTGAGGTCCGGCTCGGGTGACCCTATTGTGACAATCGCAGAGGTGCTCCCTTTACTCCCTAGCCGAACAATCGGGAACGTAGGGGTAAACACAGGAGCAAGGCAACCCAGTTTGCAAATCGCTTAAGTCAATATGGTGCATATTGTGGCGTAATACACGAACAAGGAACGAAGTCGTACAAGTATAATCATATGCAAGAGGAAAAGCTTCATGAAGGAAGCCCCCAAATGAATTGGGTATTTGAATTTATTCGTCACAAACAAAGTTTGGACAAGAAAATTTTTACAAGCATTATTTTTCCAAAAAAGGATAATGCTTGGTCGAACCGAACACAAGTTAGAAATTAAAGCTTTGAGCATGAAAGCGACTTAGCTGGTTAATGTGTTCGGTATTGATGACGCGGTCCGAGCTTGATGCGGGACAAGGTTCCATCCCCCAAGCCGGTCCCGAGGTGGCGGAGCGGAGAGCTCTACACGCCGAAGTGGTGACATAGCACGGTCAATGCAGACTGGCAGAGTGACGCCGAAGTCCCGGATCATTTTCCTGTGCACAAAAAATAGTGCAAACCGGAGATAATAGTAATAATGATAATTGAAAAAGAAATCCTTGCATAATAAATAATTTATTCAAAGTGAGTAATAAAAGAAATATGGTCTGGCGCCGAAGTCAATGTCGATGCAGGGCATCGGCGTGATGCGGTAAAGGCGTGGCAAAGCCTGAATTCACAGGTTCGTCCGAGCTCCGGATGCGGCGTTCGCCGGACTATATACGGAAATTGGTTTATTTGTTGTAGCAATCCGAAGGAAGGTGATTCCCAAAATTGGGACTCGATCCGCGCACCCATTGCCTGATGGGCGATAAAACGGCGGCATGGCAATGCTGGCAAAGGTTGGCTCGCCGAGGCAAAGCCCTCGGTCCAGCTAACGTGACGGAGCTGGTCGGCTAGCGACGCCGAAGCGTCTGGAGTAGGTTGATGAAGAGATGGCGAAGCCCCCGGTCCAGCCGAGATGTCGAAGTAGGTCGGTGTGATGGACACCAGCTTGAAGAAGCAATAGTGCGGCCCTGCCGATGCAGGTCATGATGTGGTCGATGCCGGCTTGATGAAGCGACCGTGCGGCGATGCCGGTATGCCCCTTCCGTGTAATCCGTGGGGCGGCGATGTTGGTGATGATTTATCCTTCGCTATGCCGGACTCTTGTTCGGCTTGCCGAGATGATGATCCGAAGAAGTTGAGCTCGGCTCAACAAAGTGACGACGTGTCTAGCGTAGGTCGGCAGCCGTGGAGCAATATTGCCGGACTGGTTTGACACCTGCATGATATTGAAGATCATGTTCAAAAGATTTTAAAGTTAGTGGGATGTGTTCGGGAACAAAACACAATACCCCATACAAAACTTCCTTCAAAAAGGATGTACGAAATCCCGTTCGTAAAAAGGACGAACTCGGGTCGGATTTGTTTTCGCGTAGAAAACAGATCCGAAAAATGATGCACTAATCGGAAGGTTCCCGGAGTTTGGACGGTCGGATCGAGCTAAAATTTTGAGGTATTGGCAACCTTGATAGGCGCCAGCTTCTCTTCTCGTGCCTCCTTGCAATGGACACGAACCAAAGACAGAGCCACATCAGCACCGCACCGGGCAGAAGACTTTGTCCACTCCTGCACTCAACCTGGGATCTCGTTAAGTCGAGTCATCAGAGACTCGAGGTCATTCGAGAGTGTTTCCTTGGCCAGAGTGCTGTGTCAATCCGGGACATTGCGACCTTCAGTTTAGCAAGGTAGTCAACAACACCGTCGATGCTGGATTCCAGTCGGAGCAAGTTCATAGCGGCTTCATCTTTCACGGTGGAGTTGATGGGGTCGATGCTTGGTTCAATTCGCCCGGTCTCCTCCTCGAAATCTCGGCAAAACTATGCATGCACAATCCGAGGACGAGTCAATAGTCGTATACCGAGTCGATGAAGTTAAACCAGTCGGAACAGAATATATACCTTCAAGCTTGATGAACAGCTTCTTGGCAAGGCTTCTCAGATAACTTTCCAGATCATCCCTCCTGCGAGCAATGCCTTACATCCTCTCGTTCAGATTGACCTTGTCCTTCTTCAAGCGGGTTACTTCCATGTTGGCTTTGTCTAGGGCAGATTTTATATTGGCGTTTTCTTCCTCCAATTTGCCGACTGAAGCCAGCTTTTGTTCAGCTAGAGCAGTTTTGTTGTCAGCCTTCTTCTGTGCAACAACCAGATCTTGATCCTTTTTGGCCAGAGCTTGGTTCAGTTTCTCTGAAAAGAAATAATGCTTGATTCAGAAAGAGCAGAATGAAATCCAGATCGAAGACAAACCAGTCGACAAGTCTTTCTTACCATTGGCATCATCCTTGGCTTTCTGCAGTTCTGTCTTAGCCAACTCCAGGTCAAGGTTGAGTTGAATCTGCTGTTTCTCCAACTCAGCAAAGTGAGCTCCAAGATCACAAGATTTCTGCAATCAAGGAATGGGTCAGTCGACTAGATAAAAGATTGGTTATTTCAGAGGAGTAAAAGGATAAAGCCAACAAATTCTAAGACTACTGCCGAATCAAACATCCAATGGTAGTCTCGGGGACTACACCCAATGGGTGCACTTAGCGTGCCCCCACTGATTCAGTTTACACTCGACAAGGCCTTTTTCAGCGCGAGTGCAACAAAAAAAAGAGAGATAGCAACAAACAAATTCTTCAGACCATAGTCGACTGCCAGCAGTCAACCACGGTCTCGGGTACTACACCCAGTGGGTGCACTCAGCATGCCCCCACTGGTTCAAAAATCCACTCGACATGACCTACTCAGACCGAGTGAAGAAATTCAAAATTCAAGACTACAGTCGACTGCCCGCAGTCCACCATAGTCTCGGGGACTACGCCCAGTGGTGCACTCAGCATGCCCCCATTAGTCCAAAAAATTCAATCGACAACATCAGATTCAGCTCCAAGTACGAATTTGCTTAGTGAAAAATCAAAACACCCACTGGGTGTACATAAGCGAAGATCCTTGGAAAGAGAGTTTTCAGGTACCATATCCTAACAGAACAAGTCAAGAGAGTCAGTCGACAGTCTGCGAACCTGAACGTTGCTCTAGAGAGCGGAGCTGGCATCATAAGTAGCCTGGCTGGCATCCCGCAGCATCTTCATCTTCTCCATCATGATGCCTCACTACAAAAAATACACATCCATGACATTTTGGGCCGAATGAATTTTTTTTCTGTCATACATATGACACTTCTATGATGATAATTGTGACAAAACCCGGTATCATCATAGATGTGGTGGGCTCCTACTTCTATGACAAAAATAATGACAGAAAATGGGCTTTTCGTCCTGGGCGGGCCGGAGATGCAGCTGCATGACATTCTTTGGGCCGTCCATGACGGAAAAAACCTTGGTAGAAGCGAGGGGGAGGAAAATTTCGGGGAGTTCCCGGTTACGGTAGGAGGTCGGGGGCCGAGCGATGCGCTGCTTTCTCTCAGACACGTGCGTAGGCGTTGGCTCTAATCAACCCGAAGCGAGGCATTGGGCTCTAATCAACCCGAAGCGATTGCACAAAGAGGCTACGCGTTACTGAACCCGAGCGATCGATTCCTTCGCTACTGCTGCTAACTGAAGCCGATTAATTGGATGAACAGTGAGCGCTGCGGGGGTGGGGGGTCTGATGAACAGTGAGCGGTGGCGTTGCCTCTGGATGAACAGGACCCCGTGGTGTGGAGGGCTGGATGAACAGTAGACGGTGGGGTGGCTGTGGAGGGGTGGATGAACAAGACCCTGTGGTGTGGAGGGCTGGATGAACAGTAGACGGTAGGGTGGCCATGGAGGGGTGGTTGAACAGGACCCCGTGGTGTGGAGGGCTGGATGAACAATAGAAGGTGGAGGGGTGCCCGTGGAGGGGTGGTTGAATAGTAGTCGGTGGAGTAGCGCGCGGTGGAGGCTGGATGAACAGGAGCCCGTGGAGGCTGGAGGAGGTCGACGGTGGAGATGAACAGTATCCCATGGAGTCCCGTTTTGCGGTACGCCACACCCCTCCCGATGAACAGGACCCCCGTTTCGATTGTAGGAGGTTCGTTTCGTCCGTTTTGCGGTACGCCACACCCTTCCCGATCAACATGACCTCCGTTTCGACCGTAGGAGGTCCGTTTCCTCTGTTTTGCGGTACGCCACACCCCTCCTGATCAATAGGACCCCTCGTTACGACCATAGGAGGTCCGCGTCAGTGTCAAAACTGGCAGATCTCGGGTAGGGGTTCCCGAACTGTGCGTCTAAGGTGGATGGTAACAGGAGGCAAGGGACACGATGTTTACCCAGGTTCGGGCCCTCTCTATGGAGGTAATACCCTACTTCCTGCTTGATTGATCTTGATGAATATGAGTATTACAAGAGTTGATCTACCACGAGATCGTAGAGGCTAAACCCTAGAAGCTAGCCTATGGCCTGATTGTTCTTGTCCTACGGACTAAACCCTCCGGTTTATATAGACACCGGAGGGGGCTAGGGTTACACAGAGTCGGTTACAGCAGAAGGAGATCTACATAGCCGTATCACCAAGCTTGCCTTCCATGCCAAGAGAGTCCCATCCGGACACGAGACGAAGTCTTCATTCTTGTATCTTCATAGTCCAACAGTCCGGCCAAAGGATATAGTCCGGCTGTCCGGATACCCCTTAATCCTGGACTCCCTCAGTAGCCCCTGAACCAGGCTTCAATGACGATGAGTCCGGCGTGCAGATTGTTTTCGGCATTATAAGGCGGGTTCCTCCTCCGAATACTCCATAGAAGATCTTGAACACAAGGATAGTGTCCGGCTCTGCAAAACAAGTTCCACATACCATCGTAGAGAGAATAATATTTCCACAAATCTAATCTGCCGACGTATTATAGCATGACATCACACCATGGCTCGATCATTATTCGAACCGTTTTTCACAACCAGCCACCGCACATATCGCGAGGCTGTTTCCTAGGCACGTCTTGTCGAAGCAGAGATCGTGTCCCCTTATCACGGGATTCTCATCAATACAGACGTGGGTAACCCAACCGCGCCATCAATTACGGCACTTGGGGATCAAGCGAGTTTTACTAGGCAAGTGGGGGCGCATAGTTTCGTCCGCCTTTATAAAGGGATAAGGAATTCACCTTTTTCACACACGCCTTCTTCCCTCTCGCATATCCATTCTTGCGCACTCGAGCTCCAACGCCCAAGCTTGCACATTTTCTCCTCGAACCGCTTCAATCATGTCTGGAGCGGGAGGCAAGTGGATGAAATCCTCCGTCACGGAGGAGCACATCAAGAAGCTGCGGGGAGCCGGATACTTGGCTGCGGACATCGCGCACCGGCTGCCCGACGCGGGGCAGATCGTCCGTACCCCGGAACCTTACGAGAGGTTAGTCTTCCTCACCCACTTCGTCCGTGGACTGGGATTTCCTCTCCACCCATTCATCCGCGGCCTCATGTTCTACTACGGGCTAGACTTCCATGACTTGGCCCCGAACTTCATCCTCAACATCTCGGCGTTTATCATCGTGTGCGAGTTCTTCCTCCGCATCGAGCCCCACTTCGGCCTGTGGCTGAAGACCTTCAATGTCAAGCCGAAGGTTGTAGGTGGCCCTCGAGTTCCGATCCGGAATCCCCACGCAGCTCACCTCCTGGAAAGAGAAGGGCATGTCCTGGGTAACCCGGTAGAGCTGACCGGACTCCAGACATGCATCAGGAACATGATGAACAGGAAAATCAAGCTTGTCAATGTGGTCCAGGTCATGCTCTTCCGCCGGATCCTCCCGTGTCAACAACGGGTATTCAATTTGTGGGAGTTCGACCCGGCTGAGCACCAGACGCTGCAGGAGCTTTTCGACACGACGCACAAGGACGTCTGGAAGGTGATGTTTAAAGGTGCCGAGGTACCGCCTCCCCTTACCGAGGACCGCGGACTCAGCGCAAAGCGGCACGCCAATCCGGTAGGTTTTTACACATCACAAGATCTTTAGTTTCCTCAGTTTAATCATATGCAGGATCTAAGCCCTCATGCCTTTGACAGGACTGGGTGGAGACGGCCGAGCGGATTGACTGCCCAGCCCCCCTGCCCGTAGATCCAGTAGACGTTCTCTTGACGGAGATGCTGACTCTGGCACCTTATGAGGTGCCAGCGAAGACGGCCAAGAGGAAGGCCACGGGGACCCGACAGGGTCTCCGGCGCAAGGTTGTGTTGGACTCATCGTCCGAACACTCCGAGGTACACTGCTCCCACGACGAGGAGGAGGAAGAGGAAAGTTCTCCCCAGCCGGGAGACAAGAAAGGAAGGCCGCCTAACCGGGAGGCCGAAGGGTCCAAGAAAGGAAGGACCCTCCTTCCGGACTGCTCCACGACCGCCGCCCACAGCGACGACGAGTGGTTGCCCAGGGACAAGCCCCTGGCAAAGTCGTAAGTATGCAGATACCATTATAATTCTAGATATATTTTATCGCACTGCTTCTCATCACTCCGAACATGATTATGCAGTCCGTCCCGAGCCCATATCGATGTATCTTCGTCGGATTGTTCTTCGGACCCGTCGGATATGAATAGTGATTCACTTCCGACCGCCTCCACCCCTTGCCCTACGGACAATGCCGAGGTGTTGTCTCAAAGGGCACCGAGCCGGGGGGAGGTAGTCCTGGAGGCGCCTCAAGGCGACACTCCGGACCACAGGCGCAAAGGAGCAAGACTCCCATGGGCTCGAGTTCGCCTCCACGAACACCGTCTTGGAACCTTGAGTGGTTCCCGACTACCAAAGCGACTCGTGAAGAGGGGTAAGCCGCCCGTGCCGGTGACCTCTGTCAATCCAGAGGCACCGGACAACTTGCTGGAAGCGCTCCAAGGCGCTTCCATCGATGAAGAACACCGCACTATCATGAGTGCGGTGATGGAGAAGGTTCAGTCCGCCAAAAGCGGACTAACTGAAGCTTGTGCCAGCCTCCTAACAAGCTTTGAGGTAAGTAATTAAATTATAGGGAAATATCACCGCATAGACAGTAGCCCCTGATGCTCTATTTGGCATTCGCGAAGAAAAGCTGAATAGAGGATCGAATAATAATCGCAGGAGTCTAATTATAGTATGTCTCTGTGAATCTGCAGGCTTCCCTGCTGGCCGCTGCCGCACGTACTGCGGAGGTCGCCGCACTACAGCAGGATCTTGAGCGATCCAAGGAAGAGCTTGGCCTTGCCAAGAGGCAGCTCGAGGAGAACAAAGGTAAGCAATACCTTATCAATATGAAAACATAAAGGGTTGGTTGTAGAATAATAGGATCATCATGAGTTTTGCTAGGGGCCACGACCGAAGTGGCGACCCTCAAGAAGGCGTTGTCCGAGGCCGAAAACAAAGCGGCCAAGGAGCGCACTGAGCGAGAAAGACACGAAGCCCGGGTAGGTGAGGTGCAGCAAGAGCTCCAGGTGCTCGTCAAGAAGCATGAGTCCCTGGTTCTTGACTCGAGGACGCGAGAGTCCGAGCTTGCCCAGGCCCTCGAAAGTGCAAAAAATGCCAAGGCCGAAGCCCATAAGGCCCTCCAGGAAGTTGAGGCGGTGAAAAAGATAGCGGCGGGTAAGGCATTCATTATGCAAAGTAGGCATGTGAAAGAAAATTTCATTTTACTTACCCGAGTTCGGAGCTCTCCAGGAGCGTTTGCAGATCTACCCCGTAGTGTGTCTGACGCCGTGGAGTTCTACCGGGCCGAGGAGGGAATCTCGACGGAGAAGTTGTTCTGGTCTCAGTATACTGGGATCGAACACCCGATGCCCGTGAGCGACCAGCTGAAGCAGCTGGTCGAACTCCACAATGCGGCCGAACAGGCCATGAGGGGCCTTATAGTCCGGATGTGGCCTGGCGATTCCCTTCCCAACAGCTACTTCGGCCTGGTGAGGCGGCCTGTAGATGCCTGCCCACAACTTGAAGTCATCAAGCTGTCTGTCTGCATCGAAGGTGCACGCAGGGCTCTTGCCCGTGCAAAGGTGCACTGGGCGAAGATGGACGCCGAAAAGCTGGTGAAGGAGGGGCCGCCGCAGGGCAAGGAGCACCGCCACCCCGAAATGTATTATGAAAGTGTCCTGAAGGGTGCCCGTCTCGTGGTGGACGAATGTACCAAAGATGTAATCTTTGAATGAACTTGCTCATGTGATCCTTGGGTTTATGAAAACTAGTTCATGTTCGTTATGCAACGCTTTTGTATTTAAAATATTACCTTCTGTGCTGCCGTTTATAAATTCTGAAAGTTGCTAGTCATCGGCTTCTGCCCCCATGCAACTAGTGCTGCAGTGTTCCGGATAAATCTGAGCACCGTTTTCCCCATTCTTGGGTCCTTCGAGGGAGGTGTTCAGCGCAACGAACCAGGCAATCGGACTATAATGCTTTATCACTCTCACTTAGCCATAGAAGTCTACAATTTTAAATTTTGGCGAAGCCCCTAGTCTTCGGAAAGCCGAATTTGGGGCGCTATACACGCCTAAGCCGGACAAGGCCGGCTCCTCGCCCGAAGCGGAAAAAGTCTTTAGGGACTTGAGACCTCTCGAACAGCGACCAACTCTTGCCTCATCATGACAGTCAGTTTTAGCTTTCTCTACTGAGGTGCTCGGCCGGAAGAACCGGGGCACAATCCCAGTAGTTCTCCCAATGCTACCTTAGCCGATATAGCGGAACGTAGGGTACGAAAACATGGGAGCCGGGCAAACCCAACTATTGACCCAAGACATGATTCGGAGCTGATGCATATAATGCTATAAGTTCGGGGTGCCGCACTGTCGAAAGTGTTCGGACTTCTCACGCCGAATTATGGGATATACGGAAGCCCCTGGCGCATTGGCCGTACCATAGTGTACGGGTGCTGATTGTCATAGATAAGCATATATAAAAAAGAATATAGGATGCAATAATAGACTAGTACTATGCATTGTTTATTTAAGAAATGCGTTAAAGCATACTGATACAAGCGTTGCGGTAAGCAAACAATAGGACTATTTGACATGTCCCATCCAAGGGCAAGATGCAGACTGGTATCTTAAAACAAGTATTTAGTTCGTTATCAGAGACCACCTGGTGATTCCGTTGTATGACGTAGCTTCCTGCCTCCTTGGGTGTTGTATCATGTGTCCGGCTACCGTACTGCCGGATAAGGCTTCCAGAGAGTAGAGTCCCGAAAGAGAGAGAGTGATGAAGGTAGTAAGCCCCTAGTGCGGTTAAACCGCATTGTGGGACGCGCCGTGACCGTTCCCCCACCTATACCCATGGTATTTTCAATGCATAATTATGCACGCGTGGGACGGACTTTGCCGTTGTGCTAAGACTAGGGCGGGGGCCGAATTGCTAGGCGAGCTCTGAGCGTGCCAGGCGACCCTGTTGTAGGTTATTTCGGACGCACTTGATGGTGTCAGGGGGCTTGATCGCTGAATTGGTGGATTGCCTCAAAAGGCTGCTTTGTGCTTCTGCTGCGAGGGCCGCAGTGTGCTCCTCTGCACGGAGCGAGCGTTCTGTGTTTCCATTGACTGTGATGACCCCCCTAGGTCCTGGAAGCTTGAGCTTGAGGTATGCGTAATGCGGGACCGCATTTAATCTTGCAAATGCGGTGCGCCCGAGCAGTGCGTGATAGCCGCTGCAGAACGGGACGATATCGAAGATTAACTCCTCGCTTCGGAAGTTGTCCGGAGATCCGAAGACCACTTCCAGTGTGATTGAGCCCGTATAATGGGCCTCTACACCTAGAATAATGCCTTTAAAGGTCATTTTGGTGGGTTTGATCCTCGAGGGGTCTATACCTATTTTGCGCATTGTATCCTGGTAGAGCAGGTTCAGGCTGCTGCCGCCGTACATACGAACTCGAGTGAGGTGATATCCGTTGATGATTGGGTCTAGGACCAATGCGGCAGATCCGCCATGACGGATACTCGTGGGGTGGTCCCTACGATCAAATGTGATAAGACAAGAGGACCATGGGTTGAACTTTGTGGCGACGGGCTCCATCGCGTATACGTCCCTTAGTGCACGCTTCCGTTCCCTTTTGGGGATGTGGGTTGCGTATATCATGTTTACTGTCCTCACTTGTGGGGGGAACCTCTTCTGTCCTCCCGTATTCGGCGGCCGTGGCTCCTCCTCATCATCGTTGTGCAGCCCCTTGTCCTTATCTTTGGTATTTAACTTGCCGGCCTGCTTGAACACCCAACATTCTCTGTTGGTGTGATTGGCTGGCTTATCGGGGGTGCCGTGTATTTGACACGAGCGATCGAGTATGCGGTCCAAACTGGACGGGCCCGGAGTAGTTCTTTTGAATGGCTTTTCCCGCTGACCGGATTTAGAGCCTCTGAATCCGGCATTGACTGCCGTGCCCTCGGCATTATCACCGTTGCTGCGGCGCTTGTGTTTGCTGCGACGTGGCCTGCCGTTGCTGTCCTTGGTATCTGAAGTGCCAAGGTTCCTTGATATGTTATTGCTACGAGCCAGCCAGCTATCCTCTCCCGCGCAAAAGCAGGCCATGAGTGTCGTGAGGGCTGCCACTGATTTCGGCTTTTCCTGGCCGAGGTGCCGGGCAAGCTACTCGTCACGAATGTTGTGCTTGAATGCCGCTATGGCTTCTGCATCCGGACAGTCGACAATTTGGTTTTTCTTTGTTAGGAACTGTGTCCAGAATTGCCTGGCCGATTCCCCTGGCTGCTGAATTATGTGGCTCAAGTCATCGGCGTCTGGTGGTCGCACATAAGTGCCTTGGAAATTGTCGAGAAATGCGTCTTCTAGATCCTCCCAACAGCCGACGGAGTCTGCTGGCAGGCTATTCAGCCAATGCCGAGATGGACCTTTGAGTTTTAACGGGAGGTACTTGATGGCATGTAGATCATCACCGCGGGCCATGTGGATGTGGAGGAGGAAGTCCTCGATCCATACCGCGGGATCTGTTGTACCATCATATGATTTGATATTTACCGGTTTAAAACCTTCTGGGAATTCATGCTCCATTACTTCGTTGGTGAAGCATAGGGGGTGTGCCGCGCCTCTGTGCTGGGCTATGTCGCGACGCAGCTCGTATGAGTCCTGCCTGCTGTATTCGGCCCGTCCGGAATTGCTTTTACTGTATCCAGCGAGGCGGTCACCATCCCTTGTAGGGGCACGGCCCCGTGATCCATAGATCGATCTAGCGTGTTTTGCCTTGTCTTCCAATACGTCTCGCAGGTCTCGTGTGTTTCCCGTTGCCTTGGTATGTTTGTTTGAATGGTGGCGGGGTGCAGGCTGATTTTCAGGCCGTACTGCCTCTCTATCTCGGCCACAGGGTGGCCGATCAGGCGCATCGAACGCGGGGTGACCTCTGGAAGGGCGTTCGAGTTCGTACTCCTCAGCCGCAAGGACTTCAGTCCATCTATCTACTAGCAGATCCTGATCAGCTCGAAGCTGTTACTTCTTTTTCCTCAGGCTGTTTGCTGTGGCAATAACCGGCGCTTAAAGCGCTCCTGCTCGATGGGATCCTCAGGCACGACAAATTCTTCGTCGTCGAGGCTCGCTTCGTCTTCGGAGGGAGGCATATAGTTGTCGTCCTCCGTTTCTCCTTCTGCCGCTCTCTTAGGAGGGCTGGCTTGTTCATCCTCCGGCTCTTGATCGTTCTGGAGGGGATTGTCATCATCTTCGGCACTGTCCGGAGTAATCGTTATCTCTCGTGCGGTATCACCGCTTTTCTTTGTGGCGAGACTTAGAGCGGCACCGCCGACGCCGACGCCGGGTTGCTTCTTGGAGGGGTCGTCCTCCGTTGTCTTGTCACCATTGCCTTCTTTGAGTGTATCCACCATGTATATATCATATGATGAGGTGGCGGTCCAGTGCCCTGTGGGCAGTGGTTCCTGTTCGCCTCCGGCATCGGTGTCCATACCATTGATGTCTTCGGAGTCGAAGTCGAGCATGTCGGTTAAATCGTCGACAGTGGCTACTAAGTGGGTGGTGGGTGGGGATTGAATTTCTTCGTCGTCCGCATCCCACTCTAGCCGGACATAGTTCGGCCAAGGTTCTCCGTACAGGGAGAGAGATTTCAATGAGTTCAGTATGTCACCGAAGGGCGAGTGCTGAAAGATATCTGCGGAGGTGAACTCCATGATCGGTGCCCAATCGGATTCGATAGGTATGGGCGCAGGTGGTACGGAGTCCGTGGCCGAGGACGAGTCCAGCAGTTCGGCGACACGGCTCCCGTGAAGGGTATGGTCAGTATTCGGCTCTATCGCCATTGAGGGCGCGGCCTCCATGGCATAGTCTATCCTCCCGTCCTCGGATGGCGCGATCTGGTCCGGACTAGAGGCCGGAGTAGTTGCTGGCGTGATCTCCTGAACACCATCCGACGACAGAGCTATATCGTGCTCTTCGTGATCGTGCGGCACACCTGGCATGGGCCCAAATCCGTCAAAGATCAAGTTTCCGCGGATATCGGCAGTGTAATTCAACTTTCCAAACCTGACCTGATGGCCAAAACAGTTGGCCCGCAGTGCGAAGCTGCCGAACGCGAAGATCTGTCAAGGGAGGAAAACCTCACCCTGGACCGCATCGTTGTCGATGATCGAAGGGGCCATCAAACCTTGCAGCGACAACAAAGTGGAACTCTCAATTAAAGCACCAATGTCGGTGTCAAAACCAGCGGATCTCGGGTAGGGGGTCCCGAACTGTGCGTCTAAGGCGGATCGTAACAGGAGGCAAGGGACACGATGTTTACCCAGGTCCGGGCCCTCTCTATGGAGGTAATACCCTACTTCCTACTTGATTGATCTTGATGAATATAAGTATTACAAGAGTTGATCTACCACGAGATCGTAGAGGCTAAACCCTAGAAGCTAGCCTATGGTATGATTGTTGTTGTCCTATAGACCCTCCGGTTTATATAGACACCGGAGGGGGCTAGGGTTACACAGAGTCGGTTACAATAGAAGGAGATCTACATAACTGTATCGCCAAGATTGCCTTCCACGCCAAGAGAGTCCCATCCGGACACGAGACGAAGTCTTCATTCTTGTATCTTCATAGTCCAACAGTCCGGCCAAAGGATATAGTCCGGCTGTCCGGATACCCCCTAATCCAGGACTCCCTCAGTCTGTTTCCTCGGTTTTGCGGTACGCCACACCCCTCCCAATCAACAGGACCCCATTCCGAACGTAGGAGGTCTGTTTCCTCCATTGTGCGGTACGCCAGGCCTCGTTTCCATCGCCTGTTCCGTCCAAGCCGGTTGGCTCCCACGCGTTCCGTTGCCTCCCGATGAACACGACGCATTCCGTTGCCTCCCGATGAACACGACACATTCCGTTGCCTCCCCATGAACACGACGCATTCCGTTGCCTCCCCATGAACACGACTCATTCCGTTGCCTCCCCATGAACACGACGACGATGTTGTTTCTCCGTTCCGACCCAGCCATGTACATGAGCCCTGGCCGTACGTATGCGTGAGTAGGCGTTCGAGACCCTGCCCGTATGTATGTATGTGGACGTATTTTCTTTCTTGCACCCTCGCCGCTGTACGTACGTGTACATGCTATGTGCGCGCCTCTACTACTACACATGCGCGCCTCTACATCCACCAATATATATGTACGTACACGTTCTCGACCAGAATGACAACGCTACGTACGCTTTGACCAGGTGGGTCCCGACTGTCAGGCACTTCCTTGCGTGCGAAGATGTAGATGGTGGGTCCTAGCAGTCAGGGGGGCGAATCGTTTTTTTTTTGCCTAGACGCACTTCCTTGCGTGCGAAGATGTAGCTGGTGGGTCCCAGCAGTCAGGGGGGCGAATCTTTTTTTTTGCCCGGACGCACTTCCTTGCGTGCGAAGGTGTCGCTGGTGGGTCCCAGCGGTCAGGGGGGCGAATCGTTTTGTTTTTTTGCCTGGACGCACTTCCTTGCGTGCGAAGATGTAGCTGGTGGGTCCCAGCAGTCAGGGGGAAATTTTTTTTTGCGTAATAATGTAGCCCATCCGGTGGGTCCCAGCTGTCAGGTGGAGGAATCATTATTTTCCGCGTAATAAGGAGGCACTTCCTTACTGCGGCAGTGGACCCAGCTGTCCGCCTCTCCACGTACAGTCCACGTCCGATGGAAGTCGTTCCTTGACCATGTTGACCACGCCGCGCTGAGAGCACCAGGGCGGTGGACGGCGGCGAGGCCTAGGAAGGGGACGACGGGGAGCCGGGGAAGACGCGGAAGTGGAAGCCCGCGCGGAGCGGAGTACGAGGGTTCACTGATTTGGCTGCGTTGTGAGGCTGCCGTCGCCGCAGGGCCTGGCCAGCGGTGGGAATAGTAGGGGGCGGTGAGGCCTCCACGGCAGCACAGCCGGCCACGGGCGGTAGGAGCATGCGGCACGGCCGGCGCTGCTTTGGGCGGCTGGAGCAAGAAGACCAGAGGTTGAAGAAGCACTACGGTCGTTGGATGGACATTGTACGGTCACTGGAGCTAGATGACAAAGGCCCCCATCCCAGTGAACTTAGTAGGCTCACAAGTCAGCCTCCCACCATGGTGGGTCCTAGCTAGCAGGGGGAGTATTCATTTTTTTTGTGCGTAATAAGGAGGCACTTCTGGTGGGTCCGAGCTGACATCGGGGGGAACATTTTCTTCGTGAAATACGCTGGCCCGTCCGGTGGGTCCCAGCAGTTAGGGGGAAACATTTTTTTGCGAAAAGGGTGGCCCGTCCGGTGGGTCCCTGCTGTCAGGTGGAGGAATAGTTATTTTGCGCGTAATAAGGAGGCACTTCCTTGCGGCCGCCTGGACCCACCTGTCAGCCTCTCCACGTACATTACTCTTTCGATGGAAGTCGGTCGTTGACCACGTTGACCACGCCGCGCCGAGAGCACCAGGGCGGTGGTCTGGACGACGGCGAGGACTAGGAAGGGGACGACGCGGAGCCGGGGAAGACGCAATAGAGGAAGCCCGCGCGGAGAGGAGTACGAGGGTTCACTGGTTCGGTTGCAGTGTGCCTGTCGTCGCCGCAGAATAACAGGGGGTGTGGGTGAGTAGAGGGATGGCCTGGCCAGCGGTGGGAGTAGTACGAGGCGGTGAGGCCTCCGCGGCATCACAGCCGGCCACGGGGGGCAAGAGCACGCGACACGACCAGCGCTGCTTTGGGCGGCTGGAGCAAGAAGACCAGAGGTTGAAGAAGCACTACGGCCATTGGTTGGACATCGTACGATCACTGCAGCTAGAATTGTTTATATTGACTAAGTTGACAAAGCCCTTGGTACGCGTCAACTTAGTAGGCCCATAGCTCGGATTTGGCAGAGAACATATAGCCCATTTGCGATTTGTAAGAATGTACAACCCATTTTTTAATTCTAGTGGAATTTACTACGGCCCATTTACAGTTTGTTAAAAGTACAGCCCAACTTCTAGCTAGGACAACAATTAATAATTTCAAACAACCGCTCAAAACAGAATTCAAAAAAATTCCCACATTTTGATGGGATCCGAAATATTTTTATCCGAAATTTCTAGTCAGGTTAAATATAATTTCAAAATAAAGTTGTATTACGTTAAAATCCAACGAAATATTGCACGCGCAAATGAAATTAAAATTTCCAAATTCCAAAAATAATATATTTTTCAAACTAATTACGTGTTTGGTGCATAGTAATTGCCAGTTATTATAATTAATCCCATTTATTATTTCTTAAAGTCCATTTTCTTGTTAAGCCTAATGCATACCTCCTTGGAAACTTTGCAGCCCAGCGGGGCGGATAACAAGTTGACCCGGATATTGTGTACAACTGTCGCCCGATTGCATTGTCGATGTTGAAAAAAAGGCTTGTGTAGTACAAGACAACCTAACATGTTTACTCAGCCCACATTCAGCGACGCCTTGAAAAGGCCCAAACAAGGCTTCAGACAACTTTTTGAAGTCACCGAGCTCAATTAATAACTTAAGAAAAAGTTAGATTATAGTGGAACCCAATTAAAAGCTGTCACGAGCAAATAAATAATTCAACGGTCCCACTTGTGCGTAATGCGCGTGTGTGTGTGTGTGTGTGTGTGTGAGAGAGAGAGAGAGAGAGAGAGAGAGACCCATCGGTCGATGCTCAGAATACATCTTTCAGCCATATGCATTGTTGATGCTCAAGAAAACTTATATAGTTGACACAATCATATAGAACATCATAGCACACTGAACTTGCATACAAAAATTTCACGCAGGCGGCACAATCAGGATGGAAGCAGTGGATCACTACCGGAAGGGCTATGTTGAAACAAAAAAAGTCGTACATAATGGTTCATCGTCTTTACAAATGACGGGGAAATATCTTGAATGTTGTGCAAAGAAAACAGACAGACAACACAATAAGTTCTGCTAGCACATTAAGTTGACGTACAACCCTTTCTAAAAAAAGTTTAGGTACAAAATTAGAACAGGTCACAATCAAATGTACTGGCATATCAGTGCATCAGACCCATAGCTCAGATTTAACTAGTACTATCTAACAAGATTCAGTTGTTACCTCAAATTAGAGCACATCCAGGCAGCCAGCCCTGCCTCTTCTCCCAAAGAAGCAGTGGCCTCCGCCGCGCGATGGAGTAGGCCCTGTGCCATCCATCGTTCCGAGCAACACGGGAAAGTCTGACGTTGACTCCTGTAATGGACGTCATCGTCGGAGGCGGCAGGACTTCGATTGATGGATTGACCACTTCTTCGACATGCACGAACACTCGATAGAGGTACATCCCTAACGTGGTCCGCGGCGGCCTTGGTGGCGACGAATAGTACAACCCCGGTTCCTGCACCGGTATCTCAACACCAATCACCTTCAGTATTGTGGACGGCTTCTTCATCCATGCTATAACCGTCAGAGCCCAGCTGTCTGGAGGAGCAAACATACTTACGAGCTCACCTCCAAGGTCGTTGATAAGCTCGTTCATGGACTCACTATTCCAAGCATGTCGAGGCATGCCGTGGAAGGTAAGCTTTGTTAAAAACTCAAGCTCAGAGGGCACCGAGCCCCATCCTGGGTGCCACCGATCAAAGCTCACCAGCACGCCATCGCAGAACAAACGCCGGGAATATTCGAACACACGACTGCAGTTGAAAGTTGTGTGGAACCTGACAAACAAATCAGCCGGTGGCGAACAGACTTCGACGAGCAAGTCAGTTATTTGGATGCCGTGTGCAATGCCAAGAGCTTTGACAAGGTCATCCGGTGAGACGGGAGGTAGGTCGCCATTGACGGTTACCATCAGCACTTTGCCGGCAAACTGGTCATCAAGCGCCGGCATGCCACTATTGAGCGACAGCACGCATCGACCAAAGGAAGGACGGACCTCAGGATCTCCGGCTCGGAGATCCGCATTGACCGGCGACATGATACTATGCTTGAGTACAGGGAGTATAGGAGGGGGATTTGGGGGAACTGGAGTAGGAATCGAGATTCCAGAGGTGGGGGAGGGGCGGGAGACTGGGGATGAAAAGGTAGCATGAATTTCGAGCACGAGCTAATATGATCTCAGCGCGCAAGCACATGAAAACACCGGTGGCGCCGACATGTTGGCCTAAGAGTCCTTATTCTTTCTTTTTTGGAGAGCCCGACCTTTTTTTCAGGATCTTTTGAGAGCCCGGCCTGAGAGTCATAATTGACCTGTTCGGCATTGCGTTACTACTCGGCCCATATTCAATGACACCTCACTGGCCCAAACAAGTGTACATCATCGAGAAGACAGTGAGCTCAAATTATATAACTTGAAAAAAGGAGATATACTCCGAACACTGGAGAATGGTGATGCCCCCATTTAGCCCACCAGTAGTTCGAGACAATAAACAATTCGAAACAACGATATATACAACATTCAAATACTGACTAGTGACTACTACTGACATAAATAGCAAGACATGATAGTTCATAAGAAGTCTTGCTACACCACCAAAACGCACCCATCTGCAGCGCTTACACTCTCGTGATCCAAACGAGAATGACATTCTAAACAGAAGCAACTATTACATAGAAAGAGTGACATAGACGAGGATGACCAAATGACAAGGAATATGCATAACAAAAGAAAGAACTACCCATCCAGAACCAGCAGCAAAGACAACAAAGTCATTCGAAGAGATGATCCAACACCATCATAATTTGCAGCCCCATTTCAGCGACCAGTGATCCGGAGACACCAGTACTCCACCCTTTCGATGCAACAGCCCAATTACCTATCAACCTGAAGGCTTGAACCACATCACCGCCTGTCGTAATTGAGACATCCAAGGATCAAAGTTAATCCGGATGCCTTTGTCATTCTCACCTTCTTTTGGCTGCAGGCTGTATCATTGACAATCAGGGGAGTTTACTCCCGAACTCCTAGGGCTCGCCGTGTAGACACAATTTTCCATAGCAAACAGAGCCTCTCTGCCATCAAGGTCCTTGCCAACGGTGATCTCCTGGTTAATCGGATAATTGAGTCCGAGAAATAGAGAGTGTGAACCAAGGCTGTTTACCCGCCTCCAAGTAAAAAATCCTAAATGCCCCAACAAGCTGGTATCCTGCTCATAGACGTAACAGCCACTGTCCGGATACTCACGTATTACACGGTTCTTGTATACAGTGGGGTTTTTGCAATATAACTTTTCCGGCTCATGTGTCCGAATGATCATCAGTCTTTTTCCGTCGTCTGATCGAGCTAGGAACCAGTTGTGCTTCCCTGTTTTTGGCAAAGGTGGTGTGATTACAAAGGGCAGTAACTGTAGGGACACTACATCATATAAAAAAGGACAGGCATTATTAATGTAAGATCAACATAGTTCGTAGTATGAGTAGGATAATGCAAGAAACAACATTGACATGTCCATGTTGGAACTGGGAGGAAAATACAGGGAAATGTATACTGGGTTTGAAAATATAGAAGTGCCATGCATGGTTATACTCATGTTATCTCGCAATCGATTCTTCACAGGAAACTACCATGTCATGCATGTTATGTAATCATGTTCTGTCCTCACAAACAAATTCTTCAAGGTAACTAACATACCATGCATTGTTATATACTCGTGTTCTATGGGCAAAATTTTTGTGAGGATATTATTCTAGCCATTGATTGCTGAAGGGCGAATATAGGTATGTACACATGGTAAGCATTGCAGGATTTCACTACTTCCAAATATAGAGTTCTCCATATGCACATTTACTTCCCTAATGCATGGTTAGATGAAACCAACAGTGTGGTGCATGTTTCTACATCATGAAAATGAGGAAACTAACATGGCCATTGATACACACTCATATTTAATAGTAGTATATAGATTACTGTAAAATAAGGATAATATCCATATATTCCTAACCGTTTGATTATTCAGGGTACAAATTGGCTGTAATGACATGGTCACAATCGCATGAATTAAATCATTCCAAATATAGCTGATTTACGGCGTCTCTAATATATTGCCATAGTTCTACTCAAATTCTGCTCAAACAGGGATATGCCAATCATCCAAAAAAGTTCAAACAGTGTCATGGCGTTATCATTAACATGAGATGGAAACAACTTACACGCGCCGTCCCAACAATACGTGGTGCCATCTGCTTTATCGATCGCGTAGATGATGCCATTGTGTTCAATATCATCACAGAAGTGTGTATCAGCTTTGACGATGATCCACTGCGAGTCGAGTTGTCTCCAGCTAAAGAAGGCACCGGCGTAAAGATAGGCGAGTCCACGGTCGAACAAGGCAATTAGCTTGAAGTCTGCGTAATTCGCATGTCGTGTGGGCACTTGGCAGATTACAATCTTCTGCAAAACAAGGTCTGTCCAACTGACGTAGTAATCTAGATGACTTGGACTGCGATGGTAATACTCTATATAATCCAACGGAGGAAGGATAATCTCATGGGAGGTATGGAAGTTCATGAGCACCAAGTTTTTACCGTCTTCTCTGAAGACAGCCATCCAGTGGGAGTTAATGCCAACCCAGTACATACCCGCCAAGAAGTTTCGGGCGATGGTGATCGGATCGACATCGAGGGAAATGATGTATGGCGACACACTACATACATGCAAAGAAGTTTCGGCTAATGGAGATTGGATTGAAGTCGAGGGGCATCATGCACGCCTCCGTATCATGGTGAGCCAATCTCGCAAGACCAGATAGCAGCAAGCAGGGTGTCTTGAAAAGCTTAGGCCTCGCTTCAACGATGGCCGTGTGCATGTCCCTCGAGCATGCAGCCAGCCGCAGGGCGGTCAACATATCCATACACAAACAACAGAGGTCGAGGATGTCACTGGGGAGATTGCTCCAATGGCGGCTCATATGGATGCTGCGTGGTTCATGTTCGGCCATGGTGGAGTATAGAAAGGGGCTTGATTTATGGGGGAGATGGATGTCGGTGCTGGAGCGGCTAGCGAGGGAATAGTGGTACTGGGGGAGGCGAGTGAGGCGACAGTACACGGGGGCACATTGAGATGGAGACGGAGACGGAGACGGAGAAGGAGATGGAGATGGAGTGGTGCTATGGGAGCGGAGAGGGAGACGAGGAGAGGCGCCAATGTGCTTTACAGCGGCGGTAACAGACTGCACAGTGCACAGGGTGAGGCTGACTTTGGTAACCCAAACACGCCGCCTCGCCTGGACTAGTGTCAGGCGCAGGGTGTTGTCACTTCACTGTGAGGACCGGATGAATAGTATTTTGACCATCAAGTGTACCACAGTTGTACTGCTACTACTACTACTACTACTACTACTACTACTAGTAGTAGGAACATGAGTACTCCAGTATTGTATAGTGGAAATAGGTCTCCCGTGCTAGCATGCCTGTTCACTTCATCGTTTAGGTATCATCCATATTGCAGCGTAACCAAATTCTCGTATGCGTCAATCAACGCCCTGCCGCGATGCATGCAGTGGTTGTTCTGGTGCATCAAGGACGGTATGCAGATCGTTCCACACTTGAGAAGAGGAAAATGGAAAGGTAGAACGCGGCAGCAAAGGAAGAGAACTCTGGCTAATGAGGCTGGGAGGGGATTGAGCAGGAAGTTAATGCTCCACGCCTAAAGCTTTTGGGAAAACCTGATTTTCATAAGGTGACTTATACTCACCTAAGCGAAGGGAGTATTCCTTAACCAGAGAATGTTGTTTCTCCCACTCACGCGCTAAAAAAAGCTACGACACATTTTTTTATATGTTTGCATAGGTCCCACCTATCAGGAAGGATGGGCACGTACACGAACAGGTACGACTCCTCGCCTACCCGCATAGCCTTTTCGCTTAGTCTACCTAGCCGCCTAATCAATCGCTCGCATGCCACTTCTCCCATTTGCTTCTCCATCGGGAACCGATTCGCCTCGGCTTCTTCACCTCCCCTTCGTCTTCATTTGCATCCAAACCACACTGCGTTCACATTGTTTTAATCTCTTTAAATAATCATCTACTACTTTAGTTAGACTAGCCATCTAATCCTAATTCTCCAAACCATAGACCTCCGTTCCAGCGGTTCCAAATGGTGAAAGAGATTGAGATGCAGGTTTTTAGTGTCCAACATGTCCTCGTCGAAGGCTCGATGCGCATAGTTGCCACCGTCACCGTCCACCCAAGGGTTGTTTGGCAGTGGATCAACAATGTATCCAACTCCCTAAAAAAGGTAGAGACGAGGGTCATCGGTCTCGACGCAGAGTACACGGAGCGTGCCCCTAGGAAGATCCAGCGCGCCGCCGTGCTTCAGCTGTGCCTCGAAGATGATGTTTTGGTGTACCACATCATACACTCGCCCTGCATACCAGGTGAGCTTCACGATTTCTTGTCTCGGGAGGACGTATACTTCTATGAGGCAGCCTTCGAAGGGGACAAACAGAAGCTGGAGCCGTACAACCTTGATTTCAAAAGCATCGCTGACCTACAAACCAGAATCAAAATTCCTGTAGAAGATTGTGCTAAACAGACACCATCCCTATTCGACGTAGCAAATTTTGTGCTTGGTTCAAATCTTTAGAAGGGTGACGAGACAGTGGAATTAAAGTCGTCTGGATGGGAGAATTATCCCTTGACGTACGAGCGGATAAAATATGTTGCCCTCGATGCCCGTGTGAGTTTTGAAATAGCTGCAAGGTCCAAAGAGCTTGTTGCGAAGCCGTCTCCCACACAGAATGAGAAGAAGAAGAAGAAGAAGAAGAAGAAGAAGAAGAAGAAGAAGAAGAAGAAGAAGAAGAAGAAGAAGAAGAAGAAGAAGAAGAAGAAGAAGAAGAAGAAGAAGAAGAAGAAGAAGAAGAAGAAGAAGAAGAAGAAGAAGAAAACGCTGCACTAGCAGGAGGGCATTATGGATGGATGAACTATTTCCTCTCTTGTAAAAAAATTATTCCCTCTCGCTGTATATTGATATAGATGAACTATTTTGATGGTGTGCATGTCTTTGGAACAGAGTAGTAGCGTGGGTCTGCTTGACTATAAGGAACTATTTATCCGCATATATAGCTTTCTCTGCTACTCCTTCCAGTGATCGGTATGCAGTGCATGTGTCCGTAGACATGACAACTTGTCCATGGAAGTTCAACTACGGCGACCATCACATTTCATCTCGCGATTCCCACGACGCCTCTCCAACCCACGGCACCACGCCCCCCGACGTGTGCCTCACCCCTCTCGGCTGCACCGCACCTCTGCCTTTGTGTGCATGACATGTGGGCCACCTAAAATGCGGCGACCATCAAGTTTCTACCACAGCCACCCGCGATTCCCACAACGCCGCTCGAACCCATGAAACCACATGTCCCCCGACCTGCGGCTCACCCCTCTTGGCCCCAATGCCCCTCTGCCTTCGGGAGCATTACATGTGGACCAGTCACCTATCGGGTCCACATGTTATTGACTCAAAGGTAGGTGTAGTAAGGCGCTGAAGCTCAGTCCCGACGGCCCTGAGAGGAGAATGTAACTCCTGCGCAAGGGCTTGTGGTGCTCCCGCATCACGAACTCGTGCCAAACTCGAGATTTGTTTCTTTACTATAATTGCACGCAACGATTTAATGGACATTGTAATCTCAACATGTGATGGGGATATCTAAATTTGAATTTTAAACTTATAAAACGAAAAGATTCAAAACAAATAAACTTGGAGAGAGGGAGTATATCGTAGGATGTGTCCCATACAAAGTAAGTCCCCTGTTTGTCACCGCAAAGATGCGGTTAGAAAGGAGCACAACGTCTTCCTACACGTACGGCTACAAATCGGCCGCAGACATCATGGTCCGCCTTTGACCGCCATGTGCAAGGTTCGTGCTATCTTGTTCAATCTCACCGTGGTTCCATCGTACCAATTCATGCGGTGGCCCGTTGCATGGCTGATCCCAATGTTGGACAAAGGTTCTACGGGAACGGTGTCACCGTTGTAAATGTTGTGCAAATTGATGTTGGTACCCTCCCGTACATATGCAAGCCAATCTCCACTCGCACCGAGCCTAGCCTATGAAACAGTGGGCAGGGGGAGAATTAGGAAATGGACACGGAAGTAGTCTTTAGAATGCATTTACAACATGATCAAACTCATCTTACCTGCTCATCGGAGGAAATCTGAGTGCCCCTCAATGTCGGCATCTCAAGGGGCGTTGTCGGTGTCAAAACTGGCGGATCTCGGGTAGGGGGTCCCGAACTGTGCGTCTAGGTGGATGGTAACAGGAGACAAGGGACACGATGTTTTTACCCAGGTTCGGGCCCTCTCGATGGAGGTAATACCCTACTCCTGCTTGATTAATATTGATGATATGGGTAGTACAAGACTGGATCTACCACGAGATCAGAGTGGCTAAACCCTAGAAGCTAGCCTATGGTATGACTGTTGTATATCCCTATCGACTAGCCTGGCCTCGGTTTATGTAATGCACCAGAGGCCTAGGATAATAAGAGTCCTAGACGAATACGCCGGTGGGGGAGGAGTCCTTGTCTTGATCGCAAGGCCTTGTGGAATCTTCCTTGTATGCGGCAGCTCTCCGGACTGGCCCATGAGTATTCGGCCATGGGGGTCCTCGGCCCAATCTAACAGATCGGGAGATGACGTGGTGAGTACCCCTAGTCCAGACACCGCCAAGAGCCCCTCGAACCGGTCTTCAAGTTTAGGGATGCTCCTCGATTCTTCCGAACCGTTCTTCATCTTCACCGCCGGTCTTGAAAACTGGTTCAACAAATCTTCTCATCTTCGATCTTGAGGATCGCCGAAATGCATTCGACGAGTTTACACGTCGGGTATCTGAGGAGCCCCTTTAAGTTTCCGGCCTTTATCAATGCCTTGTTATTTTTATGCCACACCTCGGGTTTGAAGTTGTTCCCGGGCAGCAGCGTCCTCTTGCGTCCGAGCTCCAACGCCGGACTGCATTTGAGGTATCTTTTTCAGCCGAGCACCAACGCCGGACCGCTTCCCAGCTCTAACGCCGGAATGTATCCGAGCTCCGACGCTGGACTATGTATCCGAGCTCCAACGCCGGACTGTATCCGAGCTCCAACGCCGGACTGTATCCGAGGTGTCGTAAATCACCTTGGTTCAAAGAAGTTTGAAGGAGTTTAACCGAGTTTAATGCCGGAAATGCCCTCTATGGAGCCAGCCACTAGCGCCCGAGCTTTATGTCGGATCGCTTCCGAGGTGGTGCACCACCCCGAATGTGGGCCGATTTTTGTCAATATTTTTGATTGGTGCAATTTATTCTCTCCCGAGATACATAGCCAGTAGCCCTCAAGGTTGGTATCGGTCTAAAACCCGAGATGCACATGAGGGATGACATAAGACCGGTGATCCCCAGAACCGCTTAGACTCAAAGTTGATTTGCAAAATCGGTCCGAGGATCAAGTCCTAGCTCGCAGAATACTTGGGACACAAAAGCGGCGTGCTCAGTCCTCAAGACTCAGGTTGGGTGCGGCCGACCAACCCGAGGATCAAAATCTCATCGGAGACTATATTACACTTAAAATTTTCTCGCATTGGACAGCAATGCAAGAGCCCCCGAGACATCGGTCGGGTGGCAACACCGCATCGTGGGATCGATGTGCCCTTTAATATTTGTAAATAATAAGCCTGAAGCCCAAGAGGCTCTCGAGCCTTAATGCGGCACGGGTGGTCAATTAAGGATCGATATCCATAATAAAATCACAAATTATGTGTAATGACTCTATGTATCCAAGTACTTTACGCCATTAATGCTTGGATCCGCATTGTACAAAACTTTGTTGACCGACCATCGGCTTCCACCTCCTCGGCCAATAGCCGAGGAGTGTTTGTCCTACTTTATAAAGCCTTTATGAGGGCAAAGATTTACAACAAACAAGGCAATATGGCCATACGGTTTTATAAACAAAGATACACTGAGAGATATGTTATATTACTTTTTAACAAAAGAAATGTCTTCCAAAGAAAATAGTCCCGCTATTGGTTCCTTTCTTTGGGTTGTCATGCTAAGCATGATCATGAAACCTCAGCTCCAATGTAAGAGCAAAATATCAAGGATTTAGTTTGGGAGGACGGTTAATAGCCCCCGGTAGTGTTCGGCGACAGTCGAGGTCAAGCCGTAAACACTTAGGCCATTGTTATGAATGGCCCGTCGTTTAACACCGTCATCGGATCGCTGACCAGTTTAGGCTTATTGTGACAGTCAGTTTTCTGCTTTCTCCACTAAGGTGCTTAACCATGTGAGCTGGAAGCACAATCGCAGTGGTTCTCCCTTTGCACACCTAGCCGAACAAATCGGAACGTAGGAGGCAAGCACGGGAGCCGGGCAACCCAACTATTGACCGAAGACACAATTCGAAACCGATGCATATGTAGCAATATCCGAGAATGTTTTTGCCGAATCACTAAAGGTGTCCGGCGTTGCACTGCGAGACTAATGCTGGAAACGCACAAAAAGTGCCATAGGCTCGAAAAGCAAAAAAACTTATTCAAAAGTTTAATGTCCGAACTAGATCAAGTGTTCGGTGCCAATCCGAAAATTGGACTTAAAAAAATAAGTGCTTATGTCGTGCTTTAACATGATACATCCTATCTCAAGACTTCAAGCGGGTCAGCCTACGGCTTCAACCTCCTATCCCGAGGGCGGAGTACTTCTCAGTAGGCCAATTTAGCAAACTAAACTCTAGCGGCTTTGAGAGAGAAATTAGGCTCCCCGGCTAGTGACCACACGCTCGTGTCGAAAAAAAGGAGGGATAGATAATAATAATAATAAAATTTTGCAACGACTAAGAAGAAGAACACTTATCATAAAACGGCTCATGTAAATTTAAGAGCCCCCAAGTGACTTGGGTAAAAGAATGATTGCATGTACCGAAGTACTTATATCATATCTATGTTCAACCGAACTTTAAAAGCATCTTAACCGACCGTCGGCTTCTCCCTCTTCGGTCAAAGACCGAAAAGTGTTATGTACTCCACCTGTCGAGAATATCGACGGTGTTTCCGATAACCAGCAATCAGGTCATAAGGTCTGTAATGCATAAAGCGCTCAGGAACTTATACTATATTATCGATAAAATGTAAGAAGCATCTTCAAGAAAATAGTACCCCACCTATACCTTTCTTCGGTGCTCATTGTTAATATGAGACTTGTGCATTAGATTTTTGTACTCATGAGTTCCGCTGTGTGCCGACCATTATTGAAAATAGTAAGAGCGCTTAGCTTCGGCTTCACCCAACTGAGGTCCGCTCGGGTGACCCTATTGTGACAATCGCAGAGGTGCTCCTTTACTCCCTAGCCGAACAATCGGGAACGAGGGTAAACACAGAGCGAGGCAACCCAGTTTGCAAATCGCTTAAGTCAATATGGTGCATATTGTATGTAATACACGTAACAAGGAACTAAGTCGCATAAGTATAATCATATGCAAGAGGAAAAGCTTCATGAAGGAAGCCCCCAAATGAATTGGGTATTTGAATTTATGCGTCACAAACAAAGTTTGGACAAGAAAATTTTTACAAGCATTATTTTTCCAAAAAAGGATAATGCTTGGTCGAACCGAACACAAGTTAGAAATTAAAGCTTTGAGCATGAAAGCGACTTAGCTGGTTAATGTCTTCGGTATTGATGACGCGGTCCGAGCTTGATGCGGGACAAGGTTCCATCCCCCAAGCCGGTCCCGAGGTGGCGGAGCGGAGAGCTCTACACGCCGAAGTGGTGACATAGCACGGTCAATGCAGACTGGCAGAGTGACGCCAAAGTCCCCGGATCATTTTCCTGTGCACAAAAAATAGTGCAAACCGGAGATAATAGTAATAATGATAATTGAAAAAGAAATCCTTGCATAATAAATAATTTATTCAAAGTGAGTAATAAAAGAAATATGGTCTGGCGCCGAAGTCAATGTCGATGCAGGGCATCGGCGTGATGCGGTAAAGGCGTGGCAAAGCCTGAATTAACAGGTTGGTCCGAGTTCGGATGGGCGTCACGGACTATATACGGAAATTGGTTTATTTGTTGTAGCAATCCGAAGGAAGGTGATTCCCAAAATGGGGACTCGATCCGCGCACCCATTGCCTGATGGGCGATAAAACGACGGCATGGCAATGCTGGCAAAGGTTGGCTCGCCGAGGCAAAGCCCTCGGTCCAGCTAACGTGACGGAGCTGGGCGGCTAGCGACGCCGAAGCGTCCGGAGTAGGTTGATGAAGAGATGGCGAAGCCCCCAGTCCAGCCGAGATGTCGAAGTAGGTCGGTGTGATGGACACCAGCTTGAAGAAGCAATAGTGCGCCCCGCCGATGCAGGTCATGATGTGGTCGATGCCGCTTGATGAAGCGACCGCGGCGGCGATGCGGTATGCCCTTCCGTAATCCGTGGGGCGGCGATGTTGGTGATGATTTATCCTTCGCTATGCCGACTCTTGTTCGGCTTGCCAAGATGATGATCCGAAGAAGTTGAGCTCGGCTCAACAAAGTGACGACGGTTCAGCGTGGGTCGGCAGCCGTGGAGCAATATTGCCGGACTGGTTTGACACCAGCATGATATTGAAGATCATGTTCAAAAGATTTTAAAGTTAGTGGGATGTGTTCAGGAACAAAACACAATACCCCATACAAAACTTCCTTCAAAAAGGATGTCCGAAATCCCGTTCGTAAAAAGGACGAACTCGGGTCGGATTTGTTTTCGCGTAGAAAACAGATCCGAAAAATGATGCACTAATCGGAAGGTTCCCGGAGTTTGGACGGTCGGATCGAGCTGAAATTTTGAGGGGCGGTAGATATAGGAATTCTGCAGTCGATCAACGGTTGGATCTTCCAAAGGAGGTCCGAGCTAGAAGCTGGACAGCACGCCCTAAACTCGTCCGAATTCTCGTCCAGATTCAATGCGGCTCCGGTATGTCAGTGATTGCCAGAGATTCCTCCATCGGGATTCGAAGAAATTTTTCCAGGGTTGTTGTAGACTCAATTCCGCACAATTCCACCGAAGCAATCGTCAAACCGACGCTCGAGGAGGCGGTGACGGCGGATACAAGTTCGCTGTCCAGAAAAACAGCACGGTCGCCCGAGGGCAATGTTGACGTTGAGCCCCCGGGCTCCCAGGATGATTCCTCCATGATCTTGATAGAGATCGGAGCTGATGTTGATGAAGGACCCCATTCGAATATGACGATCGGAGGTAGGGCGCAGTCCTTGGTCGAACCAAGGTGACCAGCCGAGCCGGTGACGAAGATGCCGAAGTCGCAGTTGATCTGCAGGCGAGCCATCGACCTTTTGCCGAACACACAAGGAACTCTCAATGAAAGCACCAATGTCGGTGTCAAAACCGGCGGATCTCGGGTAGGGGGTCCCGAACTGTGCGTCTAGGTGGATGGTAACAGGAGACAAGGGACAAGATGTTTTACCTGTGTTCGGGCCCTCTCGATGGAGGTAATACCCTACCCCGCTTGATTAATATTGATGATATGGGTGGTACAAGAGTGGATCTACCACGAGATCAGAGAGGCTAAACCCTAGAAGCTAGCCTATGGTATGATTGTTGTATATCCCTATCGACTAGCCTGGCCTCGGTTTATATAATGCACCAGAGGCCTAGGATAACAAGAGTCCTAGCCGAACACGCCGGTGGGGAGGAGTCCTTGTCTTGATCGCCAGGTCTTGTGGAATCTTCCTTGTATGCGGCAGCTGTCCGGACTGGCCCAGCAGTATTCGGCCATGTGGGTCCTCGGCCCAATCTAACAGATCGGGAGATGACGTGGTGAGTACCCCCTAGTCCAGGACAACGTCAGGCGTCAACTTGCAACTACGGCCACGCCGCGCTGGAGAGACCCCAAAGGAAACATCCTACTACGTTCCAGGGAACATCAAGATGCATTTGTATGAGTAGTTTATCTTGTGAAAGAAAAGGATGGACGAGGGAAGGCCTCTAGAGATAGAGATGGACACTACTACTACCAATGTGCTGGCCCATGCGTTGCAATGGATCCAAACTAGTAGAATAATACTTGTTCACGTGCTTGAAATATAAACACTCTAGTTTTGATATACATGTGTCGCCAGATTACCGACAGCTTGTCCATGGAAGTTGAACCACAGCGACCATCACGTTTCTTGTTTCTACCACTGCGACACCCACACGCGATTCCCACGACACCGCTCCAACCCACGACACGACGTCCCCCGACGTGGACATGGATCCTCTGACGTGGCTATCACTGCCTTGCTCTGCCTTTCCTTCGCTGACAGGTGGGACCCACGCTTATGGGTCCCACATGTCGCTGATGTAATGGTAGGATTGTTCCTGCCTCATCCTCCCGCCCCGCCGCTCCTCCGCTTTTGTGTGCATGACATGCGGCCACCTGAACTGCGGCGACCATCAACTTTCTACCACGACACACCCGATTGGACGCGGTTTGCTCGCCCGCCGCCGAGCTCCGATCCATACTCCCGCACAGATCGAATTTTCATCCAGCGGCTGTGACACATTTCGTCCCGCATCAATCCTCACCGAGTACTTATGTACTACAGGTAGTACCCGCCGGTGTGGCCATCTACGCCTCGTAATGCCCCGACGCGTAGTTGTGGCACCCTCGCCACGGCAACGCCACCACCGGCCGGTTCATCTCGAACGAGTGAGTCGCGAACCACGCCGCCACCATGAGAATGACATGTGGGCCAGACGCATTTAAGGTCCGCATGTCATTGACTCATAGGCCGGGCACTAAGCCACTGAAGTTTGGTCCCGTGGGCCCCGAGAGGGAAATGTAACTCCTGCGGCAGGCCTTGTGGTGCTCCTGCAGTACGAGCTTGTGCAAAAAATGGAATTTGTTTCTTACTACAACCAACTAGTACTAGTAAGGTACACGTGCATTGCACGCATGAGATTCTGGTGGTTTATGCATTATGCTTCTACATGTGGAGTTTTTTGGATTCTAACATGTGGCAAAATCTGGTGGAATGTAAGGTTAGGCAAGTTTGATTAACTTAGGTGAGTGTTTGGTTCAAGCCACACCTTAGGCAAGCCACACTAAGGCCCCACATGACATACACACACAAAATGTGGCAAGATTCCCTTAGGCTTGCCAACTTGTGGCTCTCATTTTGAAGAACTAATAACTTTGCCTAAGCTTAGTTGTGGCAAAGTTAGTCATGAATTAAGTTCAACCATGGAGTCTTCTAGATTATACATGTGGCAGAATCAGGTGGATGATATCCAACGGCCAGTAGTGCTCGGATTTGCCATCTTTGTACCGTCGGATTGGCTTCATTCAACGACCAACTTCCAAAGCTTTTCACACACTATATAGGGGGTATAGATATAGATGTGTCGATCCGTTGCAATGGATCCAAAGTATATCTATTTAGTGGAGTGCACTCTAAACACATTATCTATTTATTTTTCTCTAACCTTCCGTAGCCATGCAACCAAGCCACATAAGCTTCATGGGTGCCCCCCACATCAGTGGCGGAGCTAGCTCAAGTTTAGAGCCCGGGCAAGATTGACGTGCGGCCATGTTAATAAGGTTTTGCCCAAGCAAACTCTTCACTAATCTAATTTTCTCTACTACAGTTCCATGGACATGCAGCATGGGAGCCCGGGCAGCTGCCCCAGCTCGTCGGGTGCTGGCTCCACCACTGCCCCACATCATATTATTCATACTACGTTGATTGAAAAAAGATAAATCACCCAAAACAAGATCTTCCCGTTTTTTGTTCCTACGATGTTGTGACGTGCACGTATCTACTAGTTGTATAGTGGTAGTACTAGTAATATAGTATTAGGAGTACAAACTTGGTACTAGTAGGAGTAGTACTAGTACGGAATGCTCCTACTCTATCAACGAGCCCCGTCTGACACAAAATTTCTTGGCTTCCGTGCTATAGCTAGATCTTCCCCTTGTTTCTGTTTTCCAACCCGGCGGCGGGCGGGGTGTCGGTTTGCTCAATGGCGGTCCCACATGAAAGTGAAAATGCTAGGAAACACGTCTTCCCTAAGCTATATGTCGTGCCGGACGGGCCGTGTTGTACTCCCGATTCCCGGGCTTGTGGGGGTGCGCCGTAAACGCGCCAGGCCTTTTCCTTTTACTAGCAATGTGACCGTGCGTTGCGACGGCTCCAAAGTAGTAGAATAGTAGTATTTGTTCACAAACTTGAAAGAAATCACTATTGTTTTGATATACTCCTAATATATTACTCCTCCGCACTCTAAATATTTTTCTTTTTGAGATTTCAAATGGACTATCACATACGGATTATATAGACATATTCTAGTGTTTCTAGCAAGATGCCCGCGCGTTGCACAAAGTTGATGGAAAAGGTAAGCACAACTTATAAATTGACAGATGGAGTACTAGTTACAGTGATGCATATAATTAAGCAAAGGGATCGCACATGTCGGTATTGACTGTAAGAAGAACGCAACAACACAATAAGAATTAAGGCCACGATGATGCGATCACAGTGGTGGTTACAGAAGGCAAGAAGAAAGATGGATCAAGTTGTGATCAGATCGAGTTGTCACCCTTCTGCTGTCATTGTTGGGGGGGGGAGAGAAAGACGTATCGAGAGTGTGCACGGTAGGCACAGAGGCACAACTAGCACGCGCATGTGTGTGTGTGTGTGTTTGAAAGAGGAGTAGATAGATTATTATCAAGATCGATGTGCCACCCTACTCCTTCGGTGCCGGGTAGTGTGTGTGTGTATGTTTGAGAGAGAATCCAGTCGATAGATTAGTATCAAGATCGAGGTGTCACCCTACTCCTTCGGTGCCGGGTAGTGTGTGTGTGTGTGTGTGTGTGTGTGTATGTTTGAGAGAGAAGCCAGTCGATAGATTAGTATCAAGATCGATGTGTCACCCTACTCCTTCGGTGTTGGGAAGTGTGGGTGTGTGTGGGGGGAGCAGTGACACTCACATATCTCTACTCTTATAAAAAAACAGAGTTGGTGATGATGGTGTTCCTGCCATCCTGCAATATAGGCCATCCGATTTATATCCGACGGATAGGAAGGAAAATATGTGTCACATCCTAGCTAGTCCATGCATTAGTGTGTGCATCATGTTTAAGTTTCATCTGAAATTTGAAATGGGAAGGACAGAACCCCCAGAACCCCTTTTGAATCCAACTAGGGTTTACTAAAATTATTTTCAATGAACCTGAAATGCCCTTCAAAAATGCTCATCACCTTTGCTTTGGTTCAGAGCCTCTGCCAAAAGTGGTGCACAATTTTCCAGGTCATCCTAAGGTTGTTGAATTAAATCATAGTATTTGAGTTTGGGCATTTAAAATTATATAAAACATTTCAAATGCCCAAATATTCCCAAACTAAATGTTTCATGTTGGAAATATTCCAACTATGGACCAGAGCAGTTTGGTGAATTTTGAGGCTGTTTGAGTATTTTAAAAACTCCACAAAGTTACAGAAAATTAGAAAAGAAAAACAGAATGAAAATCTTACTGGCGCCACCCAACCGCCCACCGCTGCCCAGCCCAGCTGCCAAGGCCAATGAAGCTGCTTGGCTTGGCCAGCAGCAGTGCAGTGCTCGGCGGCAGCACCGCATGCACGCCACGCACTGTCGCCGCCGCGCCCCTCACCGAGCCGCGACGCCAAGCGCCCTCTCTCTGTCCCCCGAACCCCCAGACACCTCTCTTCCTCCCCAGCTCCTCCCCTTCGCGCTCCCCCGCCATGGCCGACGCCACCGCAGCCACGCCATCACCGTAGTCGCGCTCCCCGTCGACCGTGCTCCGTCTCGCCGTGTCTAGGAGCTCCAACGCCCTCTTCTTCGTCGAGCTAGCCGATGTAACGCCCCCGATGCGGATATATCTCCCACGTGTCGAGGCACGACTTAGAGGCATAACCGCATTGAAAGCAATGTCGCAAGTGAGGTAATCTTCACACAACCCATGTAATACATAAGGGAAAGAGATACATAGTTGGCTTACAGTCGCCACTTCACATAGTACATAAATAAACATCCATCATTCGAGTACACTCAAGGTCCGCCACGGAACCAAAATAAAAGAAGATACCCCAAATGCTACACAGATCCCCGAATCGCCCCAACTGGGCACCACTATCGATCATCAGGAAAAGACACATAGTAACGACCACGTTCCTCGTCGAACTCCCACTTGAGCTCGGTTGAATCACCTGACCGGCCTCATCGGAACCTCGCAACTGTTTTGAAGTATCCGTGAGTCACGGGACTCAGCAATCTCACACCGCGAGATCAAGACTATTTAAGCTTGTAGGAAGGACAGAGTAGTAAAGTGGAGCTGCAGCAAGCGACTAGCATATATGGTGGCTACTTCGCAAAAGAGAGCGAGAAGAGGAGCAAAGCACGGTCGTGAAGCTAGTAGAGATCAAGAAGTGATCCTGAACTACTTACGCCGACATAACTCCAACATCGTGTTCACTTCCGGACTCCCGAGAAGAGACCATCACGGTTACACACGCGTTGATTTGTATTTTATTTGAGGTCAACTTTGGGTTTTCTACAACCGACATTAACAAATTCCCATCTGCCTCATAACCGCGGGCACGGCTTTCAAAGATATTACCCGCAGGGTGTCCCAACTTAGCCCATTATAAGCTCTCACGGTCAACGAAGGATATTCCTTCTACCGAAGACCCGATCAATCTCGAATCCCGGACTACAAGACATTTCGACAGAATAAAACAAGACCAGCAAAGCCGCCCGAATGTGCCGACAAATCCCGATAGGAGCTGCACATATCTCGCTCTCGTGGCACACCGGATTGTCCAAACTTCCGATAGGCCAGCTCAGAGTTGCCCCCGATACACCGGCGGTCTGACAGGTTTGGACCAGCACTCAGAGGAGAACTGGCCCGGGGTTAAAATAAAGATGACCTCGGCTCGCGAAAACCCGGGGAAAAGGCTTAGGCGGCAAATGGTAAAACCAAAGTTGGGCCTTGCTGACGAGTCTTATTCAAAGCGAACTGTCAAGGGGTCCCATAAATCACCCAACCGTAAGGAACGCTAAATCAAGGAACATAACACCGTATGACGGAAACTAGGTGGCAAAGAGGAACAAAACACACTGCATAAGGCCGAGCCTTCCACCCTTTACCAAGTATATATATGCATTAAATATAGCAGATATATATTGTGATATCCCCAACAAGTAAACATGTTCCAACAAGGAACAACATCTCCATGTTCCAACAAGGAACAAACTTCATCTTCACCTGCAACTAGCAACGCTATAAGAGGGGCTGAGCAAGCGGTAACATAGCCAATCAACGGTTTGCTAGGAAAGGATGGTTAGGGGCTGACATGGCAATATGGGTGGCATGATATAGCAAGTGGTAGGCATCGCAGCATAGGCATAGCAAAAGAGCGAGCAACTAGCATAGCAAAGATAGAAGTGATTTCGAGGGTATGATCATCTTGTTTGCAATGTTCTCGAGTTGTCGAAAGCTTGATCCTCAGAACGTTCTCAACAGGTTCTCGTCACGCACTCGCCTCCGACTCTACCCAAAGCAACAACACAAACAAAGGAACCACAATAAATCACGGTGCAATGCACAATCAACATGATGCAAAACATGACATGATATGCGGGATGCGATATGCAATGCTTATGTGCGCCGGAAGGTAATGATGAACTGGCATCAACTTGGCAAACCAAGCACGCCATCGAAAGATGAGATGATTTTGTTGAAATCGATATAAAGATCACCGGAATCGGATGCACGGTCTGGAAATGGCAAGCAAAACAAGAATGGCGCAAAACCTTCATTACCAGCATGATGTACAAAGCCATGTTCGTGTGCAAACTACCTCATAGCATAAATGCAATAAATCTACCCATGAAAGACAACACATCAACATGATGCAAAAAGACATGATCATAAACTTGCTCATATGCAGAAACTAATGCCACCACTGAGTTGGTGGGATTTTTCTACCCCAAAAACATATAAAATATGTTAGGGTTGCAATAGAGAAATCAACACAAATGCACAAAGTCAAAACCTGCCTAAAATGGTAGTTAACAGAAATGGCATTTTCCATATTTGGAAACGTCCAGAAAGGGACTTGCCTAAAACGGAAAGAGAAGCAAACCAGAAACGGAAACGCGGGGTAAGGGAAAAAAATATATGGAGGAGGGCGCTGAGAGGCTGACTGGTGGGACCCTACTGTCATAGTAACAGTGACTGAGCAGGTTGTAAAAAGGGGGGAAGAAAAAGCAGCCTCGGTGGGGATCGAACCCGGGTCTCCCCGGTGTGGCTCTGCCCCAACAACCACTGGGCTAGGCGGCGGCGATCGACAGAGAAGGGCTTCGCCCTTAACTGCTGCATCGCTAAAAATCCCAAACGAAGAAAATATAAAGGGCGCTACCGATTCAACCTGTGTCGCTGCAGCAGGCGCTGGGTGCAAACCAGCTCGGCTAGGCTAGGAGGTCGGTAAGAAAGGGCTCGCCTACTTGACCAAGCCACAAGGCCCTGACTCAAAACAGAGAAGTAAAACGACGACGCCGGCGAGGCAACAGCGGCTATGGCGGCACTGCGATCTCGGCCAAGTTGGGTGCGCGCGGGAGCACACCACGGGAGCACGAAGGGGCGAACCCGAGCGGGGAACACGGCACCCACGCACGGGCCAACAACACTGAACCTAAAACCTACAAGTCAAGCCGGAGCACGCCGAGCACGGGAAAAACACGGATCGGAACGCGCCCTACGGTGATCTATCGACGAAAGGAAGGAGCAGGGAGGAAGTTGGGTATACCTCCTTACCCAAGGACAAAAATACGGCGACGGAGTCGAGCCTGCGGCGACGGAGTCAAGCTCCGAACTTGCCGTGCTCCTGACCGAGAGGGAGGGGGAAGCCGGGGACGTCGACGGACTTGACGATCCGGCTCACCGTAGTCGACGTCGTGGAAGGAGAAGGCGACGGAGACGAAGATGGACACGGTCCGCAGAGTTGGGGTTTCCGGAGAGCACGCCGGCGATGACGCGTGCTCTCAGCTGCGCTCGGGACGGAGTCGACGCGATGGATCTGGTGGTCCTCTCACCTGGCGGCGGCGGCGAGAGGAAGAGGGGAACCCTAGGGGCGTGAGGGTAAGGAGAGGGGATAAGTAGGGGGGCTAAGGCGACGGTCGACTCAAGGCGCCCTGCGTGCTCGGGTCCCCATGGCGACGGCGAGAGGAGAGGGAAAAGGTGGGTGAGGTGAACAGACAGCCGCTGCCAAAGGGACTGCACGCCCACGTGGAGTGGAGCTAACGGGGGGTGGCAAGACACGGGTGCGCGAAGGCAGGGAGAGAGGAGCGAGCGGGCTGGCGCGCTCTACCTGGGCTGCGGGGGCTGGGCCGGCTTGGAGGCCGGAGCCCAGGTGGAAAGGCCTCGCTGGGCTGCCACTGCTGCTGCTGCTTCCCTTCTCTTTTCCTTTTGATTTCCAAACAGAAAAGAAAAGAAAAGCACAGGGAAAAATAAGAGGAGTTGGAGTAAAAAGAAAATATCCCCAAACTCCTGGAATTCTCCACTATTTTAATAAATTGCAATGGACATTTTTAGAGGTAGAAAAATAAGACAAGTTTGAAAATAGTTCAAACTTGTTTCATTTTTGAACCTGACCAAAACAACTTCAAATGAGGAGATCTTTGGCAGAGAGGTTTAGTGCAAGGAGCAAGATTTGCAGGGAGAAGATGAACATTAATTGAGAAAGGAGAAGATAACACTTGATAAGAAAAGAAGTAGAGGGAAGGAGGAGATGGTAATGCAAGCTTGAGAATGGAACATGCAACAACATAACATGTGAGAGATCACAACAAGCACATGATAAGAATGGAATGCCAGATGACAAGAGACACAAATGCAATATGGTAAGATGAGCAAAACAAAGAAAAGAGAAACCCACATAACCAAACAAGATGAGGCCAAGCATGACAAAACCTACAAGAATTGGATGAGGTCAAGTTGATATATTGCCCAAAAAGGGAAGTTTACATCCAAGGTGTTACAACACTCCACCACTACAAGAGGATCTCGTCCCGAGATCTAGGACTGAAAGAACTCCGGATATTCGGAACGGAGGTGATCCTCGCGCTCCCAGGTAGCTTCTCGGTCGGAATGGTGTGACCACTTCACTTTCAGGAATTTGATTGACTTGTTGCAGTCTTGCGCCGGTTTCTTCAAGAATAGCAACGGGTGCTCATGATAAGAGAGATCTTCTTGAAGGTCAATCTCTTCAAGTTGATAGTGCTCAGAGTCTTGAAGCACTTATGAAGTTGTGACACGTGAAACACATCGTGCACATTTGCAAAGTTGGATGGAAGCTCGTTGATAGGCTTAGATCGCTTCTTTTCCCAATGATCTTGAAAGGACCCACGATCTAGGGGCAAGCTTCCTTTGATACCGGGCGACGAGTGCCTTTCATTGAGAGACGCGAGGTAGACATGGTCTCCGATTTCAAAAGCCACATCACGGTGCTTATCATCATAATAGTTTTCCGCGCGATTATGCGGCTTTGAGATTCTCACGAATGACTTGGCACATTTCTTCCGCTTCGTGATCAAGTCATTGCCAAGAAGTTGGTGTTCACCTGTCTCGCACCAATTGAGAGGAGTACGCACTTTCTCGCCATAGAGAATTTCGAATGGGGCCTTGCCCAACTCGCTTGGAAGCTGTTGTTGTAAGAGAACTCGGCATATGGAAGACAATCTTCCCACTTCATACCGAAAGAAATGACACAAGCCCTGAGCATATCTTCAAGGATTTGATTAACTCGCTCAACTTGGCCACTTGTTTGAGGATGGAAAGCTGTGCTGAAACGAATGTTGGTGCCCATGGCCTTCTGAAAAGAGTCCCAAAACTTGGAGGTAAAGATGCTGCCACGGTCTGAAGAGATCACTTGTGGAATGCCGCAAGGAGACAACTCGAGTTGTATAGCTCGCCAACCGAGCTGCTGTGATGGATTCTTTGATAGGAAGAAAATGAGCCACTTTAGTAAGCTTGTCAATGACAACGAAGATAGCATCATTTCCACGCTTGGACTTTGGAAAGCCACCACGAAGTCCATTTCAATATGATCAAACTTCCATTCAGGAATAGCAAGAGGTTGGAGGAGACCAGCTTGTCGTTGGTGTTCGCTTTCACTCTTCCGCAGACATCACACTCATTCACGAATTGAGCAATTTCTCGCTTCATTCGAGTCCACCAATATGACTGCTTGAGGTCATGGTACATCTTCGCATTTCCGTGATGAATGGATAGAAGCGAATTGTGAGCCTCATTCATGATGACTTTTCTCAGATCACCCTTAGGAACCACAAACCGTCCTCAAAGAACAGAGTGTCTTTGTCATCGACGTGGAAGCACTTGTACTTGAAATGCCCTTGTCGATACCACGCTTCACCTTTTTCACCATGGCATCCGAAGTTGAGTCTCACGAATCTGATCTTCCAAAGTAGGAGAGACTATGAGGTTGGCAAGAAAGCCTTGAGGAACAACTTGAAGATTCAGCTTATGGAAAGCTTCACAGAGATCCGCTGAAAAGGCTTGAGGATTAGACTGCTGCAAGAAGCTTTCCCGCCAAAGCATCTGCAATGACATTGGCCTTGCCCCGAGTATATTCAATACTTGGGTTGTACTCTTGAATCATTTCACCCATCGAGTCCGCCCGAGGTTGAGGTTGGGCTGAGTGAAGATGTACTTGAGACTCTTGTGATCGTGAAAATGTCCACTTTCCTTCCCAACAAGAGATGTCTCCACGTTATTAATGCATGGACAATCGCCGCCAACTCAAGATCGTGAGTGGGGTAGTTCTTCTCGCTGGGCTTCAATCGGTGAGAAGTATAAGCCACAACTCTCTTCTCTTGCATTAACACAAAGACCGAGACCTTGAAGAGAAGCATCACGTAACACTTCAAATGGCTTGGATTCATCAGAGGAGTCGTAACAGAGCTGTGACGAGTTTCTCTTTGAGGGTATTGAAAGCAACGCCACATGTGGAGACCGTATATACTTGACATGCTTCGAGGAGGTTGGAAAGAGGCTTTGCAATCTTGGAGAAGTTCTCAACGAATCTTCGCAATAGCTTGCAAGACCAAGAAAATCATGAGCTGCTTGACATTCGAGGAGGTTCCCAATTCACAATTGCGGACACCTTCTGGATCAACAATGATGCCCTTGGCGAGATGATATGACCAAGATAAAGCACTTCATCAAGCCAAAATTCACATTTGGAGAACTTAGCATAGAATTGGTACTCTCGAGCTTGTCTAGCACCAATCGCAAATGTTTGGCATGATCCTTCTTATTCTTGGAGAAGACCAAAATATCATCAAGATAGACCAAGACGAATTCATTGGTGTAGGGGTTGAAAATGAAGTTCATCATCCGAGAGAATGTTGGAGGAGCATTGACAAGGCCGAAAGACATGACAAGATATTCATAAGAACCAAAGCTTGTTCGAATGTCTGTCTTGGGAATATCTTGTTCACGTAATGCGAATCTGATGATAACCCATACGAAGGTCAAGCTTTGAGAACATCGTAGCACCTTTGAGTTGCTCAAAAGCTCATTGATGTTGGGAAGTGGATACTTGTTCTTGATTGTCTTCTTATTCAATGGACGGTAATCGACGCAAAGTCGGTCCGCGCCATCCTTCTTCCGACAAAAGAACACCACAACCCCAAGGAGATGAACTCGGTCCGATCAAACCAGACGCTCTTGTTCATCGAGCTGCTTCTTCAATTCCTTCAGCTCATCAGTCCAAGCTTGTATGGACGCTTATAAACGGGTTCAAGGCTGTGCTCAAGATCGATAACGAACTCAATCTGGCCGATGAGGAGGCATACCCGAAGCTCTTCCGAAAGACATCTTGGTACTCACAAACGATCGAATCGAGAGATGGCATTCAATTCTCCCTTCTCATTGAGAGAAAACAACCAATGGTTTCATCACGAGCGCATAGATGATCACATCATTAGAAGAGTGAGTCAATTGAATTTCCCCGGCAGCACAATCAAGCCGAGCTTTGTGCCGATAAAGCCACCCATTCCGAGAATAAGATCAATATCCGAGTCACCAAGAACCATTGGTTTAGACAGAAATCTATAATCGCCCATCTTGATAGAGACATCCGAACCATGTAGCTTGCATTCATGCATTTACCCGGAGAGACAATCGCTAATGGTCTAGGCAAATCTTGGAAAGACAAGTCATGCTTAGATGCAAATGGTTTAGAGATGAAACTAAGCGATGCACCGTGTCAAAGAGAACTTTTGCAGAATATCATTAACAAGAAGATTACCCATGATCACATCAAGAATCCTCCGCTCGAGCTGCATTCATCATATTGACCTTTGCAAACTTGGGATTATGCTTGACCACCGCATTGCTGGAAGATTAGGAGGAGGAGGCGAAGGCGCCTCTGGTTGAAGCACTTGTTCACATAGTGACCCTTCACGACACTTGTTGCAAGTGACCTCAGAGAGCGGACGGTGGTAAGGAGCACTTGACCTTGGAGATTGAGAATTAGACTTGTTCGATAGCTTGGGTTGGGTGGGTGGTAAGATCCACGGCCACCGAGTTCTTTCTGCTGGTAAGGCCGATGGAACGGAGGAGGAGGCAGGTAAAACTTCTGCTGCTTAGCTGCCACTTGAGAGGACGAAGAGGACTGAACTGCATCCCCGATTCTCTTCTTAGAAGCCTCACATTTGAGCTGGCAGCTTCTTGCTTCAGAGCCATGTTGTAGAAATCATCATACTTATCTCGCTCAAACAGACAAGAGGTAATTGCAGATCTTCTCTCGCACCACCTCTCGAATTGATAGATCATACTCTTTTCATCGTGCACGCCTTGCTTAGCAAAACGAGCGAAGCTCGAACTGGATATTGTATTGATAGACGACATGTTGCCCTGCTTGAGATTGCGGAACTCCTCACGCTTGCTCTCAACAACACTTTTCGAATGTGATGAGCTCAAATCACATGAAATCATCCTGTAATGACACGACCTCCTCTCGAATCTTTGTATTGTCGGTACCACTCAGCAGCTTGATCCTTGAGTTGAAACGATGCAAACTTGACAAAGTCCTCGTGTCCGACATTGCTATAGTCAAAGTGCTTGCAGATGTCCACAAGCCAATCGTCGGCGCTCGTGGCCTCAACACGTAAACCGAAAGACTTCGCTGATTAGCGAGGAACCGATCGAGAGTAGCAAAGTGTGGCTGATTGTTGCCTTGACCTTGATTTCCTTGATTGCCTTGCCCTCGAGTACGCTTCTTGCAAGAGCTGCAAAATCATCTCGAGCATTGGCATTGGTGGCTGCCATGATAGCTTGCCAGCCTCCGGAGGCGGAGGTGGAGGTGGAGGGTCTGACCGATCCCCATCATTGCGATCCGGATTCGACGCTACATGGAGCCATCCTCAAGAGGGTGACATCCGTTAGTCCTTTGATAGACAAAAGATAAGTAGGATCAACGGATAGAAATTGCAACATATAGTCTTCACAATAAACATTCGAACAAGAATGAACGAATGAATTCCAAAGTTAATCATCACACGCCCAATAAGGTGAGGAGCCACTTAGATAAAGGATATGGAAACAACATCTATCTTAGAAACAAATCGAATATCACAACTGAAAACAAAAGGTTGGCTTCTAGAATGAGCCGAACAAACACATGATAGAGATTTCGCCAAAGTGTTCGTGGTGGGGCCCACACGGACACGACGATAGCGGACGCCATTAATGACAAACAAGACGCCCCGAATCAGCATAGCCAAGGATTCTTTAAGACGCCTCGCGACCATCAGAATCGACCGTGAATGGGCGGACCACTAGACGTTGAACCCCAATCTCAAATCATACATCCGTCGGAAAGAATATCCCGTAAGCTACTAGAATTCCCACCTATAAACTCCCAAACTTTCTGGTTATGCAACTGGTGTTGGGGATATAGGGACACAAAATATATCACCCAAACTAACAATACCTAGATCCATTGTATCCATCCGTCAACACATAACCAAGAAATCCTCGAAATCGTGGTACCTCGACCTTCAAAAACATCCGTTATACAAGTCATGGCAATACTCCCGACTCGCCTCAAGATCGGGCTATCAGGTTATCTCACCAACAACCGCACAAAAGAGATTTCGATGTCGGCAAAACTCGTATTCCAGAATCGCAACGATAAAATTGTGACGACAACACCTCGGAGCTCAACTCCCGGACACCGCCACAACCCCTAAATGTCGAGGCACCAAGAACAATGTTCTCGCCACAAAACCATCGAACGATTCCAAGATACCCACGTGATCCTAAAAAAAATTTTAGTGAAATTTGAGAAGAGGAGAGTCAAAACTCTACGCCAGATACCTCACCAGAGCGATAAAGGACCGGGAGTAAAAAGAATCCTACTCCGATATATATAATCCTAAGACTCAAAACATTTTCCATTCTAGACTCAACAACGCCAAGAAACAATCAAGTAGGGGGCTCTAAGTCGGGAAGGCTCGATTACCAACTTGTATCGCCCGATGCGGCTATATCTCCCACGTGTCGAGGCACGACTTAGAGGCATAACCGCATTGAAAGCAATGTCGCAAGTGAGGTAATCTTCACACAACCCATGTAATACATAAGGGAAAGAGATACATAGTTGGCTTACAATGCCACTTCACACAAGACATAAATAAACATCCATCATTCAGAGTACACTCAAGGTCCCACCACGGAACCAAAATAAAAGAAGATACCCCAAATGCTACACAGATCCCGAATCGTCCCAACTGGGCACCACTACTCGATCATCAGGAAAAGACACATAGTAACGACCACGCCTCGTCGAACTCCCACTTGAGCTCGGCTGAATCACCTGACCGCCTCATCGGAACCTCGCAACTGTTTTGAAGTATCCGTGAGTCACGGGACTCAAAGAATCTCACACCCGCGAGATCAAGACTATTTAAGCTTATAGGAAGGACAGAGTAGTAAAGTGGAGCTGCAGCAAGTTTACTAGCATATATGGTGGCTACTTCGCAAAAGAGAGCGAGAAGAGGAGCAAAGCACGGTCGTGAAGCTAGTAGCGATCAAGAAGTGATCCTGAACTACTTACGCCGACATAACTCCAACACCGTGTTCACTTCCGGACTCACCGAGAAGAGACCATCACGGTTACACACGCCGTTGATGTGTATTTTATTTGAGGTCAACTTTGGGTTTTCTACAACCGACATTAACAAATTCCCATCTGCCTCATAACCGCGGCACGGCTTTCAAAGATATTACCCGCAGGGTGTCCCAACTTAGCCCATTATAAGCTCTCACGGTCAACGAAGGATATTCTTCTACCGGAAGACCCGATCAATCTCGAATCCTGACTACAAGACATTTCGACAAAGAATAAAACAAGACCAGCAAAGCCACCGAATGTGCCGACAAACCCGATAGGAGCTGCACATATCTCGCTCTCGTGGCACACCGGATTGTCCAAACTTCCGATAGGCCAGCTCGAGTTGCCCCCGATACACCGCGGTCGACAGGTTTGGACCAGCACTCGAGGAGAACTGGCCCGGGGTTAAAATAAAGATGACCCTCGGCTCGCGAAAACCGGGGAAAAGGCTTAGGCGGCAAATGGTAAAACCAAAGTTGGGCCTTGCCTGGACGAGTCTTATTCAAAGCGAACTGTCAAGGGGGTCCCATAAATCACCCAACCGTAAGGAACGCTAAATCAAGGAACATAACACCGTATGACGGAAACTAGGTGGCAAGAGTGGAACAAAACACTGCATAAGGCCGAGCCTTCCACCCTTTACCAAGTATATAGATGCATTAAATATAGCAGATATATATTGTGATATCCCCAACAAGTAAACATGTTCCAACAAGGAACAACATCTCCATGTTCCAACAAGGAACAAACTTCATCTTCACCTGCAAGTAGCAACGCTATAAGAGGGGCTGAGCAAGCGGTAACATAGCCAATCAACGGTTTGCTATGAAAGGATGGTTAGGGGCTGACATGGCAATATGGGTGGCATGATATAGCAAGTGGTAGGCATCGCAGCATAGGCATAGCAAAAGAGCGAGCAACTAGCATAGCAAAGATAGAAGTGATTTCGAGGGTATGATCATCTTGCTTGCAATGTTCTCAGAGTTGTCGAAAGCTTGATCCTCGTAAACGTTCTCAACAGGTTCCTCGCTCACGCACTCGCCTCCGACTCTACCCAAAGCAACAACACAAACAAAGGAACCACAATAAATCATGGTGCAATGCACAATCAACATGATGCAAAACATGACATGATATGCGGATGCGATATGCAATGCTTATGTGCGCCCGAAGGTAATGATGAACCAGGCATCAACTTGGAAAACCAAGCACGCCATCGAAAGATGAGATGATTTCGCTGAAATCGATATAAAGATCACCGAATCGGATGCACGGTTTGAAATGGCAAGCAAAACAAGAATGGCGCAAAACCTTCATTACCAAAGATGATGTACAAAGCCATGTTCGTGTGCAACCACCTCATAGCATAAATGCAATAAATCTACCCATGAAAGACAACACATCAACATGATGCAAAAAGACATGATCATAAACTTGCTCATATGCAGAAACTAATGCCACCACTGAGTTGGTGGGATTTTTCTACCCCAAAAACATATAAAATATGTTAGGGTTGCATTAGAGAAATCAACACAAATGCACAAAGTCAAAACCTGCCTAAAATGGTAGTTAACAGAAATGGCATTTTCCATATTTGGAAACGTCCAGAAAGGGACTTGCCTAAAACGGAAAGAGAAGCAAACCAGAAACGGAAACGCGGGGTAAGGGAAAAAAATATATGGAGGAGGGCGCTGAGAGGCTGACTGGTGGGACCCTACTGTCATAGTAACAGTGACAGAGCAGGTTGTAAAAAGGGGGGAAGAAAAAGCAGCCTCGGGGGGGATCGAACCCGGGTCTCCCCGGTGTGGCTCTGCCCCAACAACCACTGGGCTAGGCGGCGGCGACTGACAAAGAAGGGCTTCGGCCCCTTAACTGCTGCTACTGCTAAAAATCCCAAACGAAGAAAATAAAAAGGGCGCTACCGATTCAACCTGTGTCGCCGCAAGGCGCTGGGTGCAAACCAGCTCGGCTAGGCTAGGAGGTCGGTAAGAAAGGGGCTCTGGCCTACTTGACCAAGCCACAAGGCCCTGACTCAAAACCGAGAAGTAAACGACGACGCCGGCGAGGCAACAATGGCACGGCGGCACCACGATCTCGGCCAAGTTGCGCGCGCCAGGAGCACACCACGGAGCACGAGGCGTAACCCGAAGGGGAACACGCACCCACGCACGGGCCAACAACACCGAACCTAAAACCTACAAGTCAAGCCGAGCACGCCGAGCACGGGAAAACACGGATCGAACGCTTTCACGGTGATCTATCGATGATAGGAAGGAGCAGGGAGGAAGTTGGGTATACCTCCTTACCCAAGGACAAAAATACGGCGACGGAGTCGAGCCTGCGGCGACGGAGTCGAGCTCTGAACTTGCCGTGCTCCTGAACGAGAGGGAGGGGGAAGCCGGGGACGTCGACGGACTTGACGATCCGGCTCACCGTAGTCGACGTCGTGGAAGGAGAAGGCGACGGAGACGAAGATGGACACGGTCCGCAGAGTTGGGGTTTCCGGAGAGCACGCAGGCGACGACGCGTGCTCTCAGCTGCGCTCGGGACGGAGTCGACGCGATGGATCTGGTGGTCCTCTCACCTGGCGGCGGCGGCGAGAGGAAGAGGGGAACCCTAGGGGCGTGAGGGTAAGGAGAGGGGATAAGTAGGGGGGCTAGGGCGACGGGTCGAGCTCGCGCGCCCTCGTGCTCGGGGTCCCCATGGCGACGGCGAGAGGAGAGGGAAAAGGTGGGTGAGGTGAACAGACAGCCGCGCCAAAGGGACTGCACGCCCACGTGGAGTGGAGCCAACGGGGGTGCGCGCGGATACGGGTGCGCGAAGGCAGGGAGAGAGGAGCGAGCGGGCTGGCGCGCTCTACCTGGGCTGCGGGGGCTGGGCCGGCTTGGAGGCCGGAGCCCAGGTGGAAAGGCCTCACTGGGCTGCCACTGCTGCTGCTGCTTCCCTTCTCTTTTCCTTTTGATTTCCAAACAGAAAAGAAAAGAAAAGCACAGGGAAAAATAAGAGGAGTTGAGTAAAAGAAAATATCCCCAAACTCCCGAATTCTCCACTATTTTAATAAATTGCAATGGACATTTTAGAGGTAGAAAAATAAGACAAGTTTGAAAATAGTTCAAACTTGTTTCATTTTTGAACCTGACCAAAACAACTTCAAATGAGGAGATCTTTGGCAGAGAGGTTTAGTGCAAGGAGCAAGATTTGCAGGGAGAAGATGAACATTAATTGAGAAAGGAGAAGATAACACTTGATAAGAAAAGAAGTAGAGGGAAGGAGGAGATGGTAATGCAAGCTTGAGAATGGAACATGCAACAACATAACATGTGAGAGATCACAACAAGCACATGATAAGAATGGAATGCCAGATGACAAGAGACACAAATGCAATATGGTAAGATGAGCAAAACAAAGAAAAGAGAAACCCACATAACCAAACAAGATGAGGCCAAGCATGACAAAACCTACAAGAATTGGATGAGGTCAAGTTGATATATTGCCCAAAAAGGGAAGTTTACATCCAGGGTGTTACAGCCGAGCCCCGAGCGCTCACATAGTCCGAAGCCACTACACCAACCTCGCACGACCCCGCCGTCGCCGGAGATCCCCTTCAACGCCGCCGTCGCATCAGCCCATCCCCGACCGCACTGAGTGCTTCCCCGAGTGCCCTGTGAGCCTAGCTACCTTCCCCTCCTTTCCTTTCTTGCTCCCGAGCTATGTAGTGATCGAACGAAGCTCAACCGCACTCGCCGCCGTGGAGCTCGTCGCCGACGTGCTCCCGCCATCCACCGGCCATCCCTCGGTGTCTAACGCACTCACCACCTCACGAGGGTCTAACCCACTACTCCCCGCAGACCATCACAAGACCGTAGCTCGAGTTCGCTTCACCGAACTCCCGGCTGTCGCTTAGGCCGCCGCCGGGCGCCGATTCCGCCGCCTGACCCCAACTAACTCCACCAAGAGCTACGGCTTGTCCCTAGCTCCACCTAGATGCCTCCCGCGGCCCATTTGGTTGCCGGAACGGCCAAAACCACTTCCGCCGCCGTGTCGGGCTCGCCGGCGGCTAAACGCCGGTGCAGCCGACTTTGACTTTGACCACGGGTGGGCCCTGGTTGACTCTGTTGAGTCTATGACAGGTGGGGCCCAGCCCTGTTAACTAATCAGGTTTAGTTTGAATTAATATTTTGCTAAACTAATTATGCTGACATGCGGGACCCATCACTTAGGTTTGACCTGGACGTCCCCGTTGACTATGACATCACCCTGACGCATTGCTGACGCAGTAAATGAATTACTGGATTTATTCCATTATAGGAAATTCCAGAATATAGTTCAAACTTCAAAAATTCATAGAAATTATATGTAACTCCAAATGCAAAGATTTATATATGAAAAATGATCAGAAAAATCCATTCTATCCATTGGTACAGGTTTCATGCATGATAAAACATGTTAACCTTGCTGTTTAAGGAATAAGATATTACACCTTTAGGGCTATTTTAATGAGCTAGCATTTGAATCTTTGATTCAAATGAGTTCATCCCTTTTGTTCCAGCTTGCATTAGGCCAACACACATCCATATTGCCATGTCATAGCATGCATCATATTGTTGCATATTGCCATGTGTGTTTATTTTCGTGTGTCTTTCGTGATAGGTTCTCGCCCCGAGGATAATCCCAATATCCGCCTCAAGGGCAGATCCTACCACCACTCCATCGTGCAAGCAACCCGCTGATCATTTCGATACAAACCCATGTTCTCGCTTCGCTCTTGTTTACTTCATTAAGACAACGCGATTCAAACTGTTGTGTGCTGCGGTAGTTGAACCCACTTCCTTTGCATGACCTGTCATTGCCACAAGAATTAGATGAAACCCACTAGTATGTGTAGGAGTTGATTGAGCCATGTTTGTGATTCCTACCATGCTATGCTTGTTATGCTTAGAGATGTGTCAGTCGGCTCATCGGGATGATGAACTGGAGGAAAGGTTGTGTCGGTTCGAGAGTGAAAGTGTTGAACACGCTTTGGTAAAGGTATCGATGAGAGGCCATGTAGGAGTACATGGTGGGTTGTTTCATTGAAGCCGCCCCTAAGAACTGAGTTCGTGTTTGTGATCCATGAAGCAGCTTATTACCACGCATTGGGCCCGAAACCAATGGGCCCTCTCGCTTCTTAACCACCCTTGTTCCCAGTCCGGAGTTGCAAGTAGTTTCGTGTTTGTAGCATGTTGGGGCCGCACGCAACGCTGACCTTAGGGGTGGGTTGTGTTGCGGTAGGCACGGTCTGTGTACCAAGTGCCCGCTTGGTATCTCGAAACCCTGCACACATCGCTCGGGGCCGTCTGGGAAACCTCGGCCGACTCATGGATGGAAGCTGAATAGGCGATAAACCTGGACTAGGGACTTGTGTGTTTAGGTAGGTGTGGCCGACACCCACGCTGGGCTTCCGCTTGAAGGTTGCCGAGTACATGTCGTAAACGGCGGTAAGTGGTGAGAGCGTGTGAAGAAGTACACCTCGCAGGTTAATATGATCTATTCGAATAGCCTTGTCCACGGAGAAGGACTTCTGGATTACCTATATCAGTTCATAGACAAGTAAATGGATACTACTAAAAGCCTCAAGATAAGTGTGAGTGCCACGGATGGCCCTCTCGTGGGTTGACGAGAGAGGATCCACAGTGGAGTATTGTGATGGTGATTAGTGGACTCGTGTGCGACAAATGCTTTTCAAGTGGTGTCACGTATGATAGCCTAGCCAAGAGTCAAAGCTGGCTTGCTGCAAATAACTCCACCACCTTCTTGAGAATGTGCATGTATGATAGGATTCTGTGGTAAGACTTGCTAAGTACCTCCGTACTCATGTTTTCTTAATTAATATTTTCAAATGACAACACTGCCCCCTCCGATGGGTTCTATGTAGACCTTGACATCGACGAGTGAACTAGCCACCCAAGTGGTGATCCAAGGCTTGTGAAGGGCCATCAGAGATAGAAGGGCTTCAACAAACTTTCTTTCTTTCTAGAGTCTCAGATTGACTAGTTTGCTTCCGCATGTGCTTGTATGTTTGTATGATTTGAGTGTAGGGTCATGTGACCCCTATCTGTATGGATATGTTATGTATGGCTCCTGAGCCTCTTAAATAAAGTACTTTGAGTTGTAGAGTTTTGTTGTGATGCCTTGTTGTATGTACTCATATCGGGCATATTTTGGTATGATTGAAATGCTTGGTATGAGTGGGATCCGACAAACTAGTTGTTTATCCTTGGCAGCCTCTCATATGGGGAAATGTAGTCTCGTGCTTCTAAGCGATAGTAGTCCGCTACAGCCCGGTTCACCGGAGTCCTGCTAGCCCTGCACTACTGCTTGGACACTTGACTGGCCGGCATGTGTTTCACTTCGTTCCTATGTCTGTCCCTTCGGGGAAATTTCACGCGATGATATTCGGAGTCCTGCCTAGCCCGCTACAGCCCGGGATACCGGAGTCCTGTTAGCCCAGTGCTACAGCCCGAATTCATACGTTGATGACCGACATGCTCGATGTGATTCATGTATGCCTGTCCCCATGGGTTAGTGCCACTTTGGGTTCACGACTAGCCATGTCGGCCCGGGTTCTTTGTCATGTGGATGCTAGCGACACTATCATATACGTGAGCAAAAGGCTAAACGGTCCCGGCCATGGTAAGGCGACACCGTGGGAATACCGTGCGTGAGGCCGCAAAGTGATATGAAGTGTTACCGCCAGGTCGATGTGACTTGGAATCGGGTCCCGACAGCGCTGGCATCGAGAGCAGGGCTGCTTGTAGGTTCGCTAAACCAAACTGGTCGATGTTGAGTCTAGAAATGCTTTAGTTATATGTAGGGAATTGATTGTGGAGGAACGAAGGCTCTTTTACTCCTTTACCTTATGCCCTCTCGATCCGAGTCATCCTCTTCTCATTCTACGTGGATATAGGACTAGGCTCCCTTCTCTCTATCAGGTTCACGTGTTACTAATCCGTAGTAAGTTATAGGATTGTTGGTTACATCCTCAGTTCAGTTTCTACTACTTTTTAGTATGCTATCAGTTGAACCGGAACCTTGATATGATGTTATTGAGTGGTTTTGCAATCCGATTATGAATGTCTCAAATCTGATTTTGAGCATTTACAGATGTTATGCTGCCCGATTTTCCCTAGAAATTCTAATGTCTTTGCATTGTGGTTGTGCTTTCAGATGGCCACCCATCCCCAGAACCAAGTGGTTCGTCTGACCCGTTGCATTGGTGTGTGTGGTCACACGGCAATGTTGGTTCGGGTGATGGTCGAGACCGGTTACCGATGGTATCCTGAATATACCGCCGAGGAGCAGTTTAGGATTTTAATCAAAGCCAATATCGTGCACGGTCAGATATATCCATCTTATCCCGAGCTACCGAACCGCTCCACCGTTCTTATGGACTTGGGATCACTATTGGGATGTCCGCAAGATGCAGCCTATTCAATGATGACTATTATTCGAGCTGAATTGCTTTGTCGGCAACACCGATTTCCGCTACATGCCAAGATCCTCCCTCGGGCGCATGGCTACCTTCGTGGTATGTACAGCGATGCATCCCATGAGGACTCACCTTCGCACTACTACGGAGATGCTGGAAGACAAGGACCGTGAAAACCGGACTTGCGATGGAGCTCTTTAATGCCCGCTCGATCACTAGGCTACTCGACTCGGTTTGCACCGCCGTGCAAGCCGGATACATGGAAATGAGGGACTTGTACCTGTGCGGGCTGGTCTGCCAGACTTTATGGAGTGGCGGAGGTAGGAGGCATCACCTCCTCGTGGGCCTCGCTCGCCGTTTGTGGGACCACGGCCACATCCGAAGTCCCTATGGTCCGCAAGCTCCACAGATCGCCTGCTTCCGGATGATCATGTTCCACTTCCGTGCTTGGGTGGTGACTTTTATGAGGACTACTATGGAGCTGTCTCGAGTTAGTAGTAGTATCCCTAGTATTGAATAGTTGTATTTCCACCGCCCTGCGTGACTTGTGGAATATGACTTAGTGTGTATCATTCCAAAGTGTAGAAAATAATGTATAGGAGTTTGGAATGCTTCCGATGAGATGTAACGCCTTTCACTATAGTTGTACTCCGTCGGGCTTGTACTAAACTATGAATGGTGTGTATGACCGTTGGTATATATATGGCAGTTTTTATATTACCATGTCATACGGATGAACATCTCTGCATTCCGTGTTATCCATTACATTCCGCACTTCCTTACTAAATTCTGCCATCCTGGTTTAAACCGTTGTTTTGTTTCCTAGGATGGTCAACACCCGCAACAATCCTGCTGCTCCGGAGCAAGGAGAAGCCAGCGCAGCTAGGAATGCAAATCTGCCTCAACCGCCATCTTTGGCCGAGGTTATGTTGGAGGCGGAACGCAACAAGCGTGAGACCAATCGCTTGCTGGAGCGGATTGAGCAAAACACCGCACGCCAGCTAAGAAATGATCCGTGTCACCAATGACTTTGTCAAGCTGTATCCACCGGGTTCAAATATTCCGCTGAGCCTCTCGACGCGATGATTGGCTTCGCAAAGATCACCCACAAGCTACGCTCGCCAACGTGGCTGAAGCTGATAAGGTTACTTTTGCCGCTTATCACCTCAAGGCCCCGCTAGCCTTTGGTGGAGAATTATGAGGCTATGCGTCCGTTGGACAAATTACTACTTGGGCTGAATTCAGTGCTGCTTCGTGAGCATCACATCCCGGAAGGTCTCATGGATCGTAAGAGGGAGGAATTTCGCAATTTCACCTGTGGTAGGCTGACTGTGGATACTTACGTACCGTGAGTTTGGGAATTTAGCACGTTATGCTCCTCAAGAGGTTTCTACCGACGCCAAGAAGGTGCAAGGTTCCGCAAGGGACTTAGCCCCGAGCTTCGCCGTGATCTTCGCTCGCACGAGTGCACTTCCTTTCAGAAGTTAGTCAACAAGGCTATCGCTGAAACCGGACACCGACTTTGAAGCTTCACGCAGCACTCCGTGATTCTGGTTCTTCATCCGCTCGATCTCGAAGCGCCGGGTTTGGATTCCAAACACTACTCGCCACCCAGTTCACTCCGAGGCTATCCTTTGAGGCGCCGCCCAACCAGCAGTATGTACCGCCTAAGACTTATGGTGGCCCCGCTGCTAATGCTGCTCCACGCCCAATATGATAACTTGCTTCAAGTGGAGAGACGGGCCACTACATCCGTGAGTGTCCCTGCAACAACCCCACCAGGTCGGAAAGTCTATTGGCCGTGGTAAGCCAGCAGAAAGGTGCTCTATGTTAAACCAGCCGCCACCGCTCGTGGCCACGCCAACTATGTTTCAGCCGAGGAAACCTATGAGGATCCCAACGCCGTTCTCGACGCTCCTTGTTAATTGTCATCCGACAACCGTTCTTTTTGATACCGAGCATCTCATTCATTTATTTCTCGAGAGCTATGCTCGATTGCACAACACCACATTCTCGTGACATGCACACCTCCATGGAAATTCAGACCCTCGGTTCTAGATGGCAAACCTCTATAATAAGTCATGGAATGAAATTCTTGTCGATGATTAGTCTTTCTTGCATCTTTAATAGCTCTCAAGTCCTCGGACATAAACATCATCTTGGGTATGGACCGGATGTCAGCCCATTATGCTAAGATTGATTGCTCTACTAGAACTGTTCAACTCACCCATCCTTCGGCAAGACAATTAATGTTTTAACCCGAGTGTCAAGCGCCGACTTTACTCTTTAAATGCCAACCCCTTCCGCACCTCAAGATATTCCGTAGTCCGTGATTTTCCGGATGTCTTTCAGAAGAACTGCCAGTGTTCCACCGACAGGATGTAGAGTTCGTGATAGATCTTGTTCCCGGAACCGTCCCAATCTCTAGAAGACCTTATAAGATGGCACCCCTAGAACTAGCCGAACTTAAGAAATAACTCGATGGGTCCTTGCAAAAGGGTTTCATCCGTCCTAGTTTATCTCCATGGGCTTGCCCCGTCCTCTTCGTCAAGAAGAAGGATGGAACGGATCGGATGGTTGTGAATTACCGACCTGTTAATTTGGTCACTATCAAGAACAAGTATCCGCTCCCCAGGATCAACGATCTGTATGATCAACTCGCTGGATCCTCAGTCTTTTCCAAGATGGATTTGAGGTTGGGCTACCATCAAATCAAAATTAAGAACGGGGACATTCCTAAAACGGCCTTTGTTACTCGTTATGGCCAATATGAGTACACCGTCATGTCCTTCGGATTAACCAATGCTCCAGCCACCTTCTCCCGGTTAATGAACTCAATCTTCATGGAGTATTTGGATAAATTCGTCGTGGTATACCTCGATGATATACTCATCTACTCCAAGAATGAGGAAGAACATGCCGAACATCTAAGGCTAGTATTGATGAAACTTCGAGAGCACCGCCTTTATGCCAAATTATCTAAGTGTGAATTCTGGTTACCAGAAGTGACCTATCTAGGCCATGTAATCTCTGGTAAGGGCATTGCTGTCAATCCCGAGCGAAGTTCAAGCCGTCCTTGATCGACTCCACCGAATCGGTCAAGAAAGTTCGAGTTTCGGTTTAGTGAGTTATTGCCGCCGCTTCGCCGAGAATTTCTAAAGTTGCTAAACCTCTAACCGAACTCCTCAAGAAAGATAAGAAGTTCGAATGGACGCCAAAGGCGAAGTTCAGCTTTCAGAACTGAAAAGACGCTCGACATCCGCTCCCGCATTTATTCCACCAGATTTTTCTAAGGACTTTATTATCTATTGCGACGCCGCGACAAGGACTAGGTTGCATACTCATGCAAGATCGCATGTGATTGCCTACGCTTGACAGCTAGGCCCACATGAGGATAACTATCCCACACACGATCTAGAGCTTGCAGAAGGGTTCATGCACTCAAAACCTGGCGACATTACCTTCTTGGTAATCGCTATGTAAATCTACACCGATCACCAAAGTCTGAAATACATCTTCACCCAACCGGATTTGAATCTCGTGCAAAGACGTTGGGTCGAAGTTGATTACAGATTACGACTTAGGAATATCTTACACCCTGTGCAAAGCCAATGTCATGGCTGACGCACTAAGTCGCAAATCTTATTGTAACAATCTGATGTTACAACAAAGTCAACTATTTCTCCACAAGGAATTTTGTAAACTTAACCTTCACATTGTTCCTCGAGGACTCCTTTCCACCCTGGTGGTGAAACCTACCCTTATGGATCAGATCATCAAGGCACGTATGTAGATCCGGAATTTCCGCATCAAGAGAAACATCAAGAAAGGAGTCGCAGATTGTTTCTCCATTGATGAACAAGCTGTCGTGTTCTTTGGAGACCGTCTAGTGGTTCCCAAGGTGCGCAACCTGAGGCGATTGATCCTTAAGGAAGCTCATGAATCTCCTCTCACCATTCATCCCGGTAGTACTAAAATGTATCAAGACCTACACCAGAGGTTTTGGTGGACTAGGATGAAGAGAGAAATTGCTCAATACATTGCTAATTGCGACGTCTGTCGTCGAGTTAAAGCAGAACATCAACGGCCTGCCGGTACCCTTCAACCTTTGGCTATTACCGAATGGAAATGGGATAAAATCGGTATGGATTTCATTACCGGGTTTCCCAGGACCAAGAGAGGGAATAATGCTATCTTCGTTGTCATCGATCGTCTTTCCAAAGTAGCCCACTTCCTACCCGTTCGTGAGAGTATAACCGCTAGCCAGCTAGCTGATTTGTACATCTCTAATAGTGTCTCTTCATGGTGTTCCATTGAGATTAACTCAGATCGTGGAAGTCTCTTCACCTCTCAATTTTGGGAAAGTTTCAAATGCTATGGGAACTCGCTCTCCTTTAGCACCACATTCCATCCTCAATCAAGTGGACAAGTAGAACGAGTCAATCAAATCCTAGAGGATATGCTTCGAGCTTCACATCTCTTTCGGCATGAATTGGGAGAAATGCCTTCCATTCGCCGAAGTTCGCTTATAACAATAGTTATCAAGCTAGCTTAGGCAAACCTCCTTTCAAGTTCTTATGGACGGAAATGTCGAACGCCTTAACTGGTCGAAACCGGGAGAGACAACTCTTTGGCCCGGATATTATCCAGAAGCGAAGAGCAGGTTCGCGTTATTCGTGAGAAATTGAAAATAGCCCAATCTCGCCAAAAGAGCCAATATGACCGCAAGCATAAGCCTATGGCTTATGAAATTGGCGAGAAGGCTTACCTTCGGGTTACCTTTGAAGGGAACCCATCGATTCGATATCAAAGGCAAGTTGGCCCTCGTTACATTGGACCCTTTCGCATTCTTGCCAAACGAGGAGAAGTTGCCTACCAATTGAACTACCTCGTGATCTTTCCGAGTCCATGACGTCTTCCACGCTTCCCAACTCAGCGTTGCTTCTCGGATCCTATCCGTGGAGTGGACCACTAAACGCTTGATCTCCAAGATAACGCCACCTATCGAGAATATCCCCGTCAGATTCTTGATCAAGCCGAGCGCACTCACCGACGCCGTAATATCAAGTTTCTAAAGGTTCAATGGTCAAACCATTCCGAGCAAGAAGCAACTTGGGAAAGGGAGGATCGTCTTCGACTTGAGTACCCCACCTTTTTCACAACGGATCCTAAATCTCGGGACGAGATTCTTTTGAGTGGGGGTGATTTGTCACATCCTAGCTAGTCCATGCATTAGTGTGTGCATCATGTTTAAGTTTCATCTGAAATTTGAAATGGGAAGGACAGAACCCCCAGAACCCCTTTTGAATCCAACTAGGGTTTACTAAAATTATTTTCAATGAACCTGAAATGCCCTTCTAAAATGCTCATCACCTTTGCTTTGGTTCAGAGCCTCTGCCAAAAGTGGTGCACAATTTTCCAGGTCATCCTAAGGTTGTTGAATTAAATCATAAGTATTTGAGTTTGGGCATTTAAAATTATATAAAATATTTCAAATGCCCAAATATTCCCAAACTAAATGTTTCATGTTGGAAATATTCCAACTATGGACCAGAGCAGTTTGGTGAATTTTGGAGCTGTTTGAGTATTTTTAAAACTCCACAAAGTTACAGAAAATTAGAAAAAGAAAACAGAATGAAAATCTTACTCGGCGCCACCTAACCGCCCACTGCTGCCCAGCCCAGCTGCCGCCAATGAGCTGCTTGGCTTGGCCAGCAGCAGCAGCAGTGCTCGGCGGCGAGCACCGCATGCACGCCACGCACTGGTCGCCGCCCGCGCTCCCTCACCGAGCCGCGACGCAAGCGCCTAATCTCTCTCCCCGAACCCCTGACACCTCTCTTCCTCCCCAGCTCCTCCCCTCAAGGCCTCGCCATGGCCGACGCCACTGCAGCCACGCTGTCGCCAGAGTCGCGCCTCGCCGACCATGCTCCGCCTCGCCAGGTCTAGGAGCTCCGCCACCCTCTTCTTCGCCGAGCTAGCCGAGCCCCGAAGGCCGCAGTAGTCCGGGCCACTACACCAACCTCGCGACCCCCCCGCCGCCAGAGATCCCTTCAATGCCGCCGTCGATCAGCCCGTCCCCGACCGCACCGAAAGTGCTTCCCGAGTGCCCCGTGAGCCTAGCTACCTTCCCTCCTTTCCTTTCTTGCTCCCGAAGCTATGTAGTGACCGCACGGAGCTCAACCAGACTTGCCGCCATGGAGCTCGTCGCCGACGCCCTCCCGCCATCCACCGCCATCCTCGGTGTCTAACGACTCACCGCCTCACGAGGGTCTAACCCACTACTCCCCGCACCTCATCACAAGACCGTAGCTCGAGTTCGCTTCACTCAACTCCGGCTGCCGCCTATATCGTCGCCGGCGCCGATTCCGGCCGCCCCGACCCCAACTAACTCTACCAAGAGCTGCGGCTTGTCCCCAACTCCACCTAGATGCCTCCCGAGGCCCATTTGGTTGCCGGAACAGCCAAAACCACTTCCGCCAGCGGCTGGGCTCGCCAAGGCTAAACGCCGTGCAGCCGATTTTGACTTTGACCATGGTGGGCCCTGTTGACTCTGTTGAGTCTATGATGTGGGGCCCAGCCCGTTAACTAATCAGGTTTAGTTTTAATTAATATTTTGCTAAACTAATTATGCCGACATGCGGGACCCATCATCAGTTTGACCTGGACGCCCCGCTGACTATGACATCATCCTCGACGATTGTCGACGCAAAGAAATGAATTATCGATTTATTCCATTATAGGAAATTCCGAATATAGTTCAAACTTCAAAATTCATAGAAAATAATCAGAACTCCAAATGCAAAGATTTATATATGAAAATGATCGAAAAATCCATTATATCCATTGGTACAGGTTTCATGCATGATAAAACAACTTAACCTTGCTGTTTAAGCAGAATAAGATATTACACCTTTAGGGCTATTTTAATGAGCTAGCATTTGAATCTTTGATTCAAATGAGTTCATCCTTTTGTTCCAGCTTGCATTAGGCCAACACACATCCATATTGCCATGTCATAGCATGCATCATATTGTTGCATATTTCCATGTGTGTTTATTTTCGTGTGTCTTTCGTGATAGGTTACGCCCGAGGATAATCCCAGTATCCGCCTCAAGGGCAGATCCTACCACCACTCCATCGTGCAAGCAACCCATTGATCATTCCGATACAAACCCATGTTCTCGCTTCGCTCTTGTTTATTGCACTAAGACAACGCGATTCAAACTGTTGTGTGCTGCGGTAGTTGAACCCACTTCCTTTGCATGACTGTCATTGCCACAAGAATTAGATGAAACCCACTAGTATGTGTAGGAGTTGATTGAGCCATGTTTGTGATTTCTACCATGCTATGCTTGCTATGCTTAGAGTTGTGTCGTCGGCTCATCGAATGATGAACTGGAGTGAAAGGTTGTGTCGATTCGAGAGTGAAAGTGTTGAACACGTTTTGGTAAAGGTATCGATGAGAGGCCATGTAGGAGTACATGGTGGGTTGTTTCATTGAAGCCGCCCCTAAGAACTGAGTTCTGATTTGTGATCCATGAAACAGTTACTACCACGCATTGGGCCCAAACCAATGGACCCTCTCGCTTAACCACCCTTGTTCCCATCCGGAGTTGCAAGTAGTTTCGTGTTTGTAGCTTGTCGAGGGCCGCACGCAACGCTGACCTTAGGGGTGGGTTGTGTGGCGGTAGGCACGTGGTCTGTGGACCGAGTGCCGCTTGGTATCTCGGGAACCCTGCACACATCGCTCGGGGCAGATGAGAAACCTTGGCCGACTCCTGCGGATGGAACCTGAATAGGCAATAAACCTGGACTAGGGACTTGTGTGTTTAGGTAGGTGTGGCCGACACCCACGCTGGGCTTCCGCTGAAGGTTGCCGAGTACATGTCGTAAACGGCGGTAAGTGGTGAGAGCGTGTGAAGAAGTACACCCCGCAGGTTAATATGATCTATTCAATAGCCGTGTCCACGGAGAAGGACTTGGATTACCTATATCAGTTCATAGACAAGTAAATGGATACTACTAAAAGCCTCAAGATAAGTGTGAGTGCCACGGATGGCCCTCTCGTGGGTTGACGAGAGAGGATCCACGGTGGAGTATTGTGATGGTGATTAGTGGACTCGTGTGCGACAAATGCTTTTCAAGTGGTGTCACATAGGATAGCCTAGCCAAGAGTCAAAGCTGGTTTGCTGCAAATAACTCTACCACCTTCTTGAGAATGTGCATGTATGATAGGATTCTGTGGTAAGACTTGCTGAGTACCTCCGTACTCATGTTTGCTTAATTAATGTTTTCACACGACAACACTGCCCCCTCCAATGGGTTCTATGTAGACCTTGACATCGACGAGTGAACTAGCCACCCAGGTGGTGATCCAAGGCTTGTGAAGGGCCACTGTAGATAGAAGGGCTTCAACCAGCTTTCTTTCTTTCTAGAGTTTGTACTCAGACTAGTTTGCTTCCGCATGTGCTTGTATGTTTGTATGACTTGAGTGTTGGGTCATGTGACCCCTATCTGTTTGGATATGTTATGTATGGCTCCTCGGAGCCTCTTAAATAAAGTACTTTGAGTTGTAGAGTTTTGTTGTGATGCCTTGTTGTATGTACTCATATCGGGCATATTATGGTATGATTGAAATGCTTGGTATGAGTGGGATCCGACAAACTAGTTGTTTATCCTTGGCAGCCTCTCATATGGGGAAATGTAGTCTCGTGCTTCTAAGCGATAGTAGTCCGCTACAGCCCGGTTCACCGGAGTCCTACTAGCAAAGCACTACTGCTTGGACAGTTAACTGGCCGGCATGTGTTTCACTTCGTTCCTATGTCTGTCCCTTCGGGGAAATGTCACGCGGTGATATTCGGAGTCCTGCCTAGCCCGCTACAGCCCGGGATACCGGAGTCCTGTTAGCCCAGTGCTACAGCCCGAATTCATACGTTGATGACCGACATGCTCGATGTGATTCATGTATGCTTGTCCCCATGGGTTAGTGCCGCTTTGGGTTCACGACTAGCCATGTCGGCCCGGGTTCTTTGTCATGTGGATGCTAGCGACACTATCATATACGTGAGCCAAAAGGCGCAAACGGTCCCGGGCCATGGTAAGGCGACACCTGTGGGAATACCGTGCGTGAGGCCGCAAAGTGATATGAAGTGTTGGCGGCTAGGTCGATGTGACTTGGAATCGGGGTCCTGACAATATGGCAATTTTGCAAAAAGATACCCACACCCCTCTCCGTATTTGCAAATAAGGCATTCCCTCGTTCATCCTTTTCTCCCACAAGATAAACTTCTCATACAAATGCATCTTGATGTTCCGCGCAACGCATGGGCTTCTTGCTAGTAGGGAGAAGGAGTTTGTGTGACACATATCTAGCTATATTAAGGGATAGGTAGATAGCATATGTGTGAGAGACATTATTATACTTTGAGACATTAGTGGCTGTGGTGGGCGGAATTAAAGGGTTGGGCATGTTAGACATAGAGAGCGTGTGTGTTTCTGTGTGAGAGACTTGTAGGACGGGGTAGAAAGACGAATTTAACCCTGACGGAGGGCGGGAAATAAATGAAGTGCTTGTGTGTGATTCTGATGCCCACAGGGAAATAAGATATGTATGCGTGTGAGAGAGACTGCACAATTCATTCACGTATCACTATCAGGCAATCGTGGACGTGCATCGCTTGAACATAAGTCAATATCTACTTCGTATCCTGGCCAAAGGTACAATATCAATTCAACGCTATAAAGATTGGACACTCACATATCACATTTTTTCTATTTAAATAAACCTTTTCAGTTGTGCATGCCAAAGTTAGAGTGATGTTTCTTCAAACAACCAATGTAGCTATCATGTACATGCACCATTATTACTCTTGCATTCAAATTCATTAGTCTTGGATGATTTAAGTTTCTATTTTGAAGTAATATATGTAATATTCATATATGAATTCAACGGGTATGCAATTTATGAAATGGAGGCTATGTAATCATATGAGGTAACACTTTTAAGTAGCTAACTACAATATCCATTTCTTTTTGTGCGCCTCTACACTAATACGTCAATGCATTATGTTTAAAGTAAATAACCAATGGCACTAAATTATCTATTTACACGAGAAATACATAGGCTGAGCGTTTGATCCCCATTTTGTGAACGCGCCACTACACCTGTACGTTTGGTCGCGCCGGTGTTAACGTCCAAGTTATCGGTGCATCATCCCGAGTTATTGTCTTTTTTTCTGGGGTGGACTTCACACCAGTTATTAACTACTGACGCGAGCCCCGTGTACACAGTCTAGTATGACCTTCTAAAATTTCCCGCGGGCGGCAAAATCTCCCGCCTCCTTCTAAAATTTCCGCCACCTTAGTCTTTAGCATGCGAAATCCCCCTTTTGTCCTTGGTGCAGGGAGACCAACAGTTACAATACCGTCCTCATCTACATGATAGGTCGGGGCTACTTTGGTAACTTCCGGTTCCCCCCACTACACGGCACCCCCATTTCCTCTCCCCCTCCCGCAAAAATGACTAACTCCAAAGCACCAGAGCATCTTACATCACGCCATCTGTACTTCATCGCCCTTTCTCCCCTTCCCTCTCGAAACCCTAGACTCCTCATCCACCGGCGTACCATAGCCCATTCATCGCCAAAAGGCCCACCTCGCCGGATCTTCTTCTGCGGCCGCATCTAACCCTCCCACCTCCCCTAGAAACAAGTAGACTGCTCATCCACCACTGTACCACAGCCCATTCAGTGTCGGCCTTGTCCACGGCGCCGGATCTGCTTCGCCGGTACTCTCGTCAACTGTCGCGCATCTGCAGCGGCTCATTCGTACTCCCCATCGGAGACGCTTTTTCCACACCCCACGGAGCCGCCCCACCGATGCCCCCGTCGACGGCCTCTGATCCTCTTCGCCGACACCTTCCTCAACCCTACGAGATCCGCTTCACCGTCACCTTCCTCAACCCTACCGGAGCCGCTTCGCCGACACCATTGTCAATCCTACCGGAGTAGCTTCGCCTATACCATTCTCAACCCTACCGGGGCCGCTTTGCCAACTCACAAGTCCACGGCCTCAGATACGCTTCCTCACACCCTCATCCAACCTATCGGAGCAGCTTCTGACGCCTCGTCCACGACCGCAGATCCGCATCGTCAACACCACCCTTAACCCAACCACCGGAGCAGCTTCTGACGCCCCGTCCACGGCCGCAGATCCGCATCGTCGACACCATCCTTAACCCAACCATCGGAGCAGCTTCGACGCCCGCCCATGGTCAGCAGATCCTCGCCGTCGACACCATCCTTAACCCAACCACCGGAGTAGCTTCACCCACGCCTCGCCCACGGCCACAGATCCGCTTCGCCCACACCGTAGTCCACCCTACCGAGCCGCTCCACAAACACCCTACTCGACGATTCTAGATCTCCTTATCGACCCCGACAGCCAGCAGAAGGCCATCACCTCGATGTCTTTAACCTGATTCCCACTGCTCGAGAGATGCCAAGCACCCGCCATGGCCTAGGTACTTGCCACCTTTAAACCCATCCAAAGATCACCGCCCGATGTACTTCAAATATACTAACCGTCGTTGTTACTGTTATGCAGTGGCAAAACTACAAGGATGATGTTTCTTCTAGATCTAATAGCTTTGCCAACTAAGATCCTGGACCGAGGCATTGCTATGATCTTGTAAGTCTCTCTCTCTCTCTTGTATTGTTCTGGCTCGCCAAAGATGCTTTGCTAGGATTTTCACCAGTGATCCCTTTGTGCATAATGATTTCTACCGCTGGCTGCTAAATTACTAAATTAGATATGTAGATGTCATACATGATACTACCTCGCACTCCGCTCCTAAATATAAGTCTTTCTATAGATTCCACTATAGGCTACATACGGAGCAAAATGAGTGAATCTACACTCTAAAATGCATCTATATACATCTGTATGTGGTCCATATCGAATCTCTACATAGACATATATTTCGAACAGGCAAGACATTACACAAAATCGTAGGTGGCATGTAGGAATTCCAAAGGCACTACATTAGGCTCCCTTAGAGTGCCTGCTATTCCAAAGATACGTAATCATGGCTAGTTTATGGTACGCACACAATCGTTAATTGGTGGTTTAAATATGCAAGGGATATGCAATGTAGTATCATGTAGAGATGTCTCAAATTAGCGTGTCAACTTGTAGATAGGGTTACACAATGAAAAAGTACAAGATGTATGTGGCAATTTCATGGAACATCGCAAAAAAGGAGAGGCAGCGGTGAGCCTATACAAGTGTGTTATGGTACGTCACTCCTCAATTGCAATCATCGTGACATGTTATTTGTATGCCAGTTCTATTAGCCAAGTTTCTTAGGGACAGTTATTACGAGTTATCCTAAGAAAATAAGCACATGTGAATATAAGCTCCATGTAATAAGCCAACCAGTTCTTTTCATTATGCTTTCAGCTTATCTTTGGTATGATCGGTGGAAAGTCTAGATTGCATTATATATTTTTCATTTTGCTGCCCATATGGAAATTAATTTGACTTGCAAACATCACAAATTGAACCCGTGCAAGAATTAATATGATAGGAAAACAGACCATCACTATTTGCTCAAAATGCAAATACAAAGATACCATCTACTTGGCACAATCTACTTTGGTCAATGTTTTCCATAGAGATCCCATTGCCTAATTTAAACGAAGAACGATGACCCACATTTAAATGAAGAACAATTATTTACTGAAATTGATGGTCCAAGTGGCTGGTTATTATCGATAGCAGCACCACCGAAAGCATCATATAGCAGCAGCAGAGCTCATAGCAACTCATCATACAAAGCAGCAGATCTGCAATTCATTATATACCAGCAGCAGCTCATAGCAAGTCATCATATAGCAGCAGCAGGAGCAGCTCATAGCACCATCATATAGCAGCAGCAGGAGCAGCTCATAGCATTCATCATATAGCAGCAGCAGGAGCAGCTTGTAGCAACTCATCATATAGCAGCAGCAGCAGCTCATAGCAATTCATCATATAGCAGCAGCAGCTCATAGCCACTCATCATACAAACAGCAGCAGCCATAGCAATTCATCATATAGCAGCAGCAGGAGCAGCTCATAGCAATGCATCATATAGCAGCAGCAAGCAGCTCATAGCAATTCATCGATAGTGGATCGAATGAAAATTTGGAAAAAATCAGAGGAGATCCTCACCTTGTTGGATGAGCTCATCCTTCAACAAAGACCTCAAGGCCATGGCCGGGAGGAGGAAAGGGGAATAAGGTGCCTTCTACCGCAGTGTGGCATCACCAGAGTTGTGCAGCAGCCACGGAGTAGTGCTGGATTTAACCACAATGGAGCAGCTGCTCGAGACCATTAGAATGAGGGGCGGCGCTAGAGGGAGGAGCAGCTAGGGAGATTTGCCCCTACCCGCCGGCCATGTAGCCTAGCTGGACATAGCATCATCGAGGACTAGGCCAGATGGGACCAGTGGCGATGGCTCGCTGGAGGCCCTAGTGCTGCAGGCAGGGGATCGACGTAGAGGGAAAGGGGAGAGGAGATGCAAGCAGGCAGGGCAATGAATGCTTGCGTGTTTTTTTTACTTGAGGGTCCGGTGTGACACGGGTGTCAGTAGTTGCATTTTGAGTATAATATAGGCGCACAACAGAGTCATTTCACTATTCCCTTCCTTCAATTTTAGTGAGGTTCTACCCAAACACCCCCTCCAAAGCGAAATTAGTTAAGCCCAAGCCCATAACTCAAAATGACTTCTTTACATCTTTTATGGCTTATTTTGACAATGCCCTGAAAAGGCGGAATCGAACTGGCCCTTAACCTGCAATTCAATTGTGAGTGAAATGATGAATCACTCCTGCCTGCTATCTATACATTTAGGCATCATCATACATGGCATAACCTAATACATGTGCATTCCATTGTAGAATCTGGAATATGCAATGTTTATGTTAGTTCATACGTTGCACATGATGTTTAAATGCCCCTTAAATCTGGTCAGTCAAGTGATGGTCTTTAAGCCTCCTTCTTTGCTTCTTTTCTTGATGTGTAAGCTTTGCTCACACATCTGTTCAATTGCTTGTTTGCATCAGCCAGCCATACTAGGACTGTTTGCTTTGATTACTTGTTGTTGTTGACCTAACACTCTAACAGAGCTTGACAACAATTTAAACACTAAGGGCTGCTGTAGTGGGGCCTTGTCCAACTCATAGGTGACATAAAGGTTTGGCTGTACACTACAGTAGGCTCTCCAAGTGTACTTGGAGATCCAGTTCGAAGGTATGCCTAGTTTTTACATAGTGCACACATAGTAAATTCTCATTTCATTGTGTGCAAGTGCAAGAGATGCGGCATGTTTCATTATGTGGTGTTGTTTTGTTATAATCTCATCCTTTTGTGTTCACAGACTGGAAAGTATGCATATTTATCTTCCAAGGAGACGAGCAACTAGTTGGTGTCACCTTGCAGAGGGGGTGCAATGAAGATAAGATTGAGGATTTCCAAGTATAGGATGTTAGGAAGGAGCCTTGCAAGAGAAGTAGGAGCTGCATTGAGCCTCTTCAACCTGCTAAGGTAAGTCACTGTATGCAACTCAACAGTTCAATTCCTTGTTTGTTTCATGCATAGTTAATTTTCTCTTTTCAATTGCTTTATTTGTCCTCAGTTAATGAGATGCCCAAATAATCATGCCTGATGTTCGGTACTTGTATCACTATTAGTTGACATAATTCAAGGCCTTACCATTTAATTACTCTGCCGAAGTGTGCCTGAAGCTTCAAGTCTATTAACCAACTATTTATGGCATGAGGCTCACAATCTAGTTTATACTACGCTAATGATTGCATAGTTTTGCCTGCTGTAGTATGTTTGTATGAAACCCTCTGCTGTTCATTATGCTCCCTAAGACTTTAAGTGAGGTACATAATGGCCAACTACTTGCTTACTTATACGCAATGTGATGTCTAAATTTGTAACTTGTCTGTGTTTTTGATTGGGCCCCAACCTCTTGCTCCTCTGGTGATCTAAGAGGGATTTCTGTATGCAGGCTGCACATACTATCTTTTTTATAATTTTTAAAATATCACCTTCTTATGCTTCATGACGTGTAGCATTTTTTTGTGAAAGTGACCTGTAACATTATTGTTAGTCCTGTTTTGCCATGTAGTACAAAATAGTGTCCTGTTCGCTTCACTGTTGTAACTATATTTTTGCCCTAGTCATGTGTACTTACAGAAACATTTTAGGATAAAGTGACATCAACACAAAAATATGTGAGCAGTGCGGCATGGCCGTTACCGAATGATTATGGATTGGAATTGGAATGTGTTGATGTTCTCGAGCATCAACTAGAGGTGGCAAGACAACGTGTACATGATTGTCAACGATAATCAACAAGTTGAGACTGGACATGCAGGTATTAGATGCAAGAGTCAAAAAAATGAAACAAGACACGGAGGTAACCATGAAGGAATTGGAGACTTTGCAGACTGAAATTTGTGCTATCTGAATCTGGCCAATCCTATTTTCTGAAGTGATTATAGTTCAAATGGAGTTAAGTTGATGCGCATCCATGATGTATGAGCTGTATTTGCCCAGTGTATGTAATTTGCTGTTTGTGTATGCTTTATTATCACCTGTGTCGAACCATAATGCCCAGCGGGTATAATCGGCTGTAATTTCTTTATTGTATAGTGTAGGATTATTCTACCTTTCTATGCCTTGATCTCTTTGTTGTATAGTGTATGCTTTTTAGAGGTGATAGTATTGAGTAGGCTAATTCTTTGAATATGCTATATCGTTCAAACGGGGCCCAACTCTCCCGACCATGGCCCTTCACGGGCCGTCGGATCCATGGGCCTTCTATGTCTCGTAGGATCCATGGGCCTTCTACGTCTCGTAGGATCCATGGGCCTTCTACGCCTCGTAGGATCCATGGGCTTTCTACGCCACGTAGGATCCATGGGCCGACTCATTTATGGGTCTTGTGCGGGCCTTTAATGGGCCGTGAGACGGCCTATAATGGAAATCGACGCTTTATGGGCTGACCATAACGGGCGTTAATAGGCCGTATTTGGTGATGCTATGAAAATGGCCCAACAGACTAACGGACCACAAACGGGCCGACTATAACGACGGGCTGAATTTGGCCCACAAGCAGAAAATGACAGTAACGGCCCGTAAGTAACCGAATGCTGCAAATGAGCCCAAGAATAAATGGGCCCTCAGAAGGCCGAAAGTTAACTTGGGTTGGAAACGGCCCAACGGAATAACGGCCCGTTAATGGGTATAAAGTGTTACATTGTTCATTATGGGCCAGTTTCACCGTGGACCGTTAATGGGTGTAAAGTAATACACTGTTCATTACGGGCTAGTTTCAGCACGGGCCGCTAATGGGCCAAGAGTTACAAAGGGCCTCATATGGGCCGAAAGACGTCATGGGCCATACATGGGCCAGAAGTGAAAGCGGGCTGGAATCATATTGGATGGCCCATATGACGCTACTGGGCCTAATTCGCATAGGGCGTAACGGGCCTTGGGTTAGCGGGCTGCAAAAGGGCTATATGCTAACAGGCCGTTAACAGGCTTTCCATGGGCCGGCCCGCCAGCTTTTGACAAGTCAAACGGGCCGACCTTTTCACAGGAATGGGCCACTGTTGGGCCGTGCCACGTGTCGACGTATCATAGGCGCTTCTTACGTCCAAAGGAGTGGATGACATCTGTCCCAATGATGAGCCGACACGTGTTTCCTCCAGCCAATGATGATTTTACACATGGAAAATCCCCATTGGTTGGGGCTGTTAACAGGTTATCGGATCCAAAACCCGACCCGATAGCTTAACAGTGTTCCGTTATGGTGGATGCCACGTGTCGGTCACCCTTGACGAAAGCACTTCTGTGACGCGCGATTTATCGTCATGGAAGTGGACACTTCCGTGATGATAATTTTGGTAATGTCACAGAACACTTCTACGACAGAACAGGTATGACTATCTTGATTCTGTCATAAAATCATCATGGATGTACATGCATGACAAAAAACGTGACCTACTGTGACAAACACATATCATCACGGAAGTTTATTTTTTTTGTAGTGCCTGCTTGGTGTATAACTTCTTTGGTAGCACCCACTTCATCTTCTGGGACGTGATGTGTAGCAAAAACTGAAGGTGGATCGGCAGGAGCACGCGCGGCTGATGCAGAAGGTCGAGCACTCGACAACGGTATGGTGAGAGAAACGGAAGTCCGATTGGTGTCACCAGCATCCTGAACTGCTGGTTCCGCCACTGGCATCAACTGAGGTGTCTTGCCAGCGGACATTTTCCTGTTTCTTCTCCCCAAGGGCCTCTGCGGCTCGTCATCATCATCGTCAAGGAGGTCAATAACGTTGAGAACTACAAAAAGTTCAGTCACCAACATTTTATCGCCCGATCGGATATATCATAGTTCAGTCGATAAAAGGACGACAGAATAACAAAGATTGTACCCGGATTGGAGGTGACCATGTCTTCCATTTCCTCATCCTCGTTTCTATAAGCTGAAGTCCCAGAGGTAGCGGCACTGCCAATTTCAAGGTTCATTCGATCAAACCAAAGGAAAGATAAACAGCGCAGAGCGTCGAGTAAAAGCGAAAGAAGAACACTTACGCAGAGGCAATGGGAATGTCAATCTTGATTTTTGGTAGCGCCTTCCGAGTCTTTTGCGCGACAACCTTGGTCTGCTTTGGGGCCTTCTCAGTTGGTGCTGGAGAGGATGTCCGAGGATGCTTTGACAATTGCCCAGTCGGAACGATCGCCTTGTCACGGGCACTCACTAGATCTTGAGCAAGCGTGGATCGCCTTTCCCTGCGGGGAGGAGAGTCGACCTCTTCTTCGTCACTCGAGTCGTCGCTCTCCCCATCTCCCTCTCCGTCAGAATGCCATTCTCCGCTTTTGCCTCCGCTTGCCTCGCCCTCCGGATCCTGCTCCTTCTCTCCGGGGCATCGAGTACATTTCGGTAAGTGTCTGGAAGAAGACAAGCTGGACAAAGTCAGTCGGTAAAAGCATAAACAACTGTGCGAATAAATCAATATTACAGTCAGAAATTCAGAATTGGACCTTGTCTGGTTCGTAAGATTGGTCGAGTGGAGGAATTCTCCTGGCTCCCCTGGGGTTGTCTTTGTTTCCTGTGATACTCATCAGCCAGCCCTCCAACGTGGTCTCGTCGACCTCCTCCGGATGAGTCCGAGTGGTGTCATCACTGCCCGAATACATCCACATCGGGTGGTCACGAGCTTGAAGCGGTTGGATGCATCGCCGAAGGAAAACCTCCAGCAAATCCATACCAGTCACCCCATCATGGACAAGTTGAACTACTCGAACGACCAGCACCTTGACTTGTGCCTTCTCCTCCGGGATCACCTTCAAAGGGGAGGGTTTCCCCACTCGGGCCAAAGAAAAAGGGGGACGTCCAGTCGACTGCCCTGGAGTCGGCTGGTCTTTGCAGTAGAACCAGGTCGACTGCCACCCACGGACTGAGTCAGGAAGAATCATGGCTGGAAAAGAACTTCTGCCCCTCATTTGAATCCGAAGGCCCCCGCACATTTGGATCACATGCATCCTTTCATCACTCGGATTTTCCTTTTTGACCGACTGGGAGCGGCATGTAAAGATGTGCTTGAAGAGGCCCCAGTGGGGTCGGCAGCCCAAGAAATTCTCACACAAAGACACAAAGGCAGCAAGGTACACAATGGTGTTTGGGGTGAAATGGTGGAGTTGCGCCCCGAAAAAATTCAAGAAACCTCGGAAGAAAGGGTGAGGAGGCAAGGAGAACCCGCGGTCAATGTGAGTGGCGAGGAGGACACACTCACCCTCACGCGGCTGCGGCTCGGTCTCGTTCCCCGGGAGCCGCGCCGATTCGTGGGGAATCAGTCCCCCTTCGACCAGGTCGTCGATGTCGTCCGGGCTGATCGCCAGCGAATCCAGTTGCCCTGGATCCAGCCCGGCGGCAGGCCAGACCTCGAGGAAGATCCACCCCGGCTGGACTTCTTCCCCTTCGCCTTCGCCGTCGCCTTCTTCGCGTGCTCGAGAGCCACCGTCTTCTCTTTCCCCATCACCGCAAATGGATCTTGAATGGAATGGCGGCACTAGGGCGAAAGCAAGCGCAGCGGAGAACTCTGAGGAAGAAGAAGAAAAATGAGAGCGCACTGTTCAAAAGCCCTGGCCCGGTGCCTTATATGATGTTACTTCCGAGTGACTGACTTGTAGGCCCACGCAATCTTATCCAATCCCGCAACAGTCGCGCGCGCGATACGTGGCAAAAAAGGCGGCGCGGAAATCAAGGTGGCCCTGCCTAATCTAGCCCGATTACTGCGGCCTCCTCCGCCCCGCGCGCTTCCCAAAATTCGAATCCCGCGAAATCCGCGGACAGCAGAACAACTTCTCCGACGGAATATCTCCTCCGCATCATCACTCGTAGCTCTTCCAGTAAGAGTTCACTCGACAAAAACTAGGAATGGATCAAGGCGACTGAAAAACAAGTTGGTATTGTCACCTCGGTTCATTGATCCAGAACAAGATATACTCGTAGCACGAAAAATGAGTCTGAAGTGTTCTCAACTCCTTCCCCACTCAAAACCTGATCCATTCGGGGGCTAATGATGAAGCTATGTACCTAGGGTAGGGTCATGGACCTGTCCACGATACCCTCCCCAAGGACATCTCTCAAGAAACCAGAAGCATTTGAGGAAGAATCATCATCCACTCAACCACGAAGCTATGTCCCACTCGGCAGTCTTGAAGTCACTCGACCGTGAAGATTATCACTCGACTACCAGAAGATATAGAGCCACTCTACACTACAACGGTCGGGAATTAAGTCAGCTTTATGATCATTATGTATCTTTATTACTGGCGTTACCAGTAACGCCCTTTCTTAATGTACCTTAAAACCCTATGTAATTGAGGGCCAGAGGGGTCTGGCAAACTCTATATAAGCCACCCCCCTGCTCAGTGACAAGGGTTCGCACCCCCTCCGTATAATTCACACCCTCCGTGTAACTCACACGCGTATAATTCAGTCGACCGCCTCCGGGCTCCGAGACGTAGGGTTGTTACTTCCTCCGAGAAGCGCCTGAACTCGTAAAACTTGCGTGTACAACTCCTCCATAGCTAAGATCTTGCCTGTACATACCTACCCCCCATTCTACTGTTAGACTTAGAACCACGACATCCAGCTCTGGCTCGCGGCCTGCCCCGTGCACGTCACCTCACTTCAGGAAACAAACGTGATTATGAGTTATATTCTCCTCTCGGACGAACCCGCAGGAATATCCGGAGCTTAACTACGGGCAGCCCCGCCAGCCGTCTGTTTTTCATGCAATTTGCTTGCATGTTAAAGGAGGGCTCCTAAGCATCGCGCCTCCGGAGCTCCTACTGGCTCTCCAGCCCTCAACCCCTGGACTTGACCACGGCATCACGACCTGGCATACCAGCAGCAGCTGATCCTCGATCGAGGGCCGGCACCAGAGGACGTAGAGCACCTAGATGAGCGGGTAAAAGGGGAGGCCGGTGTGAGCCCTACCTAGAAGCGTCACCACTAAGGCACAATTAGGGGCCACACAAAGGAATCACTACAGGCTTACCAAGATAAGTCAACCATACATATCAGCGTGAACCTCACCGTCCCATATCGACTCTCGCAATCTCCCTCTGGCAATGCCACTCTCCTTTTCGGCCTTCAGGGGGTTGCTTTCACGCCAAAGGGGACCTCTTGAGCATCGCGCCTCAGGAGCTCTTACCAGAACTCGGGGCTGCTCACCTCCTGTCCTTGACCACGGCATCGTGACTTGGCATACCAGCAGCGGCCGAAGCCTCCCAGGGAACTGGGACCTGTCGGTGAAGAGCACTAAGCTACCACGAGAATGAAAAGGAGGAACCGTGACGAAGCGAGATACGTGGCTACAACATCATACTAGGAATGATAACATTGGAGCAAACGCATTAAAGTTTTTACATACCCCCACGGGGCTTGTCACAATTCTGCACAGGGAAACAAAAGAAGAACACCTCGGAGGGCCCCGGCCGCTGGGTATCACCGACGACGCCGAACGGACGCTGCTGCCACGCTCCGGGCGCGGCGAGAGCTCGGTGGCACGTAGCTGTTGTCGCTAGACTTCGGAGAATGCTGGGCTCGGGAGAGTCGCTGGAGTCCAAGAAGTCATCGTTGTTGCTGGAGGAGCAGCCGGCGAGGCCAAGAGCGGATTCGATGCCCTTGGCCGTGCTGCGTGGACTGCTTCTCCCGGAGCAGGAGTCCAGACGCCGGCCCTCCTTGTCGAAGACCTTGAAGAACAGCGTGGAGGCGCCATCGTACTCTAAGTGGATGGAGAGGGCCCCTCTGTACAACCGAAGTGGGCGACCTTGCCCCATCCTCGGGTCATGAAGATGTCGCCCGGGGGGACGACCTCGACCTCTGCCCCTGTGGCTAGGCTGCAACACCCGGCGTGCTGTAGCCATAGCTCAAGCGGCCCTCTCGGCGGCATCTCCTCTTTAAAGAACCTTGGGAACCGGATCCATGTGTGCGGCAGCATTGCCGCCCACACCACGAACACGCGCGAGGTGCCCTCTGCGTGGGTTCACGGGCCGGCTAGCGATGCAACCTCGGACTGTCCACCACGACCTCAGACCACGCAGTGCTGGGCACTGCCACTGTGTCCAGAGCTCTGCGTGCTAGCGTACCGAGGGAGCGGGAAGCTAGGCGGAGGCCACCCGTACCAAGGCCACGTCACCTCCTGCCTTTCGCCGGTGTCGTGAGGGCGGCCGAATCTCTTCTTCGGCAGGAGTGACCCAGGCTCCTCCCGAGGGGTTTTCCCTTCTCCAGCGCGGATAATCTCCTGATCGGCGCCATGGATGCTACACCAAGATGGCGGGACAAGGAAGAAGAAGGAAGAGCGGGCGGCGAGAAGATGGAGATGAGCAAGGGGGCTCTTCCCCTCCCTTCATTTATAGCCAGAGGGAGGCCAACCGCCGGCCTCCATGATCCCACACAATTATGATCTTTCTATGCATGCAGCAGGCTCTTGTCAATTCGAACGGTTGCTGAGGCCGCGTGGGGAAGCGGAGACACCCACGTCCCATCAATCGCCACGTGTCGACCAAGGCCGCAGGCGGTTAGGGCCCACGGTGCTCCGCACTTACCCTTTGGCTTCGCCTCGAAGCCAAGTCCGAGTGTGCCTTGGGCCCGGGGGCAACTGTGGGTGTTCTGGGAACGGGGGTAGCCAGACTTGCCTGCCTGCGGCCCATGGCGTGGCTCCATCAGCGTCTTGGTACGGCCCATCTTTAGCACCAACAACTCAAGATCCTCGCGAGGGGCCAAGCCTCACGAGGCGGATGCCATTATCAAAACTGGCCGATCTCGGGTAGGGGGTCCCAAACTATGCGTCTGGGGATCGAAGGTAACCAGAGGCCGGGGACATGATGTTTACCCAGGTTCGGGCCCTCTTAACGGAGGTAATACCCTACTTCCTGCTTGATTGACTTTGATGAGTATAGGGGTTACAAGAGTTGATCTACCTCGAGATCGTAATGGCTAAACCCCAGATGTCTAGCATGTATCATTGTGATTGCCTCTACAGACTAAACCCTTCGGTTTATATAGACACCTGAGGGGGACCAGGGTTGTACAAAGTCGGTTTACGGAGAAAGGAATTTATGCGACTAGCCGCCAAGCTTGCCATCCACGCCAAGGAGAGTCCCATCCGGACACGGGGAAAAGCCTTCATCTTGTACCTTCACGGCCCATTAGTCCAGCCCATGACACATAGTCCGACCCTCCGAGGACCCCTTAATCTAGTTCGAAGGAAGGATCAAGTCTACAGAAGTACATGTAGAGATTCAGCCGAGTGCACAGGAACATCCCAAACATCCACCCGGCAGCTGTGATAGCTGCATTCCAGTCCAACGCGTGCAACTGCCGTACATGTTCAAAAATGGATGTTTGGTTGCCCGATACTGTGAATGAGCTATACTCTCTGGTGGATAAGTGTGCTCGGGTATTAGAGGGGAGGCGACTCCTCGGTGAAGAAGATGGCCTCGACATTGACTCAGAGGATGACCGTTGAAGGATCGAGTGCACCTAGTATCGGCAAGAAGTCCAAGACCGAGGTTCCTGGTAAGGAAGTTGTCGCGTGCACTAATTGCCTGGAAGCCGCGGCTGTCGAGAAGGCTGGCAATGGTGATGGGCCGTACTGCAAGATCCACCGGACCAAGGTCCACGATCTTTAGGAGTGTCATCAGGTTGAACAACTCGTCAAGAAGCAGAGGGCTGAGTATGAGAAGCAAGATAAGGAGAAAGACCAAGATGGTGTTGGCGGGAAGGGCTAAGGCGGTAGAGCAGGTCATCCCGGCAAGGCTCCTTAGTATCAAGGGAAACCTGCTAGAGGCCGTGAGAAGAAGAATTGTGATGACGAGAGTGATGAAGGAGATGAAGAGGAAACCAGCGGGCAGGAGTTCCAGAAAGCCACTGAGGCCCTGTGCATTGACAGGGGTGCATCTTTGCACTCCTCTCACCGCCAACTTAAACAGTGGGCGCGTGAAGTCAATGTCGTGGAGCCAGCTGCAGATTCTCGGAAGCTGCTCACGTGGTCTCGCATGCCCATCATCCTTGATGAAGAGGATTACCCTGACCGCACCATCACGGTAGGGTGCTTGCCTTTGTTGGTCTCACCAACAATCTGCAACCTCAAAGTCACAAAGATTTTGGTTGACGACGAGGCCGGGTTGAATCTGATTTCTCCAAAGTTCATCGGCAAACTCCAGATAGCAGAAGAAGAGCTCAAGGTTACTGGTACGTTCCAAGGGATCAACCCCAGCAGGAGTCGCCGTAAGGGGAAGATCACGCTGCTAGTGACGTTCGGAGGGGATTTAAACTACCGGATTGAGAAGATCGTGTTTGATATGGTTGACCTCCCCCAGCCGTACAATGGAATCCTTGGTCGCCCAACCCTGGCCAAATTCATGGTGGCAGCCCACTATGCCGACAACACACTGAAGATGCCAGGGACAATAGGCGCCATTTCCATCATGTCGGACAAGAAAGACGCAATCATATGCGTGGACAAAATGTACCAGGAAGCAGTCGCGGCAGAGGCCGCGGAAGCCACTGCTTCTGCCAAGGAAAGCAAGAAAAAGAAGAGAGCTAGCAAGGATGCCAGCAAGGAACCCAGGAAGCGTACCTCTTTGGCGTGCAATGCGCCTGTTGATGACTTGCCGGAGAGTTCCAATAGCAAGAGATCCAAGGCTGTTGCACCCATGTGAAGAAGGTCCCGACAGGGCTGGCTGGCACTGATGGTACATTTACAAATAGTGCCACCCTCAATGACAAATAGGAAAGTGTGGTCGTTGCCTTCCTGTAGGTGAATGTCGATGTGTTTTCATGTCAACCAACTGACATCCCTGGTGTTCCCAAGGAGGTAATCGAGCACCACCTTGCTATATGCCCACATGCCTGACCCGTTAAGCAGAAGGTCCGGAAGCAAGCTTTGGAGTGGTAGCAGTTTATTGCCGAGGAGATCAAGAAACTTGAGGCAACTGGTTTGGTCAGAGGGGTATTGCATCCAACGGGGTTAGCAAATCCAGTTGTGGTGCGCAAGGCTAATGGGAAATGGAGGCTTTGCATAGATTTCACAGATCTGAACAAACCATGCCCGAAGGACCCATTCCCCTTGCCACACAACGACTGGATTGTGGATTCCACCTCCGGGTGTGACCTGCTTTCCTTCCTGGATGCCTACTCTGGATACCACCAGATCTTCATGTCCAAAGAAGACAAAGAGAAGACCGCATTCATAACCCCATGTGGCACGTACTGCTTTGTACGGATGCCCTTCCGGTTGAAGAGCGTCGGATCCACTTTCGCACGAGCAGTACTAACTGACTTTGAGTCCCAGCTGCACAAAAATATTGAAGCTTACATGGATGATATAGTGGTGAAGGCCAAGGACAGATCGACTCTCATTCAGGACTTGGAAGAGACCATTGCAAATCTATGCAAGATCAACTTGAAGTTGAACCCGGAGAAGTTGTGTTTGGCATTCCTTCCGGCAAGCTACTTGGCTTCTTTGTGTCCCACCAGGGTATAGAGGCCAACCCTGACAAGATCAAGGCTATAGAGCAGATTCAAGCACCCAAGACAGTTAAAGATGTGGGACGTTTGACTGGATGTGTTGCCGCATTGAGTAGTTTCATTTCCAAGTCTGCAGAGCGCGCCTTGCCATTCTTCAAAATCTAGAAGAAGGTAGGAACCGTGGACTGGACCCCGGAGGCGGACGCTGCATTACAAGATTTGAAGACCTACCTTTCCTATGTTCCCACCTTAGTCGCTCCTAAACCACAAGAGCCGTTGATGTTTTATTTAGCAACGATCAATCAAGTTCTTAGCCTAGCACTAGTGGCACAACGGGAGGTAGATGAAGCAGCAGATGCCACCGCTGTCCCCTCTAGAGAGGAAAGTGAACCCATCCCGGCAAGGCCAGAGGCAGTTCAAGACAAGGAAGAGCAAGGCAACAGAGACAGTTCCAAGATCACGACCAGGAAGAAGGTGGTGCAGCGGCCAGTGTGCTTCATCAGCTCCCTGCTGCAGGGAGCTAGGTCGAGGTACTCTGGCATGGAAAAGTTGATTTTTGGACTCATTATGGTTTCAAGGAAACTGCGCCACTACTTCCAAGCCCACGAGATCATAGTTGTCACTCGCTTCCCCTTGCAACCCATACTCCGGAACCCCGAGGCCACTGGCTGTCGGTGGGAAACGACACCTATGGGATCACAAGAATCCCTACTACGATTGTCGGGGCGTAGGGTTGCAAGAAGAGCAGGATTAGTAATCAGCACAAGGATCGTTTACCCAGGTTCGGGCCTCGAGGATGCGTAAAACCCTAGTCCTGCTTTGGTGGATGTATTGAGTGTTCTTGAGCCTTCCAACTAGCTACGGTGGCTGGATCGATCCAAAGAGCCGAATCCTTCTCCAGTACGCCATGGGCCTCCTTTTATAGTCGAAAGGGGCTGCCACAGCGGCACACAGGAGGTGGAAAGGCGTACAATGCAACGAGCTTATTGCTCGTATTACAGGACAAGACGCATTTAATGCATCGCGTAGGTGTCCCCTTGCTTCATTGGGGACGGGAACGAGGCCCGTCCTGTCCATAGCCGCTCCTCCTTTCTTCGACACGCGCCCTGGCCAGCGATGCATGCGGCGCCATGTAGGCAAGCAGGCAGCTGAGGTGGCGCGGTGGTAAAGTCTTCACGAAGATCTGCATGCCGCCACACAGGCGCTTGCTGAGTTGGCCTGGAAGCTGCATGTTGCCACGCAGGTGCATGCCCAACTGGTTGGGCTGGCGGCTGCATGCGAAGGGCGGGGGAGACTTGGCTGGTGCGGGCCTGGAAGTGGCCCTGCTGGCGCCCTTGGTGAGGGCCTTGCCGGGTGGCCCGGCAAGGGCCTTGCTACATCGTGCTATCGCCCCCGGCAAGGATCTCCTCGGCAAGGACCTTGCCGAGAATCGTTGTCTTTTAATCCTCATCCGATCTTGAATATTCCTTGTCTTCACAAAGATCTGCATGCCACCATGGAGGTGCCTCCCGAGCCCTGGCCCAACGTGGTTGATGGTGTTGGAGACCGTGGGCTCAAGGGTGGTGCACTCCGCTGGTGTTGGATGAGCCGCCCCGGCAAGGGCCTTGCCGGGGCCGTGGAGGCTGCCCCGGCAAGGGTCTTGCCGGGGGAACCTGCTTCGTCCCTCTGTGCATTGTGGTCTCGGTCTTGGCGTTGCTTTGGCTGTCTTGGGCTTCGGTTTCACCTTGGTTCACCTTCCCTATTCTGCTTGGTGCGGCGGTGGGCGCGGCTCCGACTGTCCGTGCACAGGTAAAGGGGTACAAAGGTGCGCCCCTTCTTTTGTACACCGACAGGAGCCCCCGGGCTTGGGCCACACATAAGCGCGACACGTTGTTGGGCCAGGCCCAAAACGGTGCATGGGCAGGAGGAGCGGTTTTTACCGCGATAATTTTCCGTCTATTGTGCTTCCCCATGAACCGCGTTGAATACGCGACGTGGAGGGGTGCGCGTGACGTGGGTGGCATGCGTGGGGCGGTTCCCGCGTGCATGCGTCACATCATGGTAAAGAGGCGGCTCGCGCCTTCCCGTAAAGAGGGGCGTGCGGTAGCGGCTCATTCTTGGATGGACTTGGGTCGCGATCTTTAAAGGCGACCGCCCCCCGATCGCAGGCGAGGCGGTCGCCTCACCGTCCTTCGACCCTGCGCTTCGCCCGGTGGCGGCTGTGGAAGCAGAAACCGGCCGTCGCTGGTTGGGGCAGCGGGTCGGTCCCGATTCCCTGCGCCCCTGATGGCTAGATTGGATGAGCGGGGCAGCCGAGCCCCGACCCTGCCCCTTTATAAGGAGAGGGAAGGGGGGGGGGATTGGCACTCTGCACTCTTCTATCTTCTATCTCCTCCTACTTCTGCTTCTTCCTCTCATCTGCCATGGAGAAGGGGAACCCCGATCCCTCGACGGTGGCAGCGAGGGTCGCTGCTTGACAGCGCGTCCCTCCTCCTCCTGAGCCCGGTGGTGAAGCCGGCCGCGAGGGGAAGGGGGAGGGGAAGGGACCGTGGGCGAGGTCGTGGCAGAGGTCGTGGTGCCCGGGGAAGAGGAGGACGGTGCGGAGGTTCGCTGGGGTACGGGCCAGCTCCTTGAACTTCTCGGGGCTGTCTCCTTGGGCGGCTGGCATATGGGGCCTGCGAAAGAGGAAGAGGGTGGTCAGCAAGGCCATCAACTCGGAGTACGCGGACACCGGCGCCTTCGGCGCGTGTTCGGCGACCTGTCGCCTCATCTTCGAGCTCCTTTCCCGGCACCGTCATCACCGGACCATTCGTGGGCGGCCACCGGGGTGTTCTCTTGGTGCTTTCTGCTGCTCGTAGTTCCGCTAGGCGCCCCTTTTTCCTTTTCGCCTCCTTGACCTGCCTCCTAAGGAGAGGGACGATAAAGGGATCACGGGCATCTCATCTCTTTTTTATTCTGTAAGCCTTCGGGCGTTGTTAAATTTAAAGCTTGTAATCCCTTGTTCATGTTTTTCTTTCCGTACGAACTGTACCTGTATGGGACATTTTTAATGAAAAAGGGTGCTTACCGGGTTCTTCGTGCATGAGCGAGGCCCATGCCACATATGCCTCCATGTATCTCCGCCAACAGCTCCAGTCCTTCCTCCCGGGGGATGCACTTCAATTTCACACCTTTCGGCCTCCTCCTGTAAAGGACGTCATCGATTGTAACATCCCAAATTTTCAATTTGGAATGTTATACATAGAGCATCATTGCATATCATATTTTTGTTGCATTTTTGCTCGATCCTAGAAATTCCACACAACTCAAGGACCCACAGAGAGAGTTGGGGATTTCATTATTTTCATATTTGCGTTTTCTCAAATTTTGGAAATAGGATCATTTGATTTTAATTATTTTATCTTCAATTATTTCTACTATCAAAATATGAGAGAGGGAATAAAATGACTTTCCCAAAATAAAGAAATAATGAAGATTTAATAATAAAATCAAATAAGATTTTATTTTAGAGTTTTTCGCCTTTTTATTTGAATTTTGGAAAAATGCGCGTTTTTCAAAATTGCATTAAGGCCCCAAATAAATGTTGATCTAGTCCGGCATGATTTTAGAAGCCGGGGAAATTTTATTTTGGGATTTTTGGAGTTCGTTTAGTATTTCTTTTTATTTTTCTTCTGCGTGGAATTATTTATAAAAAGCGCCGCAGACCTTGGGCGTGCTGGCGGGACTCGCTCGGCGCTTTAAATAGCGCCGCCCGGCGCCCCAACCCCACCCGCCCGCCCCCTGACCCACCAAGCCAGGTGCCACACCGGCCAAACATTAACCCTAGCCGATCACTTGCCATGCCGCCGGATCCACCGCCGCCGCCGACCACCGCCGCCCGCCGTCGCGGACCCGCCGCCGACTCGTCGGCGACTTAACCGCCGAGTTCGCCGCCGCCTCGTAAACCGTGCCGCCGGTTTTTCTTCGGTTTATTTTTGGTTCATTTTTAAGTTTTCGGTTTTTTTAGTTTCGGTTTTTTCGGTTTAGGTTAATTAGCGAACGTTCGTTCGTTCGTTTTTTAACGAACGCGTTCGTCAGATTAGTTTAGTTAACGAACGTCCGTTCGTTAACCTGTTCTTCGTTTTTCTTTTTTCTCGGATTTAATTCGTGATTTTTCTGATCGCGATTCCTGATCCGATTTTCGTTTTAGTATAACTTTTCATTCGTTTATTGGAATCAGGCGATTCAAGCGCCTGGAGTTTCGCCTCGAAACCCTCTTTCCGAATTACCTACTTAAACAAGTTTTTGCTTCTGTAAAATTTGACTTAGATCCAGATTAGTAAAATGGAGTTGTTTTCTTCCGCCGTTTAACTTTCGTTGCTTCGTTTGATCTGATTCATTTTGCAAACCGGAGTTCTTAAGTTGAACTATCTAGTTAGATCTATTTGAGTTTTACCTGTGCATTAGATGAGTACTTATTGTATGCTTGTTTGTTTGTCTGCGATAGAATACCGGTCTTGTTGTCATCCATTGAGTTGTTTGTAGTTAGTGGCATCGCATCCATGCATCATGTTTGATATCAAAGGAATTTTGAAGTGGGGATGACCAAGCCCTAGCACCAAAGCAATTCAAATAGGTTCAACTAAGAAAACATTTTTCAATAAACCCAAATGGCCTTCAAAAATGTTCACCATTTTTGGGGAATCTTTGAAAGCTTGATAACGAGAGATATTGCACATTTGTCCATGACATTTGGATTATTGAATAAATTCATATTGTATTTGAATTGGGGCATTTAAATCCTATAAATATTTTTAAATGCTCTAATAATTCTGAAACTAGTTTTGGGTTGTTAGGAATAATCCCAACAGAGCCCACAATTATTCTCAGGATTTTTGGAATCGTTTTAGTATTTTTAATAAAGCCCAAAAAAATACAGAATAATAGAAAACTGAAAGAATTAGGAAAGAAAGAGAGAGAGAGAGAGAGAGAGAGAGAGCTCACCAAGCCCCCCTGGAGGCCCACTTACCTGGCCCAGCCCACCCCGAGCCGCCACCGTCTCCCACCTCTCGCCAATAGGACGAGAGGTGTGTGGCCGACGTGCGCGCCCACGCGCCACGGCCACCTCCTGCTTCCACCAATGCCCTGGGCGCCCCCAGACGATGCCACGCACCCCCCTGGCTCCCTCTCGACTCTTCCCCGTGCCCTCTCCCTCCTCTATCTTTCTCCCTCGCTCATCCCCGGACGCACCCAAGACCGCCGAAGAGCACCGCCGCGGCCATAGCCACTCCCCCGCTCCCTCTCCGTCCTAGGAGTCTCCGCCTCGCTGTCGTCGCCCTCCCCACTGAGTCACGCGGCGCCAGAAGCTCTGCTGCGCCACCACCGCCGCCGTCTCCCTCGTCGGCCGCCGAAGACCGTCGTCGCCGATTCGCCGTCCCCGACGCCTCGCCGAGCCTGCCGAGCTCCGCTTCGACTCCGATGTGAGCTCCGCCATCTTCTCCCTACTCCTCGAGCTCGTTTTCATTCACTAGCCGTGCTAGCCGTCAGAGCCGAGAGCTCATCGCCGCCGTTCATGTCGCCGTCGTGGCCACCGTCACCTGCGGCCGCGACCGAGCACACCACCGTGCTCAGCGCCACGCCAGGACCCCAAAACCCTCACCTATTGCTCCTGTTGTGCACCATAGCCACCGCTCACGCCTCACCCGAACTCCGGCCGCTGCCGTCGTCGTGGTTTCTGTCGCCTCCGGCCACCTAGCTCTTCCGTTTGCCTGCTAGATGCTTGTGAGCACAGGCGTCTCGTGAAACCCCTCCGCGCTCTTTTGGTCATCGGGGCGAATCCGACGCTCTCCGCCATCCCTGGCCTTGCCGGCGACGAGCCTCGGGTCAACTCCGGCGAGTTTGACCCGGGTTTGACCCCAGTTTGACTCCCCCTGACTCCATGACAGGTGGGGCCTGTCCTCTAGTTAAATTGGTTTTAGTGCTAACTAAAAACTAGTTAGGCTAATTACACTGACATGCGGGACCCATAGGTCAGGGTTTGACCTGGACCGACGCAGTTGACCGCTGACGTCATAGTGACGCAATGCTGACGCAGTAATACATTTTCTGGATTTTTTATTAATCAGAAAATTTCAGAAAATGGTTAGAACTTCTAAAATTCATAGAAAATAATCTATAACTCCAATGGAAATAAGTTATATATGAAAAATGATCAGAAAAATATGAAGAATCTGTTTATGCCATGATCATGCATGTTTGAACAAGTTAACCTCACTGAATAGGACAAATGATGATTAGGGCAATTTATGAAATAACATTTGGAGTTGGAATTTGCTCTTGTTCGAGTTCCACTTCAATTAACTTGGCTAGATATTGCATTAGGTGAATTCAGTACCTTAACATGACATGTCATTCATGTGAATGTGCATTGCATTGAATGTGTTCTTCCTCTCTTGCCGGTGACTATCCCTCTCGATGAGCGGCGTCTGAAGCGATGAGTTCGATGACACCGATGAAGAACTATATTATCTTCAGAAATGCCAGGCAAGCAAAACCCCCTTGTTCATTCCGATATAATCCCACTCTCTCGCTCCTGCTCTCTTTTACTGCATTAGGACAACAACGACTCATGTGTTACTTGCTGCGGTAGCTGAACCCCTTTATCCTCTGCATGACTGTCATTCCACGATAATTAGATGAAACCCACTAGCATGAGTAGGAGTTGTTTGAGCCTTGTTGTGCCTACTCATTCATGCTTATTTGTCATGCCTGCTCTTGCTTAGAGTTGAGTCAGGTCTGATTCATCGGGATGAATCGGAGGTGTGTGAACATGTCCTCTTGTGTGTGAGCTAAGTGTGTGAACACGATTTGGTAAAGGTAGCGGTGAGAGGCCATGTAGGAGTACATGGTGGGTTGTCTCATTGGAGCCGTCCTCGGGAACTGAGTTACGTGTTTGTGATCCATGAAACAGTTACTACCACGCATTGGGCCCGAAACCAATGGACCCTCTAAACTTCTTAACCACCCTTGTTCTCTGTCCGGGAGTTGCAACTAGTTTACGGTGTTTGTAGGATATGTGTTGGAGGCCGTGCGTGGCGCTGACCCTAGGGGTGGGCTATGATGCGGTAGATACACCGTGGCCTGGTGTACGAATGCCCGTTTGGTATCTCGGGAACCCTGCACACATCGTTCGGGGCGTTAGTGGAAACCTCGGCGGACTCCTGCGGATGGAACCGAATAGGCGATACACCTAGACTAGGGACTTGAGTGTTTAGGTAGGTCGTGGCCGACACCCTCGCTGGGCTTCCGCTTGAAGGTTGCGAGTACATGTCGTGTAGCGGCGATAAGTGGTGAGCGTGTGTGAAGAAGTACACCCTGCGGGTTAATATGATCTATTGAATAGCCGTGTCATGGTAAAGGACTTGGGTTGCCTATAACAGTTCATAGACAAGTGAAAGTGGATACTCTCAAATGCGCAAGATAAGCGTGAGTGCTATGGATGGCGTTCTCGTGAGGGAGGCGGGGCGGGTCCATAGTGGTGTATTGATATGGTGAATATGTGGACTCGTAGCGCCACCTCAAAGAGTTACTTGCAGTCGTAGTTCAGAATAGCCACCGAGTCAAAGCTGGCTTGCTGCAGTCAAACTCCACCACCCCCTTTGTTGATAATGGTGCATATGTAGTTAGTTCTGATGTAAGTCTTGTTGAGTACGTTTTTACTCACGTTTGCTTATTTTATGTTTTGCATAGAGACGTCGGTCTCGCTAGTAGTTCCGCTTAGACTTCGACGTTTAGCTTGTTACCTCAGCTACGATCTTGTGCCCTCGGCATGATCTGGTAGATAGTCAGGCTTCTCAGCCTTTTTCATTTGTAGATGTTTGTACTCAGACATGTTAAGCTTCCGCTTATGCTTGTTGCTTGTATGCTCTTAATGTTGGGTCATGAGACCCATGTTTGTAATATCTCGCTCTTCGGAGCCTAATGAATAAATATTTGAGTCATAGAGTTATGTTGTGATGCCATGTTGTATTTACACATATTGAGCATATTGTGTGTATGTTTGAAATGCTTGGTATGTGTGGGATCCGACAATCTAGTTGTTTATCCTTGGCAGCCTCTCATATGGGGAAATGTAGTCTAGTGCTTCTGGCGATAGTAGTCCGCTTCTGACCAGTTCACGGAGTCTGCTAGCCCAGCACTACCGCTCTGGACACTTGGTGGCTGGCATGTGTTTCACCGTTCTGTATACATCCCTTCGGGAAATGTCACGCGGTGACATCCGAGTCCTTCTAGCCTGCTACAGCCGGGTTACGGAGTCTGTTAGCCCAATGCTACAGCCCAGTTCATACGTTGATGACCGACATGCTCGATGTGATTCATGTATGTCTGTCCCCATGGGTTAGTGCGCTTTGGGTTCACGACTAGCCATGTCGGCCGGGTTCTCTGTCATATGGATGCTAGCGACACTATCATATCGTGAGACAAAAGGCATAAGCGGTCCCTGGCCATGGTAAGGCGACACCCGTGGGAATACCGTGCGTGAGGCCGCAAAGTGATATGATGTGTTACCGGCTAGGTCGATGTGACTTGGAATCGGGGTCCTGACAGCCGCCTGTTACTTCGAGTCTCTAGGTTTCGCGGATCATCAGCAAGGCAAGTAACACTTTGATCATACCTCTTCTCATACCCAGTTTTTATTGCATTAGATCAATCCTCAAACATTGCATGATTAGGATCTAATTAAATTGTGGGTTTTGGGAAGTAGTTGAGGTAGTACCTATTACATGTTTTATTATCAAACCCTTGGGAGTTACTTCTACGTTTTCTTATTATGTTATGCTACGCTAGTAGACGTGGATTGGGTGAGTGTATCCATGACAGATGTGAGTTGGTTAAATTAATGGTTTATTTAAGGTGGCAACTTAAACACACATCTAGGTGGATTGAGGCACCTGGTTTCTATCAGGATTTGCCTGTATTTCTTCGGACCGCCACCTAGGCTCAAAGGGATCATGAGATTTTCAAACTAGAAACTTCCGTGTGCAGCCAGAAGCCATTATGGGCTCTGGCATAGTTGATTAAGTTGTGCGAACTCTTACGTGTAGACTAGTAGATGTAGGGAAAAGTAGGTGTACCGGTCTACCCACATGTAAGGTGCTAGCGCTTCCGAAAGACTATGTCTCGGTCATCCGTTTCTCAAACATCATGTAGTGTGAGAAATCAAACGGAGGAGATCGAGTCTTGTGGGGAAAAGTGCGCAAACCTCTGCAGAGTGTATAAACTAATCATGGTTAGCCGTGTCCCCGGTTATGGGCATCTTGAGTATCTAGTATTTGGATATCATGTGAATCTCATCATGTTACTTCTAATTAATATTGTTGGGTTTTTAATGAGTACTTTTAATTGGGATTGAGAATGCTGTCAACCATTCTCAATGTTTAACAACCACCATGATAGTTAAAAAAAATTATTCCTTTGCAGTATGGAAAAATTGGCTTTATGCAAAAACTGTAACCATAGAGCTTTCCACCAGCCATATATGCATGTAGTATAGGCTTATTATTCCATTATTCTCTATGTGTTACATTGCGGCATATTCCATGTCTGACCCGTTTTGGCTACAACGTTTCATGTTGCGAGACTTTTAGACTGACGAGTAAGGTGCTTAGGTCGTGGTTCTATACTCGATGATGCCGTTGGAGTTGATGGACTCGCTTATTCTTCCAAGCCTTCCGCTGTTATCGTTATTAGATGGCCTTAAGCCATATTTATTTTATTAAGTTCTCTCTTGAGACATTCGATTGTAATAAGTGTGTGATTGCTACTCTGTTATAAATCCTCCGAGTCTTGTGTGGTGTCGGCATTCGATCCGGGGATGACACGAGCACACGAGATCGGAGTGTTTGAGGTCTGGTCGCTACAAAGATGGTATCAGAGCACACGCTGACTGTAGGACACGACCATTAAGCTAAAGCCTTAGATCACTACCCTCTCTTCTCATTTCTAACTCCTCATCTTTTCTACTCTTTTAGGATGACGGAAGCGAGGATCAAGTTCACCCAGCCGGATGAAGATACACCCTTCGGACGACACCTGAAGGAAGTCACTAAGTACCTGAACATCGGATTACCAAGCTTCACCGGGACCTACAACTCCACTTTACCTGAAGAAGAGCGTTGGAAGATTCAAGCTCAATTTCCCGGAAGGGCGTTTGCGCCAATCACGGAGCCCATAGAGTGTGTTTTTAATGCACCAACCCGGAGTCTGGGAAAGAGCATGGCATCTCACATAACAATGGGGCGCATTGGAGAAGTTTACAAAGAAGACCTCAAGGATACTATCTACCAGATTTGCGGGCGCCGAGATGAACAATGGGAGATAGTTGGCACTAAGAAGGATCGATCCATTGCAGCCTTCATCCAGCAGTTAAATCAGCACATTCGACGCCAGGAGAACCAGATGCGTGCAGACATGATGGAGTTGAAGACAGCAAAAGCCAAGATTATCGAACTAGAAGGAGAAGTGAAGGCCACTCGCAAGGACTACATGGAGGAGATTGTAGCTCTAGTGGGACAAAACGGCGATCTTAAGGAGAAGATTGAAGAACTCGTGGGAAATTCAGCACCCGAAGGAGAAGATGAAGATTGCACCTGTCCAGAGAACTACATCATCATCGACGACACCGATTCCGATCCTAGTGATGATGATTTCGAAGATGAAGCTGGAGCAGATATCATGGAGTCTTCATCGGAGCAGTTTTTCTAGTTGACCACCATAATAGTAGTAGATTTCCCCCCATTTTAAATTAGTTTTAGTTCCAGCACTTTGTAACGATAGATAGACCGTTGTATGCCCTAGTTTGAATTGATTGGAGTGATATTGTGTGATTTGTCTCATGTGCATATGGGTAGTGTTTCTCTCTAGACCTCATTCTATTCTTAACTCTCGTCTTTTCTATAAACCCTCAGATGCCTCCGAGACGTGACCCCAGATTTGTTTTCCGCTTGAGAGATCACTCGGTTGATTCAGCAGCGAATGCCTTGATTCAAACATTGGTACAGAACCAAGGCAACAACAACAACCCACCGCCACCACCACCTGTTGACCATTTGACCCGTTTCTTAAGGCTGAATCCGCCGGTGTTTTCCAGTAGCACCGAGCCGATTGTAGCAGATGATTGGCTCCGTAAGATAGGGAGGGAGTTGACCACTGCAGGATGTACAGATGGAGAAAGGGTGAAATTTGCCGCACATCAACTTGAAGGACCCGCAGCAGCATGGTGGGAGAATTTTACAGCCACTTACCCTGTAGACACTGTCACATGGGATCAGTTTCAGCAAGCCTTCCGTACTGCCCATGTTTCAGCAGGAGCTATGGCCATGAAGAAGCGTGAGTTTCACAACTTGCGCCAAGGAGGACGGACAGTTGGCCAGTATGTAGATGATTTCAGTAAGTTAGCACGTTATGCCCCGGATAGCGTTGCTACGGATGCACTAAGCGGGAGAAGTTTCTAGAAGGACTGAATGATGAGCTGAGCATGCGATTGATGGTATCCACCTTCAATAACTACCAGGAGTTAGTAGATCGTGCTCTTATGATTGAAGGAAGCAGCAGCAGATTGACAACGCAAGAGAAAGTATGGACGGGGAAGAATAACTCGGAGCTCAGTGAAACTTCGCTTTACCCGAAGACAGGAGGACAATTTCAGCATACCCATGGAGGAGGTAGCTCGCACAACCATAATGGCACCAAGAATGGGAACGGGAATGGAGGAAGCAATGGACAAAACTGCACCAACCCGTCAACACCATCCAAGGTAGACCTGAGCCACATCACTTGTTTTAAGTGCCGCGAGACTGGGCATTATGCAAATGATTGTCCAGAAGGCCAAAAAGGTAATGGCAATGGAAGCTCAGGAAAGAAGCCGAACCCTTTCAATAGGTGACAAGTGAACCATGTTACCGTGGAGGAGGTTGAAGCTCAGCCATACGCAGTAATATGTAAGTTTTTGGTTAAGTCATTTACTGCAGTTGTTCTTTTTGATACTGGTGCATCGCATTCATACATATCAAGGGGATTTGTGGATAAGTTTAGCCTACCCACTAGGACTCTTAAGACACCCATGCTAGTAAGCTCACCGGAGCGGAGTATATGGTCAGTCAAGGATGTTTTCAAGTGCCATTAAGTATAGGGAGGCATGTTTTCCCAACGGATTTAATTATATTGGAATCCCAAGGCTTGGATGTAATTCTTGGTATGGATTGGTTGTCGATGTATGGAGGAAACATCGATTGCGCCAGCAAGACAATTTTGCTTACGACACCAGAAGGAAGGAGAATCAAGTATGTATCACGGCATGAGCCGAGAAGGGCACGTCTAAATTCCTTATCAGAAGTTGTGCAGGAGGAAGTACCAGTGGTAAGGGATTTCCCCGATGTGTTTCCGGAAGAGTTGCAGGCATGCCACCGGATAGAGACATAGAATTTCTGATTGAACTACTGCCAGGCACTGGGCCGATATCTAAGAGACCGTATAAGATGCCAGCCCAAGATTTGGAGGAAATTAAGAAGCAGATTAAGGAGTTACTGAATAAAGGTTTTATTCGCCCAAGTTCTTCACCTCGGGGATCACCAGTACTTCTAGTGGAGAAGAAGGATGGATCATTAAGAATGGTTGTTGATTATCGCGGATTGAATGAAGTGACCATTAAGAACAAGTACCCACTGCCGATGATCAAAGACTTGTTTGACCAATTGCAAGGAGCTAAGGTGTTTTCCAAGATCGATTTGCGATCAGGGTACCATCAGTTAAAGATTCGAGAGCAGGATATACCTAAGACGGCTTTTACCACCAGGTACGGGCTGTATGAGTATACTGTTATGTCATTTGGTTTGACTAATGCACCTGCCAATTTTATGAACATGATGAACAAAGTTTTTATGGAGTTTTTGGATAAGTTCGTCGTGGTGTTCATTGATGATATTTTGGTTTACTCGAAGAATGAAGAGGAACATAAGGAACACTTGCGTTTGGTACTCGAGAAGCTCAGAGGACACCAGTTATATGCCAAGTTCAGCAAGTGTCAGTTTTGGTTGAAGGAAGTTGGATTTCTCGGACATGTTATATCCGGAGAAGGTATATCAGTAGACCCCACTAAAGTTGTCACTGTAACAAATTGGGAAGCGCCAACAACAGTTGGAGAGATCCGGAGTTCCCTTGGACTCGCAGGATACTACCGCAGATTCATTGAGAATTTCTCAAGGATTGCGAAGCCTATGACAGAATTGTTGAAGAAGGATACCAAGTTTATTTGGACTGAGGAGTGTGAGACTAGTTTCCAAGAGTTGAAGAAGTGTTTGGTTATCTCAATAGTATTAATCCTGCCAGACCAAAGCGAGGATTACGAAGTTTATTGCGATGCTTCACGTCGAGGACTTGGAGCAGTGCTTATGCAGGAGGGAAGAGTTGTTTCGTATGCTTCACGACAGCTTAAGCCTCATGAGCTAAACTATGCCATGCATGATTTGGAGTTAGCAGCCGTAGTGCATGCGTTGAAAACATGGAGACATTTCCTCATTGGAAATCATTGTGAGGTGTATACGGATCACAAGAGTTTGAAGTACATATTCACGCAGAAGGAGTTAAATCTCAGGCAGAGGAGATGGTTGGAGATTATTAAAGATTACGATATGAGATTACATTATCACCCCGGAAAGGCTAACGTTGTAGCAGACGCGTTGAGCCGTAAGATTCATGTCAACACACTAATGACCGGAGGTTTACCAAAGGAATTAGCCGAGGAATTTCGGGAGCTATGTTTGGAAATAGTTCCGCGAGGCTATGTAGCAGCATTGGAGATTCAGTCAACCTTTATGGACAAGATCAGGGAAGCTCAGAAGACTGACAAAGAGATTGCCTCTATAAAGGAGAAAATGAGCGAAGGAAAGGCTAAGGGATTTCGTGAGGATGAGCACGATACCCTATGGTTTGAAGACCGTGTTTATGTGCCCAATGACCGGAGATCGGAAGTTGATTCTACAAGAGGCACATGATTCACCATATTCGATTCACCCAGAAATACCAAGATGTATTTGGATTTGAAGAATACTTTACGGTGGACGAATGAAGAAGGACATTGCGAGTGCGTAGCAGTTTGTGATGTATGTCGAGGGTAAAGCGAGAACATCGAAGCGGTAGGATTATTACAGCCATTGCCTATACCGAATGGAAGTGGGATAAACTAGGTATGGATTTCATCACGGATTGCCGGGACTCGTTCGAGGCTATGACTCGATTTGGGTTGTAGTCGATCGTTTGTGAAGGTAGCTCATTTCATTCGATAAAGACTACCTACAGCAGTGCCAAATTGGCTAAGATATACATGACCAGGATTGTATGCTTGCATGGAGTTCCGAGGAGTATCGTATCTGATAGAGGAACCCAATTCACCTCAAATTTTTGGAAGCAGTTGCACGAAACTTTGGGAACCAGGCTGGAGTTTAGAACCGCTTTTCATCCACAGACAGATGGACAAACCGAGAGAGTCAACCAGATTTTGGAGGATATGCATAGAGCTTGTGCTTTGGATTATGGATCAAGTTGGGATGACAACTTGTCGTATGCGGAGTTTTCTTATAACAACAGTTACCAATCTAGTTTGAAGATGGCACCTTTCGAAGCCTTGTACGGAAGGAGGTGCAGGACCCCGTTGTTGTGGGATGAAGTTGGAGACCGCCAGTTGTTTGGACCGGATTTGATTAAGGAGTCTGAACGGAAAGTAAAGTTAATTCATGATAGGCTCAAGGTAGCCCAGTCAAGACAGAAGAGCTATGCGGATTCAAAACGCAAGGAGACAGAATACGAAGTCGGAGACAGTGTTTATCTTCGTGTATCGCCACTTCGAGGAGTTAAGCGTTTTGGTGTTAAAGGAAAGTTAGCGCCACGATTTGTAGGACCTTATCGTGTTTTGGAACGCATGGGAGAAGTTGCGTACAAGTTGGAACTACCCGAAGGATTGTCAGGAGTTCACGATGTATTTCATGTTTCTCAGTTGAAGCAGTGTCACGCAGAGATTGCCGATATACCACTAAGAATCTGATTGCCACTTGAAGCGATTGATTGAATGATGATTTGACCTCGAGGAGAAACCAGTTAAGATTACGGAGTATGCCGGCCGAGTCACCCATGACAAGGTCATTAAGTTTTGCAAAGTTCGATTGGAGCCACCATCTTGAGGATGAAGCCACACAGGAGCAAGAGGAAGATCATTTAAGGACCACCCTTACCTATTTTCTAGCCAACCCGAATCTCGAGGGCGAGATTCATCTTAAGGTGGTAGGTTTGTAACATCCCAAATTTTCAATTTGGAATGTTATACATAGAGCATCATTGCATATCATATTTTTGTTGCATTTTTGCTCGATCCTAGAAATTCCACACAACTCAAGGACCCACAGAGAGAGTTGGGATTTCGTTATTTTCATATTTGAGTTTTCTCAAATTTTGAAAATAGGATCATTTGATTTTAATTATTTTATCTTCAATTATTTCTACTATCAAAATATGAGAGTGGGAATAAAATGACTTTCCCAAAATAAATAAATAATGAAGATTTAATAATAAAATCAAATAAGATTTTATTTTGGAGTTTTTCGCCTTTTTATTTGAATTTAGGAAAAATGCGCGTTTTTCAAAATTGCATTTAGGCCCCAAATAAATGTTCATCTAGTCCGGCTTGATTTTATAAGTCGGGGAAAATTTATTTCGAGATTTTTGGAGTTCGTTTATTATTTCTTTTATTTTTTCTTCTGCTGAATTATTTATAAAAAAGCAGCGACCGACCTTAGGCCTGCCTTGCGGGACTCGCTCGGGCGCTTTAAATAAGCGCCCGGCCCAATACCGATACCGCCGCACCCAGCCCACCAAGCCGCCACACCGTGAAACCCTAACCCTAGCCGATCCGCTTGCCGCCGGATCATCGCCGCCGACCGCCGCCGCCGTCCGCCATCGCGGACCCCGCCGCCGAATCGTCGCCGACCCCGCCGCCGAGGTTCGCCGCCGCCTCGTAAAACGTGTCGCCGGTTTTTTTTTTTAAACCGGGCGGTTTTTCTTCGGTTTATTTTTTGGTTTTTTTTAAGTTTTCGGTTTTTTTTAGTTTCAGTTTTTTCGGTTTAGGTTAATTAGCGAACGGTTGTTCGTTCGTTTTTTTAAACGAACGCGTTAGTCGGATTAGTTTAGTTAACGAACGTCCGTTCGTTAACCTGTTCGTCGTTTTTCTTTTTTCTCGGATTTAATTCGTGATTTTTCTAATCGCGATTCCTCATCCGATTTTCGTTTTAGTATAACTTTTCGCTCGTTTATTGGAAACAGGCGATTCAAGCGCCTGGAGTTTCGTCTCGAAACCCTCTTTCCGAATAACCTACTTAAACAAGTTTTTGCTTCTGTAAAATTTGACATAGATCCAGATTATTAAAACGGAGTTGTTTTCTTCCGCCGTTTGACTTTCGTTGCTTCGTTTGATTTGATTCTTTTTGCAAACCGGAGTTCTTAAGTTGAACTATCTGGTTAGATCTATTTGAGTTTTACATATGCATTAGATGAGTACTTATTGTATGCTTGTTTGTTTGTCTGCGGTAGAATACCCGGAGTGCGCCGCCTGTTACTTCGAGTCTCTAGGTTTCGCGGACCATCAGCAAGGCAAGTAACACTTTGATCATACCTCTTCCCATACATAGTTTTTATTGCATTAGATCAATCCTCAAACATTGCATGATTAGGATCTAATTAAATTGTGGGTTTTGGGAAGTAGTTGAGGTAGTACCTATAACCTGTTTTATTATCAAACCCTTGGGAGTTACTTCTACGTTTGCTTATTATGTTATGCTATGCTAGTAGACGTGGATTGGGTGAGTGTATCCATGACATATGTGAGTTGGTTAAATTAATGGTTTATTTAAGGTGGCAACTTAAACACACATCTGGGTGGATTGAGGCACCTGGTTTCTATCAGGATTTTCCTGTATTACTTTGGACCGCCACCCAGGCTCAAAGGGATCATGAGATTTTCAAACTAGAAACTTCTGTGTGCAGCCACAAGCCATTATGGGCTCTGGCATAGTTGATTAAGTTGTGCAAACTCTTACGGGTAGACTAGTAGATGTAGGGGAAAGTAGGTGTACCGGTCTACCCACATGTAAGGTGCTAGCGCTTCCGAAAGACTATGTCTCGGTCATCCGTTTCTCAAACATCATGTAGTGCGAGAAATCAAACGGAGGAGATCGAATCTTGTGGGGAAAAGTGCGCAAACCTCTGCAGAGTGTATAAACTAATCATGGTTAGCCGTGTCCCCGGTTATGGACATCTTGAGTATCTAGTATTTGGATATCATGTGAATCTCATCATGTTACTTCTAATTAATATTGTTGGGTTTTTAATGAGTACTTTTAATTGGGATTGAGAATGTTGTCAACCATTCTCAATGTTTAACAATCACCATGATAGTTAAACAAATTTATTCCTTTTGATGAGGAAAAATTGGCTTTATGCAAAAGCTGTAACCATAGAGCTTTCCACCAGCCATATATGCATGTAGTATAGGCTTATTATTCCATTATTCTCTATGTGTTACATTGCCAGCATATTCCATGTGCTGACCCTTTTCGGGCTGCAACGTTTCATGTTGCAGACTTTTCAGACGACAAGTAATGTGCTGACCCTTTCGCTGTTATCATTATTAGATGGCCTTAAGCCATATTTATTTTATTAAGTTCTCTCTTGAGACATTTGATTGTAATAAGTGTGTGATTGCTACTCTGTTATAAATCCTCCGAGTACTGTGTGGTGTCGGCATTCTTGATCCAGGATGACCCGAGCACGAGATCGGCTATTTGAGGTCTGGTCGCTACATCGATGTACTGGTACAGGGCAGATCGACGGGCTACTTTTTTCGCTTATTCCTGCTCCTCAGGAAGCTCCCCTGGGGCTCGACGGCAAGGACCAAAGGCATCTCTTCTGCCATTGGAGCGGTTGTCTCCATGACCAGGGCTTGACGCCCTGCCGGAGCCAGTTGCTCTTTGGCAGGCTCAGTGTGCACGGCAACATCCTTGCCAGAAGTCCCAGGGGGCTCGTCGGGAAGGTACTTGCCAGGACATGATTTCCTCCTCTTGTTCTGCCCCATTGACGGTTCGATGGATGGCTGAGTTTACCAGAGCAAAAAGGTACCTGGTTCCACAGGTAGCTTGAATGCGGCACGCTTCGACATGTAATCGGCGATGTCGTTCTCCGCTCGGGGAACGTGCTCTGCTTGGGTAGCGTCAAAGCGCTCCTCCAGCTTCCTCACTTCATCTTTAGTCACCCCTGACGATGAGCTTCTTCACCCCGAGGTCTGCCGCGATTCTGAGACCGGCAAGCAGCCCCTCGTACTCAGCAGTGTTGTTTGTGGACATCTCCCTGGGAAAGTGCATCTAGATCACATACTTGAAGTGCTCTCGGGTGGGTGCGACAAGCAGCACACCGGCACCGGCGCCTTGCAGCGAGAAAGCCCATCAAAGTACATGATCCGATCGTGATGCCTTCCTTGCCGGGAAGCGGTCTCTGGATTTCTTCGAGGCGTTGAGGTCCATTCTGCGATGAACTCCGCCAAGACTCTGCTCTGGATTGTCGAGGTACTTTCAAACTTCAACCCAAAACATGACAACTCCAGGGCCCATTGTCACAGCCCCAGATCAGCCCTTGCTTGACTTTGCCTGCTCATCATGTCATCATGTTTTAATTCCTAAGAAACTTGAAATGGGGATGTTGAAACCCTAGCACCAAAAGAATTCAACTAGGTTCAGACTTAAAACTTTTCAATGAACCCAAAATGCCCTTCATAAATGTTCACCATCTTTGCTCCTGGCTAACCCCTCTGCCAAAAATGGTTTCATATTTTTGGAGGCTATTCTGGATTTTTGAATTAAATCATAAGTATTTGAATTTGGGCACTTAAATACTATAAAATATTTAAAATGTCCAAATAATCCTAAACTGAAATGTTCCATGTTGGATATATTCCAAGCACTGGCCATGAGCAGTTTTGTGATTTTTGAGTGTGCCTAAATATTTTTATTAAAGCCAAACACAATTACAGAAATTAGAAAAGAGAAATAAATATAGGAAAAGAACAGAGGCTCACCTGGAACTTACTGGCGCCCACCAAAGCCACTGGCCGCCCGGTTGGCCAGCCCACCCACCTCCTCGCGCGTCGTCTTCCCCATGCCTTCTGGCATTGTGCGTGGCGCGCGCATAGCCGAGCCGCGGCCACCTCCTGCTTGCCACCGAGGCGCCCCGACGCGTCTGGAGACGCCCCGCAGCCCCCTCTACCTCTCCCCTCACTCCATGTTCTCTCCCTCGCTCTCTAGCTCCTTCCCCGAGTGCGACCGAACGCCACCGCCGCCGCCGTTCGCACCACCGCGGCCACCGCCTCCCCCTCGCTCCCCTGACTGGCTCAAGAGCTTCGCCGTGGACCCATACGCCGTCTTCCCCGAGCCACTCGACGGGAAGAGCCCCGGAGCGCCGTTCTTGGAGTCTTATTCCTCCTCGGGCCACCGAGATCGCCGGCGACCTTCCGTCGTCACCAGCCCCTCCCCAAGCATGCCGAGGCCTCCGTTCGACTCGCTGTGAGCTCCTCTTCCTCTCCCCCTAGCTCCCGTGCTCGTTTGGCCTCCATAGCCGCCGTTTCCACCTCATCCTAAAGCTCCCCGCCGCCGGCCATGGCACCGTCGTGGCTAGAGCCACAATAGCTCGAAGCCGAGCACACCGCTGGGCTCATCGCGGCTCCAGGAGCCCGTAGCGCCCACTAACTACTCATGTCTTGCACCGTAGCGCCAACCCGTCATTGCCCGAGCACCGGCCGCCGCCACGAGCTCGACTCCGGCGAGATCACCCCACTGCAGCCTCTCTTCCTTGCTCCAATGGATGCGCGAGTGTGACTCTCCGTAGAGTAGTCCCGGCCGCTAATTTGGTGGCGGAGGCAAAATCCGAGCCCCACCGCCGTCTCGGCCTCGCCCGGCGACTCAGCGCCGCCGGGATTGACCCTCGCTAACGGGGTTTGACCTCGTGACCTAGTTGACCCGGGTGGGCGGTTTGACCCCTCGGGTCTATGACAAATGGGATCCGCACGCTAATTAAGTTAGGATTAGGACTAACTAAAAATTAGTTAGACTAATTACAGCGATGTGTCGGTCCCGGCCGTCGAGTTTGACTGGATGGCGTTGTTGACCTCTTGGCGTCGTGCGATCATCATCTTGATCACGATAATCATTTTCCTGGATTATTTCTAATTCCAAATGATTTGGAAATTCCAGAAAATGTTTAAAACTTCTAAAAATCATAGAAATTAATCTGTAACTCCAAATGAAATAAGTTATATATGAAAAATGATCAAAAAATATGAAGAATCTGTTTATGCCATGATCATGCATGTTTGAACAAGTTAAACTCACTGAATAGGACAAATGATGATTAGGGCAAATTATGAAATAACATTTGGAGTTGGAATTTGATCTTGTTTGAGTTCCACTTCAATTAACTTGGCTAGATATTGCATTAGGTGAATTCAGTACCTTAATGTGACATGTCATTCATGTGAATGTGCATTGCATTGATTGTGTTCCTTCTTTGCTAGTCGGTGGTTGTTCCCCCCAGTGGGCGTATGTTCGAGCGATGAGTTCGATGACACCGATGAAGAACTATATTATCTTCAGAAGTGCCAAGCAAGCAAAACCCCCTTGTTCATTCCGATACAATCCCACTCTCTCGCTCCTGCTCTCTTTTACTGCATTAGGACAACAACGACATATTTGTTACCTGCTGCGGTAGCTGAACCCTTTTCTCTGCATGACTGTCATTGCCACGATAAATAGATGAAACCCACTAGCATGAGTAGCAGTTGTTTGAGCCTGATATGCCTACTCATACATGCTTGTTTGTCATGCACTCTTGCTTAGAGTTGAGTCAGGTCGATTCATCGGGAATGAATCGGAGGTGTGTGAACATGTCCTCTTGTGGAGAGCTAAGTGTGTGAACACGATTTGGTAAAGGTAGCGGTGAGAGGCCATGTAGGAGTACATGGTGGGTTGTCTCATTGCAGCCATCCTCAGGAATTGAGTTACGTGTTTGTGATCCATGAAAGCAGTTACTACCACACATTGGGCTCGGGCACTCCAAGCTCTCGACTTATGAATCAACTTGATCTCTGTCCGGGAGTTGCAACTAGTTTACAGTGTTAAGTAGGATATGTGTTGGGGGCCATGCGTGGCGCTGACCCTAGGGTGGGCTATGTTGCGGTAGAGACACGAGGCATGGTGTCCGGGGCGCCCGTTTGGTGCCTCGGGAACCTGCTCTCATCGTTTGGGGCCATGGCGACACCCGACCGGATCTCCTCATGGATGGAACCGAATAGGCGATAAACCTGGACTAGAGACTTGTGTGGTTAGTCAGGTCGTGGCCGACTCCTCGCCAGGCTTCCTCATGAAGGTTGCCGAGATACACGACGTGTACATGGTGGTAAGTGGCAAGAGCGTGTGTGAAGAAGTACACCCCTGCAGGGTTAACATCATCTATTCGAATAGCCGTGTCCACGGTAAAGGACATCTGGGTTGCCTGTACAGTTCATAGACAAGTGAAAGTGGATACTCTAAAATGCGCAAGATAAGCGTGAGTGCTATGGATGGCATTCTCGTAGGGAGACGGGAGCGGATCCATAGTGGTGTATTGATATGGTGAATATGAGGACTCGTGTGCACCACCTCAAAAGAGTTACTTGCAGTCGTAGTTCAGGATAGCCACCGAGTCAAAGCTGGCTTGCTGCAGTCAAACTCCACCACCCCCTTTGTTGATACCGATGCATATGTAGTTAGTTTTGATGTAAGTCTTGCTGGGTACATTTGTACTCACGTTTGCCTATTTTATGTTTTTGCAGAGAGACTTCAGTCTCGCTAATAGTTCCGCGTGGACTTCGACGTTTAGCTTGATACCTCAGCTCTGATCTTGTGCACTCGGCAGGATCTGGTAGATAGTCAGGCTTCTCATCCTTTTTCATCTATAGATGTCTTTACTCAGACATGTTAAGCTTCCGCTTGTGCTTTGACTTGTATGCTCTGAGTGTTGGGTCTTGAGACCAATGTTTGTAATATCTCGCTCCACGGAGCCTAATGAATAAATATTTGAGTCGTAGAGTTATGTTGTGATGCCATGTTGTATTTACACATATCGAGCATATTGTGTGTATGTTTGAAATGCTTGGTATGTGTGGGATCTGACAATCTAGTTGTTTATCCTTGGCAGCCTCTCATATGGGGAAATCTAGTCTAGTACTTCTGGCGATAGGAGTCCGCTTCTGACCGGTTCACGGAGTCCTGCTAGCCCAAACACTCTGCTCTGGACACTTGGTGGCCAGCATGTGTTTCACTTTGTTCTGTATACATCCCTTGAAATGTCACGCGGTGACATCCGTTGTCCTTCCTAGCCTGCTATAGACCGGGTTACCGGAGTCCTGTTAGCCCAGTGCTACAGCCCGGATTCACACGTTGATGACCGACATGCTCGATGTGATTCATGTATGCCTATCCCCATGGGTTAGTGCCGCTTTGGGTTCACGACTAGCCATGTCGGCCCGGGTTCTCTGTCATATGGATGCTAGCGACACTATCATTGGAAGCACAAGTGCTCCCTAGGTGGTTTTGGTAATTAATGACAACATATCTCTTGTTGGACTAACACTTTTATCTAGTATGATTCAGATAAGTTCAACAATGGAGTGGCATGGACAATAGGATGTGGGAACTCCTTCAAGATGCTAAGGACAAAGGATTGGCTAAAGCTTCAAGATCAAGACTCTTCATTTTACATTTTAGTGATCCAAGATCACATTCAGTCTATAGGAAAAGCCAATACTATCAAGGAGGGATGAGGTGTTGCTTAATGAGCCTCTTGCTTCATGTGCTTAGTGATATGCTCCAAAACCCTCAGCTACTTTCCCACTTCCACACATTTGACCTAAACCTAAAGTCAAACTCGGCCCCACTGATTCTTTCTATCCGGTGCCACCGAGTTTGGATGTCTTAGCCACTGCCACAAACTCTAGGCAAATCGGTCTCACCGATAGGGATCTCGGTCTCACCGAGATGGGATTGTAATCTCTCTGTGTATGTCCATTATCAAAATTGGTCTCACCGAGTTTGAGCAATTGGTACTACCGAGATTACAATGCAAACTCTCTGGTTAACTTATTATCAAAATCGGTCCCACCGAGTATGATAATCAGTCAAACCTAGTTTGCCTGACCAACTCTCTGGTAAGCTTATTACCAAAATCGGTCCCACCGAGTTTGTGTAATCGGTCTTACCGAGATTACGTTATGCCCTAACCCTAACCGAATCGGCCCCACCGAGATGCATGTCAGTCCCAACGAAAACCCTAACGGTCACATTATTTGCTAAATTGGTCTGACCGAGTTTAAAGATTCGGTCCCGCCGAGTTTGGTAGATTGTGTGTAACGGTTAGATTTTGTGTGGAGGCTATATATACCCCTCCACCTCCTCTTCATTCGTGAAGAGAGCCATCAAACTAAACCTACACTTCCAGCATCCTATTTCTGAGAGAGAACTACCTACTCATGTGTTGAGGCCAAGATATTCAATTCCTACCATATGAATCTTGATCTCTAGCCTTCCCCAAGTTGCTTTCCACTCAAACCCTCTTTCCACAAGATCAAAATCCTATGAGAGAGAGTTGAGTGTTGGGGAGACTATCATTTGAAGCACAAGAGCAAGGAGTTCATCATCAACACACCATTTGTTACTTCTTGGAGAGTGGTGTCTCCTAGATTGGCTAGGTGTCACTTGGGAGCCTCCGACAAGATTGTGGAGTTGAACCAAGGAGTTTGTAATGGCAAGGAGATCGCCTACTTCGTGAAGATCTACCGCTAGTGAGGCAAGTCCTTCGTGGGCGACGGCCATGGTGGGATAGACAAGGTTGCTTCTTCGTGGACCCTTCATGGGTGGAGCCCTCCGTGGACTCGCGCAACCGTTACCCTTCGTGGGTTGAAGTCTCCATCAACGTGGATGTACGATAGCACCACCTATCGGAACCACGCCAAAAACATCCGTGTCTCCAATTGCGTTTGAATCCTCCAATCCCTTCCCTTTACATTCTTGCAAGTTGCATGCTTTATTTTCCGCTGCTCATATACTCTTTGCAAGCTTGCTTGCTATATGTTGTGAATGTTAAACTTGTTCCTAAACTCCACTCAAACTTTAAAGAAACTTAAAAACTGCAACTTTGGTACTTAGTGTCTAATCCCCCCCCCTCTAGACACCTCTTCTCAAGGTCCCACAAGTGGTATCAGAGCATTGGTCTCCATTGCTTTGGTTTAATCACCATTGGAGGAAGATGGATGAGTCTACTTTGGGGAGTCTTAGTCATAGAGTGCCTATTCTTGATGGAGAGTATTTTCGTGAGTGAAAAAATGAGATGCTTGTTATTTTCAATCAATATCATTTTAACAAGTACATTGCTAGTCCTTGTGCACCTTGTGTTGATCCTATGCATCCTACCCTTGATGAAGCTATTGACATGACTAGGAATCTTAGAACTATTAATCTTATCACAAGAGGCTTGCCTAGAAACTTGATTAGAATCTTGCCTACTTTTGAGTGTGCCTACACTATATGGAAAATTCTTGAGGAACGATTTCCTGATTATTCTTTGAAAAATCTTGATGAAATTCTCCATAAGTCTATTGCCTTGAGTAAAATGAATACTAGTGATCCTATGTTTGGTGATCGTCTATTTGAGCTTACAAACCTTATGTGTGCCAAAGGAAATATTGGTATTATTAGTGACATTATTTCCGAAGCTATAAGGATTCACAAGCAAGATCTGTGTCGAACTCATTCTAATGAATCACCCTCTCTAGGATTTGATCCACCACATGATGATGTTGAACATGGATACTATGATGAGGATGATGATAGTGACTTCGATCTTGATGATGCAATGAGACATTTTGGTCTTATGGCAAATCTTGAGGATATATGTGGGAGGAAAGGAATGGGTTCTTGATAGTGGATGTACCGATCACATGACCGGAGATAAAGACATGTTTCGTGAGCTTGCTGAAAATGATGGTCCTCGAAAGTTTGTCACTTTCGGTGACAACTCAAAGGGTAAGGTGGTTGGCCTTGGTAAGGTGGCCATCTCACATGATAGCTCCATACAAAATGTTATGCTCGTTGAATCTCTTGGCTACAACTTACTTTCAGTATCTAGACTTGTTTATTTCGGTTTCAATATTCTATTTACTGAAGTAGATTGCCAAGTGTTTCGTCGAGATAATCATAAAATGGTCTTCTTGGTGTGCGTAGAGGTTATCTATACATTGTTGATTTCACTAAAAGGCTCAACCTAAAACTTGCTTCATTGCTAAATCCTCAAAAGGCTGGTTATGGCATAGGCGATTAGGTCATGTTGGTATCTGAAACCTTGACAAGCTTATTAAGGGAATCATATCCTTGGAGTTAATGATGTCATATTTGATAAGGATAGACTTTGCGGTGCTTGTCAAGCGGGTAAACAGGTTGGAGGGAGGCATCCGTGAAGAACATCATGACCACGAAGAGGCCACTCGAGCTACTTCACATGGATCTCTTTGGTCCCAACTCTTACAAGAGTCTCGGTGGAAATTCTTTTGGTCTAGTTATAGCTGATGATTTTCCAGATTTACGTGGGTGTTCTTTCTTGATGATAAATCACAGGTCAAAAGATCTTCAAAAACTTCGCTAGGAAGGCCCAAAACCAATTTGAAGTGAAGATCAAGAAGGTTCGCGGCGACAGCGGAGCGGAGTTCAAGAGCATAAATGTGGACACCTTTCTTGTGAAGAAGGATTTCACACGAGTTCTCGACTACGTACACACCTCAACAAAATGGAGTTGTTGAGAGGAAGAACCGGACGCTCATCGAAATGGCGAAACGATGCTTGATGAGTACAAGGCGCGAAGCACGTTTGGGCGAAGCGGTTGAGACAGCTTGTCATGCAACAAATCGCTTGTATCTTCACAAGCTACTCGGCAAGGCGGCATAGGAGCTACTCACGGTAACAAACCCCAAGTTGGATACTTTCGAGTATTCGGCTCAAAGTGCTACATTCTTGATAAGCATCGTCGTTCTAAATTTGCTCCTAAGTCTCATGAAGGTTTCCTACTAGGTTATGGCTCAAACTCTCACACTTACCGTGTCTACAACAATTTCACCCGAAAGGAGGAAGAGGCGGTAGATGTGAAGTTTGATGAATCTAACGGCTGCATAAGTAGAGCAATTGCCAATTGATGTAGGAGACAAAGATCCTTGGAAGCAATCCAAGACTTGTGTATTGGCAAGGTCCGTCCAACGAGAGGTGAAGGAGAGTACCTCGTCCGTCAAGTGGAAGCTTCTACTTCACGACAAGGTGAACCAAGAGTTGATCGGAAGCACCCACAAGTGGGACACACCAAGATGAAGAAAGCGAGGAAGTGCATCAAGATGAACGTCAACAACCTCCTTCTCCACCACGACAAGAGAACGACAACGCCAACAATGAAGAAGGCCAAGAAGAAGAACAAGATGAAGAAGTTGTTCAACGAAGACCCAAGCAAAAGCTTTCACGAGTTCGAGCAAGAATTGCTAAAGACCATCCCGTCGAGCAAATCTACAATGATATTCAAACCGGGAGAATCACTCGCTCTAAAACTCGTTTGGCTAACTTTTGTGAAAACTATTCTTTCATCTCTAGCATTGAACCTATGAAGGTCGAAGAAGCATTGGAAGATCCGGATTGGATAAATGCTATGCATGAAGAGTTACACAACTTTGAGAGGAACCAAGTTTGGACATTGGTTGAGAAGCCTGACAACAACCACAACATCATCGGTACCAAATGGGTGTTTCGCAACAAGCAAGATGAAGATGGACAAGTAGTTCGCAACAAAGCACGTCTCGTTGCCCAAGGCTACACACAAGTCGAAGGTATGGACTATGGTGAGACATACGCCCCCGTTGCTAGACTTGAGTCCATTCGCCTCTTACTTGCCTATGCTAATCACCATGATATTACCTTGTACCAAATGGACATTAAAAGTGCTTTTCTAAATGGTGAAATAGAGGAGGAAGTTTATGTTAAATAACCTCCCGGCTTTGTCAATCCTAAGAAACCCAATCATGTTTACAAACTTCACAAAGCTCTTTATGGACTTAAACAAGCTCCTAGAGCATGGTATAAATGCTTGACCAAGTTCCTTATTGAAAAAGGCTTTGAAATTGGGAAAATTGATTCTACTCTTTTTACTAAAAGGGTTAATGGTGAACTCTTTGTGTGCCAAATTTATGTTGATGATATTATATTTGGTTCAACTAACCCTCATTTTAGTGAAAAGTTTGGGAAGCTAATGTCGGAGAAGTTTGAGATGTCTATGATGAGTGAACTCAAATTCTTTCTCGGTTTGCAAATCAAGCAAACTAAGGAAGGTACTTTTGTCTATAAGCGAAGTACACTAAGGACTTATTCAAGAAGTTCAATATGCAAGAATGCAAAGGTATGACTACACCCATGCCTACTAGTGGACATCTTGACTTAACCAAAGATGGTGAACGGTTGATCAAAAGGTTTATCGCTCTATGATTGGTTCATTTTATATCTATGTGCTTCACGTCCGATATTATGCTAAGTGTGTGCATGTGTGCACGATATCAAGTTGCCCCTAAAGAATGTCATCTTAAGGCCGTGAAAAGGATAGTGAGATACTTAATCCATACACCAAATTTTGGCATTTGGTATCCTAAGAGGTCCTCCTTCGATCTTGTTGGCTATTCCGACTCGGACTATGCGGAGACAAGGTTGATAGAAAGTCCACTTGGTACTTGTCAATTTCTTGGTAGATCTCTTGTGTCTTGGTCCTCCAAGAAACAAAACTCGGTATCCTTATCCACCGCCGAAGCTGAATATATTGCCGCTGGTTCATGTTGTGCTCAATTACTTTGGATGACCCAAACTCCTAAAGATTATGAGATATATGTGAGACATGTTCCATTGCTTTGTGATAATGAAAGTGCTATCAAAATTGGTCATAATCCTGTGCAACATTCTCGAACTAAGCACATTGAAGTTCATCGTCATTTCATTCGAGATCATGTTGCTAAGGGAGACATTGATCTTAAGCATGTTCGCACCGAAAAGCAATTAGCGGATATATTCACTAAACCTCTTGATGAGAAAGTGTTTTGCAGGTTAAGAGGAGAATTGAACATCATTGATGCTTCAAACTTGGAGTAGAAACTCCATTGGATACATGCAAGACATGAGCTTATGACTAATCCTTGATATTTCTCTTATGATGAAAAACTTATGTCTTGGATATATTTGTATCTTGCATGTTATCTAACCCATGTAGGTACTTGGTTGAATCAGATTCCATGAGGTTGAAACCTACTCATATCTTGAGCAATCTCTACATCACCAAGTCTCTACACAAGGTGGTTGAAGACAAGGAAGCACAAAACCATTCAAACATATCCTTTGACAAATTCTATGTTGAGTTTCATGATTGTCATTTTTGGATATACAAGTGCTCTTCCTTGCAAGAACTAACCCATGTAGGTAGATGGACTCAAATTCAAAGTGGTGCTCCAAATTCTTGATGAGCTACATCAACCTTGAGCAACCACGCATAAGTTCAACTACATGGACAACACCACCAACCAAGGTATGTTATTCCATCTTAGAAGCTTTACTCCGATTCATGAGTTAAAGCAACTCGACAAGATGTGAATACATCAAGATGCTTAAGCGAAAATGGCAACCCCATTTTGAGCTTAAACAATAGTATGGCCTATGATCAAGTAGGGAGGTGAGGCAGGCGGATCCACGTTCTCGTCTGGGAGCCCGGCCCGCGCATACCTCAACCGCCGTTAGCCTTTCGAGAACTAAGGGGTGAGGGCTCGTGACCAGTTAGGCTCTGAGTCGCGATGCTCAGAGTCCCCTTAACGCTCAAACAGCATTCGTACCTTGGCTCCGCTCGGGGAGTGGCGTCGACGAACCAGGCAGGGGGCTGGCTGGGTGGCGTCGCGCTGGGCGTGACCAGGCGCAGCCCGTGCCCAGCCCCTCGCGGCGCTCCCAGGAGGCGTTGCGATGAGGCGGACAGAGCTCTGGGCTCCCTGAGGTTGATGCGACCCGGAAGCCACCCTCAGTTGTTTATCACCAGCGTGGAGCATAGCGCTTCCGCATGCGTACGGGCATAGCCGCTCCTCGGCATTGTCGTCAGCCAGCGAGACATGGTGCTTCCAGATGCGTGGGAGGGGCTCCCCTCGGGAGGAGCCCCAGGCGTATCTGAGCCCACCACGACACGTGGCTGTACGGTAGGGCTGGACGAGGTGTGTCTGGGCACCCGTGAGCCAGCGGGACTCACGGGGCCCTACCTCAAGCGGGTTGCGCTGGCTCTGGGCCTTATCTTGAGTGTGTTCCTACAAATTTGGCGGATGCGGTGCTCTCGTCTTGGTCCCAGCTCTCGGGCTGGTCTCGGCCGTCGGTGGCAAGCCAGGTCGCGATGCCATGGACAAGACCGGAGGGTGAGTCAGGAGGCGGTAGGAGCCCTGAGTCGCGATGCTCGGGCACCCCCTTTAGCATAAGCTGGGTTAGATGTGAAACTCGTCCTCGGGACCCAGCTCTCGGGCTGGTCTCGGCCGTCGGTGGCAAGCCAGGTCAGCGATGCCATGGACAAGACCGGAGAGGTGAGGGCGGAGGCGGTAGGAGCCTGAGTCGCGATGCTCGGGCACCCCCTTTAATCATAGCTGGGCCGGATCAGACAACTCTACATCCTCGGGACCCGGCTCTCGGGCTGGTCTCGATCGTCGGTTGGCAAGCCGGTCGCGATGCCATGGACAAGACCGGAGGGTGAGGGCGGAGAGCGGTAGGAGCCCTGAGTCGTGATGCTCGGGCACCCCCTTCTTAGCGCATAAGCTGGGTTAGATAATGAAACTCGTCCTCGGGTCCGGCTCGGGCTGGTCTCGGCCGTCGTTGGCAAGCCGGTCGCGATGCCATGGACAAGACCAGAGGGTGAGGGGACGGAGAGCGGTAGGAGCCCTGAGTCGCGATGCTCGGGCACCCCCTTTAACATGCAAGATTACATCACCGGAAAAGGCACCAAATAACAAGCATGATGGGCGAGAGCATAACCCTAAGGAAAGCGTAAGAAGGATACATTCCGCTAGGACAGGCCCGGCGGCTTGGGGATGATGCAGCCGAGGGCGCCCCAGCGAGATAGGCTAATGACACGAAATAAAAGGGATACATGCGCGAGGGCGGACCCACGCGACACAGGAATAATGCGTACTGAAGGCGCTCCTAGCCGGGAATAAAACTTAAAGATGTCACTTGGTGATGTTGAGGACGAAGGGGTGTTGGTGTAGCAGACTCGGTGGGCTGCGGGAGCCGATCCTCACGAGCCCCCAGGCCGGGGCCTCGGGAGGCTCGGGGGCTGGCGGCTCCTCGGGGGCCATCTTCATCTCTGCCAGGGCTGTGGCGTGCTTGACCTCTCGAGCCTCCAGGATGGACCTCATGAGATCTGGTGCGCGGCAGCGCGTTTGGCGGCCGTGAGGCATGCGCCTGCGTAGCTGTGGGGCGGGCCTGTAGCGTCCCACTCGCAAGGGCCAGAGGCGCTCTTGAGATGCGGCTCGGTTGAGCCCTGGTATGTCGATGCAGACGCGCAGCCCACCATCCTTGCCTGGATGGGGCGCCACAGCGGGTAGGCGGCAGCCACCCCTCATGACCCTTGACTCCTGTAGCTCCTGAATGGCCTTGCTGACGAACTCCTGAGGGTTCGGCCCTCCTTGCCTTGCTCTTGCTTGCGGGAAACGTGCCTCGAAGCACGCCTCCACGTGGTGCCCAAGCGCCTCCCTCGTGACCTTGGCAAGGTCGGCAGCCCTCCAGGGGAGAGCCCCCGAGCCCGGCCTGAGGAGGGCGCCGGGCGCGCTTTCCTATGCGATGGAAGGAGGCTCCCCCTGGCCGGGCGCGGGCCCTGAGGGGCATGTCTCTTGAGGAGCCGGGCCGGTCGATATCTTCTTCTTCTTGGGTGCGGCCTCGGGAGGCCTCCTGGTCTTGTGGTGCAGGTCTTCTAGCGATCACGGCTGAAAGGCTCGCTCCGAGGAGCTGCTGCGTCTCTCTCTTCACAAGGCACCGTGATGACCCCGCCGCTTCTGGCATCTTGAGGGTGAGGGAGTCTGGATTAGGGGTGTCCGGATAGCGGACTACCATCATCAACCGAACTATCATCGGCGGACTATCATCATCGACCGGACTCCAAGACTATGAAGATACAAGATTGAAGACTTCGCCCGTGTCCGGATGGGACTTTCCTTGGCGTGGAAGGCAAGCTTGGCGATCTGGTATGTAGATCTCCTACCATTGTAACCGACTCTATGTAGCCCTAGCCCTCTCGGTGTCTATATAAACGGATGGCTCTAGTCCGTGGGACTCGAAGAACAACCCTTACAATCATACCATAGGATAGCTTCTAGGGTTTAGCCTCCTTGATCTCGTGGTAGATCCACTCTTGTAAACATCCACAATATCAATATCAATCAAGCGGGGCGTGGGTTTTACCTCCATCAAGAGGGCCCGAACACAGGTAAAACATCGTGTCCCTCGTCTCCTATTAACATCCGCCTAGGCGCACAGATTCGGGACCCCCTACCGAGATCCGCGGTTTGACACCGACATTGGTGCTTTCATTGAGAGTTCCTCGTGTCGTCACCGATAGGCGTGATGGCCTCTTCAATCGATAACGCCCGCGATCTGGTGAGACTTTTCTCCCGGACAGATCTTCGTATTTGGCGGCCGCTGCTGGGCAACTCACTTGGCCATCTGGAGCAGATCGAAAGCTCGCCTGGCCGTCGAGTCAGGTTTGGAAACCTAAACTTCACGACCGATATCGCGGGGACTTGATCTTGATGGATCTGAGCCACAACCGGCGTGCAGCGCTGTCACGATGGGCATGACCTAACTCTGCCGTCGGAAAGCACCTTGGAGGCCGCTACGAATCCGCTCGACCCATAGTCCGGGCCGACCGCTTCGGATCGAGGGCGGATGGCTGGACACCGCCTCGGGAGCTGCAACTTCTGGCGATGGAGCCAAACACTTACCTTGTCCGCATAAAGCCCATGACTCGAGGTGCGGACTCTCTGCTGGACTCGAACCTCCTGCACCCTGCGGTCGAATCCGATTGGGCGCCGATCATGGAATTCACCGCTGCGGACATCTTTCACCACTCGCCCTTGGCGATATCGTAAATTCACTGAAGCATCTCTCGCTATCCGGAGAGCCCTGGCGAACTACGGCGGGATGGTTGGGGCAGCAGACGAAGAAATTCAGCCCACCACCACCCGCCGTAGCCACCGTCGGCGATTTAACCGACATACTCGACTACGACTCCGAAGACATCGGCGGTATGGATGGCGATGCGGAGACTACCAGAACCAGTGCTGCGAGGACCTTTGGAAGACCACCTCGTCATCGACATATGCATGGTGGACACCCCAAAGGAAGCAATAACGAGGAACAACGGGGCGCGACGGAGGATAATCCCGCGATAAACAACCAAAAGCGGCGGCGTGAAGCGCGCCCTAAATCCGCCTCGATCAAAGCTGCCTTCCTAGCGACCCAGCGATAGAGCAGGGCAAACCAGCGGACGACGAACAGGACGAGCCGGATAATCAACCCCTTCACGGAGCAATCAACAGTCCGGACACAACACCGGAGCATACGATCATACACAAAAGTCTCGTCGCCACTGCAAGAAGGTTGAAGAAGGAGAAACGGAAGCTCAAAACAGTAGAAGACACGCTCAGAATAAAATGGAACAAAGTATTCAAGACTGCAGACAAATATGGCAATGGCCATCAAACAAAAACTACCGAAGCACAAGTTGCTGCCAGAATTTGTGAGAAGCCATAGAGCCTTCACAGTCAAAAAATAAAGAGCCACCGGCGGATAGGCAACGGCGGATGACAGGCCAGCGACAAGCGGGGCCGCACACAAGCAATTATAATCACTGGGAAAATGGGCGGCCCAACTAGGTCCATCTACGGGCCAAAAAGGGCCCCAGGAGTAACACAACACAACAAGTGTTAGAAGACAGCGGCACACCCAAATACAGGGCGCAGCACACCGCTATGTTTTACCGACGAGGTCTTTGGATCATGAATTTCCAGTGAGGTTCAAACCCATGAACATAGAGGCATCTGACGGCAAAACAGACCACAGAGTGCGGATAGAAGATTACATACTACACATACACATGGCTAGAGGAGATGATCTCACGCCATAAAATACCTACCCCTCAAGCTCAAAGGGCCAGCTCGGCCTTGGCTCAAAAGCCTCCCGAAAACTTGTTGGAAGTTGGGAAGAGCTTGAGGGCAGCGTTTAAACAAATTTTCAAGGGACTTATGTCCGCCCTCCGGATCTGAGACGATCTAAGTCATATAACCCAAAAGCCCGGAGAGTCAGCGCCGCAAATTCTGGAACAGGTTCCTCACCAAAAAGAATCAAATAGTCGACTATCCGGACGCGGAAGCCTTAGCAGCTTTTAAACACAGCGTCTGAGGCGAATGGCTCGCTAGACACCTCGACCAAGAGAAGCCAAGAACAATGGCCGCTAACAAGCCTCATGGCGCTTTGCGCGGGAGAGGACAGCTAGCTAGCAAGATGCAGCACCGTGACCAGTACATCGAGATCAGAGATGGAAGCGGAAAGTCACGGCATAGGAAAGATCGGCGCGGAATAAAGAAAAAAAGCCCAAAGACACGGCGGTCAACGCCGGATTCAAAACTTCAGCGGACAAACAATAAAACACGGCCTCTTAAGGACAAGCAGAGCGAGCTATCAAATTTAAACAAATTTTTAGATCGGATATGTCAAATCCACGATACCTCGGAAGGCACGCAAACCATACCAACGAAATTGTTGGGTTTTAAACAGTCCGGCAGACTCAACGCTGGACACAAGGGGCTCGATGTACTTAGCGAGGGCGATGTGAACCCCACCAGCAAAGCACGGAAGTCAAAAGACTTTCCACAAGAAGTCAAAACAGTAAACTAGCTTCACGTGATAGTACGGAAAACCAACACGGCACTAGCTAAGACAAGTGTCGCACGGTCCACCTCAGTGGAACACCGAGATTGGATATCAAAACCAATCACTTTCAACCATCTGGATTAGTCCAGAAGTATCCGGAACACAGGATAGACTGCCCTGATATTGGATCCCATAACAGACGGACTGCATTTCATGCAGGTTTTGATGGACGGCAGCAGTGACTTAAACCTGCTACATCCGGACACAATCCGCAAGTTAGGATAGACCATCTTGCAATTCAGCATAGCCGCACTTCCTTCAAAGGTGGCGCCGGGCCCTTCGCCCGGTGCAGTTTCATTATTACTAGAAGTTGTGTTGGGTCACTGACAACTTCCGGCGAAAAAAGCTAACCTTTCATGTCGCCCCATTTAAAAGTAGCTATCAAGCATCCTTTGGGACGAGGAAGCTTTAGTCGCTTCAATGCAATACCACATTCGCGTCTCTTACGCTTAAAATGCCAGTCCACGTGACATCATTTCATTAAAAGGTCGCTTTGAGACCCGGACCGGCTGGGCGAGTCCGGAATAAATAAACTAGGGCTACCTAGCCGCACAGCCCTTCACAGGGTTTGCACATATAAGCCATAATGAGCTAGCATAGGCTCAGCTTTCCTAATCTATATTTCAATTTTTATGCACTTTCTCATACGATTTCTTTTCCAACCAAGTTCCTCTCTTTTTGAGATGAGCAGTGTGCACACCCGTCCAGGATCACGGCTGCGCGGAACCAGTGCAGGCGTGCGGTAGGGACCCGTTGCAAGGACTCTTTTTAGACTAATACCCTACGTAAACCTTTCTTACTGTCTCTTGTTGCTATAATCCTCTGGTTTATCATTATAACCAGAGTGGAGACTAGCATTTTGGCATCGGCTGCGCCAGAAGAACCTGCCCATACCTGGACACAAGGGGCTTAGGGCTTTGTTTTGCCGCTATTATAAAGACCGAACACCTGGGAGTGTTGGCGTCTCGAGTTAGGCCTTATATGCATCAGCTCGAATCATGTCTTTGGTCAAATATTGGGTTTGCCCGGCTCACGTGTTTTGCTGCCTTACGTTCCGTATCATCGGCTAACGCAGCTCGGAGAACTCTGCGATTGTGCCCAGTTAATTTGGCGAGCACCTCGATGAAAGCGGCGATTGTCATGATACAGCGAGAGACTGGTCAACCACTCGATCGACCATGGGAATGTTTAGGATTCCTCCGCTTTGACGAAGGGCGTTTCGGCCAGGCACATCTGGCGCCCGAATTCGGAGGCGCGGTGCCCCGAGGGCTATGTCGTAGCCCCACCCTCTAACTCCATGGCTAAGTGAAAGTGATAAAGCATTATAGTCCGGTTGCCTCGTTTGCTATGCTACCACCTCCTTTACAGGACCGAGGCGTCCGATTAAGTGTGCGCAGCGCTATTTTTTGCGAACACCCCGCACCTTGTGCGTGGGGGCTGAAACCGGCGACTACCATCTTCGGGTTATACACGCGTATACATGAGCGGCCGCATAGGAGATATTCTATTACTTGAGCGCACAAGTATAAAAGGCGCTTACATCATAAATATAGTTTTACATCATATAGCGTTCATTGAGCGTAACATTTTTATGCACTGCGACTCTATTACGAGCACCACGCAGCGCCGCCAAAATAGTGCTCGGCGGGTAACGGTTATCATCGAACCGAAGTCGCAACAGCGGTGGTATCCATCTCTGTCAATGTGTCTTCACTGCAGGCGGCGCCATCCGCGCACCCTCTATGCAGGCCGACCGCTTCATCGCCTTGATATGCGGCACCGCCCAAGAAATTCCTGCAATAAGCCAAAGTAACTCTTGGCTGGGGCCTATCCGGCCAGATATGGGTCACTATATCCGTCATAGCAAGCCCGGACAACCTATTTAGCTCAGCCCACTCGGCCAAGCGGTCGGTCGGCGGAAGTGAACGCTCCGAACTTTGGAATTGAGACCAAAACAACTCTTTCGTCTTGTGATCCTTCGGCGAAAATGCTGGCGGCATCCGCCCTTTTCGCTGCTAAGTCCATATAAGGGTCCTCTGGACCCCACAGTTAGCCCGGTGAGCATATTTTGCATCCGTAAACCTTGGCGCAGCGAAAAGGCTTACCGGCTACAATATCTCGGCTGGCACAACTCTTCCTTCATAGCCCGCATTGTAGGCGGGCATCCTTAACTGTGGCGGTGGCCTTCCGCAGGTCTTCTTGCCCGCTAAGCGCTCCTTCCCAAAGAGCCTCATTGCGGTCGGTAGCATCTTTTAACTTCACGGCCATTTCGGCTATCTCTTCCTGCTCCCGCGATGTGCGACCCTTTGACCGCTAACTCCTCGGCGCCCTCGAGGCCGCCGCATTACTCCTTCGGCCTGCTCCTTGGCTTGAGCAAGTTCGGCCGAAGGCTCTCCGGCTGGCGGCACTATCTGCATTTCACGCACATGTTGTAAGGAGATGGCTTGGCTCCCTTACCAAGTGACCGCGATAACACTTACCTTGCGACTCGTCAAATCGCTGTTGACCAGCGTGATGTCGCATCCGCGACATCGAGTTGCCGCTTTAGTTCAGCAACTCCATCGATCTGGCCGGCCCCGGACGACCCGCCACCTGCATCGGCACGGCGGAATTTAAACCTGCGATTTTGATCCTCGACACGCAGCGTCGATTTTGACAACCTACGAGTCTCGGGGCTACTATCTATCTGAGGCGCATTCTATATGCAAAACTGTTAAAAGGTGTGTCATTTTACGTCGTCAAACCCCGACAAACTCCGGCGGCATCGTGCAACCCGCCTTGACGGGACGAAATCCTTTCAATCACCATGCTCATCAATGCGTGCTGATCTTACGAGATAAGCGCCTTCTCAAGCAGATCCTTCACCCGTACACGATTGGCGCCCGAACTATCTGGCTTTGCCAAACCAGAGGCTCCCTCCGTGATGACACTTCAGCTCGTCCGCCCTACCCGACAGCGCCCGGACGGGCGTCTCGCTCTCTATCATCTCGGGACGAAGGTCCCCGAAAGCGAGCTCATTTGCGAAGGGCGGAGATCCGAACTACAAGGTAAAAACTTTAGTTATCCTCGGAAGCACAAATAGGGATGTCCCTTATTATAAAACTCCTTTCTTTCTACTTACGGCTCGTTGGAGGCTGACTCATTAAGGGAGATTGTGCGGCGGGGCCTCCCGGACGCATGACCCTCTGGCGAATTTCTTCCCCGTTTAGGGGCTTTGCCCCAGGTCCTCGGAGGCAGTCCTCTTCTCCCCTTGGAGGAGGATTCTCAATCCCCTCTTTCAAGAGCCTCCTTAGGCGGGGCAGTAGCTTTCCTGCTTTCCCCTTCGCCTTCCTCTGAAGGCGCAACCTCAACATCCGGACCAGCCACGGGATCCGGCGCGGTCTCGGGAGGGCGGACACGTATCAATTTTGCTTCCGCTATCCACTCCGGTGTAGAAGGAAGTTGGTCATAAGCGAATCATCGAAAAGGCAAACAAGCGGTGCGTCGGACTCGGAACTACTTACTTGAGTATCCAAGGCGATTGCAGCAAGCCAGCATCCTCGGTCAATTCGGACGCACCTCTTGCGATCCGAAGAATAATTGTACATCTCGGGGTGTCATACCCATGAAGTGTTGAAGAATCCGTGGGCCCTCGGTTGAACTCCCATAGCCCGAGAGGCGGCATTTGCGAGGCAGGAGGCGCCTAATCAGCATAACCTACATCACCACCACCATATCGATCTCCCTCATTTGGAGATCTCGAATTGACCCTGCGGTGAGGGGCCGTCCTTTGGCGTCCCTAGTTGAGCCTGGTTGACCCACGACATCAACCGTCGTGGAGGTCCCAGGCGGAATAAAGCGGCGGCTTTGTCTGCGGCCCCTCGGAGCGGTAATATAGAACCGCTCTTGCTGCCGCAGGCGAGCTCCTCTTGGAAGGAGCCAGAGCCGCGGGGCATCGGCCCTCTTACTTATGGCCGCCCGCCACACTCCGCCAGCGCCCCGATCATCTTGGCGCCACATTGAAGGTCTTCAGCCACAGGCCAAAGTGAGGGTGGCGGAGGAAGGCCATGAGCGACAATAAATGCGGAGATATGGAGGATGGACTCGGAGCCAAATCGTGGAATTCCAACCCATAGTAACATGAGCCCTCTCACAAAAGGATCCATCGGAAGCCTATACCCGGCGGAGGTGGGATCTGAAAGCGACATACTCGCCGGGCTCGGGGTGGGGATGGCCTGCCCTTGGCGGAGCAACCTGTGAAATCTCATAAGCGGTACTTGGCCTCCGCAGCTTTATACGTCCTCCTCCATGGCGGAGGAGGGCATCCACCAACCACGGAGGTCGGAACCGGACATCGTTGACAGTCGAAGCGCTCGAATCTGGAGCTCGAGGTGCTGGAACTTGGGCGGGAGAGGATTCGATGGAGGATTGAAGAAGAAAGCGAGCCTTGGTCCCGTTATAAAGAGGAGAATAGCAAGAGCCGTCTCCGTGACCGTTTGGGACTCGCCGATAGAGGCGTGGCGAGCAGCCGGTTGGGTTACCCGTCCGTATTAATGAGAATCCCGGATTAAGGAAACACGACCTCTGCCCGACAAGACATGCCAAAGAAACCGGCCGCTAAATCTTGTTGAGGTGGTAAAGTAAAAACAATTCAAGTAATGGCTTGGTAGTGGTGTGGCGTCATGCCACAAAAAGCGTCCACAGATTGAACTTGTGTATATATTATTCTCTACGGTGGAATGTGGAATTTATTTTTAGAGCGGACACTATCACGGTGTTCACAATCTTCTATCATTGGAGGAACCCGCCTTGCAATTCCAAGCAATATCTGCGCCGGACATATCGTCATTCAAGGCTGGTTCGGGAGCTCTTGAGGCGTCTGGATTAGGGGTGTCCGGATAGCGGACTACCATCATCGGCGAACTATCATCGGCGGACTATCATCATCGACGGACTCCAAGACTATGAAGATACAAGATTGAAGACTTCGCCCGTGTCGGATGGGACTTTCCTTGGCGTGGAAGGCAAGCTTGGCGTCTGGATATGTAGATCTCCTACCATTGTAACCGACTCTATGTAACCCTAGCCCTCTCCGGTGTCTATATAAACGGATGGCTCTAGTCCGTGGGACTCGAAGAACAACCCTTACAATCATACCATAGGCTAGCTTCTAGGGTTTAGCCTCCTTGATCTCGTGGTAGATCCACTCTTGTAAACATCCACAATATCAACATCAATCAAGTAGGGCGTGGGTTTTACCTCCATCAAGAGGGCCGAACCTGGGTAAAACATCGTGTCCCTCGTCTCTCTGTTAACATCCGCCTAGGCGCGATTCGGGACCCCCTACCGAGATCCGCGGTTTGACACCGACAAGGGCGTTGTAGCCGTGGTGGAGTTCTGACCATGAATTTGGCCAGCGCCGGGTACCGAGGATGGCGTTATGCAGCGAAGCGAATGTGGGCGACGTCGAAGTCGATGAGCTCGGTGCGGTAGTTATCGTGAGCCCGAAGGTGACAGGAAGGCGGACCTGCCCGATCGGGACCGTGGAGCCGTCGGTGACTCTGGAGAAAGGCTTGGTTGGCTGAAGCTGGTATAAGGCGCGAAGATTGTTGAATGTTTCCGCAGACAGGGCGTTGAGTCCTGCCCGCCCGTCGATGAGGTCTTGGTGACCAGACGCGTTCGCGATGATTGGGGAACAAAGCATCGGGAGAACTCCGGCTGTGGCGCGCGCTTGAGCTGATCCGCTGAAATGAGCGTGATGGCGCCGCCGACCACTGAGAGAGCGCGCGGCCTCGAGCTTGGGAGGACTACATTCGCCTTGGCGAACTGCGAATCTGTTGAGAGGTTGGGGCTTGAGCTCCGCCCAGGATGCAGGCGATCGCACGCGGTTCCTTGAAGCCCCCAGCCCCCTTGTCTTGATGACGGTCCTCATTTCACCTTGGTTGCGGCAGTAGTGGAGGGAGGCCTGCATTCCCCTGTCGGCGATCCTCGCGAGGCTGATCCTCAGCGTCCCTCATGGCGGAGTCTTGCCAGCGGTCCTCGCGAGGTTGGTCGCGCCACCCTTAAGCGCGGGCATGGTCTTCAGCGTCTGCATTCCTTCCTCCTCCTCGGCCGTAGCCAGTCGCTGCGCGCTCGGGCGTCTGCCGACCCTTCCTTTGCGTCTGACCCGGAGCTCTCGGCATTCATTGGTGTTGTGGGTGTGGAGGTCGTGGTACCGCGATACCGACTGCCTTTGGAGGACTCGAGCTGATCTACGCCTTGCTTGGTGTGCAGTTACGGCCCTTGATGCGGCAGCCCCATTGCGCTTCCGTCCTTGGCCTTGGACTTCTTTTCTTTGGGATGCAGGGCAGGCAGCTCGAGGAGGAGGCCCCTCCTCAGCCGATCGCGCTTGGTCGCCAAGTTGAACAGCTCAAGGAGGTGCACAGATCTTCATGCATCGCCGGCTCCTCCTTCATCTTGGCGTCCGCGCGCCGTCGGAGAAGGCAGAGATGATGGCCTCCTCCGTTACCACAGGGATCTTGAGGCGTGCGTTGTTGAAGAGCTGGATGTACTTTTGCAGGGTTTCCCCTGGCTGCTGCTTGATTCGACGCATGTCGCTCACGGCGGTGGCGGTCACGAGAACCACGGAAGTTGGCGATAAGCGGGTGCGCATCTCGGCCCGAGGAAGAGATCGTGCACAGGGCCAGGTCAGGAGCAGTGCGGGCTCCGTCCTTGAGCACCATGGGAAACCAGTTCGCCATGACCTTTTCATCCCCGTTGGCAGCCTCGATGCCCAGCTCGTAGAGCTGGAGGAACTCCGTAGGGTCAGTTGTGCCGTCGTAGCGAGGAGGCAGGTCTGGCTTGAACTTGGCGGGCCCGTGGCGCTGCGCCTTCCGGAGGTGAAAGCGCGGCAGCCCGCCGCCGTGGCGCGAGGGCCTCGGACGACGAGAGCTTGGTCTCGCGGGCCTCCTGCGCCCTTGGTGGGGGCAGCGCAGTCTGGCGTCTTTGAAGCGGGGGCCTTCGGGCAGCTTCGTGGGCGAGAACTTCTTGACAGCTCTGCTCTTGCAGCGGCTGGCGCTGGCGGGCGGGTTCCGCCAGGGCGCGCCTTAGGGCAGGCGCCTTCTTGAGGAGGCGGCTGGCGCCCAGGAGCTTCATCGCCGGGCGGGGCGGGTCTTGCGGTGCTGCGAGGCAGACGGTGCGGGCGCCTCTGCAGCGTGGGCGGGCTCGGCGACTCGGTCGAGCCATTCTTCGTAAACGTCGTCGGCAGGCGGTAGCGCAGGAGCTTCGTTGCGCGATGAGTGCAGCTTCGGGCCTCCATGGCAGCGGTAGGCGCGTGACGAAGAACCAGCGGGGTGATCGAAAGCGTGGCGGTGTGGCCGTCCGCCTCATGGGCCAGTGCTGGGATGATGCTTGCTGCTCGTTCCCGCCGGGCGGTGGCGGCGTTAGCGTCGGTGACGAGGAGCAGCGAGCGCCCGCCGGCGAGAGCTATCTGGGCGACATGGGGGCGAAGCGGCTAAGCGCTTCGGGCGAGCTGACAGGCGTCGAACATGGTTGCGGTGGTCGGGGAAAACGAGGCTGACGAAAGGCAGATTCGGCGCACCCCTACAGCGCGCAAATGTCGGATTCGGGTTCCGGCAGACCCTTGAGGTTCCAACACTAGGAGTGCGCGGAGATCCAACCTTCCACCGTCTCGCACCTCGCCCGAATCGCTGGGACCTAAACTACTAAGCGAAACAGCACAAGAGACAGGATTTATCTTGGTTGGGCCACCATTGTGGTGTAATACCCTACTCCGGTGTGTGGTGTGGTGGATTGCCTCTTGGGCTGATGAGGAACAATACAAGGAAGAACAGCCTCGAGGTGCATTCTTGGCGGGTGTGATGAACTGCTAGTTGGTGTTCAGTCGCTCTAACTACTGGCTTCTTGATGAGGGTTCGGATCTTCTCCTCTCTCTCTCTAGCTGCCTCTACCCTGTGGGTGGCTAGTCCTATTTATAAGCGAGGCCTGGGCCTCTTCACAAATATTAGCGGGAAGGCGCCAACAATTGGCCATTTGAAGGGAACAGCGGGTACACTTATCTGACTAAAGTTGGTCCTCGCACGCCAAAGGCTCTGGTGATAGCCTTTGCTTGGGCTCCACGATGACTCCTTCCGGCCGTTGGGCTGGTCTTGAATCTTGTTGCACGGAGCGGATGCCTTTGCTTGATGCTCTCGCTGCGCTTGCTCCCTTTGCACCAAAGAGGAAAGGAGGACACTGCTTGCTGGGCTGGCGCCCGACCTGGTGCCCTTAGTGCGTCATGGCTTGCGTCATGGGCACCTCGCGAGTACCCTGCCTTGAATTCTCCGCCTCCTCATGAGCCAGCCTGATGAGGCCGTGCGGAGGAAGCTCCTTGTCGTCCGCCCATGAATCTGGCCCCTCGCGAGGTCTTGAGCTTGTGTTGATGAAGATGGGCGTGCGGGCCTCCTTGAGCCACGCCGCATGGTCATGAGCACGCAAGTCACAGGGACCCCGTTCGAGAACACCGACAAATGATGTTGTTAAATTGAAGCTATTTCCTTTTTCGCTTAGAGATCGTGCTAAAGCTTGGTTTTCGTCTTTGCCTAAAAGTAGTATTGATTCTTGGAACAAGTGCAAAGATGCTTTTATCTCTGAGTATTTTCCTCCCGCTAAGATCATCACTCTTAGGAACAATATTATGAATTTTAAGCAATTTGATCATGAACATGTTGCACAAGCTTGGGAGAGAATGAAATTAATGATATGTAATTGCCCTACTCATGGTTTGCATTTGTGGATGATTATACAAAATTTCTATGCCGAACTGAATTTTGCTTCTAGAAATCTTTTAGATTCGGCCGTGGGAGGCACTTTTATGGAAATCACTTTAGGATATGCTACTAAACTCCTCGATAATATTATGGTTAATTATTCTCAATGGCACACTGAAAGATCTACTAATAAAAGAAGTGCATGCGTTATAAGAAATCAATATTTTGAGTGGAAAGATGGATAAACTTATGAAATTATTTGCTACTAAGAGTGTATCTTCTGATCCTAATGATATGCCTTTGTCTACTTTGATTGAGAATAATAATGAATCTATGGATGTGAATTTTGTTGGTAGGAATAATTTTGGTAACAACGCATATAGAGGGAATTTTAATCCTAGGCCCTATCCTAGTAATCCTTCCAATAATTATGGAAATTCCTACAACAACTCTTATGGAAATTTTAATAAGATGTCCTCTAAATTTGAGAATAGTGTTAAAGAGTTTATGAATTCACAAAAGAATTTTAATGCTTTGCTTGAAGAGAAATTACTTAAAGTTGATGAATTGGCTAGGAATGTTGAAAGAATTTCTCTTGATGTTGATTCTTCAAAGCATAGATCTATTCCTCCTAAGCATGATATCAATGAGTCTCTCAAATCCATGATAATTTCCATTGATGAGTGCAAAGAAAGAACCGCTAAGACGCGTGCTATGAAAGATGCCTTTATTAAAGCGTGCTCTTCCAACTTCCATCAAAATCAAGATGAAGATCTAAAAGTTATTGATGTGTCCCCTATCAAATCCTTGTTTTGCAATATGAATCTTGATAATGATGAGATTGAGTCACCTTTACCTAGAAGGCGTTCTAAAAATTCGGAGCTTCTAGATTATGTTGCTAAAATTGATAAAAGTGGGATTGGAAGTAAAACCTTAGATGTTGCTAAACCCACTATTTTGGACTTCAAGGAATTTAATTATGAAAGCTGCTCTTTAATTGATTGTATTTCCTTGCTACAATCCGTGCTAAATTGTCCGCATGCTTATAGTCAAAATAAAGCGTTTATTAAACATATCGTTGATGCCTTGATGCAATCTTATGAGGAAAAACTTGAGTTGGAAGTTTCTATCCCTAGAAAACTTTATGATGAGTGGGAACCAAATATTAAAATTAAGATTAAGGATCATGAATTCTATGCTCTATGTGATTTGGGTGCTAGTGTTTCCACTATTCCCAAAACTTTGTGTGATTTGGTAGATTTCCATGATTTTGATGAATGCTCTCTAAACTTGCACCTTGCGGATTCCACTATTGAAAAACCTATGGGAAGGATTAATGATGTTCTTATTGTTGCAAATAGGAATTATGTGCCCATAGACCTTATCGTTCTTGATATAGATTGCAATTCTTCATGTCCTATTATGTCAGGACCCCGATTCTAAGTCACATCGACCTAGCCGGTAACACCTCATATCACTTTGACCTCACATGCGGTATTCCAGGTGTCGCCTTACCATGGCCCGGGACCGTTTAAGCCTTTTGGCTCACGTATATGATAGTGTTGCTAGCATCCATATAATGAAGAACCGGGCCGACATGGCTAGTCGTGAACCCAAAGCGGCACTAACCCGTGAGGGACAGGCATACATGAATCACATCGAGCATATCGGTCATCAGCGTATGAATCCGGGCTGTAACCTTTGGGCTAACAGGACTCGGATGTCACCACGTGACATTTCCCGAAGAGACAGACACGAGAGCGAAGTGAAACACATGCCGGCCAGTCAAGTGTCCAGCGGTAGTCTTTGGGCTAGCAGGACTCCGATGAACCGGGCTGTAGCGGACTACTATCGCTCGAAGCACTAGACTACATTTCCCCATAAGAGGCTGCCAAGGATAAACAACTAGATTGTCGGATCCCACACATAACAAGCATTTCAAACATACACACAATATGCTCAATATGTGTAAATACAACATGGCATCACAACATAACTCTCGACTCAAATATTTATTCATTAGGCTCCGAGGGCGAGATATTACAAACATGGGTCTCATGACCCAACACTCGAAACATACAAGTCAAAACACAAGCGGAAGCTTAATATATGCGAATACAGACATCTACAAATGAAAAAGGCTGAGAAGCCCGACTATCTACCACATCTGCCGAGAGCACGGGATCGTAGCTGAGGTAACAAGCTAAGCGTCGAAGTCAAAGCGGAACTACTAGTGAGGCAGCGTCTCTCTGCAAAACATAAAATAAGCAAGCGTGAGTACAAGCGTACTCAGCAAGACTTATCGAGAACTATCTACATATGCATCATTATCAACAAAGGGGTGGTGGAGTTTGACTGCAGCAAGCCAGCTTTGACTCGGTGGCTATCTGAACTACATTTGCAAGTAACTCTTTTGAGGTGGCGCACGAGTCCACATATTCCCCATATCAATACACCACTATGGACCGCTCCGTCTCCCTCTGAAGCGCCATCCATAGCACTCACGCTTATCTTGCGCATTTTAGAGTATCCACTTTCACTTGTCTATGAACTGTTATAGGCAACCTGAAGTCCTTTTCGCGGACACGGCTATTGAATAGATCATATTAACCTGCAGGGTGTACTTCTTCACCACGCTCTCACCACTTACCGCCCGTTTACGACATGTACTCGGCAACCATCAGCGGAAGCCCAACGTGGGTGTCGGCCACGGCCTACCTAAACACTCGAGTCCCTAGTCCAGGTTTATCGCCTATTCGGGTTCCATCCGCAGGAGTCCGCCGAGGTTTCCCATACAGCCCCGAATGATGTGTGCAGGGTTCGAGATACCAAGCGGGCATTGAATTACACAGACCACGGTGTATCTACGCATCATAGCCCACCCCTAGGGTCATCGCTATGCACGGCCTCCAACACATATCCTACAAACACGAAACTAGTTGCAACTCACGGACGAGAGAGAACAAGGGTGGTTAAGAAGCGAGAGGTCCATTGGTTTGGGCCCAATGCGTGGTAATAACTGTTTCATGGATCACAAACACAGAACTCAGTTCACGAGGGCGGCTGCAATGAGACAACCCACCATGTACTCCTACATGGCCTCTCACCCTACCTTTACCAAATCGTGTTCACACACTTAGCTCACACACGATGGGACATGTTCACACACCATTCCAATTCATTCCCGATGAATCAGACCTGACTCAACTCTAAGCGATGTGCAGGCATGACAAACAAGCATGAATGAGTAGGCACAACATGGCTCAAACAACTCCTACTCATTCTAGTGGGTTTCATCTAATTCTTGTGGAATGACAGGTCATCACGGAGGATAAAGGGTTTAGCTACATGACAAGTAACACATGAGTCGTTGTTGTCCTAATGCAGTAAAATAGAGCAGGAGCGAGAGAGTGGGATTATACCGGAATGAACGAGGGGGTTTTGCTTGCCTGGCACTTCTGAAGATAATATAGTTCTTCATCAGTGTCATCGAATTCATCGTCGGTACGTCGTCTACTGAGAGGGGATAGTTACCGGCAAACAAGAAAGAGCTCAATCAATGCAATGCACAAACAAATGAATGACATGTCATGTTAAAGAACTGAAGTGACCTAATGCAGCAGTAAGCCAAGTTAATTTAAGTGGAATTCAAAGAAGGTTAAACTCCAACTCCAAATGCTAGTTCATAAATTACCCTAATCATGATTCATCCTATTCAGTGAGGTTAACTTGTTCAAACATGCATGATCATGGCGTAAACAGATTCTTCATATTTTTCTGATCATTTTTCATATATAAATTATTTAATTTGGAGTTACGGTTGAATTTCTATGAATTTTAGAAGTTTGGGGTATTTTCTGAAATTTCCTGAATTATAATAAATCCAGAAAAGGTATTATCGCGTCGACTGACGTCGATGTGATGTCACGGTCAGCAGGACACGGTTGGTCAAACTGACAGTGGGTCCGCGTGTCGATGTAATTAGTTTAACTAATTTCAATTAGTACTAATCCTAATTAACTAGCGAAATTTGGGCCCCACGTGTCATTGACCCGGGTCAAATGGGCCCACCCGTGGTCAGCCCAGGTCAGCGAGGTCAAACCCGCGGCGACTCGACTTCGGGCGAGGCCCAGGCGGTGGCGCGGCTCGAGAAGCGCCCACGGCACGCAGGTGAGGCCGTTCTTGGGCTCGTTGGAGAGTTCTCATTGGCGGCGCGACGAGTGGTGGTGGTGGCGGACCTATGGTGGCCGGAGCCGACGACGGCGAGCTCAAAAGCGGCGGCGAAGTTGAGGCGTGGGTGCGGGCAGCGTTGCGGTGTCGCGAGCAAGCGGGCTGAGGCGCTAGTTGTGGCCACGTGATGCGGTGAGTCGATGGGCACTAGCCGGGATCAAATGGTCACCGGGCAGCACGGCGACGGCGCGGAGCTGCGCGCGTTCGGTCTGGCGAGCGATGCTACGGCATGGAAGCGAGCAAAAGGGGAGAGGGAGGCCTTCGAGGGGCTCACCATGGGTCGATTAGGTAGGTCGGTTGGCTCGAGGGGCCGACTGGAGCCCGTGAATCGGCGACGGGCGATCTCGGGCACGGAGATGGAGACAACGGCACGCCCGGTCGATTAGGGCCTCCTCCAGTCACGTCGTCGGGTGGGTAGCTCCACGGGTCGGGCGGAGCTCGAGGATGCATAGAGGCGAGGGTGGCTGTGGCGCGTGTGGCGTCGGTGGTGGCGAGCTCCGCTCGGTGGTCTTGTGAAGGGAGCAGAGGAGGATGGGGTCAGGGGAGAGAGGAGAGGTGGGGGCGAGGAGGAGTGCGTGGCGCCACACGGCCAGCGTCGGGAAGCAGAAGCAGGAGGTGGCTCAGGCGTGCAGGCGTGCAGTGGCCCACGCCTCGCGTCCTTCAGCCGCGAGTGGGAGGCAGTGGCGGTCCGGTGGGCTGGGCCGCTGGAATTGGGTCAGTGGGTTGAGAGGTGGCGCCGGTGGGTTTCTCTCCTCTCTACTTTTCCTATTTCTGTTTTTCTATTTTGTTCTGTTTTGTTTTAGTTTAGTAAAATACTAAACCATTTTATAAAATCCTGAAAATAGTTATGTGGCTAGAACTAAAATATACCAAACCACATAAAATGTTCCAGAATTATTGGACATATATTATTTATATATCAAATATATATCAATGCAAATAGTTATTGAATTAATTCAAAGGCCCAAAATAAATGTTTGATCCTCCAAAATATTGGTTTGCATTTTACCTCATGCCAATATTTTTACAAAATAACAGAACATTTTCTTGGACTCATTGATGAGATTTAAATGTTGGTTATTTTTAGAGGTTTTCTGAGGCTTTTGAAAACTCCTCAATTCAAGTTTCATTTGAATTTAAACATGATGCGTGGATGCAATGCTACTAGTTACAAGCAAGCTCTAGGGCTGTGACATATTATTCTTGGTAGACCTTTCCTTAGAACGATTGGTGCAATTATTGATGTGAAGGAAGGGAATATTAGATTCCAATTCCCATTAAAGAAAGGCATGGAACACTTACCTAGGAAGAAGATAAAATTACCATATGAATCTATTATGAGAGCCGCTTATGGATTGCCTACCAAAGGTGGCAACACCTAGATCCATCCTTTCTTTTATGCCTAGCTAGGGGCGTTAAACGATAGCGCTTGTTTGGAGGCAACCCAATTTTATTTTTAGTTTTTTGTTTTTGTTTCTGTTTAGGAATAAATAATCCATCTACCTTCTGTTTAGATGTGGTTTTATGTTTTAGTGTTTGTGACAAGTTAAACCTATAGGATCTTCTTGGACAATAGTTATTTGATCTTGCTGTAATTTCCAGAAACTTTCGGTTCACGAAAATAATTGTTAAAAATCACCAGAACATGATAAAATAGTCATTCCAATTGCTGCTGATCAATAAACAAATTTCCTATGTCTTCCTATTTTTTCCGAATTTTTGGAGTTCCATAAGTTTGCGTTAGTTACATATTACTACGGACTGTTCTGTTTTTGACAGATTCTGTTTTTCGTGTGTTGTTTGCTTATTTTGATGAATTTATGGCTAGTAAAATAGTTTATGGTCCATAGAGAAGTTGGAATACAGTAGGTTTAACACCAACATAAATAAAGAATGAGTTCATTTGTCGGCGTTCTGGGAACGGGGGTACCCAGACTTGCTGCTGCTGACTGCGGCGTGGCTCAAGGGGTGGCCCAGGCATGGCCATCTTCATCGGACAAGCTCAAGACCCTCATAGCAGGCCAAGCCTCATGAGGCGGCTTAACGACAGAAGCTTCCTCAGGCACGGCCTTGTCAGGCTGGCTCACGAGGAGGTGGAGAGATCAAGGCGGGGTACCTCACGAGGTGCCCATGACGCAAGCCATGACGACCAAGGCGCCCAGTGGCGCCAGACCCAGAAGTGTCCTCCTTTCCTCTTTGGTGCAAAGGGAGCAAGAGCAGGCAAGAATATCAATCAGAGGCATCCGTTTCGGTGCAACAAGACCATGACCGTCGCAACGGCAGGAAGGAAGTCATTCTGGAGCCCAAGCCGGCGTCACCACTAGAGCCTTTGACAGGCGAGGACCAACTTTAGTCAGGATAAGTGTACTAGATGTTCCCCTTCGAAATGGCCAATTGTTGGCGCCCTTCCCGCTCAATATTTGGGAAGAGGCCCAGGGCCTTTGCCTATAAATAGGACTAGCCACCCACATGATAGGGGAAGCTTGATCCGGAATCCAGAACAGGGGTAGAGGCATCTAGAAGTCTTAGAGAGAGGATCCAAGAAGGGAGTGGGAGCGATTGAACTCCCCTAGCAGTTCATCGCACCAGCCAAGAACAGACCCTCGTGAGGCTGTTCTTCCTTGTATTGTTCATCATCAGCCCAAGAGGCAATCCACCACACCACACACTGGAGTAGGGTGTTAGACCACAATGGTGGCCCGAACCAGTATAAACCTTGTGTCTCTTGTGTTGTTCCTTTCATAGTTTAGATCCTAGCGAGGCGGCGAGCAGGTAGGTAGAGGCGAGATCTCCGCCGCGCGCAGGTGTTCGAACCTAGAGGTGGCGGAACCCGAAATCCGACATTTGGCGCATTGTAGGTAAAGTGCGCCGAATTCTTCCGCCACCCTGTTCTTCGCCGACCACCGCATCCATGTCGGGCGCTCGTCGGGCCCGCACGGCGCCGAAGTCGCCTCGCTTCCGCTGCCGCTCAGCGGCCCCGGCGGCCGCCCCGCCGTTCCCGTCGCTGCGATCAACGCCGCCAGCGGCCGGTGGGAACGAGCGCATCGCCCCAGATCCGTCCGTGGTAAACGGCGCCCGCTACTCCTTCACTCGCCCGGCTGGTTCGCCGTCTGGCGCTCCGCGCTTCCATGGAGACTCGAGCTGTGCTCATCGGCAAACGAGCTCCTGCGCTACCGCATCAGTCGGCGACATCTCTGAAGAGTGCCTCGACGCGTCGCCGAAGCTTCGTCACGCGCCGCGAAGGCTCCCAGCGTCCTTCTAGCTGCATCGCGCCCGCCCTGCTTGCGGCGATGGCGCCAGGGCGCCTCAGCCTCCCCTCAAGAAGGCACCTGGCCCCAAGGCGTGTAGCCTGGCGGAACCCACTCCGTCCGGCGCCGGCGCAGCAAGAGCAGAGCTGTCAAGAGATCCCTCGCCCCCAAGAAGCTGCCCGAGTGCTCCACCGGCACCGCTCACACGACCACGCTCTGCTCCCGACGCCAAGACCCGCGCTGCTCCCAGCTGCAGCGCATGGGGAACAAGAAGACCAGGCTCTTCGTCACCAAAGCCCTCCTGTGGCCTACTGGCTGCCGCGCCTTCACCACCAGCAGCAGCGTCGCGTGGCCCGGCAAGTTCAAGCCAGACCTGCCTCCTCGCTTCTGACAGCACGCCGACCCTGCGGAGTTCCTCCAGCTCTGAGTTGGGCATCTAAGCCGCCAACGGGGCGAGAGGTCATGGCGAACTGGTTTCAATAGCACTCAGGGCGGAGCCCGACTGCTCCCTGAACACGGCTCCGCACGATCTCCTCCTAGGGCGAGATTCGCACCCGCTTCGCCGCCAACTTCAAGGTACTCGCGATTGGCCTCCTGCCGTGAGCGACATCGCGCCACATCAAGCAGCAACCAGGGGAGACCTGCAGAAGTACATCCAGCCAACAACGCGCGCCTCAAGATTCCCAAGGTGACGAGAGGCCATCATCTCAGCCTTCTCCGGCCGGTGTGCGTGGCGTCAAGATGAAGGAGGAGTGGCGATGCATGAAGATCTGTGCACTTCCTTGGAGCTGTTCAACTTGGCGACCAAGCGCCAGCGAGGAAGGGCACCTTTCCTCCTCGAGCTGCTAGCGCGCAACGTAAGAGAAGAAAATCCCAGGCCAGGGCGTGAAGCGCAAAGGGGCCTGCCGTGCTCGCGCGAACCCGGACACCAAGCGGGCGAGATCAGCCCGAGCCTTCCAAGGGCAGCCTGCATGTTTGTACCAGACCTCCACACCCACAACACCAACGAATGTCAAGAGCTCCGAGCCGTGCGAAGGGAGGATCGGCCGACAGCCCGACCGCCAAGAACGATCGAGGCTACGGCCGAGGAGGAGGAAGGAGCGCAGGCGCTGGGAAGACCGTGGCCCTCGCCAAGGGTGGCGCGACCGCCTCGCAAGGATCGCTGGCAGGATCAGCCTCGCGAGGGAGATCGAGGGATCAGCCTCGCGGATCGCCCTGAAGGAAACGCAGGCCTCTCCTCTCGCCGCTGCAGCCAAGGAGAAAGCGAGGACCATCATCAGACGAGGGGCCGGGGCTTCTGTGAGCCGCGATCGCTTGCATCTGGGCGGAGCAAGCCCCCACCTCTCAGCGCATCTTCAAGCAGTCGCTTGCATGAAGTGAATGCAGTCCTCCCAAGCTCGAGCCACGCTCCTCTCGGTGATCAGCGTGCGCCATCACGTTCAGCTCAGCAGATCAGCTCAAGTGTGCGGCCACAGCCGGAGTCCTCCCGATGCTTTGTTCCCCAATCATCAGCAACGTGCAAGTCACCAGGACCCTAGTCGACGGTGGAGCAGGGCTCAATGTCCTGTCCGTAGAGACATTCAACAATCTCCAAGTGCCTTACAATCAGCTTCAGCCAACCAAGCCTTTCTCCGGAGTCACCGATGGCTCCACGGTTCCGATTGGGCAGGTCCGCCTCCCTGTCACCTTCGGGGCGCGCGACAACTACCGCACCGAGCTCATCGACTTTGATGTCGCCCACCTTCGCCTGCCATACAATGCCATCCTCGGGTACCCAGCTCTGGTCAAGTTCATGGCCGTGACTCATCACGGCTACAACGTCCTCAAGATGCCAGGAAGCGGCGGAGTAATCACGGTGCCTTGTGAAGAGAGAGACGCAGCGTGCTCCCTGGAGCGAGCCTTTAAAGCCGCATCACTTGAAGACCCAGAGCGCAGGAGCGTGAGGCTCCCTGAGACCGCTCCCAAGAAGAAGAACACATCGCCAGGCCCGACCCCTCAGGAGGCAGGCCCCTCAGGGTCCGTGCCAGCTCAGGGGGCACCACCTTCTGTCGCATAGGAAGGCGCGCCCGGCGCCCTCCTCGAGCAAGGCTCGGGGGCTCTCTCCTGGAGGGCCACCGACCTTGCTAAGGTTACGAGGGAAGCGCTTGGGCACCAGTTGGAGGCGAGCTTCAAAGCACGTTTCCCTCAGGAAGAAGCAAGGCAAGGAGGGCCAAACCCTCAGGAGTTCGTCAGCCAGATCATTCTGGAGCTGCAGGACTCAAGAGTCATGAGTGGCGCCGCCACTTACCATGATAGCTCCCCATCCGGCGGGGCGGTGGGCTGCGCGCTCAGATCAACATACCAGGCTCAACCGAGCTGCCTCTGTGAGCGCTTGGCCCTCACGTGCGGGCGCTCTGAGGCCCACCCCACGCTACGTTCGCATGCTCCCACGGCCTGCCGAACACGGCCGCCACGCACTCAGCGCCTCATGGGGAGCATCCCGAGGCTCAAGAGGCCAGGCGCTCGCAGTCTGGCGGAGATGGAGATGGTCCGCGCGAGCCACCAGCGCCTCCGAGCCTTCCGAGGCTCTGGCCTGGGTCTCGTGAAGGTCGGCTTGTGCAGCCCACGCACGCCCGCTTACTTCAACATCCTTTGATCTTCAACGTTATCAGGTGACATCCTTCAAGTTTCATTTCGGTTGGAGCGCCTGTGGCTGCATCATTCCTAGGCCGCGTGGGTCCGTCCCTGCGGCATGTATCCCTTTTACTTCATGTTCCTAGCTTACCTTGTTGGGGGCGCCCCTCGGGCTGCATCATCCCCAAGTCGCTTGGGCCAGACCCAGCGGCATGTACCCCTCTTGCGTTTATTTCGGGTCATGCGTGTCCACGGCACCCCTTCTTCCTTTATGTCGGCCGCTTGCACATTAAAGGGGGGGTACCTGAGCATCACGACTCATGGGCTCCTCTGGCTCTCCAGCCCTCACGCCTTGGCCTTGTCATCGCGACCGGCATACCAGCGACGGCCGAGACTTCGCTCGAGGGCCAGGACCCGGGGCGTGGGCGTCGGCATCTAACCAAATTTGCAGGAACACATCACAAGTTAAGGCCCATGCAGGGCGCAACCCGCCTTGAGGTAACGGCCCGTGGAGTCCCGCGCTGGCTCACGGGTGCCCAGACACACTCGCCGGGCCCTACCGTGCGAGTGCGTGTCGAGGCATGGGCTGTACATGCCTCGGGGCTCCTCGGGAGGGGCCCCTCCCACGCACTGATGGAAGCACCATGCTCAGGCTGGCCGACGACACTACCGAGGAGGCTATGCCCGTACACATACATAAGCGCTATGCTCCGCGCTCGTGATAAACAACGGAGGGTGGCCCCCGGCCGCATCAACCTCAGGAAGCCCAGAGCTCAGTGCCTGGCATCATCGCAACGCCTCCCCTCGGGAGTGCAGCTTGAGGGGCTGGGCGCGAGGGGCTAAGCCTCGGGTCACGCCAGACGATGTGCCACCAGCCAGGCCCTCGGGCCTGGTTCATCGTGACGATCTCTCAAGCGGAGCCAAGGTGCGAAGGCCGTTTGAGCGTCAAGGGGGACTCCTGAGCATCGTGACTCAGGAGCCTAACTTGTCACGTAGCCCCTCACTCCTTAGTTCCGAAAGGCTAGCGGCGGTTGAGGTATGGGCGGGCTGTGGGGCGACGAGAATGGTAGATTCACCCACGATCTCAACTCCCCTACTTGCTGTTCGTGCGCCAAGGGGACTCTCGAGCATCGCGACTCAGAGCCTAACTTGTCACGTAGCCCCTCACTCCTTGGTCCCGTCCTGGTTTCCGATCGGGGCTAACGACGGTTGAGGTATGCGCGGGGCCGGGCTCTGCGAGCGTAGAACATAAGCAAGTAGGAAGGAGAAGCGCAAATCTCATGGAATTTAAAAGCAAACATTACAGTCCATAACTGTTATCACAACACCCGACGCAAGTTTAAACGCCTCCCCGAGGCATGATGCATGTTGCATGAAGCAGAACAGGAGCCACAACGGAGTCACTTGTCGATGACGGAGCTACGCCGAGCAGGTTCGCCTCGTGAAGCCTCGGGACTGCAGCGCCGCTTCGCTTGGTGCTCAAGGCCCGAACCGACAAGAGAGCCTCCGCTCGACCCTTCACAGCCTCAGCAGCAGCAGCAAGCTACGCCCGCTCGGCTGGCTCCAGCAGGCTGTCGAGGTCGGCGTCGGGATCGCGAAGGTAGATGTGGGTAAGGACCAGCGTCCTCCTGCGAGAAGCGAGGACCTTGGCGCCTCGGCCTCGGCCGTGGGTCAAGGCCAAGGGTGACATCTTCAAGAGCGCGGATCAGAAGGGAAGCAGCTTGGCGGGGCCGTCCTTGGCGCCCGGCGGCGGGCTTTCGAGGCCCTTTGTCGTCGCGACCTCAGCAAGTGTGAGCCTTCAGCTCCATCTCCGTGAAGGCCTCGCGGTCCTCGGCAAGAACCAGCGCTTGTCGTCCAGCTCGACCTTCTTCGCCTCCAACTCCTGCTCCAGCGCACCAAGGTCACGGCGCTGTTAAGCAGGCGTCCGGTCCTTGACGGCCTCATGAGCCTTCATGTCTTCCTCCTTCTCTTGGCGAATCTGCGGCCTCCTTGGCAAGCTGGTCCCTTGGGCCTTGCAGCTCGCTCTCCAAGCGCCTTGCAGCGACCTCGGACATCAGCTACCTCCCCAAAGCGGCGTCGCGAGCAGCTCGCTTCCCAAGGGCTTGCTTCTCCCTCGTCATAAGCCGTCGAGTCGAGGTTCTGAACCAGCCCTTTCGAATCGAGCGTCGAGCGAATCCAGCCAGAGGCCAGCTCAAGCGCCCGCCACCAAGCGAGGGTGGTGCCTGTAAGATCTTACGCAGCCGGTCCAATTCAGGAGCAGCACGATCCGGGGCAGTGGAGAGGTCGGAGAGACAGCAGTTGGTGGAGTAGGAGGAGAGGACGGCAACAGAACCACGATATCTGGAGGGGGACTGCTGCGCCCCAACAGATGTGGCGGTGGCACGAGCAAGGATACCTCAGAGTCACTTGGGCCATGGGGGCTAAGTCGCCCAGCCAGCTCCGCCGAGCCTCGCGAGGATGACTGGCAGGAGAGGCCGTGGTCTCGCCATCGCCTTCCTTCCAGCGGCAGGCGCGCTGTCCCGAGCGGAGCCTCGGAGCTCCTTCAGCCTGCCGCGCGCGGCGCCAGCCTAGCCAAGAGATACAGATATCAAGCCTCGGCGACAAAGCAAGGAATAAAGCAAGAATCAAGCACTTACTGGTCGCCGCTCATGAGCTCGAGCAACCTCCGCCATACTTGAAGCCCGAGAGCGGGCTGCGAGGATCAGCCTCAAGAGGCCGGGAGCACGAGGCACGTCTGCATGATCGCCTCGAGGCAGGGGCAGACCCTGGGACCAGCCCAGTCCTTCCCTTTTCGGGATCGGGGCAAGCTCGCCGCCCGCTTGCCGCCATCCTCGTCGTCGTCGCTCGGCAAGAGGCGGAGAGCGCGGGACCTACGCCGGGGGAGGGGCGCTCTCAACTCCCCATCGGTTGCCTCGGAGTCAGGCCCCGCTTCCCGCTCCTCTACTTCCTCCTCTTCGCTGGAGTCGCCGGAGGACACGTTCACCGTCGCCAGGGCCGTCGGGTCCTGGGGAACCTCCGCGGGCACGGGCCCATCCCCGTTGAAGAAGGGCATGGATGCCACTGCCTGCTCCCAATCATCTCGAAGGAACAGGGGCACAGGAGCGCCCTCCAGCCTCGCCACGTCTCCCCCGACCAAAGATTTGAGGATCGCATGCCAGATCTTCGTCGGCCAAAACTGCGGGCTTTCGGCGCGGGCCTCCAAAGGAAGGGCAATCTTGAAGTGGCAGGGCCACCGATGCTCCAGGAACTCCTCAGAGCGACACACATCAACCTTCGCCGCCATGTTGCTCGGCCCACAGATCGCGTCCATCTTCTCGGCACCGACCGCTTCGCGACGGGATCCACGAGTTCCGCACGAGACCAATCGTCGGAGGTCGTGGGGTGCTCCGTGGGCAGAATCAGCCGAGGGTGGATGCGCCCAGCATCTACCATGACCCACTTGCTCCTGAATCCCTCAATCCTCTTCCCGGGCTTCGAGATGGCGTTGGAGCTGCCATACGCGACAAAGCTCGCGCACGCGTAAATGGGACCACGAGAGGTCCGGAGGGATAAGTAGTGGTGCAGCAAGGCCACTGAGGGCTGCACCCCGACGTGAGCCTCACAATAGTAGGCGAAGATCGCTAGAAGAAGAACAGAGTTGGTGTGGAGGTGCAGAGCTTGCAGTTTGTAACGGCGGTGGATAGAGAAGAAGAACTCAGAAAAGGGAGGCACCAGACCGGCAGCAATGGCGCTCACGAAGAGCGCATAGAAGGTGCTCCCTTGGCCCTCGGGAAGGGCGGAGCCAGCCTTGAACACCTCTGCCCCGTCTATGCCTTGCGCCGCCACCATCCGGCGCACCCGGGCAAGGCCCTCCTCCGACACATTCGGCGAGTCCAAGGCGGCTGAGTACCAAGCTCCGGCCGGGGTCTGGCGAGGCGCCATGTCTTGCTAGGGCACGCGGTCGAAGTAGATCTGGAGATTTCAGAGGTAGGAAGGAAAGGTGCAAGAAAGGGGATCTGAGCAATGACCGGAGGAGACTGGGGAAGCAAAGCCTAGATAGACGGCGCTCTTTTGTCGATTCGCGCAGTTGCTAAGGCGCCCACGTCCAATCAACCGCCATGCGGCGCCCAAGGCCGCAGGCTGTTAGGGGCCATGGAGCTGAGACTTGCACCCTTCGCTTCTGCTCCAGCCAAGTCCGGGCGTGCCTTGGGCCCGGGGGCTACTATCGGTGTTCTGGGAATGGGGGTACCCAGACTTGCCTGCCTGCGGCCTGCGGCGTGGCTCAAGGGGTGGCCCAGCATAGCCCATCTTCATCAGCACAAGCTCAAGACCCTCACGAGGGGCCAAGCCTCATGAGGCGGACGACAGTGAAGCTTCTCGAGCACGGCCTCGTCAGGCTGGCTCGTGAGGCGGAGATCAAGGCGGGGTACCTCACGAGGTGCCCATGACGCATAGCCATGATTTAAGGCGGCGCCAGAGGCGCCAGCCTACATGATGTCCTCCTTTCGTCTTTGGTGCAAAGGGAGCAAGCGCAGGCAAGAATATCAAGCAAAGGCATCCGTTTCGGTGCAACAAGACCAAGACCATCGCAATGGTGGGAAGGAAGTCATTGTGGAGCCCAAGCCGGCGTCACCACCAGAGCCTTTGACAGGCGAGGACCAACTTTAGTCAGGATAAGTGTACTAGATGTTCCCCTTCAAAATGGCCAATTGTTGGCGCCCTTCCCGCTCAATATTTGGGAAGAGGCCCAGGGCCTTTGCCTATAAATAGGACTAGCCACCCACAGGATAAGGGAAACTTGATCCGGAATCCAGAACAGGGGTAGCGGCATCTAGAAATCTTAGAGAGAGGATCCAAGAAGGGAGAGGGAGCGACTGAACTCCCCCTAGCAGTTCATCGCACCAGCCCAGAACAGACCCTCTTGAGGCTGTTCTTCCTTGTATTATTCATCATCAGCCCAGGAGGCAATCCACCACACCACACACTGGAGTAGGGTGTTACACCACAATGGTGGCCCGAACCAGTATAAACCTTGTGTCTCTTGTGTTGTTCCTTTCATAGTTTAGATCCTAGCGAGGCGGCGAGGTGCAGGTAGGTAGAGGGCGAGATCTCCGCGCACACCCCAGTGTTTGAACCTAGAGGGTCTGCCGGAACCCAAAATCCGACATCATTACAGTACCTTGAAGTGATCTTTTGTTTTCTTTCACTAACGGAGCTCACGAGATTTCTGTTGAGTTTTGTGTCGTGAAGTTTTCAAGTTTTGGGTGAACTTTTTTGATGGATTATGGAACAAGGAGTGGCAAGAGCCTAAGCTTGAGGATGCCCATGGCACCCCCAAGATAATCCAAGGACACCAAAAATTCAAAGCTTGGGGATGCCCCGGAAGGCATCCCCTCTTTCGTCTACTTCCATCGGTAACTTTACTTGGAGCTATATTTTTATTCACCACATGATATGTGTTTTGCTTGGAGTGTCTTGTATTATTTGCGTCTTTGCTTGTTAGTTTACCACAATCATCCTTGCTGTACACACCTTTTGAGAGAGCCATACATAAATTGGAATTTTTTAGAATACTCTATGTGCTTCACTTATATCTTTTGAGCTTGATAGTTTTGCTCTATGTGCTTCACTTATATCTTTTGAGCTTGATAGTTTTGCTCTATGAGCTTCACTTATATCTTTTGAGCTTGATAGTTTTGCTCTTGTACTTCACTTATATCTTTTAGAGCACGGTGGTGGATTTGTTTTAAAGAAACTATTGATCTCTCATGCTCTTAGGTCATTTTGAGAGTCTTAAATATCATGGTAATTTGCCTAATAATAATAATATGCTTGGTATTCAAGATTTGCAAAACTTTCTTTTGAGTGCGTTGAATACTAAGAAAAGTTTGATGCTTGATAATTGTTTTGAGATATGAAGGTAGTAATATTAGAGTCATGCTAGTTGAGTAATTGTGAATTTGAGAAATACTTGTGTTGAAGTTTGTGATTCTCGTAGCATGCTATGGTGAACCGTTATGTGATGAAGTCGGAGCATGATTTATTTATTGATTGTCTTATGAGTGGCGGTCGGGGACGATCGATGGTCTTTTCCGACCAATCTATCCCCCTAGGAGCATGCGCGTAATACTTTGCTTTGATAACTTGTAGATTTTTGCAATAAGTATATGAGTTCTTTATGACTAATGTTGAGTCCATGGATTATACGCACTTTTCTCACCCTTCCACCATTGCTAGCCTCTGTAATACCCTTTTACTTTTAGCGGTATCATACACCCACCATATACCTTCCTCAAAACAGCCACCATACCTACCTATCATGGCATTTCCATAGCCATTCAGATATATTGCCATGCAACTTACCACCGTCCGTTTATTATGACCGCTCCATCATTGTCATATTTCTTAGCATGATCATTTAGTTGACATCGTATTTGTGGCAAAGCCACCGTTCATAATTCTTTCATACATGTCACTTATGAATCATTGCATATCCCGCATTACCATGGGAGGCATTCATATAGAGTCATATTTTGTTCTAAGTATCGAGTTGTAATCATTGAGCTGTAAGAAAAATAAAAGTGTGATGATCATCATTTTTAGAGCATTGTCCCAAGTGAGGAAAGGATGATGGGACTATGATTCCCCCATAAGTCGGGATGAGACTCCGGACGAAAAAGAAAAAAATAGGAAAAAAGGCCATAAAAAAAAGGGAAAGGCCCGATAAAGAAAAATGAGAGAAAAAGAGAGAAGGGACAATGTTACTATCCTTTTACCACACTCGTGCTTCAAAGTAACACCATGATCTTCATAATAGAGAGTCTCTCGTTTTGTCACTTTCATATGCTAGTGGGAATTTTTAATTATAGAACTTGGCTTGTATATTCCAATGATGGGCTTCCTCAAATTGCCCTAGGTCTTCATGAGCAAGCGAGTTGGATGCACACCCACTTAGTTTCATCTGTTGAGCTTTCATATACTTATAGCTCTCGTGCATCCGTTGCATGGCAATCCGTACTCACTCACGTTGGTATCTATTGATGGGCATCTCCATAGCCCGTTGATATGCCTAGTTGATGTGAGACTATCTTCCCTTTTTTTGTCTTCTCCACAACCACCATTCTATTCCACATATAGTGTTATATCCATGGCCCACGCTCATGTATTGCGTGAAGATTGAAAAAGTTTTGAAAATGTCAAAAGTATGAAACAATTGCTTGGCTTGTCATCGGGGTTGTGCATGATTTAAATACTTTGTGTGGTGAAGATAGAGCATAGCGAGACTATATGATTTTGCAGGGATAACTTTCTTTGGCCATGTTATTTTTAGAAGACATGATTGCTTTGTTAGTATGCTTGAAGTATTATTATTTTTATGTCAATATGAACTTTTGTCTTGAATCTTTCGGATCTGAATATTCATATCACAATTAAGAAGAATTACATTGAAATTATGCCAAGTAGCACTCCGCATCAAATATTCTCTTTTATCATTTACCTACTCGAGGACGAGCAGGAATTAAGCTTGGGGATGCCTGATACGTCTCAAACGTATCTATAATTTTTGATTGCTCCATGCTATATTATCTATTGTTTTGGACTATATTGGGCTTTATTTTCCACTTTTATATTACTTTTGGGACTAACCTATTAACCGGAGGCCCAGCCCACAATTGCTATTTTTTTTCCTATTTCAGTGTTTCGAAGAAACTGAATATCAAACGGAGTCCAAACGGAATGAAATCTTCGGGAACGTGATTTTCTCATCGGATAAGACCCACGAGACTTGGACCCTCTGTTAAGAAAGCTCCGAGGCGGCCACGAGGGTGGAGGGCGCCCCCCTAGGGCACGCCCCCTACCTCGTGGGCCCCTCAAGGCTCCACCGACGTACTTCTTCCTCCTATATATACCTACGTACCCCCGTCAGATAAGATAAGGAGCCGAAAACCTAATTCCACCGCCACAACTTTCTGTATCCACGAGATCCCATCTTGGGGCCTGTTCGAGTTCATGGAAGGATTCCACCATGGAGGGCTTCTACATCATCATCAAAGCCTCTCCGATGAAGTGTCAGTAGTTTACCTCAGACCTTCGGGTCCATAGTTTGTAGCTAGATGGCTTCTTCTCTCTTTTTTTTTATCTCAATACAATGTTCTCCCCCTCTCTCGTGGAGATCTATTCGATGTAATCTTCTTTTTGCGGTATGTTTGTTGAGACCGATGAATTGTGGGTTTATGATCAAGATTATCTATGAGCAATATTTGAATCTTCTTTGAATTATTTTATGCATCATTGAGTTATCTTTGCAAGTCTCTTCGAATTATCCGTTTGGTTTGGCCAACTAGATTGGTAGTTCTTGCAATGGGAGAAGTGTTTAGCTTTGGGTTCAATCTTGCGGTGTCCTTACCCAGTGACAGAAAGGGTTGCAAGGAACGTATTGTATTGTTGCCATCGAGGATAACAAGATGGGGTATTTATCATATTGCATGAATTTGTTCCTCTACATCATGTCATCTTGCTTAACACATTACTCTGTTTTCACTAACTTAATACTCTAGATGCATGCTGGATAGCGGTCGATGAGTGGAGTAATAGTAGTAGATGCAGGCAGGAGTCGGTCTACTTGTCTCGGACGTGATGCCTATATACATGATCATACCTAGATACTCTCATAACTATGCTCAATTCTGTCAATTGCTCAACAGTAATTCGTTCACCCACCGTAAAATACTTATGCTCTTGAGAGAAGCCACTAGTGAAATCTATGGCGCCCGGGTCTATTTTCATCATATTAATCTTCCTACGCTTTATTATTGTTTTGCTTTTTACTTCTCCTTTAATTTTACTTTGCATCTTTATACCAAAAATACCAAAAATATTATCTATCATCTCTATCAGATCTCACTCTCGTAAGTGATCGTGAAGGGATTGACAACCCCTATTCGCGTTGGTTGCGAGGAGTTATTTGCTTTTTGTAGGTACGAGGGACTCGCGCGTGGCCTCCTACTGGATTGCTACCTTGGTTCTCAAAAACCGAGGGAAATACTTACGCTACTCTGCTGCATCATCCTCTCCTCCTTGGGGAAAACCAACGCAAGTTCAAGACGTAGCATCGGTTTCCGTGCTGACGTCTTCGCCGGGGAACTTCCTTCCCTCTTCAGCCTGGGCGCATCTATCGGCCAGAATGTAGAGTTCGGGCACATCCTTAGCCTTGGTCATCTCCAGCTCTTCGCACATCTTGCGGTTGTGCACGTTCTGATGGAATGCGCTGATCACAGCGGCAGGATGAACGTCGGGGAAGTTGTACTGCACCCGGCTGAACCTATGGATGTACTTGCGCAGGGTTTCCCCTTCCTTCTAGGGGATGATATGCAGATCACTGGCCTGGCCATGAGCTGTGTGGCCTCCTGTGAAGGCGCCCACGAACTCATGGCACAGATCCGACCAAGAAGAAATGGAATCCACCGGCAAGTGCATCAACCAATACATAACATTGGGCTTCAGTGCCAGCGAGAAATAACTGGCAAGTACCTTGTCCTCGCGAGCTCCGGCAGCCTGCATCGCGATGGTGTAGATGCTGAGGAACTCGGAGGGATGGGTCTTGCCAGTGTACTTCTCGCCGACGTCGGGCTTGAACGTGCGGTGGGACGGCCACTGGAACTGCCGCAGCTTGCGGGTAAAGGCTGGGCAGACCACCTCCTAAGGTAGGCCGCCTGAGCCCCCCGGTGCTGGGTGGTCCATAGTTGGTCCCGCCCGCTTGTCCTACTAGTGGCATGTATCACGCCGGCGCTCAATAGTGGTTCGACCATCTTCGTGAGCTCGTTCTCGAAGAACTTGGCGCTGGCCGCGGTGGGTCCGCGGGTCGGATGATGCTATAGAGATGTTATCACAAGCGTCGTCACGACGGCCTGACGCCCGCGGCGGCTGGCGAGGAGGAGGAGAGTGCGCCATGACCGCAACTCCCCCGGTCCTCCTAGCGCTGGCATGCGGTGGCTCGGTGGAGTGCTGGCCCGAGGGTCCCGCTGGTCGCGGATCGTCTTTGTTGGCGACGGCGACGAGGCTCCGGATGGTGACCCTCCACTCGTCGAGATTCTCTGTAGCAGGAGGGAAGTCGAGGAGCAGCTGCGCGCGCGCCAAAGCTTCTGCTGGCGTGGGTGGCGGCGACAGCTGCGTCGACTAGGGATGAAAATGAAGTGGAAACTTCCCGTTTTTCCGGAGGAAATATGGAAACAGAGAGGAAATATGAAAACAAAAACGGAAATTTGCAAAACGGAAGTGGAAACGGAATTTTTTATGCGGAAAAGGAAACAAAAACAGAATGGTGTTTTCCGGTGGAACATGCATGGAAATGAAACTTTCCGTTTCCGTGAATATGGAATTTCTCTTTTTTACTATAGACCTATAACTGCTTTGTAGCCCAACCACCAAAGCCAACACAATGACACAATTAGTAGAATGGATCCGAGGCCCAACTTCTACTACCACACATGAAATCAGCTTGACCTTACACGCAATTGTCCGGTACTAATACAATACTATGCTAAGTTGCTAAAATAATAATGTTATTTTGTAGCCATGTTAACAACTCATTATCATTTTTTTGTTTTTGTGTGTATTTCTCTATGATTCAAGGGGTTTTTAAGTTCCGATCAATGCCTATTTCTGTTTTCGTATCCGCTTTGTATTCGCTCTGTGTCCGTTTTTGGTAGTATCTGTTTCCATATTCATTTCCGGGGTTTCTGTATTCGTTTCTACTTCTGCAAAAAAATGTGAAAACAAATATAATAGCACTCAGTTCCATCTGTTTCCTCTCTGTTTTCATCCCTAGCATTGACCATGGCGCGCTTCGACTTCTAACCACATTAGAAGGAGCTCCATCACGACCTAGCGGCTGCGCGCCATTTTTGCCAGCACTTCGGAGGGCATGCTGAACTCCTTCATCCTGCGAACGACACATAGAGCTCTTCCCACGGTGGTGCCCAGGGTCACCGGCGTGGTGACGCTGCTCGTCGATCACACCATGGGAAGAGCGCGCAGTGGTCGCCGGTATGGGCGTCTTGGTGGTTGCTGCGGCGCCCGTGGGTGGCACAACGACACTCCCGGAGGGCCTCGCGCCGCCTACGGGGGGCCCAGCCCCATCTTTAGACTTGGTGGTGTGTGGCCCTTCGCCTGGCACGCGAACGGCGCCGCTCGCAAGGCTCTGACTGCCAGGGCGATGTTGGTGCTTGCGGACCGCAGCTCGGGTTCTGTCCGCGACCGGGCCGCTGCTCGCCCGTACTGGCACGGGTTGTTTGGCCCCCGACGAGCCGATCGCCATGGCTGTATTCTTCTTGGGAGCCATGGCGATGAAGAACGCTAGGCTAACTACTAGACCAGATTCTCACAATTGTGCCCCCTACCTGGCACGCCAAAGATGTTGGTGGGAAACGACACCTATGGGATCACAAGAATCCCTACTACAGTTGCCGGGGCGCAGGATTGCAAGAAGAGCAGGATTAGTAATCAGCACAAGGATCGTTTACCCAGGTTCGGGCTGCGAGGATGCGTAAATCCCTAGTCCTGCTTTGGTGGATGTATTGAGTGTTCTTGAGCCTTCCAACTAGCTACGGTGGCTGGATCGATCCAAAGAGCCGAATCCTTCTCTAGTACGCTATGGGCCTCCTTTTATAGTCGAAAGGGGCTACCACAGCGGCACACAGGAGGTGGAAAGGCGTACAGTGCTACGAGCTTATCGCTTGTATTACAGGACAAGACACATTTAATGCATTGCTTAGGTGTCCCCTTGCTTTACTGGGGACGGGAACGAGGCCCGTCCCGTCCGTCGCCGCTCCTCCTTGCTTCAACACACGCCCTGGCCCGCGATGCATGCGGCAGAATGTAGGCAGGTAGGCAGCTGAGGTGGCGCGGTGGTAAAGTCTTCATGAAGATATGCATGCCGCCACACAGGCGCTTGCTGAGTTGGCTTGGAAGCTGCATGTTGCCACGCAGGTGCCTTCCCAACTGGTTGGGCTGGCAGCTGCATGCGAACGGCGGTGGAGACTTGGCTGGGGCGGTCCTTTAAGTGGCCCTGCTGGAGCCCTTGGTGAGGGGCTTGCCGGGTGGCCCGGCAAGGGCCTCGCGGCGGCGTGCTGTCGTCCCCGGCAAGGATCTTGCCGGGGGTCTTGTGGCTCTCCTCGGCAAGGACCTTGCCGAGGATCGTTGTCTTTTAATCCTCATCCGATCTTGAATATTCCTTTTCTTCACAAAGATCTGCATGCCACCATGGAGGTGCCTCCCGAGGCCAGGTCCAACGTGGTTGATGGTGTTGGAGACTGTGGGCTCAAGGGTGGTGCGCTCCGCTGGTGTTGGACGAGCCGCTCGGGTAAGGGCCTTGCCGGGGGAACCTGCTTCGCCCTCTGCGCTTTGTGGTCTCCGTCTTAGCGTTGATTTGGCTGTCTTGGTCTTCGGTTTCACCTTGGTTCACCTCCCCTGTTCTGCTTGGTGCGGACGTGGGCGCGGCTCCGACTGTCCGTGCACATGTAAAGGGGTACAAAGGTGCGTCCCTTCTTTTGTACACCGACACTGGAAGAATTGTGGAATGGGCTTTTGAGTTAGCTAGCTTTGGTTTGAAGTTTGAAAGCATGTCAACTATTCATAGCAGAGCACGAGAAGAGTTCATTGCGGAGTGGATGCCTACCCCTAATGAAGAAGTGCTGGAGACAGTCATCCCCGACAAGGAAGTGCCCCAAAAATGGATCATGTACTTTGATGGTGCTTTCTCCGTACAAGGTGAAGGATCTGGCATGCATCTCATTTCTCCCACTCGGGAGCACCTCAAGTACGTTGTTCAGACACATTTTCCTAGGGAGAAGGCTACCAACAACACTGCAGAGTACGAGGGGCTCCTTGCCGGGCTCAGAATTGCAACAGAACTGGGAATCAAGAAGTTCATCATTTGTGGAGATTCACAACTTGTGGTGAGACAAGTAAACAAGGATTCCCAAAGACCATTGATGGAGGCATACATCAAGGAAGTGAGAAAGTTGGAGGAGCGCTTTGAAGGATTCTAAACAGAGCACGCCGCACGTGCAGAAAACGGCATTGCTGATCATCTGTCAAAGTGCGCTGCGCAAAAAACTCCCTGCGGAACCAGGGACTTTTGTTCTCCATCTCACTCAACCCTCTGTATCCCCGGCAACAATGGCCAAAAAGAGGAGGTAACTAGACTTCGGCAAGCCTCTCCCGGCAGAGCTTCCCGAAGCCCCCGACAGAGAGCTTGGTGGGAACAACTCCCCTTTGATCGGTAAGCTGCACCCTCCCGCCAAACTACCAACCTCTGCGGTTGAGGCGTGCGCTCCCATGAATGAGGAGGTGCCGCTGGTCCTCGTTGTCGAGCCTCTGGCTCCAACTTGGGCAAGGCACATCATCCGTTTCCTCCAACCAGGAGAACTTCTTGAAGAGTAAGAAGTTGAAAGAGTAGCCCGGAGGGCCAGTATGTTTCAATTTGTTGATGACACGCTATACATAAGAAGGCCTAACGGGATGAAATTGAAGTGCATTTGCTAGGAAGAAGGAAAGGAACTGCTGGCAGAGATACACAAGGGTATGTGCGAATCCCACATCATATCAAGGGCCTTGGTTGGAAAAGCTTTCTGGAAAGGTTTCTAGTGGCCCGCAACCCTCCAAGTGCAATTGACCTAGTCACCAAGTGGGAAGCCTGCGAGTTCTGCTCCAACAATATCCATCAGCCTGCTCAAGCTCTCCAAGCAATCAATTTTCATGGCCATTTTTGGTCTTGGGCTCGACATCTTGGGCCCCTTCCCCCGTGCTACCAGGGGATTTGAATTCTAGTTCATTGCAATCGACAAGTTTACATAGTGGCCGGAAGTGGAGCCCGTGAGGAAGTTGGCCGCACAGTCAGCTATCAAGTTCTTTAAAGGATTGGTGTGCCGCTTCGGGGTCCCTGCCCAAATCATCACCGACAATGGCACCAAATTCACAAGCCGCGCCTTCATGAAATACGTTCATGCCCTCAGAAGAAAGATCTCATTTGCTTCTGTTCCCCATCCAAGGAGCAATGGACAATCTAAGAGGGCGAACGCTGAAGTGCTACGAGGACTCATGTCGCGGGAAACCACGACCACCTATGGGACCAAGAGTCCATTGCTGGTTCGGCAGGGGGATGTCATGTTGCACAAATAGCAAAGGAACATGGGGAAACATGAAAGAGATCACACAGGCAATTTTTACCCTGGCCCTGGCCGCCGTGAGGTTTAAAACTCTACTCCTCCTTTGGTGGAAAAATGGTGGTGAGCGTAACACGCTTGCCCGGAAGGGTTGCCTCAGGCCAGAACGGCTGTGCGCGTATGAATATGTGAGGGGGTAGATTTGCTAACGCAGTGTCCAACTCTTTCTACGGTTGCCTTGGGCCTCCTTTTGTAGACAAAGGGGTCACCATAGTGGCATTAGCCATTATGCACTAATTAGATAGCAAACAGTGCTATCATACCTAAATCTGCAGGCTGACAAAGCGCATTAAATGCGCCGCTCAACGTCACATCATAGCTTGCCCGGCAAGGCTTGCCAGGCTGTTTTGCCAACTTCACGCCTGCTCGCTTGACACGTCGCAGGACGGGAGTCATTTGGAGGCATTTTCTATAGGAAGTTGTTTCCATGTGGCAAATAGCAGCCACTTAGTCACTTTGGAGGTTGACACCGCACCGATCGACAACGTGCGTCGTGGTGAGGTGGTGTGGTGAGGTTGTTCTACCCTTGAGAGTCCCGGCAGGCCTGTCGGGATGACCTGGAGGCTCGCTTTCGGCGGTGATCCCGTCCTTGCCAGGCTCGCCTGCCTGGCAAAGGAGGTTTCTTCCTTAGCGCTTTCTTGCTCCTCTAGCTTGTCTTGGCCTTCTTGTGATGCATGTTGGTCCTTCGAAGAGTTGATTCCTTGTGCTCCATTCCGACCTTGGTGTTGCAATCTTGTTCCCGTGCCTGTGCGCAGTCTGGGCTACAAATGCAGGGTTTGTCAGAAGCCCCCGGGCATGTCCCGAACGCACTACCGAGCGTCGTCGGGGTAGGCCCTAACAAGTGCACAGGCAGGGGCGTGGAAGTGGTTGGCCCCTTGAGATCTTCTTTGCTTCTTCATTAACCTTGAGCCCGGGCCAGTTTCTGGTTTTCCTGCGCGTCTTGTAAAGCCAATCGTGGTGGGGCCATTCTTGTAATTGCCCGTGAATGACTTTAATGCACGAGGGAGGAACTGCCAATTCACTTCCCACAACGCCCTTATCTATAGCCATGTATGCGGCATGCATCACGCGAGGTAGGTAACAGAGGCGTGTGGTGCGAGAGAGCATCAGGGCAGGGGCCCGGTCTTCTTGAATTGGTGGAGGAGGTCGGCAGTCGCCCGTTGAGGGAGCGGCTTTCCTCCCGGGCCCGCCTATAAAAGGAGGGGCAGGGGAAGAGCGGACGAATCCACCTATACCCCCTTTATCCTCCATCTTCTGCTTTCTGCTGGTTATGCTGAAGAGAAGAGCCTGGGGCCAGCTCCCGGATCCTAGCTTAGAGCTTCCCACGGACCCCAGGGGAGCGCTCGGGCGGCACGGCGATAGCACTGGAGGTGGCAACTCTGGTGCGCCCATTGCCGGGTCACCCGTAGCTTCAGTTCTAGTGAGAGGTGACACAAACGACACCATGCCGCGGCCCGCAATGGGTGCGGGACGTAGTAGTCGATCATGCCCCATTCCTCCTCTCTTGCAGCGACAGGGAGGGGTCGCAGAAGGGGTTGCCGCCAGCGGAAGCGAATCTAATCCCCTTGGGCGCCGTCCTCTTGTCGTGCAGGAGGGCTCCTTACTTCCATACATGTCTTCGGAACATCTGGTGGTTTCTAATGTCAGGGCCGTTGGGGACGACTATGCTCATTGTGGGAGTACCCGAAGAGCATGGTGCCCGGCGCAGCCATCGTGCCGAGGACTTCGGATGGCAGTGTCGTGGAAGGCGACAGCAACCCATGACGCGTCAAGAACGGGGACGACCGTTTCGATGAGTCATGTTTGCCAGTGACTCCATGCCTCCCATATGGTCCTCCAGTAGTGTCACCATCCGCCCCTGCCCTCCGGTTTCTTCCTCCTTGTCGGGAACAGCGCCATCCTGATCCTGGGGAGGCGATGAATCCCAGCCGATTCTTCCCTTCGCCCTCTACGTCTCTTCCTGTAGGAGATGGACAAGGGCAAGGGCATCATGGGGCACTTACCTTTTTTAGTCTTAAATATGTAGGTACTTGCCAAATTTTAGTTCAAATAATTGAATCTCTTGTGTACAGCATGTTTGTGTCCTTTAAGGTTTGTACTTGTTTGATCAGATTATTAATGAAAAAGATGAACATTGCCAGGGATCCGTGCACATATATGTCCATGCAGAGGTGGAATGCCTCTATATTCTTCCCCTGGCAGGTTATCCTGCCAGTACCCTCTACTTCGCTGCCGGGGACTAAGCCTACCGGGTAAAAACTGCAATGAGGGACCAGCCGCCCGGCAACCTCTTTTCACCAAAGTCCACTACGACCATCCTGACCGGAGAAACGTTCGTGTCAAGGGATGGGAGCACCTAAATTTCAAAAAAGTGGTGGGGTTTTCTTATGCACAAGTATTTGCTTACAGAACACTTATGGGCAAGAGATAGAGCTTATCTGTTTGGCGTGCCGGAGACCGCAGCATTAGTTCATCTTTCCGGATTCCTATAGAGGTTGTCGGATTTTGGGTTCCGGCAAAACCCTTAAGGTTCGAACACTGGGGTGCGTGCGAAGATCTCTCTCTCCCTAGATCGCACTCGCAACAATCACAAGGCCTAGCTCGACGAGCCCTAAGAACGAGAGACACAAGAGTTTATACTGGTTCGGGCCACCGATGTGGTATAATACCCTACCCCAGTGTGGTGTGGTGGTTTGCCTCTTGGGCTGAGGATGAATAGTTACAAGGGAAGAACAGCCTCCTGAGGAGAGGTGTTCTTATGCTTGGTGAACTTGTGTGTGGCTATGGATGGAATGGCTCCGATCCAAGATGAGATGCCTCCTATGGTGGTGGCTAATCCTATTTATAGAGTCCCTGGTCCTCTCCCCAAATATTGAGCGGCAAGGGATCCAACAACGGCCAAATTCGAAGGAAGACAACCAGTACAAGTTATCCTGACAAAAGGTGGTCTTCGCCTGCCAAAGGCTCTGTTGGTGTCGCCGTCTTGGGCTCCACGATGACCTCCGTCCTACCGTCCTCCTGATCTTGGTATCGTTGCACCGATATGGAAACCTTTGCCAGATACCTCAGGACTCCTCACCCGCGCTTGCCTCTTTAGCACAAAAGAGGAAACAAGGACACTATGCGCGCTGGCGCCCTCCTGGCTCTAGTCTTCATGGCTTGCGTCACAGGAATCTCGCGAGGTGTCCCTTGCCTTGGTCTCTCCGCTCCTCGCGAGCCGGCCTGGTGAGGCCACCCCCGAGGAGGTCTTGTGTCGTCCGTCTCGCGAGGCTTCGCCCCTCGCGAGGGTCTTGAGTGTTTGCTGGTGAGGATGGGCCGTACAGGGCCGCTGGTGGAGCCATGCTGTGGGCCGCAGGCAGGCAAGTCTGGGGACCCCCATTCCCAGGACGCCGATAGTAGCCCCCAAGCCCAAGGCACGCTCGGACTTGGCTTCAAGGCGAAGCCAAAGGGCCAGTGCGGAGCGCCGCGGGCCCCAAGAGCCTGCGGCCCGCTTGACACGTGGCGATTGATTGGACGTGGGCGTCTCCGCTTCCCCATGCTGCCTCGGTAACTACCCGACTCGACGAGTCCTTGCTGCATGCAGAGAAAAATCATCATTACCTGTGATCGTGGGGATCGCCGGTTGGCCTTCTCCTGCTATAAATGAGGAGGGGGCGGAGCCCCCGTCACTCATAACTTCTTGCTCCGCTCGCTTCTTCTTCCTTGCTTCATTGCTAGTAGCGACTCCCATGGCGCCTACGAAGAGGTTCTCAGCCGCAGAGAAGGGGAAGGCCCACCAGGAGGCGCCCGGCTCTCCGCCACCCAAGAGGGGGCACGACAGTCCCTTCAAGCACACCGCGACCGCCGCCGTGGCCCTCGCGGCCACGACGGTGCCTCTTCGCGTGGTGGGAGTCACCCAGTTTGTGGCAGCCCCGTCTATGAACGGAGGCGCGCCATGGTCGCATGGCCTCCCCGGTCATGCTTCCACTTGGCGGAAGTGCTGCCGAAGTTCGTCGTGTGGTCGGAGAACCCTGCCGGCACCTGGCTTCAGCTCCCACGCTTCTTCGCCGGTGAGCTGTTGGCCACGGGTCAAGGCGGGCTCTAGCTGCAGGAGGACGGCTACTGTAGCAAGGCTTCATGGGTCACGATCGAGGTCTCTGTCGCGAGCAACGCAGCCCTGGCTCGCGGCTGGTAGACATTTTCCCCCGCACGCGGTCTGGGCAGGCGGTGCACCCTCCACTTCAAGTACGACGGCAACGTGACCCTCTACATGAGGGTGTTCGGAGAAGATGGCCACCGCGTTGGGTGCTGCCCCGAGGACAATGACGGAGGTGAGGTGCTTGGCCTTGGCGATGGTCGAGACGAGGGCGAGGGTGGTCTTGCCTTTGGCGCTGGCCACTACTCGCCCAGCTACGACGATTCTCCCTTTAGCGGCAGCTCCAGTGGCTGGGGCTACGACTAGCTGCCACGCCGCCACGCCCGCTTCGAGGGTGGCAGCGGGTCGTCTCGTCACCGCGCCCCAGCGAAGCGCGAGGAGGGGTCCGGCTGAGCTCAAGATAGCGCCATGGGTCCATCCTCACGAGCTGCTGCTGGGGCACGTGCCTCTTTAATTTCGTTCTTTCTCTTCTTCCTGCATTAAGCGAGAGACAATTATGCGGCTCCGTAGGGGCGTGCAACGAACCATGGTTTCCAAGTTTCTATGCTATGTTTACTGTTCCTCTGTCGTGTTGCAGCATCAACGTTTTATGTAGGCGTGTAGAGATAACTTAGCTTGACACGCTCGAAGTAGTTTTCACCTCGTGAGGCGCGCATCTCCCAGTACCTGGCGAGGCCTCCTTGGCCTAGGAGGCGTCTAGGAACTGCAAAAATTCGTTAGGAAACTCTTGTTCTTCCGAGCCCTGGGTCGCAGGCGCCGCTGGCCACGATCGAGCGCTTCGCATCACGGTGCCCAAGGGGCACGGATTGAGAGAAGTGCACCAGCTTACAAGCTCGAACGAGGGTGCCTTGCGAAAAACAGGAAAAGCCCTCACGAGGGCACCTGTCCAGCCCCCTTGCGAGGCATGCGAGAGAGAGAGAGAGTATAGGTCGAAACAAGGAACCGAAAGCAGAAACGGAGGCAAAAGGCGATGGAACCAAAACGGCAAGGAACACCAGAAAGCAAATTTTCATTAAAGAGGGCCAAGCCAACTACGGAAAGCAAATGAAAAGCCGCGTCCGGCACCTAATCTAGTCTTCTTGTCTTCTCACCAGCGCGGAGCTAAGTGCTGCCACTAGGACGTGGGAGGGAGCCTCCGAGGCCCAAGGGCGGCACACCTGAGACTCCAGGGCATGTACAGTCCCACTCATTATTACGTGAGAGTGTCACGAGCGGAGACCTTCACAGGCACTGGGCCATGCTTCACAGGCACCCGGCCTTTCTTCATGGGTAGAACTTCCGGAGGTCTTTGGATGTTCGGGCCTTGGATAGGTACCCGTCTGTGTCTCAGCGCCTGCAGCGCCGAGCTTGAAGGCGTTGGCGACCCTAAACGGGCCCTCCCACATGAGCGAGAGCTTGTGCAGCCCTTCCCTGGAGAGCACCCACCTTAGGAGGAGGTCGCCCACCTCGAGCGTCCTGGAGCGGACGTTGCGAGAGTGATACCACCGCAGCGCCTGCTGGTATCTTGCCGCCTGGAGCGTGGCTTCTCGGTGGCGTTCCTCCCCCAGCACGAGGTCCATCCCCCGCATGGCGTCCTGCTGCACCTCACCAAACGCCAGGACCCGCGCAGAGCGATGCTTGACCTCGTGAGGGAGAACCGCTTCTACTCCGTAGACGAGGAAGAATGGGGTCTCGCCTATTGGCTTGGTGGCGGTGGTGTGAATGGACCATAGTACAAAGTGGAGCTCATCGTGCCAGCCCCTGCCGCAGGCCTCAAGCTTCTTCTTGAAGGTCCTGGTTTTGAGGCCTCTCAGGACCTCCGCATTGGCGTGTTCGGCCTGACCATTGCTCCTGGGGTGTGCCACAGAAGCGTAGTAGATCTGTGTTCCAAGGTTAGCACAATATGTCTTGAAGAGATTGCTACTGAACTGCAAGCATTATTGGTGATGATGCGGTTGGGGACCCCAAACCGGCTCACGAGACCCTTGATGAACTTGACCGCGGATCCGGCCGGGATGGTGCGGACGGCTTCTACCTCCGTCCACTTGGTGAACTTGTCGATGGCAACGTAGAGGTAGTGGTAGCCCCCAGGCGCTCGAGGGAACGGGCCCAAGATAACCAGCCCCCAGACCACGAATGGCCCCGAGAGTGGGATGGTCTGGAGGCTCTGAGCTGGCTGATGGATCAGCTTGGCGTGGAATTGACAGCCTCACGGGATTTCACCAGCTCAGTCGCATCGTTGAGCCCCGTTGGCCAGTAGAACCCGCTGCGGAATGCCTTGCCAGCGAGGGTTCGTGACGATGAGTGGTGCCCGCAGTCCCCGCCGTGTATGTCAGCTAGCAGCTCTTTCCCCTGTTCCCTGGAGATACAACGAGGGAAATGTCATTCAACCGCTTCCTGTATAACTCATCATCCTGGATGCAGTACGCCGTGGCCTGCCGAGCCAAGCGCTTCGTGTACTCCTTCTCTGACAGCATCCCTTGCGTCAGGTATTCCTTGAACTCCTTGGTCCAGCACCCCTCCTGAGGCTCGATCACCAATATTAGGTGTGCTCCCAAGGTCAGGCCGCAGGCCAGGGCTCCCGAGGCAGGTGGTTGGGGGAGCTCCTCCCGAGGCAGCGCCGGCCTTGAAAGTGGTGGTGCTGCCGATGGCTTGAAGAGCCACTCCTCGAAGACGCCAGGCTCTTGGGGTAACCGCTTGGATGCTCTCTTGGCGATGTCATCAGCTTCCTTGTTGGTGCCGCGGGGCATGTGCTGCAATTCCAGGCCCAAGAACTGCTTTTCCATTTTGCATACCTCCGCGAGGTATGCCTCCATGTGCTCGTCCCACGGTTTGTATCCTTGTTGGAGAAGTTGACCAGAAGTTGCGAGTCGCCCTTGATGGTGAGGCGCTTCACCCCCAGGGCCACCGCAGCCTTAAGGCCAGCTATGAGGCCTTCGTACTCCGCTATGTTGTTGGAGACCTTCTCACCCTGCTGGAAAGCACAGCTGCATGGCATAGTAGAGCTTGTCCTGAGTGGGCGAGATGAGCACTGCTCCAACCCCCGCGCCCTGGCGCGCAAATGCGCCATCGAAATACATCACCCAGCCGTCTAGCGCTTCACTTCCTTGCAAGAGGGACCGATCCTCGCCTGCTTCAAGCTACGGGCCGTCCGTCCATTCTGCCATGAAGTCGGCGAGCGCGGCTTCCTTGATGACCCTGGTTGTGCTAAACTCCAGCTAGAACGCCTGCAAGTCGATATTCCTCTCGGCGACTCTTCCAGCAGCGTTAGGGCTCCTGAGTACCCTCTCTAGTGGGTAGGCCGAGATGACCTTGATTGGGTGACCTTGAAAGTAGTGTCGTAGCTTATGCGAGGCCACCAAAAGCGCGAGCAAGAGCTTATGAGGCATGGGGTACTGTGCCCTTGCATCCCGCACTACCGTGCTGACGAAAACACTGGGTGCTCGATGAGGGATGGGACCCGCGTTTGTCGGAGGTTGGGGTACCTCCTGAGGTGATGGGGACCTCCAGATCCTGCTCGCCCATTGGGGCCTGGGCGGGCTTAAGGTCGCCATCCTGCTGAGCCAGGTCATCCGTTGGTGTTGCTGCAGCCCCCGCGGTGTCCTTCGGGTCTCGCGCCGCCCCGGTCGGGGGTGCGGTTCGGCACAATGTGTCCTTTGCCTGACGCTCTTCCCGAACTGCTACCAGAGCAGCACTTGCTGAATAAGGAATGGCGACGAGGTAAAGCACCAGGGGCTCGAGAGGGCGGGGCGCCACCATCACCGGAGAGCTTGTCAGATATCTCTTGAGATCTTGGAATGCTTGGTCAGCCTCCAGAGTGCACTCGAATGGGCCCTTCTTCTTCATCAGCTTGAAGAACGGTAGGGCACGCTCCCCCAGCTTGGAGATGAAGCGTCCCAGCGAAGTCACGCAGCCGACAAGCTTCTGCATCTCCTTGAGGGTTTGTGGTGGGCTCATGTCTTCAATCGCCTTGACCTTCTCTAGGTTGGCCTCGATCCCCCTGTGGGACACGAGGAAGCCCAACAGTTTGCCGGAGGGGACACCAAATATGCACTTTTCCGGGTTGAGCCACAAGTCCACCTGGCGCAGGCTCGTGAAGGTCTCCTCGAGGTCCTGAATCAAAGTTCTCGCCTCCCGAGACTTCACCACAATTTCGTCGACGTAGGCTTCAGCGTTACTCCTGAGCTACTGGCCCAGGGAGATGTGCATTAGCCGTTGGAAGGTCGCGCCCGCGTTGCGCAGCCCGAACGGCATGCAAGTGTAGCAGTACACCCCGCAAGGGGTCAGGAAGGCCGCCTTCTCCACATCCTCTACTTCCATCTTGATCTGGTGATAGCCTGAAAACACATCCAGGAAGCATAGCAGGTCGCACTCGGTGGTGGAGCAACGATCTGGTCGATGCGTGGAAGCGGGAATGGATCTTGGGGACAGGCTTTGTTGAGGTTGGTGAAGTCGACACACATGCGCTCCTTCCCGCCTTTCTTTGGCACAATGACGGTGTTCGCCAGCCACTCGGGGTACCGAACCTCGCGAATGACATCTGATGCCTCCAGCTTGCGGGTTTCCTGGACGATGAAGGACTGCTTCTCCGTGGACTCTCGTCGTGCCTTCTGCTTCATAGGGCGCACATTGGGGCACACCCTTAAGTGATGCTCGATCACCCCTCTTGGGACCCCTACTAGATGATTGGGCTCCCAGGCGAATACTTCCTTGTTTGCGCGCAAGAACTTTACCAATGCTTCCTTTTGATCTGAGTCGAGGTTGGCACCTGTGAAGGTGGCTCCAGAAGACCCATCTTCCTCGACCGACACCTGCTTGGTTTCCGGCCTATCTTGAGTGAACAACTGCTTATTCTTGGCCGGCTCGGCCTCCTTAACTCCAGAGGTGGCCTTGTCGGCCGGGCGCACCGTCATGGCGGCCTTGCGGGCAAGCTTGAGCGCCACCAAAGCCTCCTTGGTATCTCCAACTATGGTCAGGATGCCCTTGCTCCCGGGCATCTTCATGAGGTTGTAGGCCGGATGGGTCGCCGCCATAAACTGAGCCAGAGCTGGGTACCCGAGGATGGCGTTGTACGGAAGGCCGATGCAGGTGATGTCAAAGTCAATAAGCTCCGTGCGGTAGTTGTTGTGGATGCCGAAAGTCACGGGAAGACGGATCTGCCCCAGGGGACAGGAGGAGCCTCCGTCGACCCCGGAGAAGGGTTTGCAGGGGCGGAGCCGCTTGAGCAGTACGTGAAGGAGGCTAAAAGCCTCCACAGAGAGCCCGTTGAGGCCGGAGCCACCGTCGATAAGGGTCTTCGTAACGGCCATGCTGTAGATGGTGGGCGTGCAAAGCATTGGGAGGACGCCCGAGCCGACAGTGGTGACGGGAAGATCTCCCGAGTCGAAGGTCAGGTCGGCCTTGGGCACCGCCCAACCTGGAGGAGGCCCCTGCCGCGTGGAGGCAGCACCGATCTGGCGAAAGAAAGGCTTGGCGTGATAGTTTGAGGGCGGTGCTTCTGAGCTGCCGAGGAGGGCCGCGACACTGCGGGGCGCCAGTACCGTGATGCGCTCAGCGAAGAGGTTGTGCAGCTCCTCCCAAGATGTCATCGTAGATCCTGGGAGGTTGAGCAGCCAGGCGCGCGGTGCCCCAGTGAGGGCCATGGGAAGCCAGTTGTCCATGACCCTGTCGTCGGCCCCAGCCTTCAATACGGCCCCTTAATTTGCTAATAGGAAAGCCGACGGGTCCGCCGCGCCATCATAGTGCGGCAACATCTCTAGCTTGAAATTGAGTGGCCACTTCACCCGTCGCAAGGCGGGGGCCAAGGCTCGGAGTCCCCTGGCCCCGCCGCGGGCGTCTGTCATTGTAGCTGGAAGAGCAGTGCCGGCCATGGGGGCGAAGCGCGGTGATGACGAAGCGCAGATCAATGGAAGGGAAGCTTCTGCGCACCCCTACCTGGCGCGCCACATGTCGGATTTCGGGTTTAGGCAAAACCCTTGAGGTTCGAACACTGGGGTGTGCACGAAGATCTCTTTCTCTCCATAGATCGCACTCGCAACAATCACAAGGTCTAGCTCGACGAACCCAAAGAACGAGAGATACAAAGAGTTTATACTGGTTCGGGCCATCGATGTGGTGTTATACCCTACTCCAGTGTGGTGTGGTGGATTGCCTCTTGGGCTGAGGATGAACAGTTACAAGGGAAGACCAACCTCCTGAGGAGAGGTGTTCTTTTGGTTGGTGAACACGTGTGTGGCTATGGATGGAATGGCTCCGATCCGAGATGAGATTTCTCCTATGGTGGTGGCTAGTCCTATTTATAGAGGCCGTGGTCCTCTCCCCAAATATTGAGCGGGAAGGGATCCAACAACGACCAAATTCGAAGGGAGACAATAGTACAAGTTATCCTGACTAAAGGTGGTCTTCGCCTGCCAAAGGCTCTGTTGGTGACGCCGTCTTGGGCTCCATGGTGACCACCGTCCTGCCGTCCTGCTGGTCTTGGTTTCGTTGCACCGATATGGAAACCTTTGCCTGATGCCTCAGGACTCCTCGTCTGCGCTTGCCTCTTTAGCATAAAAGAGGAAACGAGGACACTATGCGCGTTGGCGCCCGCCTGGCTCCAGTCGTCATGGCTTCCGTCACGGGAATCTCGCGACGTGTCCCTTGCCTTGACCTCTCCGCCCCTTGCGAGCCGGCCTGGTGAGGCCGCCCCCGTGGAGATCTTGTGTCGTCCGGCTCGCGAGGCTTCGCACCTCGCGAGGGTCTTGAATGTTTGTTGGTGAGGAAGGGCCGTACAGGCCGCTGGTGGAGCCACGCTGTGGGCCGCAGGCAGGCAAGTCTGGGGACCCCTGTTCCCAGGACGCCGACAGAGGGTAAGCTCACGGCAGGAACCTGCAATTTTATGTAGATGGAAATGATGCGGGATGCGATCTTATCTATATGCATATGCAATGCTCATGGAATGCTTATGCAATGCACATGGTATGATTGTGCAATGATGATGATATGCCTATGCATGCATGCAACTTCTTGGGGGGCCCCAGCGCTTCATCCATTTCTGTATTGCTCAGGGTCTGCGCCTGGCTTTGTACAAGGGGTTACATGTAGTTGAGGCAAGGCCTATACGAAAGGGTGGCTGTCGGGCAGGGCCTGACAGCCGCGCCTTACGGGTAGAACTTGCGGAGATGCTCAATATTCCATGAATTTTGCAATTGAATGCCATCTCTGGTCTCCGGACGGACTGCGTGAGGTCTCGTGACTAGAACTACCAAGTAAGGGCCTTCCCACCTTGGCGTCAACTTGTTTGTACCCTTGGCAGGCTGAACGCGCCTAAGGACAAGGTCGCCTTCCTCAAAACACCGGGCATGAACCTTGCGGCTATGATAGAGACGCAAGGCTTGCTGATAGTGTGCATCATGCGTAGCAGCCCAGAGACAGTTCTTCTCAAGAAGCACAACGTCGTCACGCCGGTGCTGATCCTGCGCTACTTCATCGTAGGCAAGCACTCCAGGGGACCCGTAAATGAGTTCCACGGGGATAACTGCTTCTGCCCCGTAAACGAGGGAGAAGGGAGTCTGCCCGGTAGCTCGATTTGGTGTTGCTCTGAGGCACCAGAGAACTACCGGTAACTCATTGATCCACCGCCTGCCGTGCTTTTGCAGGGTTTCAAAGGTTCTTGTCTTGAGTCCTCGCAGCACTTCAGCGTTCGCCCTCTCAGCTTGTCCATTGCTTCTGGGATGTGCAATAGAGGCGAATGAGATCTTGCTTCCTAGGGCACGAACATATTGCATGAAGGCACGGCTCGTGAACTGGGTGCCATTGTCGGTAATGATCCTTGCCGGGACTCCAAAAGGGCACACCAATTCTTTCAAGAACTTGATAGTTGATTGGGCAGTCACGTTTCTCATGGAAGCTACTTCCGGCCACTTTGTAAACTTGTCGATAGCAACAGACAAGAATTCAAAGCCCCTGACAGCTCAGGGGAAAGGCCCGAGGATATCGAGCCCCCAGACCCAAAACGGCAATGATAAAGGGATTATCTGAAGAGCTTGTGCAGGCAGGTGGATGTTTTTGGAATGGAACTGGCAGGCCTCAGACTTGGTGACTAGCTCGACTGCATCTCGGAGGGCTCTGGGCCAATAGAATCCTTGCCGGAATGCTTTCCCATCTAATGCCCTTTATCCAATGTGGGAGACGCACATGCCTTTCTGTATCTCAGCCAGGAGTTCCTTTCCTTCTTCCCAGCAGATGCACTTCAATTTCGCACCGTTGGGCCTCCTTCTGTACAGAGTGTCATCGACAAACTAATACATATTGGCTGTCCGGGGTACTCTTTCAGCTTCCTCTTGCTCATCGGGAAGTTCTCCAGTTTGGAGGAAATGGACTATGTGACTTGCCGAAGTTGGAGCCTGAGACTCGGCAACGAGGACTAGCACCTCCACAACTGCGGGTGCACGTTCCTCGTTCGCTGGGACCATTGGCCAGGCTGGAGACTGCGGTCCGGCAAGTGATGAGGAGTTGTTTCCGGCAGGGTCCTTGCGAGGATCCCCGGGAGGCTCTACCGGGAGAGGCTTACCGGAGTCCATCTTCCTCCTTTTCAGGGCCATTGTTGCTGGGGACACGGAGGGCTGAGTAAGATGGAGAACAAAAGTTCCTGTTCCACAGGAAGCTTTTGCGCAACACACATTGACCCATGATCAGCTATGCTGTTTTCCGCATGGAGTACGTGCTCTGTTTGCAATCCGTCAGAGTGTTCCTCCAATCTTCTCACTTCCTCAACGTATGCCTCCATCAATGGACTTCGGTAATCCTTGTTGAATTGTTTCACCACAAGATGTGAATCTCCTTGAATGATCAGCTTCTTGATTCCCAATTCTGTTGCAATCCTGAGCCTGACAAGGAGCCCTTCATACTCTACTATATTGTTGGTTGCCTCCTCCCGGGGAAAGTGCATCTGGATGATGTACTTCAAGTGCTCCCTTGTGGGGGCAATGAGAAGCACGCCAACCCCTGCACCTTTTAAGGAGAATGCACCATCGACATACATTATCAATTCTTGGGGCGCTTCCTTGCCGGGGATAACTGTCTCCGGTAGTTCCTCATCAGGGTTTGGCGTCCATTCTGCAATAAACTCTGCCAATGCCCTGCTCTAAAATGTCGATGTGCTCTCAAACCTTAGGCCAAAGGTGGATGACTCCAAAGCCCACTCCACTATTCTGCCGGTAGCCTCAGGGTTTCGGAGTATCCTTTGCAACGTGAAGCGAGTGACAACCGTGATCTCATGGGCTTGGAAGTAGTGGTGCAGTTTCCGTCAGGCCATGATGAGGCCAAAAATCAATTTTTGCACATCAGAGTACCTCGATCTAGCCCCCTGTAGCAGGGAACTGACGAAGTACACTGGGCGCTACACCATTTTTTTCATTGCCGTGTCCTTGGGGTTGCCCTTGCCGACGTGCTCTTCTCTGTCCTAATCCTCATCTGGTCTTGCCGGGTTTGCTCACTCTCTGCCTCCTCTACTTCTTGTTGCGCCACTGAGGTTGCACTAACCACTTGATTCGTTGCCGCTAGGTACATCAGCAACGTCTCTTGTAGTTTAGGGGCAACTAAAGTGGGCACAGAGGACAAGTAGGCCTTCAAGTCTTGTAAGGTTGTATCAGCTTCCGGGGTCCACTTCATGTGGCCTGCCTTCTTCAAAATTTTGAAGAACGGCAGGGGGCGCTTGGCAGACTTGTAGATGAATCTGCTAAGCGCGGCAACGCACCCTGTCAGACGCCTCACATCCTTAACTGTCCTGGGTGCCTGTATATGCTCGATGTCCTTGATCTTGTCGGTGTTGGCGTCAATCCCTCAATGGGATATGATGAACCCAAGTAGCTTGTCAGAGGGAACGCCAAATACACACTTCTCCGGGTTTAACTTCAAGTTGATCTTACGCAGATTGGCAGATATCTCCTCTAAATCCTAGATGAGGGTTGATCTGTCCTTGGTTTTGACCATGATGTGATCCATATAAGCCTCAATGTTTCTGTTCAACTGCGGTTCAAAACCAATCTAGACTGCTCTTGCAAAACTGAACATGGCACTCTTTAACCCGAAAGGCATGCGCACAAAGTAGTATGTACCACATGGGGTGATGAACGAGGTCTTCTATTCGTCCTCCTTGGACATGAAGATCTGATGATACCCAGAGTATGCTTCCAAAAAGGAGAGAAAATCACACCCTGAAGTGGAGTCCACAATCTGATTGATGTGCGGCAAGGGAAATGGGTCCTTCAGGCATGCCTTGTTGAGATCTATGGAATATATGCAAAGCCTCCATTTCCCATTAGCCTTGCGCACTACCACAGGGTTTGCTAACCAGGTCGGATGCAGTACTCCTCTGACAAGACCAGTTGCCTCAAGCTACTTGATCTCTTCGGCAATGAACTGCTGCCTCTCCATGGCGTGCTTTTGAACCTTGTGCTTGACGGGTCGGGCATGCGGGCAGACAACAAGGTGCTGCGCGATTACCTCCCTGGGAACACCGGGGATAACAGATGGTTGCCAAGCAAACACATCGATATTCCCCCGCAGGAAGGAAATGAGCATGCTTACCTATTTGTCATCGAGGGTGGCGCTGATAGTGAAGGTACCATCAACGCCAGCCAGCCCTGCCGGAACCTTCTTCACATGTGGTGCAGCAACCTTGGATCTCTTGCTGTTGGAACTCTCCGGCAAGTCATTGACAGGCGCAGCGCACTCCGATGCTTCAAGGATTCCTTGCTGGTGTCCCTGCTATCCTTCTTCTTTCCTTTGTGTTCCCTAGTGGGAGCTGCTGCTGTCGTGGCCTCTGCCGTGACTGTGTCCCGGTACATCTTATCCACACAAATGATTGCGTCCTTCTCGTCTGACAGGATGGAAATGACTACTACCAGCCCTGGCATCTTCAAGGTGTTGTAGGCATAGTGGGATGCCGCCATGAATTTTGCCAGAGCTAGGTGTCCAAGAATCCCATTGTACGGTAGGGGGAGGTCGACCACATCAGACACAACCTTCTCAGTCCGATAGTTTAGTTCTCCCCCAAATGTCACTGGCAACATGATCTTTCCCTTAGGATGACTCCTGCCGGGATTAACTCCTTGAAACATGCCCGTGACCTTCAGCTCCTCCTCTACTATCTGAAGCTTGCTAATAACCTTTGGGGAAATCAGATTCAACCTAGCCCCACTGTCAACCAACATTTTTGTGACTTTGAGGTTGCGAATGGTTGGAGAGACCAATAATGGCAAGCATCCTACTGTGATGGTGAGATCAGGATGGTCCTCTTCATCAAAGATGATGGGCGTGCATGACCATTTGAGCGGCTTTCGAGCCTCTGCCGCTCGCTCCACGGCATTGACCTCACATGCCCGCTGTTTAAGTTGGCGGTGAGAGGAGTGCATAGATGCACCCCCGTCAATGCGTAGGGCGTCAGTGGCTTTCTGGAACTCCTGCTCACTGGTTTCCTCTTCATCCTCTCCATTGCTCTCACCATTCCAAACTTCCTTCTCTTGGCCCCTGTCGGGTTTTCCTTGGTTCCGAAAAGCCTTGCCGGGACGATTTGCTTCACCGCCCGGCCCTTACTGCTAGCAGCATTCTGACCTTTTTCCTTGTCTCGCTTCTCATATTCAGCCCTCTGCCTCTTGACGAGCTGCTCAACCTGATGACACTCTTGAAGATCGTGGCTTTGGTCTGATGGATCTTGTAGTATGGCCCATCACCTTTTCCAGCCTCCTTGGCAGCCGCAGCCTCCCGGCAATCAGTGCACGTGGCTGCCTCCTTGCCGGGGTCTTCGGCCTTGGCCTTCTTGCCGGTATTGGGCGTGCCCGATCCTTCGACGGTCATCACTGCCTTGTCCTTGCACCTCTTGTTGTGCTTCTTTCTCTTGTTCTGAGTAGTGGATTCATCATCATCCTATGAGTCGACGTTGATGCAATCTACTTCTCCATGGAGTTTCCTTCCCTCCTCCATCCGAGCACACTTGTCCACCAAAGTGTAAAGCTCCTTCACAGTCTTGAGCAACTCCATGTTCATCTTGGAATGAATCCTACAATTGCGCACGTTGGACTAGAAGGCAGCAATCACTGCCGCTGGATGGATATTTGGGATATTTCTATGGACTCTGCTAAATCTCTGCAAATACTTGCGAAGGTTCTCTCCTTCTTTCCGTTGAAGAAGCTGCAAATCGATGGGCCGTCCTGGCTCTTGATGGCCGCCCGTGAAGGCACCAATGAACTCATGGCACAGGTCAGCCCATGAAGAAATGGAGCTCTCCGGTAGATGCATCAGCCAAGACCTCACATTGGACTTGAGTGCCAAAGTGAAGTAGTTGGCTAATACCTTCTCATCTCTTCCCCCGGCAGCCTGAACAGCGATGGTGTAGATGCTCAAGAACTCTGCTGGGTTCAGCCTTCCATCATACTTCTCTGGTATCTCTGGCTTGAACATACGAGCAGATAGCCAACGGACTTGCCGCAACTCGCGACTAAGGTTGGGCGCCCAACCTCGAAAGGAAGGCACCCACCATCCTCAAGGGCAGGCTCATCGGCATTAGGACCATCTCACCAATTGGCCTGGCGGTGGTAGTCGCGGCGCTGCTTGATGATGACGCGCACGTCTTCCCTCCGCCTGTCCTCCACGGCTCGCCGTTCACCTGGACGTGCTCGAGGGTCAGAAGAGGCCATCGAGACGTCGTCGGGTTCTTGATTCTGTCGCACCCGTGCTGGTTGCCGGGGTGGGGACTGCACCATGGGGGTGGCCCCTTCCATGCGGCAAGCAGCGCGAGCCCTCGTCGTTGCTTGGAGAGGATGCGACGGGCCAGCCCGCTGTGATCCCCCAGCCTCGGTGCAGCCAATCAGGCTCTGAATGGTGGCTCTGCATTCATCCATCTGATCGGTCGCCAGGGGAAACCTCAATAGCAGCTGGGCATGTGCCATGGCCTCCATAGCGGTGCTCGGCATCGGCGATGATGATGTAGACCGCACCGTCGCCCGGCTCCTGACGGTGCCGACGGCGACGGCGTCGCACCCTCACTGTTACGAGCCAGCCAATTGGATGGCACGATGACGCAGTGAAGGCGCTTGAGGGATAGAGGCTCTGTTGGGCACAGTGGCTGGGTCAACTCATCCCAGCGGTGGTGCATGCCCTGCGGTCGCGCCCGTGGTGGGGGCGGCCGGAGGCCGGCGATTCTCCCTAGTCCGGGTGTCACCACTGTGGTTGTGCCCTTCGGCGAGGGGAAGAGGTACATATGGAATAACCCCTTCGCTCGTACCTCGTGGAGCATGGCCTCCTGGATGATGCTGATGTTGCTCTCCCCCTCATGCTCCCGTTTCGGCTGCGGGGGAGGTGGTGACGACGCCACCTGCATCGACCGCGTCCCCCGCGACACCCACATCCTCGTGGGCCTCCGCACCCCCTGCAGCGTCGGTGGCCACGGGGGCGGAGCCTTCGAGGTGGCTGGGTGAGCTGTATCACCGGGCTTCTTCTTGGGTGCCATAGTCGATGAAGCCACAAGATGATGAAGATGACTATGAAGATGACGCGATGGTCACGCTCTTTGGTTCACGCAAGTGATCCCCCTACCCGGTGCGCCGAAGATGTCGCGGGAAACCACGACCACCTATGGGACCAAGAGTCCCTTGCTGGTTCGGCGGGGGGACGACACGTTGCACAAAGAGCAGAGGAACGTGGGGCATCACGACATAGATCACACAGGCGATTTTTACCCAGGTTTGGGCCGTTGTGAGGCATAAAACCCTACTCCTGCTTTGGTGGATTGATGGTGGAAAAATGGCGGTGAGCATAACACGCTTGCCCGGCAGGGTTGCCTCAGGGCAGAATGGCTAAGCGCGTATGAATATGTGAGGGGGTGGATTTGCTAACCCAGTGTCCAACCATTTGTATGGTTGCCTTGGGCCTTCCTTTATAGACAATGGGTCACCACAGTGGCAAATCAATCATTATGCACTGATTAGATAGGAAACAGTGCTATCATACCTAACTCTACAGGCTGACAGAGCACATTAAATGCGCCGCTCAACGTCACATCATAGCTTGCCCGACAAGCATTTGCCGGGCTATTTTTCCAGCTTCACACCTGCTCGCTCGACACGTCGCAGGACGGGTGTCATTTGGAGGCATTTCCTGTAGGAAGTGGCAGACATGTGGCAAATAGCAGCCACTTAGTCACTTTGGAGCATGACACCACACTGATCGACGACATGCATCGTGGTAAGGTGGTGTGGTGAGGTGGTTCTGCCCTCGCGAGTCCCGGCAGGCCTGCCGGGATGACCTAGAGGCTCGCTTCCGGAGGTGACCCCGTCTTTGCTAGGCTCGCCTGCCCGGCAAGGGAGGTTTCTTCCTTAGCGCTATCTTGCTCCTCTGACTTGTCTTGGCCTTCTGGTGCTACATGTTGGTCCTTCGAAGAGCTGATTTCTTGTGCTCCATTCTGACCTTGGTGCTGTAATCTTGTTCCCGTGCCTGTGCATAGTCTGGGTAACGGACCCAGGGTTTGTTGCACCGACAACTCAAGATAAGAACATTCGATAAGCTGTAGAAGTGTAGCAGGCGATGGATCGACAAGCTACTGGTGGTTCTTTGGTCCCTCCGTATGAAACCAAGTCGAGCTACTAGGCAGACTCCCTTTTCCCTAGTCTATCGGGCAGAAGCAGTTATCCCCATGGAACTCATATACGGATCATCTGGAGTACTTGCCGACGATGAAGTAGTGCAAGAACAGCACCGTCATGACAATGATGTGCTACTTGAGGAGAACCGTCTTTGGGCTACTATGCGTGCTGCACACTACCACCAAGCCCCGCGTCGCTATCACAGCCGCAGGGTCCATGCCCAGAGTTTTGAGGAAGGCGACCTTGTCCTTAGGCGCGTTTAATCCGCCAAGGGTTCAAACAAGTTGACGCTGGAGTGAGAAGGCCCTTACCAGGTAGTACGAGTCACTAGACCAGGCGTAATCCGTTTGGAGACCGGAGATGGAATTCAATTGCAAAACTCATGGAACATTGAGCATCTCCATAAGTTCTACCCATAAGGCGCGGCTATGAGGCCCTGCCCGGCAACCACCCTTTTGTACAAGCTTTACTGAAGTTGCATGTAACCCTTTGTACAAAGCCAGGCACAGACCCTGAGCAACAAAGAAATAAACGAAGCGCTGGGGGCCCCAAAGAATGTTGCATGCATGCATAAGCATATCATGATCATGTAGATAAGATCGCGTGTGGCATCGTTTTCATCTGTACTAAGCTGCAGGGTTCTTACCGTGGACTTGGCCCCAAAGAAAAGAAGAGAAGACAAGCCTACATTATGATCCCCGGCAAGCCAAACAGATAAGTTCTTTCTTGTCCATACGTTTTCCGTAAAGTGAAACTTGTGCATATGAAAGCCTCGCCACCTTCAAAACATAGGTGATCCCATCCTTTGACTCGGACGTTGCTTCAGTTAGGATGGTAGCAGTGGCCTTTGACGAAGAAGGTTTGGCGGGGGGCTGGTCCCTCTTTGTGGATTTGTGCCTGGCAGGCTTAGCCCAGAGGCAACAAACTGAGGGTACCGCCAGGATAACCTGCCAGGGAAAAATTGTTTACTTGAATGTATAGCGACATTTCACCTCTGCTTGGATATGATACATGCACAAGTACCCGACAAAGCTTGTCTTTTTCATTAATATGTTGATGAGCAAGTACAGATCTTACAGAACACAAACATGGGTAAAGAAGATTACACAATTTATACTAAAGTTTGGCAAATGACTACATGTTTTAGACTAGAAAAAGATAAGTGCCTCGTGATGCCTTTGCTCTGTCCCTCCCGTCCTCAAAACCGCGATGGGAGAGATGAAGAAGACAAAGGGAAGGTCTGGCTGGGATTTGGCACCTCCCCGGGATGAGGATTGCATCGTTCCCGGGCTGGGACGAAGAAACTAGAGGGCAGGTGCAGATGGTGGCACTGTCGAAGGCCCATCCAGTGATGATGGTGCTTCTGGCATTCACATCATATCAGAGCGGTCGTCTTGGCTCTTGACACATCGTGGATTGCCGCCACCCTCCTCGTCGCTGTCGGTCAAGGAGGTGCACCCGTGGTCACTCAAGCCGCCACCATGGCGGCCAGGACAGGCACCGGGCGCTTCGGGAGGCTCCACAGAGAGCATGGTCGTCTCCGACGACACGAAGCTAGAAGGATGTCATCCACTGAAGAAGCACGCACAGGCACAAGGAACTCGCCAGGACGCAAGATGAGCAGTACCCCGGAAGGGGGGATCTATCATAAACAATGGCAACCTGCTTCTGTGGTCTCCCTTCGACATCACAGGAGAAGGAAGCATAGGCCACGGTCGACTACCATGCTTCGTGTCCATTATGGACTTCGGCGTGGTGTCGCTCCCGTGAGCCCTTACTAAGATTGGGTCTATGGGCGGCCCGAAGACGAGCGTGCTGGAGTTGCTACCTCCGGTGCTGCCACCTGCAATAAGCATCGGGTCACCACTCCAAGTCGGGTGCTTTTTGTGAGGACGGGAAGGGGATCCTATCCCAACAAAGGCACAACCACACCCTTCTTCCCCTCCCTGCTCCATAACGAAGACACAACACCAAAATACCGAGTGGGGGGGAGATTGCTGTGAGCATGCACCTCCGGCCACACCCCGCCATAACAAAGACACAACACCAGAAGACCGAGTGGGGGGGGGGGGAGATTGCTGTGAGCCTGCACCCCCGCCCACACCCCCTTTTATAGGGGAAACGAGGCTAGGGGTTGATCCCTCGGTGGGTAACCGCCATCCCTCTCCACCAACCCAAGAAGACTAGGTCCCTGCCATAGCACTCCCTCTGCACCACGTGCCTCCGTGACCTACCCCACTTAATGCATGCAGCATATGTGGCAAAGGATAAGGGCATGGTGGGAAAAGTGAATTGGCATTTACTCCCCCATGCATTAAAGTCATTCACGGGACATTACATAGATGGCCCCACTACAATTGGCGTTACGCGATGCACGGGGAGCTAGATACTGATTCAAGCTCAGGTTAACGAAGAAGCGAAGAAGATCTCAAAGGACAAGCTACTACCACCCTCTCGGTTATGTACTAGACAGGGCCTACCCCGATGATGCCCGACAATGCGTTCAGGCCAGGCCCGGGGGCTCCTGTTGGTGCAACAAACCTCAGGTGTGTCGCCCAGACTGTACACAGGCTTAAGAGCAAGGTTGCAACGTCCAAGACCAGACCAAGCAAAAGAGATCAACAGACCAAGAAGACCAAGTCAAGCTAAAGGAGAAACATACCACCAAGGAAAACCCTCCCTTGCCGGGAAGGCGAGCCTGGCGAGGTCGAGGTTGCCCCGAAGACAAGTCTCAAGGCTGTCCCGGCAGGCCTGCCGAGCACGATGAGGGCAAACTACCCCGCCAAGGCCCCACCGCTCCACCTCACAGCAACGCAAGTCATCGATCAGTGCGGTGTCCAGCCCCCAAGTGACTAAGTGGGTGTTATTTGGCACGTGGCAGCCACTTCCTAAGGAAATCACCTCCAAATGACACCCGTCCAGAGACGTGTCATGCAGGCAGGTGAGAAGGTAGCCGGAAGGCCCGGAAAGGGTTGTCGGGTTGCGCTATGATGTTAGACTAAGTGGCGCATTTAATGCGCCTTGTCCTGTCTGCAGAGTTAGGTATCATAGCATTGTTTGCTATCTAATTAGTACAAAATGACTGATTTGCCATTGTGGTGACCCCTTGATCTATAAAAGGAGGACCGTGGAAACCATAGAAAGGATTTCGGACCCTTGTACACTCATACGCGCATAGCTGCTCTCACCCCGAGGCAACCTTGCCGGGCTAGAGCGCTGCGTCTCCACTATGGTCCCCTCATCAATCCACCAAAGCAGGAGTAGGGTTTTATGCCTCGCGGCGGCCCCAACCTAGGTAAAAACTGCTCATGTGATCTCTGCTGTTCTACTCTGCGCCATCTGCTCTTTGTGCAATGTGCTCTTCCCCCTGCCAAACCACAAGGGGCTGATTGCCCCATATGTGGCCGTGTTTTCCCAAGATAGTAGATCATCGGTGTGCTCAACCTCCGGCAATCTATGATTTTTGGAAGTCGAATCTGGTGATGAGTGTACACATCCACAAGTTCCCACTCGCAGTTGTACCCGATATAAACAACCCAATCTCCATTTGCACTAGCAAGGCCTTACCCTTAAGCGATGGCATCTTAACACTATACGTATCATTATCAAGCGGCATCAACTTGCATAAGGCAAGGCTTCCATCGTCCCTGGCCAGCGAGCAGGGTCATGGCAAAGAAGATAGTGTAGATCAAACCGCTCCTGAACCCTTGGGTTCTTTGTAATGATGTTATTTGTTGAGTCAAGAATGGTTTTGAACGAACCTGTCATGCTAGCCGTGGTGATGATGTCACACCGATCAATGAGTTCATCCACCGTGTCATCTTTCAGATCGGGGCAATAATAATGGGGTTGTTTCCTGCCGTTTCCATCTATTGAGAAGACGCACAATGGCAGAAGGAAGAGCCAATGCAAATGGAGGGAGGAAGGGCATGCGAAAGTAGTTCGAAATCGAGAGGTAAAGGCGAAGAGGCGGTGGATGGTTGCCATGGTACAGGAAGAGGCTGGTTGGGAGCAGACGGTTGCCAAGGTATAGAAAGAGACGCCCCGGCCTACATAGATGTTCGTTCGGAAATTATACAAGATGACTAGCCGTCGTGTCGCTGACATGTTGGAACGGGACCACATATCTGCGAAACATGGTGTGTCATTTCACGTGCAAAATGCAAGCTGGATGTGTTCGAGGTGCCGCATTATTTCTCGACTTTATTTTTATAATGGCGTGCCATTCAGTTTTGAAGCACAACTAATTGGTGATGTATGAAGAGAAAATATAAAATACTCTACCATTACTCTACCTCTAGTACTAGTACTATTAAGATATATAGGCTGGAGCTTTAGCGCTTGCTTGGTAAGGGCTGACCAATTGCTTCTCACACCATCACCCTCTCTCCAGATCTAAAAAAGATGGCGGTGGCCCCTCTCTCTCCCTCCTCACCGGTGGTCACACATCCGCCAGGATCCCGTCCGCCGGGGAAGAAAAGTATGTGCGGCGTTGACACACTCGTCGTCGGCGAGCGAGGTCACACACTCACGACAAGGCCGTCCTCTTAGATCTAGCATCGGTGCGGGATGGCCTCCGTCCCCAAGCTCGCTACCGTAGTGTGTGTGAATGACAACCACGAACAAAGCCCCGATGCTACCCTTTTTCTATTGCCCCATCTGCCACGTCGTTGCATGTGGATCTTTTTTCACTCCCCCATCTCCCCAATTTACTATGCTCTGCTCTGCTAGACACGTAGACGAAAGTCTTAATTTGCACTATTAAAGGAAACCCTACTACATGCAGACTCATCCATGTGTGGGTTGAATAAGGAAACAAAGGGGGAAAGTACTGTCAAAGAGACTAGGTATCGAACCTGTATCTTGGTTAAAAAGGGGAAAAGTAGTAGCTAAGGAAAGAGTCTCTTGGCTCTTGGTTGAAAACATAGAAAGGCCTGACAACACAATAGAGAATGACTAGGGCGATCGGTTTGTTGTCCTCACATAGGAAAAGGTGGCTAAAGAGGAAAAAATGGGACGTAATTCACATATGCTGCATGCATATTTGTTGCTCTAGGCAACCATCCCTCTCTCACCACTCTATGCATCCGTGGAGGTACATCCACTGGTGCGCCCACTGTCTGAATGGGCCTCTCCATGCTCTTATTGCCACCTTTTTGTTATTAGTATAACGCCACAGCCCACAGGTGAAATCAAGCAATGCTACTGCTAAAGTGATGCTACATTTAACTAATGCCGCAGTCAGTCTAATGCCACCGATAAATTTAGGAATGGGCAAGTAATTTCACTGGATTATTTCATGGTTAGCTGTTGATTGTGGATGTATTAAATATTTTTGAGCTAAGGCATTCTAATGTTGTTGCACAACTAGTATACCAACGATGAAACTTGTTACTACCTTCAGATTTTTGCACTATTAATGCTTATAGATTACATACCTCACTTCCTGATGTTATGACAAGTCAATTTTTTGTATAGTGTCACCAAAATGCCAAGGCGGTGATGTCATTTTATTTCAGTTAAACTGCACATAATATTATGAAGAGAAGAGGAAAGGTCAGGAGTGGGCACCTCCTCGTCCGACTGTTTTCTTGATTCGTTTGATCGAGTTTTTATGTTTTATCGACTATCAAGATTGGGATAAAAAATTTCTAGGACCCCTCATGTTCGAAGTAATATTCACCTTGAAGATACATGGTTTGCAACTTTTGCTATCATTAGTTAATAATGTGAGTTACCTTCAGGATTTTGTATTTGGTTTAATGTTGTTGCACAGCTAGTATACCAAAGCTGAAACTTGTGGCCTTTATATTTTTTATAGTTAATGCTTATAGAGATCTTTGAGTGCTTACTTATGGAAATCTGATCAATAAAACGATGGAAATCTGTTCAGTAAAACCATTGTATTGTACCCCGGAATAAAAAACTATATCGATGCACTAGCCACTGGATTAGTGTATATTTGTACTATTCGAATGGTGTTGCATTAGCGTATGGACATATATAGGGTGTGGTAAGCTTTCCCACATATGTGCTCAAGAAAACTACTACCTATATTTCTAAATACAAGAGGTTTGGGTACTTTAAAATGAACTGCGTAAACATCTTATATTAAGGAACAGAGGGTGTAGAGTTCATTCAAATTATGCCGGCAAATCTAGTCACACCTTTGTTAAAATTAATGTTCATCATGTTATCGGAGGACGTCTGCATTTTTGTCTCTATTGCATGTCAAATACATACCTGACATCATGATGTAATGGTAAGTCATTTCTTTTTGTACAGTGTCACCGAATTGTCAAGGCGGTGATGGCATTTTATTTTAGTTGAACTGCACAAAAAATGCTTAAAAGAAGAGGAAAGGCGATGAATGGTTCAATCTTTCACAAAATACTATGTATGCCTTCCTGACATCAGCTGATGTTGCCTTATTTATTCCTTCAAACAGTTGGTTAGAAACAGTCTTGCTACCTTTTCCCATTAAGAAATTGGAATGCTTATATTTGTGAGTCTATGCTTCAACTAGTTCCATGTTTATGGTAATCACACTTTGAACATCTGTCCAAATAGGGATGCTCGATTTTAGTGGAGCTGCACAAATGGTCCAAATGGATACGAGCATTTTTCTTCCAAATAGTTATATCCAATTGGTAGCACTATGAGTTGTTCATTACCAACGTAGATGGTTTGCTACTAACTTGCTACACTTTTTGTACTGTCATTAGATTGTAATATTTGTGCTTTGCATGCAAATTTATTGGTAGGGTGGACCTACGTTGGTGGCGCAGGACATGATTCAATGATTGGATGCTCAATTTTGGTTCTATCGATTTCACCTCTTCCATCACTTCAAACATGGATATCCTTGGTCTGATGAAGAATTGGCACTATATTTCTGCTCTGTACTAGCAAATCAATTCAGTACCAAATTGTCCAGTGCAAAACATGACAATATCAAATTGTCCAGTACAAAACATGACAGATGCGAAGCGGAAACGACTAGCAGAGACATGTTTAAACCGAAAATACAAGGTGGGGTATATGTTAACAGGCTGTTTGATATTTGTGCAAACAGATGTCTGCCCATTGCTATTTGGCAAACAAACAAAGTGACCTCAATTTTGTTGGAACCGCACAAGAGAATAGTATAATCGCTGCATGCAGTGCCATTTGAAAATAGACATGGAAAGATTGGATAGTCACTTCATGGACTGCACAAAAGTAGTACTGTACTAATTATTGGCCAACACTAGATGCTTCATTACTTTGGTCTGATTATACAATGGGCATCATTTTTCCTAAGTTGAAGTTGTATTCCGAAAATAGTATCGCTGTGTGATCGACAAAAAAGAGCAATTCTCATATCAGTGGATGTTCCTCCATCATGTGTCGTTCATTCTCATGGTTCCAGCTATTGGTGAAACCACTTACGTTTGCAAGAGGAAATGTAGACTTAACAAACAAAATTGTCTTTCACTCCGTACTGAATGTTGGCCCAGAGAAGCATCCATGTTAGTAGCAAGAACAAATGTTTTTTCTTGATATTTGCTTTAGGAGCTCACTGTTACGCGTCGATGCTATACAAACGGTTTTTAACCCTTTCCGCGATGGCATTTGGAACCGCCGCCAAGTGAGTGTGGGCAATAGGGGGGGGGGGCTTCCGACATGACCCAGAAATCGTCGGGGATATGCCCTCCTGGCACACACACTCGGCAAAATGAGGTCGTGTGCGACCCGCGAGCTCTCAAATAGGGAAACACGTACAATAGAGCTAAAAAAATACAATTATACGACAAAATTGTTTCCGGTCGCAAGTACATCCCACATAGTCAGTCCCCGCTAAATGTTTACATTCGTATGTACATCCCACACAGTCGCACCAAGGAAAACATTTCCATTCACAGGTACATCAAACACAATTTTTCCCGTTAAATCATTTGTGATAGCGTTTCCATTGCACACGATATTAATAATTTTATCGTTTGCGTTATTGAATGCATCACACATGGTGTGTAGAAGAAACTGTGTGGCAAAGGTCGTCCATCACACACACTTTTTATGTGGTAAACGTTTGCGCAAGGTGGCCTAACACAAACAGTTTTCAGGAGAAAGTCGCGTGTGCAGTGGAGATTGATCACACACGTAGTGGATCCTTGAAACGTTTATGATCTCCATGTATATCACAGACGTTTCGCTTTCGCAAACCGTGTGCAGTGTAATCCCTAATTAATACCTAATTTAAAAATCACATGTTTTGAATTTGAAAGTAGGCAATCACTTATTTCATATCCAACCATGTTTATTACAAATATAGTTTCGACCACGAATCCATAATTCAATGCACATGTACATATACTGAAGAACCACAGAAGCACCAAGTAAAGAATGATGAACCACAGTTGTACTAAAGAGTGTAAAGAGAGAGGCGAAAGACATACTGGTTGCTGGAGAAGGTGAAGTGGAATGCCCATATTGTTCCCTCCTCCATGCGTAATGTGCGCAGGACTCTAGGCCAACCCCTTGTTATGGTTGCCTGTCCATCCTTCACTGTGTTCATTAGGACTTCTCGATGCTCATTGTAGTCTGGATGAAATACTTTAACCTTCATTGCATGTGCACCAATCATGTACTTTGCAAGGTAATCTTGAGTGAACTACTTCGGTAACCACTAGGAACAAAAAAGATTCAGACATTGTTGTCTAACAACTCATTATGGGTAGTAAAAAGAGAAGGCTGCAGAGTTTGTAGTTACCATCTTATAGCTCACTGTTGTGTTGGATAAAGCATAAAAAAATAATTTTCTTGCCACCATTCATATCTTTTTGCTAATAATCCTTATCAGTTTCCTCACTTCATGCTTGTTCATCAATATCTCATTGCCCCATACGCAAAAAGGGTCGATGCGTGGATCCTTGCCAAGGGCATATGTACCTACAAGCAACAAGGCAATATTAGAAGCTAACTGGTGTCCAAGCCTGGATCTATATGCACTACATTATGGAACGACGGCGGGAGTACAAGCCGAGGGATGAAGCTAACCTTGGCGGAAAATGGTGGCCACTCCCGTTGTTGTCCTGCATAAGTAGTGGAAAGGCATGATAAGTACAACAATTTTAACATAAAACAACTATAGCAAAGGTAAACAACATCATCTCCAAATGATTGCTTGAATGTGTTGGTTTCGGCATGCTATTAAAGCAGATATAAAATGGAAGGTAATGTTACCAACAGCAGGCTTAACAGCCATCAAATATTGCAATTCAAACTGGTATTGTTGAAAATGAATAGAACGTAGGTTATGCTTAAACATCACACTGGATCAATGTGTAAAACTGAAATAAAGGGCATGTTTTAACTACACCAGGAATAACTGGAACCAAATATAGCCGTTCAAACTGGTATTGATGTAGTCGAGCGACACAGTTACGATTTGCACATAATGAACAATACATTGTGAATGACTGAAATAAACAAGGCATAAATAACCAGTATAACAACCAAAAATATCCATTGAAAACTGGACAGAGTCTCACTTCAACCAACCTAACAAGAAAATACAGATAAATAGGGCATATGCTTGAAAACTGGACAAATGCTCACTGCAACCTACCTAACAAGCAGATAAAGATAAACAAGGCATCTGCTTGATAACTGGACAAATGCTAAAAAAAGCAACCTAACAACCAAATACAGATAAACAATGCATCTGCTTGATAACTGGACAAATGCTAAAAAAGCAACCTAACAACCAAATACAGATAAACAAGGCATCTGCTTGATAACTGGACAAATGCTCACTGCAACCAAACTAAGAACCAAGTATAGATAAACAAGACATCTGCTCGATAACTGGAAAAATGCTCACTCCAACCAACCTAACAACCAAATAGCGATAAACAAGGCATTTACTCACTATAAACAACCAAATATAGCCATTCGTGAAACTGAAGTGGACAATTCATACTTAAACATCACAGAGACCTATTGAACAATACATTTTTGCATAATTGAAATAATTAAACAAGGCATAGTTAAAGCACCGCACGCCAAATTCTACTACAACAAAGGGTACAGGTTGGCAAGCTAGAAAAGGTAAGTTTTGCTAATAGAATGTTGCCTCACATTTCATGGACGGGATCCTTCCAGTTGAAATAGGACAGACCCATGGTGCGCTCTCTCATGTCACAGATGGGTTGTTTCACCTTGGAAGAACCTTCATGGGTGCCCTCCTCGTGGTCGTGGTCCTGGTTGATGAGATCTGACTTGGCAACTGAGGATCTAAAGCCACCATCGTAGAACGTGTCCTTTAGAAGTGACAAAATGGGCTTGATGGCGTATAAAGCTCGCAAATCCTTGCCCGCTTGGCGGAGAAGATCAGCGGCAGGGCCATCAAAGAGATCGACGACGGTTGAACCAGAGGGGTTGGGGATGAACGCACTTAACATGTGACATGGCCTGCGTGAAGCCGTCGGTGTGCACGAGCTTGATGTTGTAGCCAGCTTTCCCGAGATACAGTAATATGCTAGCCCGCTGACATGAAGCCTTCAACATGGCAACATAGTCAACATCTTCGCCGGCTTCCGCGGTGATGTGTTGCTTCGGGATCGACAGGTCGGGGCGAACGGCGGCCACCTCGCCAACGTCCGCCGGAGAGGCCATGATAAACCTCTTCTTGGTTGAACGCTCGTCAGGCTCCTCGGGATACGTGATCGAGCTTTGGCTGCGACATTCTGGAGCAGGGGATGTGGATCTGGCGGGGAGGTACACCGCAGGCCTCATCTGAAAACTTAGGGGGAGTGGGGTGACGGTATGGGAATCGCTGGGTAACCTAAACTTTATTATCTAAGCTACGAGGAACGGGCAGACCAGCAGGGGTTGGCGGCAGCGCTGGCGGCCGCCGCGTGCTAGGGTTCGAGGGGGGAGCGGGCGGGTGGGGGACTGTGGAGGGGGGATTGGTGTTTGAGGATACGCCGCGGCTACTGAAAATTTTAGTAATGGTGGGTGAATATGTTGCCGGATGAGGGAGGGCGAAGGTTCAAATGCCTCGGCTACTGCAATTTTACTATAAGGTCGGTGCTAGAGGAGTGTGGGCGACGGTTGAAGTATGGCGGCTACTAGAATTTGGGTAAAGGAATTGATGCGGGGCTGGAGTGCCCAAGATCGCGCACGGTCCAATAACAATAAGCGTGTATGATAATAAGGAAAAGTGGCGCGGATCCACCGATTTTTGCAACGCTCAAGGCTGGTAGTTTGTTTTTTATATTTCTAGCTTGCTGGTCTATCGCACACGGTTCGTCCTAGTTTCCAAATAAACTTACCCGCCTTTAGCTTGCATGGGTGGTGGTTTTACAACGCACTTGCATCACACACAGTTAAGCCAGTACCTCCACCCTTTGCTCGCGCTTGCGCGGTCGTGGTGATTTCAGCGCAATTGAATCGCATATGGTTGAGACAGTACCTCCACCTTAATTTGCTCACGCTTGCGCAGTCGTGGTGATTTCAGCGCACTTGCATCGCACACGGTTGAGCCAGTACCTCCACCTTAATTTGCTCGCGCTTGCGCAGGCATGGTGATTCACATCGCACTTGTATCGCACATGGTTAAGATATTATACCCCGTGTCCGTTGAGGGTCATTAGAGTCTTTGAAGCAAAAAATAATGTTAGAGAGGGTCAAAAGACAGCCACTCCAGCATGTGGCCCAAATATATATGAGTGAAAAGGGTGGACTATGATGTTCAAAATTCCAATGCACAACTTTGACCCCGTGGGCCCATGGTTGGGCACGTTGTTGAATATCGATGAGAGGGGCCAGAAGTCAAGAACCACCTGGAAGTGGCCAAATATATGTACGAATATCGGGGATGTTTAAAACTTTAAATACACAATGCATAAATTTGGAGGCACCTGCCTCGCAAACCCGAAAGCACATAATGTCGTACCTAGATAGGATGCTTGGCCCACCACCTCCCACTTCGTGTCAGCGGGGTGGAAGCACGTAATGATCGATACATTGGTCATACATCGATGTCGCCATGACCTACCATAAGACGGACCAATGAATCTATCTTTTGGTCAAATGACAGTTGTTGTTGTCAATAAACCGCTTGGGCCAATAGATTGAACCATCATAAAAATCGCACGAGAGGGACCACAAAACCAGCACCTCTTGCATGCGGCCCGAAATGTTGTACGTTGGGAAGGGGTGATGTGTGTTTCAATATAGAATAATGTACAATTTAGATTTGGTGCCTACCTCTCGATACAAACAACAACCATGAAGGCAAGGTAGTTAAGGACGAGATACGCGGGGTTTGATGTAGGTCAAACCCAGCAATCCGAGAATCTGGGAGGGAATCCTGACAACGCATGAGCTCGAGCTTTGGTTGACCGACATTTGAGAGTGACCGTCCCTAACACGAACTAGGAGGTATCCATTCATGGGCAACACATGCCCCTCATTATCAGTCAAAGGAATGATATATATACACTCGGGGAGCCCATAGATATTCGTGTCGTCACAAAAAACCGCACAAGGGAGACGTGGTCGATCAGAAGACCCCGTATACACTGCATGCAGCCCGAAAATATGTATGGGTACGATGGTGTATGATGTGTTTAAAACCCAAATGCACAACTTCAATTGGCCACCAACTACATTACAAACCGAACACCGTACCCGACTCCAAGCCTGGTTCAATACGTACGAGTCAGTTTCCCAACTTTGAGGCGGCAGTGGAGGGGGGGGGGTCATCCCACGCATGCGCTCAAACTTTATTTTGTGTACCATGGGACACATCTCTCTCTCTCTCTCTCTCTCTCTATATATATATATATATATATATATATATATATATATATATATATATATATATATATATACCTATATAGTGTGCAAATAACTTTAAAAGTTGCTCGTTGGATGAAGCCAATCCGATGGTACAGAGATGGCAAATCCGAGCACTACTGGCCATTGGATATCATCTACATTCCACTAGATTCTGCCACATGTACAATCTAGAAGACTCCATGGTTGAACTTAAGCATAATGCACAAACCTCAAAACACAAGCACTTTTCCTTTGTTCTCTAGAATCTTCCATATCTTAATTGCCCAAACTTTTTTTTCTAAATGAATTGTCACTTTTTTTTACTTTTACAACGCACAATTCTATAAATCTTAAAATAGATTTTTTTATAAAACTAATTGATTTTGGATGAGATGAACTATAAGAATTAAACGAACATCTACATCATGCATATCTGGTAGAAGAGGCGGGAAACCGATGAGAGGAGTGGCGAGAAACGGTAGCCTATTTTGAATGAAAACCTAGTAGAGAAGGAAGCATGAGCCACAGGACGCATGCGCACGGTGCTTACCCATGTATTGCATGTGCTTTCGAAAGGGCTCAGGGTTGCCGTTCGATCTGGGAGCATCCAACGGTGCACACGTATGATTCGTGGGGTTTGGGTTACGGCGGTCGAGCATACGACTCAGATCAGCGCACAATGAGGTGGGGTAATATCATACGGAAACCAACATTCGGTGGAAACCGGTGAAAACCACGAGAAAAAGATGTTTTGAAGTTTCAAAAAAATTTGAAAGAAATGCGGGATGTTAAGAGGATGATGTTTTATTGCCACACAAAATTTCAAGCTGAAACACATTATGAGATGTGAGCTATAAAAAAGACAATATCAGCATTGAATAGTGCCGAATAGTAATGTCACTATTCATGGCTGAATTTTTCTTTTTCATAGCTCACATCTCGTAATATTTTTCAACTTGAAATTTTGTGTCGCAATAAAACATCAACTTCTTAACATCCCACATTTTTTTAGATTTTAATGAAACTTTAAAATATGGTTCCCATGAAGTTTTCATTGAATATCGGCTTTCGTGAGTGAACCATGTGCTATTTGAAAACATTTCGTGAGAAGAATCTTGGTTTTGAATTCCCCGTAAATCCAAAACTAAGCCGAAAATCGTGAAACCTGCAATGGTGTCACGACATGGCACTTATATGTCGAGGATTTTTTTTCGTCCATTGAGGCGCATGTTTTATTACAAGCCTCTTACAAACCGGAGCTTCTCTCAGAGTAGCCTCGTGGTTCCGATAGGGAAACGTGTCCCCCTTGTGGGCGAAATGTAATCACTGCCTTTGTTCGCCTTGTATTTTCTTCCACGGGCAACATTGAACAACATGGTATCCGTGCTGAAATTTAAACTTATTCAGGGTTCGTTTGGCCTTTTTATACACTAATTGAGTTTCCTAGGCATTTAATGTCCATGATTCAAATCTAAACAACAAATACATGCTCTAGTTCACCAAAATGGCTAGAAAAATTATACATGTGTCCTTGGGTGCATGTTTAGGTGTTATGCCAGGAATGGGAACAAATTACAACCATACCGGTGTCCTGGCTCGTCCTCAAACATTTTGAATCTCGGTTTTTAAGTCCCCATAAATTCTAAACTCAACAGAAAGTCATCAAAGGTGGCATGGTGTCACGTCATGGCACATATATGTCGTGGTAAAAATATTGCCAATTTGGGCCAAGCTTTATTACAAACCTCTTACAAATCGGAGCCTGTCGCAAGAACCCTTGTGGTTTCGATAGGGAAACGTGTCCCCTTGTGGTCCAAAAGATAATCACTCCCTCTTCTAGCCTCGTATTTTCTTCTACATGCGACACGGAACAACTAGAGATTCGTGCTGAACTTTGATATTATTCAGGGTTCGTTTGACCTTTTTTATTCACTAATTGAGTTTTCTAGCCATTTAATGTCCATAATTCATATCTGAACTACATATACATGCTCCAGTGCACCAAAATGGCTAGAAAAAACGTACATGTTTCCTTGGGTGCATGTTTCCATGGAACAAATGGGGACGAATTCAACCGTCTCTCCGTCCTGGCTTGGCCACAAACATTGAGAATCTCGGTTTTTAAATCTCTGTAAATCCAAAACTCACCAGGAAATCATGAAACTTGGCATGGTGTCACTACATGGTACATATAATTTTCCATTTTGGACGAAGCTATATTACAAGCCATTTACAAACCGGAGCCTGTCGCACCCTCGTGGTTCCGGTAGGGAAACATTCCTCTCTTTTGGGCGAAATGATAATCGTCGCCTCTTGTTGCCTTGAACTTCGTTTTCTATAGGCAACATAGAATAACAGGAGTGTCGGGCTGAAATTTGAAACTGTTCAGGGTTCGTTTGGCCATTGTATATATATTACTAATTACTAAGTTTTCTATGCATTTCAGATCAAAAAAAAGTTTTCTATGCATTTAATGTAGTCCATCATTCAAATTTGAACTACAACCACATGCCCCAGTGAAGCAAAATGGGTGGGAAATCGTACATGTGTCATTGGGTGCATGTTTAGGTCTCATTTAAGGAATGGGAATGAATTACAAACTTGTCGTTGTCCTGAAACATCAAGAATCTTGGTTTTTAAATCCCAGTAAATCAAAAAGTCACCCAAAAAACATGAAACTTGGCATAGTTTCATGACATGGCACATATATGACGTGGTAAAAAAAATCATCCAGTTTGAGAAGAGGCGCACACATTAGTAGCCAACGAAGTCCTTTTTGAAATAAAAAACTGACACGTCAATATCTCTACCGGTTTTATTATATTAATCGTGTCGAAATTTAACCATACTCGATGGCGTGCGTGCAGCTGCTTGATTAGACGGGACGAGCACAAAAATTCCGCCGTGCAGGCTCGACGGGACACGTGCGAGCAGTCTGCCGCGCAGGCTCGACGGGATGCGTGCATCATGTCCACCTTGCAGGCTCGACAGGACACGTGGGAGCAGTAAGGCCGCCCATGCTCATCGGGAAGCAAGCTCTTTGACCTCCATGCACCAGCCGCCGCCCGCCTCGCTCACAACTTCTCCATTAATGGGTTCCATGGCAGCATTTGCTTTGTTCGTGTTTTCAACTCGTATTCCGCCCTAATTTAAATTGCCACATTGGGCAACGGATAATACGGCCACAAATAAAATGGCAATGGATAATACGACGACAAATTTACAATGGAGCAAATAATAATTGTCTTACATATTCCAGATAATTTAAAATGCCACATGTGGCAAAGCCCGGAAGACACGGGGGCAAGAGAAGAAGGAAATTGCAGACAACAATCTGGGTCGCTACTTTATCTACTTGTCGATGGACCGCCGGGCAGCGAAATCCTCCAGCTCCTTCTTCAATTCCTCACGACTTTGCTTGAAACAGCCACGGATTCCTCCACCTCCTACTCGTGCTCGATCCGGAGCTTCCTCAAGCCACCCATCAGTTCCTCGACGACCGCTTTCAGCGTCATCTCTGAGGCACTGCTCTGCTCAGGCATCATCTTCCAGCCGGCGGCCTCCTCCTCCTTTTCGGCAAACAATTTGAGGAGCTTCGCATTTTCAACCATGAGTTGCTCGATGAGGCCGGTCGCCTTGTCAACCGAGGAATCACAGATGTTGAGCAGCTTCATCAAGCCGTCGACCAGCTCCTGCTGCGTAGTGACCCCAGCGAGAATGTCGTCATCGCCGGCGGAGGACTTCAGGAATGCCGGCTCGTCACGATGGCCGATGCCGCGAATGCGCTTGTGAGATCCCTCGCCTGCCCGTGAGAGCTTGTTCAAGGGCTCCGTGGCGCGCTGGGACATCTCTGCTGCGGCTGCGGCTTTGCGGCGGGACCTCTCTAGTGCTTCCGCGGCCTTGGTTTTTGCTGCCTGGTTATATGTCCACCCTAAACTCCTCCTACTGGTCATGGCGGAACGACTTGATAAAAAAACCAGTTTTGTGGGTGATGAGGAGAGGAACTGTGAAGTAATTTCCGAGTGGGTAAATTTTATAGCCCGGTGCTAAGTGTGAACACATATTAGTTTGATAGGTGTGAACAGATTTGCAATTACTTATTGCGTTGTAATCAGCAATGTGATGATAAATAAGGTCAAAATTTATTCATGGCAGAAGGTTGACCACGTGGTTGCTCGCCGTTGAGGCGGCCACGGCGTGCTCCGCTCTGGCGTCCCTGAGCGCGCTCTTCTCGCCGTTAAGGCAAAGTTACAATGGCAACGGTTAATAATTATTAATAAGTTTCTAACATATTCATGATAATTTAAAATGACCAATGTGGCAAGACCCAAAACACCCACGACCTACATATGCATACAATTATAATAAAATGTAAGCTAAAAGGTTGAGCTAGCGGCCTTCTGACGATGGTCTTCCCAGACTCCATGATCAGCATAGCACCCTTACGGCCGTTAACTCCAAGTTTCCCGACCCGCCTCCGCCTACAGTGTTGTTGGCGCTAGGAGGCTCTTGGGGCTCCTGGGCCTCTTCCAGAAGATCTTGACAGCGTGCAATCGCGCGCATGACAACTCCGCAGAACCACTCCATTTCCATGTCTCTGGCCTGGTAGCAAATTCTGTCGATCACCTGCATCCTCAAGATATCACGTTGGTGATGTTCTACTTTGTCAGCGACGTCAACTCCGCCAAGGATACGCTCGAGCCTGGCCACCACATCATCGGGATCGAGGTTGACACGGACACCGCTGGCAATGATGAAGCTGCAGGCTGCCTTTGTCTTGACTGAATCGCAGAGGTCCTCTGCCCATTCCTTGCGGGGCATCAAGCTCTCGATGAGCACTGGAGACGGCGGTTCTTCGGGTGGATCGTCGGTCATACCATCGAGCAGGTTTGGATCTTTTGCACGGTGGATGGCAAACTGCTCATCACACCTCCTCTGCTATATGTCGATGGTGCTGCCAAGGACTGTGATGCCAATATCGCTGCCGATTGGCCATGGTGCCTGCACCGGCCGATGAAGCTCTTGCTCCCCGACCTGCTCCGGCTCGTTCTCCTCGCCGAAGATGTAACGCAGGTAGGCGTCGACGTTGAAGCTTTGGTTGTTGCCTGGCATGCTTGGAATAACTAATGGTAGATAGGTGAGGACTAGATCTTCGCAGAGTGTCGCGGCGGTGCATTGCTACCTGGGTTATATCCAACAAGCCGTTAGCTGGTGGCGGGAAACCGGTGATGGAATAGGCGTGGATTTTACAATTCACCCATGTGGAGTGCGGGAAGCATTCACTAGAGCGCGGGAAGACTAAGTGGAGCACACACACAACCCGAATACCGTATCCGGTGCCACGTGTTATTTATCACACAAGTGTTAACATAAGGAAATGCATGTGTAAGTTACTAATCATCGCACACGAGTACTCGCAGACGCATCGTGTGCGATACACCAAGCCACCGCAAGCAACTAGTTTGTATTTTTCAATGTTTTTTGTACACACGTAATCGCTTTACGAACTAATCTGTATTAACTGGTCGTGTTGTAAATTCTCATCGCAAACAGTTCATCCGAGTCAGCTATTTTCCATGTATCACACACATCTTGTTAAGTTGAACCGTTTCTATTGCGTTCACTAATCGAAAATAGTTTGTCCGAGTGAACAGTATACCCTATATCACACACCTTGATCTGGCTAACCGTTTATGTTGCACTCCCTAAGAGCAAATAGTTCATCGGAGCAAACTGTATGCCGTATATCACACACACATTGATATGGCTGCCCATTTTTGTTGTTCTGCCTCATCGCAAACAGATCGAACGGCTTAACCGTGTGCCCTACATCGCACACACGACTACAATCTGAACCGTGTTTGATGCATCCTCCATCGCAAATGTTTTGCACCTTTTTTGACGGGTTTTTTACATCCCTGTTTGTGATTAATGCATCGCACACAGTTTCATCAAAGGGTCTCTTATCGTAGTGTCGTGTTAGCAGCATCCTGCAGTAGTGGCTACATATTGTATATGATCTGTGAATCATTGATATGCATTAACATGTTGATCTTATGTATGGGAATTGTACTAGTTGGTTGTGAATTTGGTCTACTAATGTGGCCATATTACAATGCCAGGCATGTGAATCTCATGTGAACATTTCGAATGGATCGACTCTTACTACTGTACACAACATGATCCTTGTTTCTGTGTGCTCAGTGTTTACAAGTTACTAGCAGTTCCTTATTTCTCTTTGCTTAGTGTTTAGAAGTTACTGACCGATCACTAGCTAGCCTACTAATACGCTCCTGGCAGTTTTAGTAGTGATGCAAGATTCAAAGGTGGCAGTTTTTTGAATAAAAATGCCTACCTCTGAACAAACTGACATGTTTTTATGAAGAAAATGCCATGCGAATCTGAAGAAACTACTAGCAAAAACATTCATAAATGCATTATCTCCCAGGGAACATTCATCAGCTATTGCGATCCTACACATACACTATCCGAACGACTCGATCCTACGCGAATAACCAACAGATCACGCACATACCTCATCTCAATGAATCGAGTGCACTCATTTGACCTTCATGCCAATGTGCGGCCTAGCATGGACAGGACGCACCACTGACGGGACGGGACGGGACTACATAGTCATAATTTTAGTTTTTCTAGTTTTCCATGGCAAGCTGGCGCACTAAGCCATGCCTGCTTATGTAGTGAATTCCGATGACTGTTGTTTTTCCCGCGACACGCTGCTTCACGTACCTTCCGCGTATAATCACTGGTTTCAGGCATTCTCAGGTGGCACCATCACCCAACTCGCCCTATCCACACAAGCCCCCACTGGCCCGATGTCCCTCGCCACTTGCCCTCGCACTCTCCACGTCCGTCATGCCCCTGCCCGACCGCAATATGCGACGCCGGAGGCGCTCACCGCTGGAGCTAGTGTTCGGCTTTTCACCGGAAGGCAAACGGAGGGAGGAGGCATTCTATCGGTCTTTAGATGGCAATGTGGAGTATGAGGACTTGTTAGAGCGTGACCACCTGGCAGAGGAGCAGTGTATCATTGATTTGCTCCGCCAGTGGGGCATGGACCAGCAGCGCACTACTGCTCTGAGTCGCGAGCAGAGCTGCCGCAACGGGGCCGACTATGTGGAGGACGGAGCCCGGCAAATAGCCCTAGAGGCTGTCGGGCACGCATGCATTCGCGACACCGAATTTTATTGCCAGCTCATCAAGTGGGCTTCCAGCTTAGATCCGAAGCTTCGGTGGACCACGTTGTCATGAAAAGGGCCAACGCATGTGTGCAACGCGGCCTATCGCACCTTTGGCAAGTCTGAGGTGAGGAGGAGGACGTCGGTGCCGCCGTTAGCGTGTACCGCATATGGCGGCCGGCATCGTGTAATTAGCTAAGAGTAAGTTACTACTTGTACACTAGATTATTAGTGGGAGTAGATAGTTAAGTTGGCTATGATGGTTGTCAATGTGGAAGTTTAGTACTCTATCTCTGGATCAGACATGTTATGTTGCTCTGAAATTTGAACTTTCTGTGTGAACGTATGGAATTGGCTGTTATTTTTTTTAAATGGGTTGTATTTGTCTGCCACGAATTTAGAAGCTGACTTGTGGGCCTCCTAGGTTGCCATGTACAAATTAAGGAGATGATTGCGCGTGCAGAGGATGACCGCAGGGACCCACCAGGGTCATGGTAGTACGCAAGCAAGTGCCTCCTTATTTCAAGCCAAATAATTGGTTCCTCCTAATAGATTCCTGACATCTGGGTCCCATGCCATTGTCAATATAGTAAATAAATGAGAGAATTGCACGACGAGTGGCTGGCACCAGGGAGCTAGCAGCTCGCCCAGTTCTTTTTGTATTGGAGACGGAGCATGATATCAACTGGGTTGTTCGGGGCACTCTTGCTAGTCTAGCCAGCCTTTTATTTTATGTTTACTGCAAGACCAGCCTGTTTTTTTTTTCTTTCTAAAAATGGCTAGCCTAGATTTTTTTTTGAAAAATACCCAACCGAGGCCTACTTGATTTTGTCAGCCCTGCTAGGCTGCAAGGGATGCATTCGGCTTGCCCAGAAAATGCGCTATCATTAATGAGAAATGGGCCCCTCAAAAAAGTAAAGAGAAATTGGTTGTACAGTTTTAAGACACAACAAATCGGCAATTAGTTTCAAAATTATTATTTTTTCCATTTCGACATTTTAATTTTCATTGATTTTATGCGGGGAAAATTATTTGGATTTTAAATTGATATAAATTTATTTTTCAAATTAGTTTGAATGTGACTCGAAATTTCGGGATTAAATTCATTTTGAACCGCACCAAAATATGCAAAATTTCATTGAGTTTTTTATCCATGGCCACAATTGTGGCTGTAATGCTAACAAAAAGAATATGTGCTCCAAAAAAATCCTTAAGAATTAGCAAATGAGCTGTAAATTATTAGAAATAATCACAGATGGGACATATGTTGTTTTCCACAGATTTGAGGCTAACTTGTGGTCCTACTAGGTTGACGTGTACGCTTTCCTTAAAAAAAGGTTGGCGTGCACGCAAGGCTGTGCCAACTTAGTCAACACATGGGAGCAGTAACCGTTGGTTGTCCATCCAACGACTGTCATGCTTCTTCATTGTCTGATCTTCCTGCTCCAGCCGCCCAAACCAGTGCCGGCGGGACAGCTTGCTCCTTCCTCCCATGGCCAACTGTGCTGCCACGCAGGCCTCACCAGACCACCCTACACCCACCACTGACTTGGCCATCCCTCTACCCACCCGCACCTCCTGTTATTTTTCAGTGACGCCAGCCTCACCCTGCAGCCAAAGCAGTAACATCCCTCATACTCTCCTTAGTGTGGGCATCTACTGCTATGGCTTCGTCGGCTCTGGGTCGTTCCCTCCCTGGGCCTCACCTCGTCCACCGTGTTTATCCTCTCATTGTCAACGTGGTCAACAAATGACAGCCATGGAAAGAGGGATGTAAGTGGAGTGGCTAACAGTAGGGACCCGCATGGTCCATGGCCGTAGGAAAGCAAGTGCCTCCTTATTATGTGAACAAAAATGATTGCTCCTCCTGACAGCTGGGACCCACAAACTACATCTTCGCACGGAAGGAAGTGCCTCCTTATTACCTAGTAAAAAAACTTTCCTCCACCCGACAGCGGAGACCCATCAGCTACATCTTCGCACGCAAGGAAGTGCCTCTCTATTACGCGGAAGAAAAATGATTGCTCCCGCTACTAGCTGGGTCCCACCAGATTTGGTGGCTAACTTGTGGGCCTACTAAGGTGACTCGTATGCAGGGGTTTGTCAAATTAGTCAACAAACAATTCTCATAGCAGTGATCGTTGGATGCTAATCCAGCGGCCATGCTTCTTCTTCAATCTCTGATCTTATAGCTCCAGTCGGCCCAGCCCTGGCCGTACTACCTGCTCCCGCCTCTAGTGGTCGGCTGTGCTGCCCCGCAGACCTCACCACCCCACCCTACTCCCACCGTTGGCCATACCTTCCCTTTACTCACCCACACCACCCGTTATTTTCCAGCAACGATGGCCTCACACCGCAGCCGAACCAGTGAACCCTCATGCTCCCCTCCGTGTGGGCATCCACCTGCCTCATCTTCCCTGGCTCTGTGTCATTCCCTTCCTAGGCCTTACCATCATCCACCACCTTGATGCTCTTGGCGCGGTGTGCTCAAAAAGGTCAATGAATGACAGCAATGGGAAGAGGACTTTAGGCGTTGAGGCTGCCAATTGGACCCACCAGCTACATCTTGGAACGCAAGGGAGTGCCTCCTATTACTCGCAAAATAAAAATGATTCCTCCCTAGATAGCTGGGACCCAGGAGCTATATCTTCGCATGCAAGGAAGTGTGTCCTTATCCTCCCTGACAGCTATGACCCACCAGGTCGAAGCGTACGTAGCATTATCTATCTGGTCACGAACGTGTACGTACATACTAGTCGATCGGTCTCTCCGCAACGATGAACCCTGGCCGAGCAAGCAGTGACACATGTCATAGTAAATCCCCCGATGTAGAAGTTCATGCAGTCCCGTCTAACGAGTGTACACATACATACAACCCAATGCCAAAAAATACAGCCCGGTACGTACATACGGGCTGGTTCTCGAACACGTACTCGCCAAATGTACGGCCAGGGCTCATGTACATGGAGAGGCAATGGACGGCAGCAATGGAGTCCTGATCATCGGCAGCCAACCAGCTGGGTCAGAACAGAGAAACAACGTCGTGTTCATCGGGAGGCAACGTAATGTGTCATGTTCATTGGGAGCCAACCGGCTTGGACGGAACAGCCGAAATGGGGCCTGGCGTACCGCAGAACAGAGGAAACGGCCTTCTGTTCGACTACCTATGGTCGAAATGGGATCCTGTTCATCGGGAGGGGTCTGTCGTACCACAAAATGGTGGAAACAAACTTCTTTTGGAGGACCTACGGTCGAAACAGGCTCCTATTCATTGGGAGGGGTGTGGTCTACCACAAAACAGGACTCCACGGGCTACTGTTCATCCACCGCCTAGTGCCTCTCGCTCCAGCCTCCACGGGGTACTGTTCATCCATTGTTGTCCTCCAGGCTCCACCTGCTACTGTTCATAGATCCTCCACGGGGTCCTATTCATCCACCCCCAGCCGGCTAGGGTGTGGTGGCCTCCTCGGGGTCCTGTTCATCCAGCGGCAACCGCCTACTGCACGAGGTCATGTTCATCCAACCCTCACCGATTGGGGTGGGACATACACGTACATACGAGCGGGCGGCATTAATACGTCTCCAACGTATGTATAATTTTTTATTGTTCCATGCTACTATATTATCAATCGTGGATGTTTTATATGCATTTATATGCTATTTTATATGATTTTTTGGAGTAACCTATTAACCCAGAGCCCAGTGCCAGTTTCTGTTTTTTTCCTTGTTTTTGAGTATCGCAGAAAAGGAATACCAAACAGAGTCCAATTGACTTGGAATTCTAGGAGATTGTTTTTGGACCAGAAGAAGTCCACGGAGTACCGCACATGGACCAGAAGAGTCCCGAGGCCACCACGAGGGAGGGGGTCACGCCCCCTACCTCGTGGCCGCCTCGGTGACCCCCCTAACTTGTTCCTGACGCCAGCACCTCTTATATATACCCAAACTTCTAGAACATAACCTAGATCGGGAGTTCCGCCGCCGCAAGCCTCTGTAGCCACCAAAAACCAACCGGACCCTGTTCTGGCACCCTGCCGGAGGAGGGATCCCTCACCGGTGGCTATCTTCATCATTCCGGCGCTCTCCTTGACTAGGAGGGAGTAGTTCACCCTCGAGGCTGAGGGTATGTACCAGTAGCTATGTGTTTGATCTCTCTCTCTCTCTCTCTCTCTCTCTCTCTCTCTCGTGTTCTTGATTCGGCACGGTCTTGATGTATCGCGAGCTTTGCTATTGTAGTTGGATCTTATGATGTTTCTGCCCCTCTACTCTCTTGTAATGGATTGAGTTTTCCCTTTGAAGTTATCTTATAGGATTGAGTCTTTAAGGATTTGAGAACACTTGATGTATGTCTTGCATGTGCTTATCTGTGGTGACAATGGGATATTCACGTGATCCACTTGACGTATGTTTTGGTGATCAACTTGCGAGTTCCGTGACCTTGTGAACTTATGCATAGGGGTTGGCACACGTTTTCGTCTTGACTCTCCGGTAGAAACTTTGGGCACTCTTTGAAGTTCTATGTGTTGGTTGAATAGATGAATCTGAGATTGTGTGATGCATATCGTATAATCACACCAATGGATACTTGAGGTGACATTGGAGTATCTAGGTGACATTAGGTTTTGGTTGATTTGTGTCTTAAGGTTTTATTCTAGTACAAACTCCATGATAGATCGAACAGAAAGAATATCTTCGTGTTATTTTACTACGGACTCTTGAATAGATCGGTCAGAAAGAATAACTTTGAGGTGGTTTCGTACCCTACCATAATCTCTTCGTTTGTTCTCCGCTATTAGTGACTTTGGAGTGACTCTTTATTGCATGTTGAGGGATAGTTATATGATCCAATTATGTTTTTATTGTTGAGAGAACTTGCACTAGTGAAAGTATGAACCCTAGGCCTTGTTTCCTAGCATTGCAATACCGTTTGTGCTCACTTTTATTATTAGTTACCTTGCTGTTTTTATATTTTCAGATTACAAAAACCTATATCTACCATCCGTATTGCACTTGTATCACCATCTCTTCGCCGAACTAGTGCACCTATGCAATTTACCATTGTATTGGGTGTGTTGGGGACACAAGAGACTCTTTGTTATTTGGTTGCAGGGTTGCTTGAGAGAGACCATCATCATCCTACGCCTCCCACGGATTGATAAACCTTAGGTCATCCACTTGAGGGAAATTTGCTACTGTCCTACAAACCTCTGCACTTGGAGGTCCAACAACGTCTACAAGAAGAAGGTTGCGTAGTAGACATCAGGCATCAACGGTAACTATTCAGCCAGAGCCAACCAACCAGCTGGACTCACAACACGTCTTGACTCATTTCTATGTATCACGCACACGACAAGGATGGGCATTGTTCATCTAGAGGCAACCCAACACACCTGCTGGCTACATCTCCCACGGGGGCTCGATCTGCTTCACTGAGCAGTGAGAAGGATCAATCGGATTTGGTTAGCAACAAAGGAATCAGCCGGCTTCATTTAGCATAAAAGGAATTTCTCGGGTCCAATTAGCAGCAAATGGATGGATCGATCGGCTTTAGTATGTAGTGGGATCCATCCCTTGTGTTCAGTACGTAGCTAACTAGTGCAATCGTTCGGGTTCAGTAAGCGAACGCCTCGCAAGGGTTCAGTTAGCGAGCGTGTCACACACACACGCGTACAAGAGAAAACGGGTAAACCACACTGCATCGCTCGGCCCCGACCACCCACCATAACCGGGAACTCCCTAATATTTTCCTCGCCCTATCTTCTACCATGTTTTTTCTTGTCATGGACGACCCAAAGAATGTCGTGCACGTGCGTCTCCGGCCCATCTAGGACGAAAAGCCCAATTTTTGTCATGATATTTTGTCATAGAAGTAGGAGCCCACCACATCTATGATGATACGTGTTTTTGTCCCAATTATCGTCATAGAAGTGTCATAACCATGGCAGAAAAAAATTGTTCGGGCCAAAATGTCATAGATGTGTGATTTTTTTGTAGCTTGTTCCATGGGATCATGTGCTTGCCGATATTGTCTTTCATGTTCTTGAAGGCGGTCTTGTAAACCATTGCCATGAAATAGGTTTTGTGGAGCTTGATGATCTTCATGGTCTTGGTGACGATGCAGACGAGATTGGGGAAGACTTGCATTCAAGGAAGTGTCCGAAGAGTGTCGGCTTGAATGATGCTGTCTTGATGATGATGATTTTGTAGAAGAGCGGTTGACCATCAAGGCACGAGTCTCTTCCATTTGTGATGATAGCTTGTCATATGGTAGTCCCTTGTGCGTTGCTCGGATTGACGCAAGTTGGTGGCGAGTTGATCGATGTGATCGCCCAATGCTTCATTCCCTTGATGCAAAGCTCTATGCGCACTGAATAGTTGATTCTTGGTGACGTAGTTGTTCGGTTCCTCTTCTTGCTCGCTGAAGAATGGGTTGGTAGAAGTTCTCGGCCAATCCATCATCTCAAGCAAATATGTGAGTGGAGGAAAGGAAATAACTAGACCAAATGTAGCTTATCCATTGTTGAAGATGGATCAATGATCACTCAATAATGTATTATGTGTCACATCCCTAGTCCTGGTATGCTCAAGGCTAACTAGTCATTGTGCATCATGTTTAAATTCCATTTAATTTTGAAATGGGGATTTGTGAAACCCTCAGAATCACTTTTGGAAATGACCTAAATAAAAAAAATTGCTCCAAAAGGTCCAAGAAAATGCTCATGTGGCCTTCGAAAATATTGGATGAGATAATAATCAAACCAATATTTTTGGGGGTTCATAAGTATTTATATTTGGGCATTTGGAATTAATGCATACCTAATTGCATTGGATATATATTATTATATATATAAAATATTGTCCAAAATTGTGCCTTTTGTTGAGGAGCTCGGAATAATATAAATAGCTCCTATAAAATTGGCATAATTAAATAAAGTGATTTGGTATTTTAAATAAATCAAACAAATGTCGAATATTTAAAAAGAAACAAAATAGGTAAAACCTACCTAACTTATCATGCTCCCTGGCTGTGTGGTTGGCCCAGTGCCCAAGCCAGGTTGCCCACCGACCGGCCAAGCGCCACCGTCCCCTTCCTCGCGCCCGGAGGGGCAGGCCGCCGCCGGCTGCCTGCCACCTGCGTCTGGCTGGGGACACGTCTCCCGCCACCTCTGCTTCCTCCTCGCCGCCTGGATGACCCCACGCCCGCCCGGTCCTTCCCCCTCTCTCTCGTTTTCCCCTCCTCCTCTGGTTCCTCCCCTCTCTTCACCGACCGCACCGAGGCGCCGCTGCCGCCGCCGTGGCCACCGTCTCCCCTCGCTCTCTCTCCGTGTCGCAAGATCCGCGCGCCGTCCGCTACCTCTCCGCCGAGCCACGTGGCGGGAAGCCACGAGCGCCGCCATCGCCATCATCGTCTCCGTCTCCGGTCGCCGGAGATCCCCTCCGCCGCCACGACCGCTTCGGTTCCTCCCCGACCTCGCCGACCCGTTCGTCGCGACCGCCGTGAGCTGCTGCTCCTTCTCCCCCTCTTTGTTCTCGCCCTTGCACACCGCAGCCACACGCCCGCTTGAGCCGAGCTCCGCCGCCGCGCGAGCTCCGCCCGGCGAGCCCAGCCCCCAGCTCTTCCGCTGCTCCACGGTGCGCGAGAGCCCGGCTACGCCCGGTGCTCTCGAGACGCCACCCGTGGCTGTGGCACGGACTTCGCCGCGTCCGAGGTCGCCGGCGGCGAGCCCCGTCGCTGAGCCCTGCCACGTGGGTCCGGCTCATCGGTGATTAGCTTAAGCTAATCACCAACTAACCTACCCGACAATCGACGGTGGGCCCCAGGCGCCACTAATCTGAATTAGATTAGAATTAAACCCCCCGTTAACTAATCGAGACACCGACGTGTGGCCCCACACGTCGGGTTTGATTCCAACCAGCCGCGATTGACCTGCTGACGTCATGCTTAAGAAGGTCGACGCAATATTATATTTTGGATTTAATTAAATCAGGAAATTCCGAATATTTTCAAAACTTCAAAATTCATAGAAATTCAACCGTAGCTCAGATTGAAATAATTTATATATGAAAATTATCAGAAAAATTCAATCTATCCATCTGTACTAGTTTCATGCATGACAAACCAACTTATACATGCTGTATAAGTGAAACTCTAAAATGGCATTTATAAGAGCTTACTTTGGAATTGCATTTGAACCTTTGGTTCAAATGGACTTCATTCAAATCGAATACCAGTTGCATTAACTCAAACAGCATCACATCTACATGCCATGTTCATGCATCATATTGTTGCATATGATTGTGTATTGATTGCGGCACTGTTCCTTCTCGATAGGTCCTGCCCGAGACGCGTTCAGAGTACACATCTATGAAGCGGTGCCTCCTTGTTGATTTACCGGGCAAGCAAATCCCTTGTTCATTCCGATACAATCCTACTCTCTCGCTCCTGCTCTCGGTTATTGCATTAGGACAACAACGATTCATCGCTACTTTGTGCTGCGGTAGTTGAACCCATTCCTCTGCATGACTGTCATTGCCACGAGAATTAGTTGAAAACCCACTAGCATGTGTAGGAGTTGATTGAGCCATGTTGTGTTCCTACCATGCTATGCCTGCTATTGCTTAGAGTTGTGTCAGGTCTGATTCATTGGGAATGAATTGGAGTACAGTTCTATGTTCGATCTTTGAGAGTGAAGTGTGTGAACACGATTTGGTAAAGGTAGCGGTGAGAGGCCATGTAGGAGTACATGGTGGGTTGTCTCTTGGAACCATCCTTAAGCACTCGAGTTCTATGTATGTTGTCCAATGACTCGATACTACCACACATTGGGTTCCGTAACTCGACCCTCTCGACTTATTAATCAACTTGATCTCTGTCCGTGAGTCGCAACTAGTTTCGGTGTTTGTAGGTAGTGCTATTTTTCTACAAGTGGCACCCGGCAGGTGGGCTTGGGACAGACTAGGCATGTGTGGCACGGTGTACCAAGTGGCACCGGATGGTGGGCTTGGGAACCCTGCTCACATCGTTTGGGGCCGTGGCGACACCCGCCGGATCTCCTTGCGGATGGAACCCGAATAGGCGATAAGCCTGGACTAGTCTTGTGTGGTTAGTCGGTCGTGGCCGACACCCTCGCCAAAGCTTCCGCTTGAAGGTTGCCGAGATACATGACGTGTATATGGCGGTAAGTGGCGAGAGCGTGTGTGAAGAAGTACACCCTGCAGGTTATCATGATCTATTGAATAGCCGTGTCCTCGGTTATGGACTTCTTGGATGCTTACGTGGTACATAGACAACTTGAAGTGGATACTCTAAAATGCTCAAGACAAGTGTGAGTGCTATGGATGGCCTTCCGTATGGAGACGGGAATGAATCCGTAGTAGTGTATTGATGTGGTGATTAGTGGACTCGCACGTTGTCTCACCTCAAGAGTTTCTTGTAGTCGAGAACAGGATAGCCACAGAGTCAAAGCTGGCTTGCTGCAACTAAACTCCACATTACCTTTTGACACTAATGCATGTATGATAGGATCTGATGTAAGTCTTCTTTGAGTACCTTTGTACTCACGTTGTTTTATTTATGTTTTTGCAGCGGAGACTTTGGTCTTACTAGTAGTTCCGCTTGGACTTGACGAGTAGCTTGTTACCTCAGCTACGATCTTGTACCCTTGGGAGGGTCTTGTAGATAGTCGGGCTTCTCAGCCTTTTTCTTTTGTAGTTGTGCGTACTCGGACATGTAATGCTTCCGCTTGTTGTTTGTATGTTTCAATGATGGGTCATGTGACCCTGTTTGTACTATTGCTATGTGGCTCTTCCGAGCCTTTATCTATATGAGTTTGCGTTATGTTGTGATGCCATGTTGTACAGCACATACTTGCATGTTATGCGACGTGTAACTTGTATTGCTATGTGTGGGATCCGACAACCTAGTTGTTTATCCTTGGTAGCCTCTCTTATGGGGAAATGTAGTCTCGTGCTTACGAGCGATAGTAGTCCGCTACAGCCCGGTTCACGAGTCCTGCTAGCCCAGCACTACTGCTTGGACACTTGACTGGCGGCATGTGTTTCACTTCGTTCCTATGTACGTCCTTCGGGAAATGTCACGCGGTGTTATTCGGAGTCCTGCCTAGCCTGCTACAGCCCGGGATACCGGAGTCCTGTTAGCCCAGTGCTACAGCCCGAATCTGTGCGTTGATGACCGACATGCTCGATGTGATTCATGTATGCCTGTTCCCATAGGTTAGCGCCGCTTTGGGTTCACGACTAGCCATGTCGGCCCGGGTTCTTTGTCATATGGATGCTAGCGACACTATCATATACGTGAGCCAAAAGACGCAAAGCGGTCCGGGCCATGGTAAGGCGACACCGTGGGAATACCGTGCGTGAGGCCGCAAAGTGATATGATGTGTTACATGCTAGATCGGTGTGACTTAGGATCGGGTCCCGACAGCTTTGGTATCGAGCTCGATTGCTCAGAGGATTTCCAAGCCAACCTGATCGAAGTTGAGTCTAGAAATGCTTTAGTTATATAGGGGAATTGATTGTGGAAGGGAACGTAAGGCTCTTTTACTCCTTTACCTCATGGCCTCTGATCTGAGTCGTCCTATCTTTCCTACGGGGTTAAGGAACTAGGCTATCTCTTCTGTCTATCAGGATCACGTGTTACTATTTCCGTAGTCCCATAGGATTGGTTGATCAGAGTCTTACCCCAGTTTTCGAGTACCCTCGGTGTAGCATGTTTAGTATTATCCCAGAACCTTTGATGATGATGTTGAGTATGGTGCTACCCCATTTTGCAGAATGTCTCATTTTGAACATTTTACTGCCGTTATGCTGCCGGAATTGCCGCAGGAGTTCGAGAGTTACTAATATCGGTGTCCCACATTTTCAGTATGTAGTGATGTGATTCCGTCCTTGGTTTCGTTTCTCAGGATGTCATCAGTTAAGCGAAGTTCTATTGCTCGTAGCCAGAACCACGGAGATGGAAGGGATGAGGATCCTCCCGACCAGCCTTCATTGACAGGGTTCATGTTAGAAATGGAGAGGAACAAGCGTGAGTCTAACCGCTTGTTGGCACGTATCGAGGAGAACACCGCACAGCAGTCCAAAGGGTTTGCAACCATTCATGACTTCATTCGCTTGCACCCACCCACCTTCCATCACTCCATCGAGCCACTCGATGCCGATGGACCGGCGTAGCATCACTCATAAGTTGCGTTCATAAGCGATCTGAAGATGACAAGGTCACCTATGCTGCATACCACGGAAGGTCATGCTAGTCTTTGGTGGCGAACTATGAGGCTATGCTTCCAGCTGGTCGATTCCAACGGAGAGATTTCACCGAGGCTTTTCGTGAGCATCACATTCTGAAGCCCTCATCGATCGCAAGAGAGAAGAGTTCTGTAGTTTCACCCAGTGAGATGGCTGTTGATGCTTACAGCAGAGAGTTTGAGAACCTTGCCCGTTATGCCACGTAAGAAGTGTCCACGGACGCCAAGAAGCAGGCTAGGTTCCGGAAGGGTCTCAACCCCAAGTTGCGTCGTGACCTCCACCTGCACCATTGTGATACATTCCAAGCTCTTGTGAACAAGGCCATTAATGCAGAGACAGCTCAGCTCACTTACGAGGAGTCTCGTAAGCACCACCGTGAATTGGTTTCTTCCTCCGGTTCTAGTTCGCAGAAACGCCGGATTTGGATTCCGAACTCTGCTCTTCCACCCGGATATTCACCGAGGCCATCCCATATGGCGCCTCACCCAGTTCAGTTACATGCTCCACCCAGGCCTATTGGTAGACCACTTGTCAATGTGGGTCCACGCCCAACTTCGTGGACTTGCTTCACATGCGGAGAGCCAGGACACTATGCACGGATCGCTCTCAAGCCGCTTATGCTCCACCCCAGCCGAGAAGCCTGTTGGCTGTGTTAAGCCATCACGCAAGATGATCGGTGTCAAGTCAGCTCCGCTGAACGTGGATGTGTGCATCACGTCTCGATAAAGACGCCATGATGATCCGGATGTCGTTCTTGGTACCCTCCTTGTCAATTGTCATCCCGCCTCGGTTCTATTCGACATCTTGGAGCATCTCATTCCTTCATTTCAAAGCTATGCTAACTTGCACAACATATCATTTTGTGATATGCCCTCTCCGCTAGTCATTCAAACTCCACGGATCCAAATGGCAAACTTCTTGTGTAAGCCATGGTAACGAAATCCTTGTTGATGACTTGTATTCCTTGCCTCACTTGTAGCCCTCAAGTCTTGAGATATTAACATCATCTTGGGTATGGACTGGATGACAGCTCATCATGCCAAGATTGATTGTTTCACTAGGTGCATTCAGCTTACACACCCATCCGCAAGATAGTCCTTTGTCTCCACTAGAGTTGCAAAGCGCCAACTCTATTCTCTTAATGCCAGCCCTCTTCCGCACCTTGAAGATATCCCGTAGTCCGTGACTTTCCGGACGTTTTTCAGAGGAGCTGCCGGTGTTCCACCGACAGAGATGTAGAGTTAAAGTCATAGATCTTATTAAGGAACCGCCCCAATCTCTAGGAGACCTTATAAGATGGCACCCTTAGAACTAGCCGAGCTTAAGAAACAACTTGATGAGTCCTTGCAAAAGGGTTTCATCCGTCCTAGTTCTTCTCCTTGGGCTTGCCCCGTCCTCTTCGTCAAGAAGAAGGATGGTACGGACCGGATGGTTGTAGATTATCGTCCCGTTAATTTGGTCACGATAAAGAACAAGTATCCGCTCCCCAGGATCAACGACCTGTATGATCAGCTCGCTGGATCCTCAGTCTTTTCTAAGATGGATTTGAGGTTAGGCTACCATCAAATCAAGATCAGGAATGGAGACATTCCCAAAACAGCCTTTGTCACTCGTTATGGCCAGTATGAGTACACCGTCATGTCCTTTGGTCTAACCAACGCCCAGCTACATTCTCCGCTTGATGAACTCGATCTTCATGGAGTACTTAGATAAATTTGTCGTGGTTTACCTCGATGATATTCTTATTTATTCGAAGAACGAGGAAGAGCATGCCGAACATCTCAGACTTGTGCTAGAAAAACTCAGAGAGCACCGCCTTTATGCCAAGTTCTCCAAGTGTGAATTTTGGTTGCCAGAAGTGACCTACCTAGGCCACGTAATCTCGGTAAGGGCATTGCTGTCAATCCGAGAGAGTTCAGGCCGTTCTTGATTGGACTCCACCTGAAACCGTTAAACAAGTTAGGAGTTTCCTTGGTCTAGCCAGCTATTGTCGCCGCTTTGTTGAAAACTTCTCCAAAGTAGCTAAACCCCTCACGGAACTTCTCAAGAAAGATAAAAAGTTTGAGTGGTCCCCACAGTGTGAGTACAGTTTTCAGGAACTGAAAAGACGCCTGACTTCTGCTCCCATACTAGTGCCACCGGATTTCACTAAAGACTTTGTTATCTACTGCGACGCCTCACGACAGGGATTAGGTTGCATTCTTATGCAGGATCGTCATGTGATTGCCTATGCATCTCGTCAGTTGCATCCACATGAGGAGAATTATCCTACACATGATCTAGAGCTTGCAGCCGTAGTCTATGCACTCAAGACCTGGCGACATTACCTTCTTGGTAAACGTTGCGAGATCTACACCGATCACCAGAGTCTCAAGTATATCTTCACCCAACCAGATTTGAACCTTAGACAAAGACGTTGGTTGGAGTTGATCACAGATTATGATCTAGGGATTACCTACACCCCAGGCAAAGCCAATGTCATGGCTGATGCGTTAAGTCAGAATCCTATTGCAACAATCTCATGTTGCAGCAAGGCCAACCACTTCTCCATGAGGAATTTTGTAAGCTTAACCTTCACATTGCTCCTCACGGATTCCTTTCTACCTTGGTGGCGAAACCTACTCTTGTGGATCATATCATAGAAGCCCAGAAGCATGATACGGGGATTACCCGGATCAAGAGAAACGTTGCCAAGGGTATTGCTGGTAGTTTCTCTATAGATGATCGAGGTGTCGTTTTCTTTGGGCACCGCTGGTGGTCCCTAAGAAGCAACATCTTCGATAACTGATTCTTAAGGAGGCGCATGAATCTCCTCTCACAATTCATCCCGTAGTACTAAGATGTATCAGACCTACGCCGGAGAGGTTCCGTGGACTAGGATGAAGAGAGAAATTGCTCGGTTTATTGCTAATCGTGACGTTTGTCGTCGCGTTAAGGCAGAGCATCAAAGGCCTGTTGGCACCCTTCAACCCTTAGCTATTCCTGAGTGGAAATGGGATAAAGTTGGTATGGATTTCATCACCGGCTTTCCCGGGACCAAGAAAGGGAATAATGCTATCTTCGTAGTCGTTGATCGCTTTCCAAAGTGGCTCACTTCCTTCCTGCTCGAGAGAGTATCACGCTAGTCAGCTCGCTGACTTATACATTTCTCGAATAGTGTCACTCCATGGTGTTCCACTAGAGATCAATTCAGACCGTGGTAGTCTTTTCACTTCTCATTTCTGGGAGAGTTTCCAAACTGCCATGGGAACCCATCTTTTCTTCAGTACCGCTTTCCACCCTCACCAAGTGGTCGGTGGAAAGGGTCAACCAAATTCTCAAGACATGCTTAGAGCTATGCGTTATCTCATTCGGTATGGATTGGGAGAAATGTCTTCCTTTCGCCGAGTTTGCTTATAACAATAGCTATCAATCCAGTCTCAAGAAAGCTCCTTTTGAGATTCTCTATGGACGAAGATGTCGAACACCTTTGAACTGGTCAGAAACCGGTGAAAGACAATTCTTTGGACCGGACATGATCCAGGAGGCAGAAGAGCAAGTTCGCATCATTCGTGAGAATTTGAAAACAGCCCAATCTCGTCAAAAGAGCCAATATGACCGTCGTCATAAGGAAGTGGCTTATGAAGTTGGCGACAAGGCTTACCTTCGGTTACTCCTCTAAAGGGTACCCATCGTTTCGGTATCAAGGGCAAGTTGGCTCCTCGTTACATTGGCCCCTTTCGCATTCTCGCTAAACGAGGAGAGGTTGCCTACCAGTTGGAACTACCCCCACATCTTTCTCGAGTTCATGATGTCTTCCACGTCTCTCAACTCAGCGTTGCTTCTCGGATCCTATCCATGAGTGGACCACTAAACGCTTGATCTCCAAGATAACCTCACATACCGAGAGTACCGGTTCGCATTCTTGATCAAGCGAGCGTGTTACTCGACGTCGAATATCAAGTTTCTCAAAGTTCAGTGGTCTCATCATTCCGAGAGAGAAGCTACTTGGGAGCGAGAAGATCGTCTTCGACTGGAGTACCCCGCTTTCTTTCCGTCGACCCCTGAATCTCGGGACGAGATTCTTTCAAGTGGGGGCGAGTTGTCACATCCCTAGTCCTGGTATGCTCAAGGCTAACTAGTCATTGTGCATCATGTTTAAATTCCATTTAATTTTGAAATGGGGATTTGTGAAACCCTCAGAATCACTTTTGGAAATGACCTAAATAAAAAAAATTGCTCCAAAAGGTCCAAGAAAATGCTCATGTGGCCTTCTGAAAATATTGGACAGAGATAATAATCAAACCAATATTTTTGGGGGTTCATAGGTATTTATATTTGGGCATTTGGAATTAATGCATACCTAATTGCATTGGATATATATTATTATATATATAAAATATTGTCCAAAAATTGTGCCTTTTGTTGAGGAGCTCTGGAATAATATAAATAGCTCCTATAAAATTGGCATAATTAAATAAAGTGATTTGGTATTTTAAATAAATCAAACAAATGTCGAATATTTAAAAAGAAACAAAATAGGTAAAACCTACCTAACTTACTGCTGACTCGGGCTGTGTGGTTTGCCCAATGCCCAAAGAAGTCGCCCAACTGACCGCCAGCGCCACCGTCCCTTCCTCGCGCCAGAGGACAGAGGCACGCGCCCGGCCTTGCTGCCACGCGTCCCGCCAGGGACACGCCTCCCGCCACCTCCTCGCTTCCTCCTCGCCGCTCTCGATGACCCCGCGCGACGCCACGCGCCGCCCCGGTCCTTCCCCACTCTCTCTCGTTTTTCCCCTCCTCCTCTGGTTCCTCCCCCTCTCTTCACCGACCGCACCCGAGAGCGCCGCTGCTCGCCGCCGGGGCCACCGTCTCCCCTCGCTCTCTCCGTGTTCGCAAGATCCGCGCCGTCCGCTACCTCCCCGTCGAGCCACGTGACGCGGGAAGCCCTGGAGCGCCGCCATCGCCATCGTCTCCGTCTCCGGTCGCCGGAGATCCCCTCCGCCGCCACGACCGCTTCGGTTCCTCCCCGACCTCGCCGACCCGTTCGTCGCGACCGCCGTGAGCTGCTGCTCCTTCTCCCCCTCTTCGTTCTCGCCCTTGCACACCGCAGCCACACGCCCGCTTGAGCCGAGCTCCGGCCGCCGCCGCGAGCTCCGCTCCGGCGAGCCCCGGCCCCCCCAGCTCTTCCCGCCTGCTCCACCAGGTGCGCGAGAGCCCGGGCTACGCCCCGGTGCTCTCAGACGCCACCCCCGTGGCCTGTGGCACGGACTTCGCCGCGTCCAGAGGTCGCCGGCGACGAGCCCCGTCGCCTGAGCCCTGCCACGTGGGTCCGGCTCGTCGGTGATTAGCTTAAGCTAATCACCAACTAACCTACCCGACATCGGTGGGCCCCAGCGCCACTAATCTGAATTAGATTAAATTAAACCCCCCGTTAACTAATCGAGACACGACGTGTGGCCCCACACGCGGGTTTGACTCCAGCCAGCCGCAGTTGACCTGTTGACGTCATGCTTAAGAAGGTCGACGCAATATTATATTTTCTGGATTTAATTAAATCAGGAAATTCGAGAATATTTTCAAAACTTCAAAATTCATAGAAATTCAACCGTAGCTCAGATTGAAATAATTTATATATGAAAATTATCAGAAAAATTCAATCTATCCATCTGTACTAGTTTCATGCATGACAAACCAACTTATACATGCTGTATAAGTGAAACTCTAAAATGGCATTTATAAGAGCTTACTTTTGAATTGCATTTGAACCTTTGGTTCAAATGGACTTCATTCAAATCGAATACCAGTTGCATTAACTCAAACAGCATCACATCTACATGCCATGTTCATGCATCATATTGTTGCATATGATTGTGTATTGATTGCGGCACTGTTCCTTCTCGATAGGTCCTGCTCTCCGAGACGTCCAGAGTACCTGTCTATGAAGCGGTGCCTCCCTTGTTGATTTACCAGGCAAGCAAATCCCCTTGTTCATTCCGATACAATCCTACTCTCTCGCTCCTGCTCTCAGTTATTGCATTAGGACAACAACGATTCATCTGCTACTTTGTGCTGCGGTAGTTGAACCCATTCCTCTGCATGACCTGTCATTGCCACAGTAATTAGTTGAAAACCCACTAGCATGTGTAGGAGTTGATTGAGCCATGTTGTGTTCCTACCATGCTATGCCTGCTATTGCTTAGAGTTGTGTCAGGTCTGATTCATTGGGAATGAATTGGAGTACAGTTCTATGTTCCGATGCTGAGAGTGAAGTGTGTGAACACGATTTGGTAAAGGTAGCGGTGAGAGGCCATGTAGGAGTACATGGTGGGTTGTCTCACTGGAACCATCCTTAAGCACTGAGTTCTATGTATGTTGTCCAATGACTCGATACTACCACACATTGGGTTCCGTAACTTGACCCTCTCGACTTATTAATCAACTTGATCTCTGTCCAGGAGTCGCAACTAGTTTCTGGTGTTTGTAGGTAGTGCTATTTTTCTACCAAGTGGCACCCGGCAGGGTGGGCTTGGGACAGACTAGGCACAGGTGGCACGGTGTACCAAGTGGCACCCGGATGGTGGGCTTGGGAACCCTGCTCACATCGTTTGGGGCCGTGGCGACACCCGCCGGATCTCCTTGCGGATGGAACCCGAATAGGCGATAAGCACGGACTAGAGTCTTGTGTGGTTAGTCGGTCGTGGCCGACACCTCGCCAAAGCTTCCGCTTGAAGGTTGCCGAGATACATGGCGTGTATATGGCGGTAAGTGGCGAGAGCGTGTGTGAAGAAGTACACCCTGCGGGGTTATCATGATCTATTGAATAGCCGTGTCCTCGGTTATGGACTTCTTGGATGCTTACGTGGTACATAGACAACTTGAAGTGGATACTCTAAAATGCTCAAGACAAGTGTGAGTGCTATGGATGGCCTTCCCGTATGGAGACGGGAATGAATCCGTAGTAGTGTATTGATGTGGTGATTAGTGGACTCGCACGTTGTCTCACCTCAAGAGTTTCTTGTAGTCGAGAACAGGATAGCCACAGAGTCAAAGCTGGCTTGCTGCAACTAAACTCCACATTACCTTTTGACACTAATGCATGTATGATAGGATCTGATGTAAGTCTTCTGAGTACCTTTGTACTCACGTTGTTTTATTTATGTTTTGCAGCGGAGACTTTGGTCTTACTAGTAGTTCCGCTTGGACTTGACGAGTAGCTTGTTACCTCAGCTACGATCTTGTACCCTTGGGAGGGTCTTGTAGATAGTCAGGCTTCTCAGCCTTTTTCTTTTGTAGTTATGCGTACTCGGACATGTAATGCTTCCGCTTGTTGTTTGTATGTTTCAATGATGGGTCATGTGACCCTGTTTGTACTTATTGCTATGTGGCTCTTCCGAGCCTTTATCTATATGAGTTTGCGTTATGTTGTGATGCCATGTTGTACAGCACATACTTGCATGTTATGCGACGTGTAACTTGTATTGCTATGTGTGGGATCCGACAACCTAGTTGTTTATCCTTGGTAGCCTCTCTTATGGGGAAATGTAGTCTCGTGCTTACGGCGATAGTAGTCCGCTTCTGCCCGGTTCACGAGTCCCTAGCCCAAAGACTACTGCTTGGACACTTGACTGGCGGCATGTGTTTCACGCCGTTCCTATGTACATCCCGGGAAATGTCACGCGGTGTTATTCGAGTCCTGCCTAGCCTGCTACAGCCCGGGATACCGAGTCTGTTAGCCCAGTGCTACAGCCCGAATATATCGTTGATGACCGACATGCTCGATGTGATTCATGTATGCCTGTTCCCATAGGTTAGCGCCGCTTTGGGTTCATGACTAGCCATGTCGGCCGGGTTCTTTGTCATATGGATGCTAGCGACACTATCATATCGTGAGCCAAAAGAGCATAAACGGTCCGGGCCATGGTAAGGCGACACCCGTGGGAATACCGTGCGTGAGGCCGCAAAGTGATATGATGTGTTACATGCTAGATCGGTGTGACTTAGGATCGGGGTCCCGACATTATGAAAGTAGCACAATTGGTTCCGTATCTTGTCTATTCCCACACCTACACAAGTAAAGCTTTAGGTGTAGCTTGGTGAGTAAGGTGGCACAAAATTTATGCAATTGTTAGCAAATTCAAGAATGTTGAAAGAGATTCACAAATTTGCAAGTGAAATAAGTAGACCAATAGCACTATGTGGACATAGGAACACACACAGAGATAGATAAATGGGGTCGTGCAACAAAGGTATGAGCTTAAAATGTGGAATCCATGAAAAATGCTCTATTGCACAACTCTAGAGAGACTTTAGCACGATTTCCCAATAGGCAAGATACGACACTTGTGCACAAAACCTATGAGAAACGAAACGTAATGACTTCTATCCCAAGTATGTTATGTATGTCTGATTCCCGGTGATTCTCTCACGATGATCCAAGATAATCGAATATGACAATCTGCTATGCAATGTGGCGATGCTATGGCTATTGCTTACAAGCTCTTTGTTGTCTCTTTGCTTTAACGCTTTTCTTCATTTTTTATATGGCTACTTATGCGAAATGCTCAAACTAAGATAGCAATTGTGTACATGCGGGAACAATGTATGACACTAGAGAAGATACAAAGATATATGCATGTGATGATAGCTATGCGGTGCAAGTATCACTAAAGTGCACAAGTAGCGTTGCCCGACAATACTCAAATGGCTAGTCTCGATAGGAAAGTGTTGCAAAATGAGCTCGGGGTCAACAATGCAATTTCAAGTGATAATATACAATGATGTCGTTCATATTATTGTCCTTGCTTATGATTGATGGTGTCAAAATGGTGAAGTGGTCATTGTCGATGATGAATTCATAGCGAAGATGAGCGTATTTTCGGTGGTAAACCATCCCTAAGTAGCCGAAACACGTTAGGAGACGGAAACTGCGCCTCAAAATCTCAAATGACAAAATGAGTCAAAATTTGTGATGGTAGCGGAAACATGATGGTGGTTGTTGCGGAAAGTGGTAGTGGTACGCGGAAGGCTTAGTGGAAACCCGTTCAAAATTTTGCTAAGTGTTAGATGATTTCGGCTGTCAGCTGGTGGATGTCCGGGGACATGGGCCAGATGCTCGGGACCTCACATCCGCGGGTGAACTTGTGGAAACTTTTGGGAAAAAGAAAAGTTTTAGCAAAATTGTGGGAATTTCGTGGATGGAAGTTGGAAAATTGAGTGGGGACGCTAGATCCACGCGAAACACGTCAACTCGATGCATCAAATTCAACAGAACATCATCAAACCAACAAATTATATTTTTTTGCTCTGATACCAGGATGATGTAGGGTGGAACCTTAGTGGTGTCGACCTTTCATGATTTGGAGGGGAAACAGGGAAGAACATGAAGAACATTGGAGGGACATCACTCAAATAGACAAGACACAATCACACGTGTGCTAGATTCACATACACACGGAGAGATACATAATCCAAAGTCAATAAGGGAGGGCAATTTTTGTGGGGATTTTCGTAATTGGGACAAAAGAAAACAAAATTAGGCTAGAAAATGAAAGGGGAGACTCCAATATCGTGATCAACCTAGGATCTGATACCATGATGATGTAGGGTTGAACCCTAATGGTGTTGATCTTTCACGATTTGGAGGGGAAACAGGAATAACACAAAGAACACAAGAGGGAAATCACTCAAATAGACAAGACACAATTGCACATGTACTAAATCCACCTACACACGAAGAGATACACGATCCAAAGTGAACAAGGGAGGATACAAATAGTAGCTAGTTCATCCCAAGTCGTCATGAGAGAGGTGTTGAATCCTAGGAGGATCTTCCCATGAGGGGGTCTTGAATCCACTTAGGGGATCTTCTCACATGGTGGCCTTGATCTCCATGGGAGTAGGGGTAAGTGGATGAGCAAAGCTCTATCTCAACGAGCTAATCCTTTGCTAACCCTTGATGGAGAGGGGAGGGGTCTATATATAGTGCTAGTACAAGTTCGGATGAGTTGGAGGTACATGGGTTGTCGGCCCGTTTACTGTGCGCGGAAAGGGGTCGGATGTCCAAGATGGTGCCGGATGTCCGGGCCTTCATGTCTGGCTGGATGTCCGGGGCTCGGGTCCGATGTCTCAGCTAGTGAGGGAGTCCCGGACTAAGGGGTCCTCGGGCGTCCGGCCTGCTGGACATGGGCCGGACTGATGGGCTATGAAGATACAAAGACCGAAGACTCTACCCGTGTCCGATGGGACTCTCCTTGGCGTGGAAGGCAAGCTTGGCGACCAAATATGAAGATTCCTTTCTCTGTAACCGACTTTGTGTAACCCTAGTCCCCTTCGGTGTCTATATAATCTGGAGGGCTTAGTCTGGAAAGGACATGTAATCATACGAGCTAGACTTATAGGGTTTTAGCCATTATGATCTTGTGGTAGATCAACTAATGTAATATTCATATTCATCAAGATCAATCAAGCAGGAAGTAGGGTATTACCTCCATAGAGAGGGCTCGAACCTGGGTAAACATTGTGTCCCCCGTCTCCTATTACCATCGACCTTAGACGCACAGTTCGGGACCCCCTACCCGAGATCCGCCGGTTTTGACACCGACATTGGTGCTTTCATTGAGAGTTCCACCGTGCCGTCACCAAAATCTTCGATGGCTCCTTCAATCGTCCACAACAATGTTGTCCAAGGGGAAACCTTCCCCCCGAAAAGATCTTCGTGTTCGGCGGCTTCGCACTAAGGGCCAACTCGCTTGGCCATCTGGAGCAGATCGACAGCTACGCCCCTGGCCATCAGGTCAGATTTGGGAGCGTGAACTAAGTCGCGGACATCCACGGAGACTTGATCTTCGACGGATTCGAGACCATGGCAGCCGCTCCCTAACCCTACGATGAACATGATTTAAATCTGTCATCAAACCATACTCAGGAAATTGCACCTGTAACCGCCCCGGCCTTAGATCCAGAGCGGACAGCGCCATCCGAGGACGGGAAGCTCAACCCCGCCACGGAGGCCACAGATTTCACGACATTGGTGCCGCACACAGACTTAACCTCATGTGATATCTGCGTCACCGGAACTCTGGACCCGTCTCCGGCTATAAGTTCCGAACTATGTGCATCCGCGGATGCTGAGCTAGATCAGTTACTAATCTTCGAATTCAGTGCCACAGATGTCTTCCGGTACTCCCCTTTAAGCAATGTGTTAAACTCATTAAGAAATCTTTCCTTAGCGGGGGACTCATAGCCGAACTATATCCGGTTTGAACTGGAGCCTGGCGACAGGAAATTTCGCTTCCCACCCGCTACCCACTACATAGCCACTGTCGAGGATTTAACCGACATGCTCGATTACGGCTCCGAAGACATCGACGGTATGGACGACGATGTAGATGAGGAACATGGCCAAAACATGATATTTACCGGACGCTGGACGGCCACTTCGTCATACGACGTATACATGGTGGATACACCCAAAGAGAATAGCGGCGAGGACAAGGAAAAGCCAGTTGAGGACGAGCCTCCTAAGACACAACCAAAGCGCCGGCGTCAGCGGCGCCGCTCCAAATCCCGCCGCAGCAAGGATAGCAACACCGGCACAGGAGACGATCACACTCCGGACGGTGCCGAAGACAGAGAAGATCCCGACGAACAGGACGACCGGGAAGACGGGCACGTTAGCCCTGAGGAACAAGCCATACACAAAGACTCGGAGGACAGTAAATATCTTCCGCTCTTCGAGGATGAGGAGAGCCTCGGCAATGAGGATTTCATAGTGCTTGAGGAACCCCTCGAACAGGAGCGCTTTAAACGCCGGCTAATAGCCACTTCAAGGAGACTGTAAAAGAGGCAGCAGCAACTCCAAGCTGACCAAGATCTGCTCAATGATAGATGGACCAAAGTCCTAGCCGCCGAGGAATACGGCCTTAGTGGCCCAGCTAATAACTATCCGAAGCACAAATTGCTACCTTAGTTCGGTGATAAGGTGCCGGTGCCCATACCATCATCACACACTGCGGCTAATCGACCACAACATGGTCACGACAGAACGACAACTCAAGCTGAACACCAGCCCGCCCCACCTCACCATTAAGGCAGAGGTAAAACAGCTCAGGATTATACATATGACCTCCGTCAGGGCCTAGACAGCAGAGCAAGACATACTAGATCGATCTACGGATCACGAGGACGTGCCCCCATGCACGTCGACGACTATCTACTCGGTCGCGACAAGCCTAGACACCGGGCCGGGCAGCAGAGCGGACTCCATCGAGACTACATGTGATGTGGCCCAATATAGAGACGCCACACATCCTGCTTGCTTCACAGACGAGGTAATGGAGCACGAATTCCCAGATGGGTTTAAACCCATGAATATTGAATCATATGACGGAACAACTGATCCCGCGGTATGGATTGATGATTTCCTCCTCCATATCCACATGGGCCGCGGAGATGACCTTCACGCCATCAAATACCTGCCATTAAAACTCAAAGGTCCAGCTCGGTACTGGTTAAACAGTCTGCCGGAAAACTCTATTGGCAGCTGGGAGGACATGGAAGACGCCTTCCGCGATAACTTCCAAGGTACGTATGTCCGGCCACCAGATGCCGATGACTTAAGTCACATTGTCCAGCAGCCCGGAGAGTCAGCCAGGGAGCTCCGGACTAGGTTCTTAGTTAAAAAGAACCAAATTGTCGACTGTCCGAACGCGGAAGCCCTAACGGCCTTCAAACACAGTGTCCGGGACGAGTTGCTTGCCCGCCACCTCGGTCAAGAAAAAACAAAATCCATGGCATCCCGTACCGCCCTGATGACCCGCTTTTGCACGGGAGAAGACAGCTGGCTCTCTCGTAGAAGCAACAACACTAGTGATCCGGGCACTTCCGAAGTCTGAGACGGCTAGCCACGGCGTAGTAGGCATGAACGTCGCAATGATAACAACAGAGCGCGTGACACATTGGTCAATGCCGGATTCAGCGGTCCCAAACCCGGTCAATGGAAAAAGCCATTCAAGGCAAACATAGACGGACCATCCAATTTAGACAAGATATTGGACCGACCCTGCCAAATTCATGGCCACCCCGATAAGCCAACTAATCATACCAACAGAAGCTGTTGGGTCTTCAAGCAGGCTGGCAAGCTCAACACCGAACACAAAGGGAGGAGGCCGCCTGGTGATAGCGATGACGAGGAGACTCACCAACCAAATACCGGGGGTTAGAAGCAATATCCCCCCGAGGTAAAAATAGTGAACATGGTATACGTGACACACAACGCTACAAGGGAGCAGGAGAAGCACTCCCTCCGGACTGAAGATCATACTACGGCGACCTCAGCCGAAGTACGAGGCGGTCTTATAAAACCGCATACCTTGTCAGCCCTTAAGCCACCGGTCTCCAATCAAAAGGATCGACCAATTCCGGAGTGGATCTAGCAGTTCGGCTTCCGCTGCCCACCTCTTATACCTGCGAAATCCGTATCGTGCATACATAACTATTCACTCAAAATACCCTGGGCATCGGCGGAAGCACAATACGGACGGGCCTGCAAGCACTCCTATAACCTTTGTTTCTTTTCTAATCACTCTTTCCTTTTTATCATTGTTTACCACAGGTGACGCAAAGGCTAATCATCTCAATGGACTCCATAGGAGCTCGGATTCATACACACCAAAGGGATATTTCCATCAAGGAATCCCCTCACCGAGGACAGGCGGCGCAGACATGCGACAGGAGGTCCAAAATAACCTTTTGCAGACCGCACTCTTTATTTCGAGCCTGTAATGTGCCTTTTTCCTCCGCCTTCGACCCCGGGCATGTCAAATAGCTGGGGTTGCGGCTGTGTAATCTATAATATAAATATTGGCATATTACTCAGGTCCCGGTAAATATAACCCGCATCCAACATTCGGTTTTTTTTCAAACAAACTGAATCCGGCTCCTGTGGTTGTTTCACACATATACCTCGGCATAACTTGCCAGGGGCTTGGTATGGGAACAAATGAGTTGCCGACAAGTCCGAACAGCTTTATAGCACACTTCAGCATCGCGAGTTTGGCATTATATGCATCAGCTCCGAATCATGCCTTGGGTTAATAGTTGGGTTGCCCAACTCTTGTGCTTGCTATCTTACGTTTCGCTCTGTCGGCTATGGTTGTCAGGACCCCAATTCCAAGTCACATTGACCTAGCCGGTAACACCTCATATCACTTTCGGCCTCATGCACGGTATTCCCACGGGTGTCGCCTTACCATGGCCCGGGACCGTTTGCGACTTTTGGCTCACGTTTATGATAGTGTCGCTAGCGTCCACATGACAGAGAACCCGGGCCGACATGGCTAGTCGTGAACCCAAAGCGGCGCTAACCCATGGGGACGAGCATACATGAATCACATCGAGCATGTCGGTCATCAACGTATGAATTCGGGCTGTAGCTTTGGGCTAACAGGACTCCGGTATCCGGGCTATAGCGAGCTAGGAAGGACTCGAATATCACCAGTGACATTTCCCGAAGGACAGACATAGGGCGAAGTGAAACACATGCCGTCGATCAAGTGTCCAAAGCGGTAGTCTTTGGGCTAACGGGACTCGGTGAACCGGGCTGTAGCGGACTACTATCGCTCGAAGCACGAGACTACATTACTCCATATGAGAGGCTGCCAAGGATAAACAACTAGATTGTCGGATCCCACTCATACCAAGCATTTCAATCATACACACAATATGCCCGATATGAGTACATACAACATGGCATCACAACAAAACTCTACAACTCAAAGTACTTTATTTAAGAGGCTCAGGAGCCATACATAACTATATCCATACAGATAGGGGTCACATGACCCAACACTCAAGTCATACAAACATACAAGCACATGCGGAAGAAAACTAGTCTGAGTACAGACTCTAAAAAGAAAGAAAGCTTGATGAAGCCCTTCTATCTACAGTGGCCCTTCACAAGCCTTGGATCACCACCTGGGTGGCTAGTTCACTCGTCGACATCAAGGTCTACATAAAACCCATCGCAGGGGGCGATGTTGTCGTCTGAAAACAGTAATTGAGCAAACATGAGTACGGAGGTACTCAGCAAGTCTTACAACAGAATCCTATTATACATGCACATTCTCAAGAAGGTAGCGGAGTTATTGCAGCAAGCCAGCTTTGACTCTTGGCTAAGCTATCCTACGTGACACCACTTGAAAAGCATTTGTTGCACACGAGTCCACTAATCACCATCACAATACTCCACCGTGGATCCTCTCTCGTCAACCCACAAGAGGGCCATCCGCGGTACTCACACTTATCTTGAGGCTTTTAGTAGTATCCATTTACTTGTCTATGAACTGTATAGGTGACCAAGTAGTCCTTTACCACGGAGACGGCTATTGAATAGTTTTATACCTGCGGGGGTGTACTTCTTCACACGCTCTCACCACTTATCGCGCTACACAACATGTACTCGGCAACCTTCAGCGGAAGCCAATGAGGGTGTCGGCCATGACTGACTAAACACACGAGTCCCTAGTCCGGGTTTATCGCCTATTTGGATTCCATCCGCGAGGAGTCGGCCGAGGTTTCCACTAACGACCCCGAGCGATGTGTGCAGGGTTCTGAGACACCAAGCGGGTGAATCGGTTGCAGACCCACGTGCCTACCGCCACACAGCCCACCCCTTAGGTCAGCGCTGCGTCATTGACATGCTACAAACACCAGAAACTACTTGCAACTCCCGGACTGAGGACAAGAGTGGTCAATAAGTCGAGAGGGTCAATTAAGGATCCCGATGAATGGTAGTAGCTAAGTCTTAAATCACACACACAGATCTAAGTTCTTAGGGACGGCTTCAATGAAACAACCCACCATGTACTCCTACATGGCCTCTCATCGATACCTTTACCAAAACGTGTTCAACACTTTCACTCTCGAACCCGACACAACCTTTCACTCTAGTTCATCATCCCGATGAGCCAGAGCTGACACAACTCTAAGCATAGCAAGCATAGCATGGAAGGAATCACAAACATGGCTCAATCAACTCCTACACATACTAGTGGGTTTCATCTGAATTCTTTGTGGCAATGACAGGTCATGCAAAGGAAGTGGGTTCAGCTACCGCAGCACACAACAGTTTGAATCGCGTTGTCTTAATGCAGTAAACAAGAGAAGAAGCGAGAACATGGGTTTGTATCGGAATGATCAATGGGTTGCTTGCCTGATGTAGTGGCATTAGGATACTACCCTTCAGACGGATATTCGGGGTTATCCTCGGAGGCAGAACCTATCCGGAAAGACACACCGAACATAAACAACACATGACAATATGCAACAATATGATGCATGCTATGACATGGCAATATGAATGTGTGTTGGCCTAATGCAAGCTAGCACAGGAAGGGATGAACTCATTTGAATCAAAGATTCAATGTTAGCTCATTTAACATAGCCATAAAGGTGCATTATCTTAATCTGCTTAAACATCAAGGTTAACTTGTACTATCATGCATGAAACCTTTACCAATGGATAGAATAGATTTTTCTGATCATTTTTCATATATAAATCTTTGCATTTGGAGTTACAGATTAATTCTTATGAATTTTTGAAGTTTGAACTATTTTCTGGAATTTCCTATATCAGAATAATTCCAGTAATTCAATTCTGCGTCAACATTGCGTCGGGGTGGCGTCGGAGATCAATGAGGACGTCCAGTCAAACTGACCAGTGGGTCCCGCATGTCAGCACTTAATTTAACTAATTAGAATTAGTTTAAACTAACTAAGTTAATTAGCAGGGGGGCCACTTGCCATAGACTCATGGGAGTCAACTTGGGCCCACCCGGTGAACGTCAATGGTCAAAGCCTGCCGGCGCTTAGTCGCCGGCGAGGCCAGACGCGGCGGCGAGAGTGCGTTGTCACGTTCCGGCGTCCAAATGGACGGCGGATGCCATCTGCGCGTAGCCGGGAACAAGCCGCGGCGTTTGGTGGTGGTGGTTGAGGTCGGGGTGGCCGGAAGCGTCGCGGCGATGAGCTAAGCGATCGCCGGTCGGGTGAAGATGGTCCCATGGCTACGGGCACGCGGCGGCGCGTGGAGTGGGGCGTTAGGCTCTACGCGGCGCGGTGAGCATGTTAGACACCATGGTGTGGGCGGTGGATGGCGGAGGCACGTCGGCGACGAGCTCGGCGGTGGTGCGTGTGATGAAGCTCCGTGGGGTCGCCACGGTGCGAGAGAGCAAGCGGAGAGGATGGGAGGTTGCTAAGCTCACGGCCGTCACGTTGGTGTAGTCGGCGCGTCGAGGACGCAGCGGTCGGCGGCGGCGGCGAAGGGATCTCGGCGGTGGCGGTGTCGGCGAGTCGGTCAGCGGCTCGAGGCAAGCGGCCTTCGGGGCTCGGCTTGCTCGAAGGTGAGGAGGGTGGCGAAACGCTGGACACGGCGGCGTCGCAAGGTCGTCGGAGAGCACGGGTTTCGCGGTGGAAGCGGGCGCGCGGCGGCGTCGGCCATGGTCTTGCGGCGAGCGAGGGAGAGGAGGGGAGGAGGAAAGGTGTCTGCGAGCTCGGGGTGAGAGAGAGGCGTCCAGCGTCGACAGCTCGGCGAGGAAGCGGCGGCGGCCAGCTGCGTGGCGCATGTTGTGCTCGCCGTCGAGCACCTGCTGCCTGGCCAAGCCAAGCAGCTCGCTGGCATGGCGGCTTGGCTGGGCCGGCAGGTGGGCCGTTGGGTGGCGCCAGGTAAAAGTTTTTCATTTTCTGTTTCTTTTTCTATTTTCTGTATCTTTGTTGCATTTCTAAAAATACCTAGGCAACTCCAAAATTCACCAAACTGCACCTGGTCCTTAGTTGGAATATATCCAGCATGGAACATTTTAGTTTGGGATTATTTGAGCATTTGAGATATTTTATATAATTTAAATGCCCGAACTCAAGGTACATATGATTTAATCCAATGGCCTTTTGTTTACCTAGAAAAACGTGCACCAATTTTGCCATAGGTACTAACCCAAGACAAATAGGGTGAACTTTTTAGAAGGGCATTTCAGGTTCATTGAAATTATTGTTAGTAAACCCTAGTTGAGTTCAGAGGCGTGCTGGGGGTTCTGTCTTCCCCAATTCAAGTTTCTGATGGAAAAATAGACATGATGCAACACTATAATGCATGGACTAGCTAGGATGTGACAACTCACCCCCACTCAAAAGAATCTCGTCCCGAGATTTAGGATCCGTCGCGAAGAAGGTGGGATACTCAAGTCGAAGACGATCCTCCCTTTCCCAAGTTGCTTCTTGCACGGAATGGTTTGACCATTGTACCTTGAGAAACTTGATATTACGGCGTCGAGTGAATGCGCTCGGCTTGATCAAGGATCTGAGCGGGTATTCTCGATAGGTGAGTTTATCTTGGAGATCAAGCGTTTCATGGTCCACTCCATGGATAGGATCCGAGAAGCAACGCCTGAGTTGGGAAACGTGGAAGACATCATGGACTCTGGAAAGATGCAGAGGTAGTTCCAATTGGTAGGCAACTTCTCCTTGTTTGGAAAGCATGCGAAAGGGTCCAATGTAACAAGGAGCCAACTTGCCTTTGATACCGAATCGATGGGTTCCCTTCAAAGGAGTAACCCGAAGGTAAGCCTTCTCGCCAATTTCATAAGCCATAGGCTTATGCTTGCGGTCATATTGGCTCTTTTGACGAGATTGGGCTGTTTTCAATTTCTCACAAATAGCGCGAACCTGCTCTTCTGCTTCCTGGATCATATCCGGGCCAAAGAGTTGTCTCTCCCCGGTTTCTGACCAGTTAAGAGGCGTTCGACATTTCCGTCCATAGAGAACTTCGAAAGGAGCTTTGCCCAAGCTAGCTTGATAACTATTGTTATAAGCGAACTCGGCGAATGGAAGGCATTTCTCCCAATTCATACCAAAAGAGATGACAGAAGCTCGAAGCATATCCTCCAGAATTTGATTGACTCGTTCTACTTGACCACTTGATTGAGGATGGAAGGCGGTGCTAAAGGAGAGACGAGTTCCCATTGCATTTTGGAAACTTTCCCAAAATCGAGAGGTGAAGAGACTTCCACGGTCTGAATTAATCTCCAATGGAACACCATGAAGAGACACTATTCGGGAGATGTACAAATCAGCTAGCTGGCTAGCGGTTATACTCTCACGAACGGGTAGGAAGTGGGCTACTTTGGAAAGACGATCGACAACAACGAAGATATCATTATTCCCTCTCTTGGTCCTGGGAAACCCGGTAATGAAATCCATACTGATTTTATCCCATTTCCATTCAGGAATAGCCAAAGGTTGAAGGGTGCCAGCAGGCCGTTGATGCTCTGCTTTAACTCGACGACAAACATCGCAATTAGCAATGTATTGAGCGATTTCTCTCTTCATCCTATTCCACCAAAACCTCTGGCGTAGGTCTTGATACATTTTAGTACTACCCGGATGAATGGTGAGAGGGGATTCATGAGCTTCCTTAAGGATCAGTTGCCGTAGCTGTTGTTTCTTGGGAACCACCAAGCGGTTCTCAAAGAAGACAACACCTCGCTCATCTATGGAGAAACACTTAGCAGCTCCGCTAGCAATGTTCTCCTTGATCCGAGATATTCCTCTATCATACCGCTGGGCGGTTATGATTTGATCCGTAAGCGTAGGTTTCGCCACCAGGGTGGAAAGGAATCCTCGAGGGACAAGGTGAAGGTTAAGCTTACGAAATTCCTCGTGGAGAAATGGTTGACTTTGTTGTAACATCAGATTGTTACAATAAGATTTGCGACTTAGCGCGTCAGCCATGACATTGGCTTTGCCTGGGGTGTAAGATATTCCTAAGTCATAATCTGTAATCAACTCGACCCAACGTCTTTGGCTGAGATTCAAATCCGGTTGGGTGAAGATGTATTTTAGACTTTTGTGATCAGTGTAAATTTTGCAACGATTACCAAGAAGGTAATGTCGCCAGGTTTTGAGTGCATGGACCACTGCTGCAAGCTCTAGATCGTGTGTGGGATAGTTACCCTCATGTGGGCCTTAGCGAGAAGCGTAGGCAATCACATGACGATCTTGCATGAGTATACAACCTAGTCCTTGTCGCGGCGTCGTAATAGATAACAAAGTCCTTAGAAATCTGGTGGTACAAGTACGGGTGCAGATGTTAGGCGTCTTTTCAGTTCCTGAAAGCTGAACTTGCCTTTGTGGGGTCCACTCGAACTTTTATCTTTCTTGAGGAGTTCGGTTAGAGGCTTAGCAACCATGGAGAAATTCTCGTGAAGCGGCGACAATAGCTCGCTAAACCGAGAAACTCGAACTTGCTTGACCGATTCAGGTGGAGTCCGATCAGGGCGGCTTGAACTTCGCTTCGGGATTGACAGCAATGCCCTTACCGGAGATTACATGGCCTAGATAGGTCATACGGTAACCAGATCTCACACTTAGAGAATTTGGCATAAAGGCGATGCTCTCGAAGTTTCATCAATACTAGCCTTAAATGTTCGGCATGTTCTTCCTCATTCTTGGAGTAGATGAGTATATCATCGAGGTAAACCACGATGAATTTATCCAAATACTCCATGAAGATCGAGTTCATTAACCGAGAGAAAGAGGCTGGAGCATTGGTTAACCCGAAGGACATAACGGTGTACTCGTATTGGCCATAACGAGTAACAAAGGCCGTTTTAGGAATGTCCCCGTTCTTGATTTTGATTTGATGGTAGCCCAACCTCAAATCCATCTTGGAAAAGACTGATGATCCAGCGAGCTGATCATACGGATCGTTGATCCCGGGAGTGGATACTTGTTCTTGATAGTGACCAAGTTGACGGTCGGTAATCTACAACCATCCGATCCGTTCCATCCTTCTTCTTGACGAAGAGGGCGGGGCAAGCCCATGGGGATGAACTAGGGCGGATGAAACCCTTTTGCAAGGACTCATCGAGTTGTTTCTTAAGCTCGGCTAGTTCTAGGGTGCCATCTTATAAGGTCTTCTAGAGATTGGGGCGGTTCTGGAACAAGATCTATCACGAACTCGACATCCCTGTCAGGTGGAACACCTGGTAGTTCTTCTGGAAAGACATCCGGAAAATCACGGACTACGGAATATCTTCAAGGTCTGTAAGGGGTTGGCATTTAAGGAGTAAGTGGCGCTTAGACATTGGTTGAAACATTAAGCTGTCTTGCCGAAGGATGGGTGAGTTGAACAGTTCTAGTAGAGCAATCAATCTTAGCATAATGGGGTGACATCCGGTCCATACCCAAGATGATGTTTATGTCCGAGGACTTGAGAGCTATTAGAGATGCAAGGAAGACTAATCTATCGACAAGGATTTCATTCACATGACTTATTCTAGTGGTTTTCCATCTAGAACCAGGAGTCTGAATTTCCATGGAGGTGTGCATGTCACAGAATGTGGTGTTGTGCAATCGAGCATAGCTCTCAGAAATAAATGAATGAGATGCTCCAGTATCAAAAAGAACGGTTGCGGATGGCAATTAACAAGGCGTGCATCGAAACGGCGTTGGGATCCTCATGGGTTTCCTCAGCTGAAACATAGTTGACGTGGCCATGAGCAGTGGCAGCTGGTTTGGCGTAGAGCACCTTCCCTGCCAGCTTACCATGGCCAATAGACTTCCCGATCTGACTGGGGTTGTTCTGGGGACACTCACGGATGTAGTGACTCGTCTCTCCACACTTGAAACAGGTTAACACATTGGGGCGTGGAGCAGCATTAGCAGCGGGGCCACCATAGGCCTTGGGCGGTGCATACTACTGGTTGGTTCGAGGCGCCTCAAAGGATGGCCTCGGAGTGAATCTGGGTGGCAGAGCGGTGCTTGGAATCCACACCCGGCGCTTCTGAGATCTAGAGCTGGATGAAGAACCAAAGTCACGGGAGTGCTTGTGTGAGGCTTCAAAGTCAGACTGTCCAGTTTCAGCACTGATAGCCTTGTTGACTAACTTCTGGAAGGAGGTGCACTCGTGCAGACGAAGATCACGGCGAAGCTCGGGGCTAAGTCCCTTGCGGAACCTTGCCTGCTTCTTGGCGTCGGTAGAAATCTCTTCAGGAGCATAACGTGCTAGATTTCCAAACTTCGCGTTGTATGCATCCTGATCAGTCTACCACAGGTGAAGTTGCGAACTCTTCCTCTTACGATCCATGAGACCTTCCGGGATGTGATGCTCACGGAAAGCCGCCTTGAACTCAGCCGGTAGTGATTTGGCCAACGAGCGCATAGCCTCGAAATTCTCCCACCAAAGGCTAGCGGGGCCTTGAGGTGGTAGGCAGCAAAAGTAACCTTATCGGCTTCAGCCACGTTGGCGAGCGTAGCTTGTGGGTGATCTTTGCGAAGCCGATCATCCGCATCGAGAGGCTCAGCGGAATGTTTGAACTTGGTGGATACAGCTTGACAAAGTCATTGAGTGACACGGATCATTCCTTGGCTGGCGTGCGGTATTCTGCTCAATCCGCTCCGACAAGCGATTGGTCTCACGCTTGTTGCGTTCGCCTCCAACATAACCCGGCCAAAGAAGGCGGTTGAGGCAGATTTACATTCTAGCTGCGCTGGCTTCTCCTGCTCGAGAGCAGCAGGATTATTCTTGGTGTTGACCATCATAGGAAACAAAACAACGGTTTAGACCAGGATGGCAAAATTTAGCAAGGAAGTGCGGAATGTAATGGATAACACGGAATGCGAGGATGTTCATCCGTATGACATGGTAATATAGAAACTGCCATATATATACCAGCGGTCATACACACCATTCATAGTTTAGTACAAACCCGACGGAGTACAACTTCTGATGAAAGGCGTTACATCTCATGGAAGCATTCCAAACTCCTATACATTATTTTCTACACTTCGGAATGATACACACTAAGTCATATTCCACAGTCACGCAGACGGTGGAAATACAACAATTACAATACTAGGGATACTACTACTAACTCGAGACAACTCGTAGTAGTCCTCATAAAAGTCACCACCCAAGCACAGGCGGAACATGATCATCCAGGAGCAGGCGGTCTGTGGAGCTTGCGGACCATAGGGACTCGGATGTGGTCGTGGTCCAACAAGCGGCGGCAGCGAGGTCCACGAGGAGGGTGATGCCTCCTACCTCACGCCACTCCATAAAATCTGGCAGACCAGCCCGCTACAGGTACAAGTCCCTCATGTCCATGTATCCGGCTTGCACGGCAGATGCAAACCGAGTCGAGTGGCCCGGTGATCGAAGCGGCGTTAAAGAGCTCCATCGTAAGGCCGATTTTCTCGGTCCTTGTCTTCTAGCATCTCAGTAGTGGTGCAGAGAAGTGAATCCTCATGGCATGCGTCACTGTACATAGCTTGGAGGTACCCGTGCGCCCCAGGGAAGGATGCTGGCATGTAGCGGAAATCGGTGTTGCCTGGCGAGGCAGTTCAGCTCGAATAATAGTCATCATCGAGTAGGCTGCATCCTGCGGACATCCCAATAGTAATCCCAAGTCCGGAAGAACGGTGGAAGCGGTTCGGTAGCTCCGGGATAAGATGGATATATCCTGACCGTGCACAGATATTGGCTTTGATTAAAGTCTCTAAACTGCTCCTCGGCGGTATATTCGGGATACCATCGGTAACGGTCTCGACCATCACCGAACCAACATGGCCATGACACACACATCAATGCAATGGGTCAGACGAACCACTTGGTTACGGGGCGGTGGCCATCTGAAAGCACAGCCACAATGCAAAGACATTAGAATTTCTAGGGAAAATCGGACATCATAACATCTGTAAATGCTCAAGAACAGATTTGAGACAATCAAAATCAGATTGCAAAACCACTCAACAACATCATATCAAGGTTCTGGTTCAACTGATAGCATACTAAAAGTAGTAGAAACTGAACTGAGGCTGTAACCTACAATCCTATAAGTTACTACGGATTAGTAACACGTGAACACGATAGAGAGAAGAGAGCCTAGTCCTATACCCACGTAGAATGAGAAGAGGATGACTCGGATCGGAGGGCATAAGGTAAAGCAGTAAAAAGAGCCTTACGTTCCTCCACAATCAATTCCCTACATATAACTAAAGCATTTCTAGACTCGACATCGACCAGTTTGGCTTAGCGAACCTACAGGCAGTCCGGCTCGATGCCAGCGCTGTCGGGACCCGATTCAAGTCACATTGACCTGGCGGTAACACCTCATATCACTTTGCGGCCTCACGCACGGTATTCCCACGGGTGTCGCCTTACCATGGCCCGAGACCGTTTGCGACTTTTGGCTCACGTATATGATAGTGTCGCTACCGTCCACATGGCAGAGAAGCCGGGCCGACATGGCTAGTCGTGAACCCAAAGCGGCGCTAACCCATGGGACGAGCATACATGAATCACATCGAGCATGTTGGTCATCAGCGTATGAATTCGGGCTGTAGCCTTTGGGCTAATGAGACTCCGGTATCCGGGCTGTAGCAGCTAAGCAGGACTCGAATATCACGCGTGACATTTCCCGAAGGACAGACATAAGAACGAAGTGAAACACATGCCGGCAGATCAAGTGTCCAGCGGTAGTCTTTGGGCTAACAGGACTCCGGTGAACCGGGCTGTAGCGGACTACTATCGCTTAGAAGGACGAGACTACATTTCCCCATATGAGAGGCTGCCAAGGATGAACAACTAGATTGTCGGATCCCACTCATACCAAGCATTTCAATCATACACACAATATGCCCGATATGAGTACATACAACATGGCATCACAACAAAACTCTACAACTCAAAGTACTTTATTTAAGAGGCTCCGAGGAGCCATACATAACTATATCCATACAGATAGGGGTCACATGACCCAACACTCAAGTCATACAAACATACAAGCACATGCGGAAGCAAACTAGTCTCGATCTGAGACTCTAAAAAGAAAAGAAAGCTTGATGAAGCCCTTCCATCTCGATGCGCCATTCACAAGCCTTGGATCACCACACAGGTGGCTAGTTCACTAAATCGACATCAAGGTCTACATAAAACCCATCGGAGGCGGTGTTGTCGTGCGAAAACAATAATTGAGCAAACATGAGTGCGGAGGTACTCAGCAAGTCTTCTAACGAATCCTATTATACATGCACATTCTCAAGAAGGTAGTGGAGTTATTGCAGCAAGCCAGCTTTGACTCTTGGCTAAGCTATCCCACGTGACACCACTTGAAAAGCATTTGTGGCACAGGTCCACTAATCACCATCACAAACTCCACCGTGGACCCTCTCGTCAACCCACGAGAGGGCCATCCATGATACTCACACTATCTTGAGGCTTTTAGTAGTATCCATTTACTTGTCTATGAACTGTATAGGTGACCAAGTAGTCCTTTACATGCAGCGGCTATTGAATAGTTTTATACCCTGCGGGTGTACTTCTTCACACACGCTCTCACCACTTAGCGCCGCTACTACGACATGTACTCGGCAACCTTCAGCGGAAGCCCAGCGAGGGTGTCGGCCATGACCTGACTAAACACACGAGTCCCTAGTCCGGGTTAATCGCCTATTCGGGTTCCATCTACAGGAGTCCGCCGAGGTTTCCACTAATGGCCCCGAACTATGTGTGCAGGGTTCCCGAGACACCAAGCAGGCGAATCGGTACACAGACCACGTGCCTACCGCAAGACAGCCCACCCCTAAGGTCAGCGCTGCGTGCGCCCGTGACATGCTACAAACACGAAACTACTTGCAACTCCGGACTAAGGACAAGAGTGGTTAATAAGTCGAGAGGGTCAATTAAGGATCCCAATGCATGTTAGTAGGTAAGTCTTAAATCACACACACAGATCTCAGTTCTTAGGGACGACTTCAATGTAACAACCCACCATGTACTCCTACATGGCCTCTCATCGATACCTTTACCATAACGTGTTCAACACTTTCACTCTCGAACCCGACACAACCTTTCACTCCAGTTCATCATCCCGATGAGCCAGACCTGACACATCTCTAAGCATAGCAAGCATAGCATGGTAGGAATCACAAACATGGCTCAATCAACTCCTACACATACTAGTGGGTTTCATCTGAATTCTTGTGGCAATGACAGGTCATGCAAAGGAAGTGGGTTCAGCTACCGCAGCACACAACAATTTGAATCGCGTTGTCTTAATACAGTAAACAAGAGCGAAGCGAGAACATGGGTTTGTATCGGAATGATCAATGGGTTGCTTGCACGATCTAGTGGTATTAGGATACGCCCTTGAGGCGGATATTGAGGGTTATCCTCGAGGCGAGAACCTATCACGAAAGACACACGAACATAAACAACACATGACAATATGCAAAAATATGATGCCTGCTATGACATGGCAATATGAATGTGTGTTGGCCTAATGCAAGCTAACACGAAAGGATGAACTCATTTGAATCAAAGATTCAAATGTTAGCTCATTAACATAGCCATAAAGGTGCATTATCTTAATCTGCTTAAACAGCAAGGTTAACTTGTTCTATCATGCATGAAACCTTTACCAATGGATAGAATGGATTTTTCTGATCATTTTTCATATATAAATCTTTGCATTTGGAGTTCTGATTAATTCTTATGAATTTTTAAGTTTGAACTATTTTACGGAATTTCCTATATCGAATAATTCCGATAATTCAATTCTTGCGTCGACATTCGTCGAGGTGTCGTCGAGATCAATGGGATGTCCAGGTCAAACTGACTAGTGGGTCCCGCATGTCAGCATAATTTAACTAATTAGAATTAGTTTAAACTAACTAAGTTAATTAGCGGGGCCCACTTGCCATAGACTGGGAGTCAACTTGGGCCCACCGGTCAACGTCAATGGTCAAAGCATGCGGTGTTTAGTCGCCGGCGAGGCGAACGGCGGCGAGTGCGTTAGCGCGTTCGGCGTCAAATGGACGGCGGAGGCCATCTGCGTGTGGCCGGGAACAAGCAGCGGCATTTGGTGGTGGTGGTTGAGGTGGGGTGGCGGAAGCGTCGCCGACGATGAGCTAAGCGGTCGCGGTCGGGTGAAGATGGTCCCTTAGCTACGGGGCAAAGGCGGTAGCGTGGATTGGGCGTTAGGCTCTACTGGCGGCGGTGAGCATGTTAGACACCGTGGTGTGGGCGGTGGATGGCGGAGGCACGTCGGCGACGAGCTCAGCGGTGGTGCGTGCGGTGAAGCTCCGTGGGGTCGCTCACGGTATGCGAGAGAGCAAACAGAGAGGATGGGAGGTTGCTGAGCTCACGGCCGTCACGTTGGTGTACTCGGCGGTCGGGGGCGAGCTGGTGCGGCGGCGACGGCGAAGGGGATCTCCGGCGGTGGCGGTGTCGGGCGAGGTCGGTGCAGCGGCTCCGAGGCAAGCAAGCGCTCGGGGCTCGGCATGCTCGAAGGTGAGGAGGGTGGCGGCGCTGGACCGGGCGCGTCGCAAGGTCGTCGGAGAGCACGGGTTTCCGCAGTGCAGCGGTAGCGGCAGCGTCGGCCATGGTGCGGGCGAGTGAGGGAGAGGAGCTGGGGAGGAGGAAAGGTGTCTGAGCTCGGGGTGGAGAGAGAGGCGTCCAGCGTCGACAGCTCGGCGAGGAAGCGGCGGCGGCCAGCTGCGTGCACGCATCTTTGTGCTTTCGCCGTCGAGCACTACTACTACTGGCCAAGCCAAACAGCTTCATTGGGTGGCGGCTGGGCTGGGCAGCAGGTGGGCCGTTGGTGGCGCCGGTAAAAGTTTTCATTTTCTGTTTCTTTTCTATTTTACTGTATCTTTGTTGCATTTCTAAAAATACCTAAAGCAACTCAAAATTCACCAAACTGCACCTGGTCCTTAGTTGGAATATATCCAGCATGGAACATTTTAGTTTGGGATTATTTGAGCATTTGAGATATTTTATATAATTTAAATGCCCGAACTCAAGGTACATATGATTTAATCCAATGGCCTTCTATTGACCTAGAAAAACGTGCACTAATTTTGCCATAGGTGCTACCCAACACAAAGAGGGTGAACTTTTTAGAAGGGCATTTCAGGTTCATTGAAATTATTTTTAGTAAACCCTAGTTGAGTTCAGAGGGGTGCTGGGGGTTCTGTCTTCCCCAATTCAAGTTTCTGATGGAAAAATAGACATGATGCAACACTTTAATGCATGGACTAGCTAGGATGTGACAATGGTAGTAAAGGGAGAACTACTGCGATTGTGCTTCCGGTTCATCTGGTCAAGAACCTTAGTAGAGAAAGCCGAAAACTTACTATCATGATGCGGCGAGAGCTGGTCAACCACTCGATGACTTATCAAAATCTTTCGCGATTCCCTCCGTATTATACGAAGGACCTTTTTCTTCAGGTCATACATGTAATGCACCATGTTGGAATAAGTCGTATACATACCAGGGGCTATATCGTAGTCCCCCCATAAAACTCCTATGGCTAAGTGAAAGTGTTAACGCCTTATAGTCCGATTGCCTAGTTCACCGCATTGACACCTCCTTAATGGACCAAGACGTCGGGTTAGGAGTGATAAAATGCTTTTCCGAACACCCCCGTACTTTATACGAGGGGGCTGAAGCCGACGACTGGAAAACTTTCAGATTAATACAAAAACGGCCGCATAGGAGGAACACAAGTGTTTAAGCGAAATTAACATACATAGCCTTATTATAATATTATCTTTTACAACTACTCATACATTTCACTCGAATATCATGTTTTTCGAGCATTGACCCTCTATCAAGCGGGCACCCTCCAGGACATCCTCGAAATAATGCTCTGGTGCGTGATGGTCCTTGCCTTTGGGTGGACCCTTCGCGGCAACATCTGTGGCCTTCATCTTCGCCCAGTATGTCTTGACACGGGCAAAGGCCATCCGTGCACCTTCAATGCACGCCGACCGCTTAACGACATCGATACGCGGCACCTCATCAGCAAGTCGCCGCACCAAACCAAAATAACTATCCGAAATTGGCTCGTTGGGCCACAGCCCGGCCACAACGTCCTTCATGGCAGAACCGGATAGTCTATGGAGTTCGGCCCATTGGGTCATCTATTCGTTCAACAACAGTGGGTGTTTTGACGCATCGAACTGCGACCAGAAAAGCTTCTTCGTCGCATACCCTTCTTGCGCTTGGTAAAACTGCGCCGCATCGGAAGCACTCTTCGGCAAGTCCAACAATTCGTCTGGAGAACTCCACACTTTATTAAGTGGAGCATAATTCGGATCGCCGAACTTAGTTTGCAATAAAAATTTCTTCCCAGCCGCGATCTCCCCAGCTTGTCGGATCTCCTCTCGGGCCGCTCTAGACTCGGACTGCGCTTCTTTTTCCTCTCGCAAGGCCTTGTCAAGATCAGCCGTTTTCGCTTTATTATCCTTCCCGAGGATCTCACAGTGGCCAGCGGCATCCTTTAACTCACGTGCCATCGTGGATATTCTCTCCTTGCATTGGCGCCACGCAGTCTGTTCGGCCTTTAGCTCTACAGCTGCCCTCTCGGCCGCCGCATTACCAATCCGGACCTCCTCCTTGGCCCGGGCAAGCTCACCCGAAGGATCTCAACCGAAGCGGCACCATCTGCAGTCATGCATATTTCAGAATACAATATTTCGCGTTATGCTTATATTACCAGGTATGTGCTTGTAAGGACTTCCCCAAACACATACCTTGTGTCACATCCTAGCTAGTCCATGCATTAGTGTGTTGCATCATGTTTAACTTTCATCAGAAACTTGAAATGGGGAAGACAGAACCCCCAGAACCCCCTTTTGAATCCAACTAGGGCTTACTAAAATAATTTTCAATGAACCTGAAATGCCCTTCTAAAATGCTCATCACCTTTGCTTTGGTTCAGAGCCTCTGCCAAAAGTGGTGCACAATTTTCTAGGTCATCCTAAGGTTTTTGAATTAAATCATAAGTATTTGAGTTTGGGCATTTAAATTATATAAAATATTTCAAATGCCCAAATAATCCCAAACTAAAATGTTCCAAGCTGGAAATATTCCAACTAAGGACCAGGTGCAGTTTGGTGAATTTTGGAGTTATTTAAGTATTTTTAGAAAGTCCACAAAGTTACAGAAAATAGAAAAAAGAAAACAGAAATGGAAAAACTTACAGGCGCCACCCAACTGCCCACACCCTGCCCAGCCCAGCCGCTTGGTGTGAGCTGCTTAGCTTGGCGAGCGAACAGCAGTGCTCGACGGCGAGCACCGCATGCGTGCCACGCAGCTGGCTGCCGCCTCGCCGCTTCCCTCACCGAGCTGCCGACGCGGATAACTCCCATTCTCTCCCCCCGAACCCTCAGACACCTCTCCTCCTCCCCAGCTCCTCCCCCTTGCTCTCCCACGCCATGGCCGACGCCACCACAGCCGCACCGTCGCCGTAGTCGCGCTCTCCGTCGTCCTTGCGCCTCCCCGTTGTGTCTAGGAGCTTCGCCGCCATCCTCTTCTTCGAGCTAGCCAAGCCCCGAGCACTCGCGTGGCCCGAGGCCTCTGCACCGACCTCGCCAGACTCCGCCGTCGCCGGAGATCCCCTTCGACGTCGCCGCCGCACCAGCCCATCCCCGAACACACCGAGTGCTTCCTCGAGTTCTCCGTGAGCTTAGCTACCTCCCCCTCCTTTCCTTACTCGCTCCCGAGCCTCGTAGCGACTGCACGGAGCTCACCTGCACGCACTGCCGCGGAGCTCGTCGCCGACGTGCTCCTGGCCATCCACCGGTCACCCCTCGGTGTCCAACATGCTCACCGCACCGCGTAGCATCTAACCACCACTTCACGCACCTCACCGCACACCGTAGCCCCGAGTTCGTCATCACCCGCACTACGGCGGCCGCCAAGGTCGTCGACGGCGCCGTTTCCGGCCTCCCCGAGCCCAACCAACGCCACCAAGAGCTGCGTCTTGCTCCCAGCTACACCTAGATGCCCTCCGCGGCTCATTTGGTTGCCGAAACGGCCAAAACCACTTCCGCCGCCGCGTCTGGCTTGCCGGTGGCTAAACACCGGTGTAGCCGACTCTGACTTTGACCAGGGCGGGCCCGGGTTGACTCTCCTGAGCCTATGACAGGTGGGCCACCCCCCTTCTAATTAACTTAGTTAGTTTAAACTGATTTTAATTAGTTAAGTTAATTGCTGACATGTGGGACCCACTGGTCAGTTTGACCTGGACATCCTCGTTGACCTCGGCGTCATCTGGCGCATTCTTGTGTGATAAATGAATTCTGGAATTATTCTGTTATAGGAAATTCAGAAAATAGTTCAAACTTCAAAAATTCATAGAAATTAGTCTGTAACTCCAAATGCAAAGATTTATATATGAAAAATGATCATAAAAATCAATTCTATCCATTGGTAAAGGTTTCATGCATGATAGAACAAGTTAACCTTGCTGTTTAAGCAGATTAAGATAATGCACCTTTATGGCTATGTTAAATGAGCTAACATTTGAATCTTTGATTCAAATGAGTTCATCCCTTTTTGTTCCAGCTTGCATTAGGCCAACACACATTCATATTGCCATGTCATAGAATGCATCATATTTTTGCATATTGCCATGTGTGTTTATTTTTGGTGTGTCTTTCGTGATAGGTTACGCCTCGAGGATAATCCGAATATCCGTCGAAGGCGGTATCCTACCACCACTACATCAGGAAAGCAACCATTGATCATTCGATACAAACCCATGTTCTAAACACGCTCTTGTTTCTGCATTAAGACAACCACGATTCAAACTGTTGTGTGCTGCGGTAGCTGAACCCACTTCCTTTGCATGACCTGTCATTGCCACAGTAACTAGATGAAACCCACTAGCATGTGTAGGAGTTGATTGAGCCATGTTTGTGATTCCTACCATGCTATGCTTGCTACGCTTAGAGTTGTGTCAGGTCTAGCTCATCGGGATGATGAACTGGAGTGAAAGGTTGTGTCGGGTTCGAGAGTGAAAGTGTTGAACACGTTTTGGTAAAGGTATCGGTGAGAGGCCGTGTAGGAGTACATGGTGGGTTGTTTCATTGAAGCCGTCCCTAAGAACTGAGATCTGTGTGTGTGATTTAAAGACTTATCTACTACCACGCATTGGAATCCTTAATTCACCCTCTCGACTTATTAACCACTCTTGTCCTCAGTCCGGGAGTTGCAAGTAGTTTCTGGTGTATGTAGCATCTTTGGGGGCACGCATGGCGCTGACCTTAGGGTGGGCTGTGTTGTGGTAGGCACGTGGCTCGGTGTACCGATTCGCCCGTTTGGTGTCTCGGGAACCCTGCACACATCATTCGGGGCCGTTAGTGGAAACCTCGGCGGACTCCTGCGGATGGAACCGAATAGGCGATAAAACTGGACTCGGGACTCGTGTGTTTAGTCGGTCGTGGCCGACACCCACCTTGGGCTTCCGCTTGAAGGTTGCGAGTACATGTCGTAAGCGGCGGTAAGTGGTGAGCGTGTGTGAAGAAGTACACACCTGCAGGGTATAAAACTATTGAATAGCGCGTCCATGATAAGGACTACTTGGTCACCTATAAAGTTCATAGACAAGTAAATGGATACTACTAAAAGCCTCAAGATAAGTGTGAGTGCCGCGGATGGCCCTCTGGTGGGTTGACGAGAGAGGATCCACGGTGGAGTATTGTGATGGTGATTAGTGGACTCGTGTGCGACAAATGCTTTTCAAGTGGTGTCACGTAGGATAGCTTAGCCAAGAGTCAAAGCTGGCTTGCTGCAATAACTCCACTACCTTCTTGAGAATGTGCATGTATGATAGGATTACGTGGTAAGACTTCTTTGAGTACCTCCATACTCATGTTTGCTTAATTAATGTTTTGAGGCGACAACACTGCCCCTCCGATGGGTTTTATGTAGACCTTGACATCGGCGAGTGAACTAGCCACCCGGTGGTGATCCAAGGCTTGTGAAGGGCCACTATAGATAGAAGGGCTTCGACAAGCTTTCTTTCTTTTTAGAGTGCGTACTCGAGACTAGTTTGCTTCGCATGTGCTTGTATGTTTGTATGACTTGAGTGTTGGGTCATGTGACCCCTACCTGTATGGATATGTTATGTATGGCTCCTCGGGCCTCTTAAATAAAGTACTTTGAGTTGTAGAGTTTTGTTGTGATGCCATGTTGTATGTACTCATATCGGGCATATTGCGTGTATGATTGAAATGCTTGGTATGAGTGGGATCCGACAAACTAGTTGTTTATCCTTGGCAGCCTCTCATATGGGAAATGTAGTCTCGTGCTTACGGCGATAGTAGTCCGCTACAGCCCGGTTCACGAGTCCTGCTAGCCCAGCACTCTGCTTGGACACTTGTGGCCGACATGTGTTTCACCGTTCCTATATCATCCCCGGGAAATGTCTTGCGGTGATATTGAGTCTGCCTAACCTGCTACAGCCGGGATACGAGTCTGTTAGCCCGATGCTACAGCCGAAGTCATCGTTGATGACCGACATGCTCGATGTGATTCATGTATGCTGTCCCCATGGGTTAGCGCCGCTTTGGGTTCACGACTAGCCATGTCGGCCGGGTTCTTTGTCATATGGATGCTAGCGACACTATCATATCGTGAGCCAAAAGGCGCCAAACGGTCCCGGGCCATGGTAAGCGACACCGGTAGAATACCGTGCGTGAGGGCGCAAAGAGATATGAGGTGTTACCGGCTAGGTCGATGTGACTTGGAATCGGGGTCCCGACAGCGTTGGCATCGAGCGGGCTGCTGTGGGTTCGCTAAGCCAAACTGGTCGATGTTGAGTCTAGAAATGCTTTAGTTATATGTAGGGAATTGATATTGGGAGGGAGCGTAAGGCTCTTTTACTCCTTTACCTTATGCCCTCGATCTGAGTCATCCTCTTCTCATTCTCGTGGGTATAGGACTAGGCTCTCTTCTCTCTATCAGGTTCACGTGTTACTAATCCGTAGTAACTTATAGGATTGTTGGTTACAGACCTCGATTCAGTTTCTACTACTTTTAGTATGCTATCGGTTGAACCAGAACCTTGATATGATGTTGTTGAGTGGTTTTGCAATCTGATTATGAATGTCTCAAATCTGTTCTTGAGCATTTACAGATGTTATCTGCCCGATTTTCCTAGAAATTCTAATGTCTTTGCATTGTGGCTGTGCTTTCGGATGGCCACCGTCCCCGAACCAAGTGGTTCCTCGACCCATTGCATTGATGTGTGTGGTCACACGGCAATGTTGGTTGAGTGATGGTCGAGACCGATTATCGATGGTATCCCAAATATACCGTCGAGGAGCAGTTTAGAATTTTAATCAAAGCCAATATCGTACGCGGTCGGGATATATCCATCTTATCCGGACTCTTGAACGCTCCACTGTTCTTATGGACTTGGGATCACTATTGGGATGTCCGTGCGAGGATGCAGCCTACTCGATGATGACTATTATTTGAGCGAACTGCCTTGCGGTGCAACACCGATTTCCTCTACATGCGGCATCCCTCCACAGGGCGCATGGTTACCTTGAGGTATGTCTGCAGCGCATCCCATGAGGACTCTCTCCTTCGCACCACTACGGAGATCTTTGGAAGACAAGGACCGTGAAAACCGGGCCTTGCGTATGGAAACTCTTTAATGCCCGTTCGATCCTTTGGGCCACTCGACTCGGTTTGCGTGTCGTGCAAGCGGATACATGGACATGAGGACTTGTACCCGTGCGGGCTGGTCTGCCAGATTTTATGGAGTGGCGTGGTAGGAGGCATCACCCCTCCTCGTGGACCTCGTCTGCCGCCGTTTGTTGGACCATGGCCACATCCGAGTCCCTTTGGTCCGCAAGCTCCACAGGACCGTCTGTTTCCGGATGATCATGTTCCGCTTCGAGGCTTGGGTGGTGACTTCTATGAGGACTACTACGGGCTATGCGAGTTAGTAGTAGTATCCCTAGTATTGTAATAGTTGTATTTCCACCGTCTGCGTGACACTGTGGGATATGACTTAGTGTGTATCATTCGGAAGTGTAGAAAAATAATGTATAGGAGTTTGGAATGCTTGGATGAGATGTAACGCCTTTCACTATAGTTGTACTCCGTCGGGCTTGTACTAAACTATGAATGGTGTGTATGACCGTTGGTATATATATGGCAGTTTTTATATTACCATGTCATATGGATGAACATCTCTACATTCCGAGTTATCCATTACATTCCGCACTTCCTTGCTAAATTCTACCATCCTGGTTTAAAACGTTGTTTTGTTTCCTAGGATGGTCAACACCCGCAACAATCCTGCTGCTCCGGAGCAGGGAGAAGCCAGCACAGCTAGGATTGTAAATCTGCCTCAACCGCCATCTTTGGCCGAGGTTATGTTGGAGGCAGAATGCAACAAGCGTGAGACCAATCGCTTCTTTGGGCGGATTGAGCAAAACACCGCACGCCAGCCAAGGAATGATCTGGTGTCACTCAATGACTTTGTCAAGCTGTATCCACGAAGTTCAAATATTCCGTTGAGCCTCTCGATGCGGATGGTAGCCAGCGGCATCACCCACAAGCTACGTTACGCCAGCGTGGCTGAAGCTGATAAGGTTACCTTTGCGCCTATCTTCTCGAAGACCCTGCTAGTCTTTGGTGGGAGAATTATGAGGCTATCGCCGGTTGGACAAATCACTACTTGGGCTGAATTCAGTGCCGCTTTCGTGAGCATCACATCCGGAAGGTCTCATGGATCGTAAGAGGAAGAATTCTGCAATTTCACCAGGGTAGGCTGATTGTGGATGCATACGGCCGTGGGTTTGGAAATCTAGCACGTTATGCTCTGAAGAGGTTTCTACCGGCGCCAAGAAGCGAGCAAGGTTCGCAAGGGACTTAGCCCGAGCTTCGCCGTGATCTTCGTCTGCGAGTGCACCTCCTTCGAAGTTAGTCAACAAGGCTATCGGTCTTTGGCTGGACGGTCGATTTTGAAGCTTCACATAAGCACTCCGTGACTTTGGTTCTTCATCGGCTCTGGATCTCGAAGCGCGGGTTTGGATTCAAACACTGCTCTACCACCGGGTTCACTCGAGGCCATCCTTTGAGGCGCCTCGCCCCAACCAGCGGTATGCACCGCCCAAGACTTATGGAGGCCCGCTGCTAATGCCTTACGCCCCAATATGATAACCTGTTTCAAGTGTGGAGAGGCGGGCCACTACATCCGTGAGTGTCCCAGAACAACCCAGTTAGATCGGAAAGTCTCATTGGCCGTGGTAAGCCCAGCGGGAAAGGTGCTCTATGCCAAACCAGCTGCCACTTCTCGTGGCCACGTCAACTATGTTTCAGCTGAGGAAACCCATGAGGATCCCAACGTCGTTCTCGGTATGCTCCTTGTTAATTGTCATCCGGCAACTGTTCTTTTTGATACTGGAGCATCTCATTCATTTATTTCTGAGAGCTATGCTCGATTGCACAACACCACATTCTGTGACATGCACACCTCCATGGAAATTCAGACTCCTGGTTCTAGATGGCAAACCTCTAGAATAAGTCATGGATATGAAATCCTTGTCGACAGATTAGTCTTTCTTGCATCTCTAATAGCTCTCAAGTCCTCGGAAAAAAACATCATCTTGGGTATGGGTGGATGTCAGCCCATTATGCTAAGATTGATTGCTCTACTAGAACATTCAACTCACCCATCCTTGGGCAAGAGCAGTTAATGTTTTAACCCAGTGTCTAAGCGTCGACTATACTCCTTAAATACCAACCCCTTCCGGACCTCGAAGATATTCCGGTAGTCCGTGACTTTCCGGATGTCTTTCAAAAGAACTGCCGGTGTTCCACACAGCGGGGATGTCGAGTTCGTGATAGATCTTGTTCCGGAACCGTCCCAATCTCTAGAAGACCTTATAAGATGGCACCCCTAGAACTAGCGAGCTTAGAAACAACTCGATGAGTCCTTGCAAAAGGGTTTCATCCGTCCTAGTTCATCTCCATGGGCTTGCCCGTCCTCTTCATCAAGAAGAAGGATGGAGCGGATCGGATGGTTGTAGATTACCGACACATCAATTTGGTCACTATCAAGAACAAGTATCCGCTCCCAAGGATCAACGATCGTATGATCAGCTCGCTGGATCCTCGATCTTTTCAAGATGGATTTGAGGTTGGACTACCATCAAATCAAAATCATGAACGGGGACATTCCTAAAGCGGCCTTTGTTACTCGTTATGGCCAATCTGAGTACACCGTCATGTCCTTGAGTTAACCAATGCTCCAGCCACCTTCTCTCGGTTAATGAACTCAATCTTCATGGAGTATTTGGATAAATTAAGTAGTGGTATACCTCGATGATATACTCATCTACTCAAGAATGAGGAAGAACATGCGAACATCTAAGTCTAGTATTGATGAAACTTGAGAGCACCGCCTTTATGCCAAATTCTCTAAGTGTGAATTCTGGTTGCGAATTGACCTATCTAGGCCATGTAATCTCTGGTAAGGGCATTGCTATCAATCCCGGCGAGTTCAAGCCGTCCTTGGTGGACTCCACTGAATCGGTCAAGCAAGTTGGAGTTTCCTCGGTCTAGCGAGCTATTGGCGCCCGCTTCACGTCGAAATTTCTCCAAAGTTGCTAAGCCTCTAACTGAACTCCTCAAGAAAGATAAGAAGTTGAATGGGCGCCCACAGTGCGAGTTCAGCTTTCGAGGAACTGAAAAGGCGCTCGACATCTGCTCCGTACTTGTACCACCAGATTTTTCGAAGGACTTTATTATCTATTGCGACGCCTCGCGACAAGGACTAGGTTGCATACTCATGCAAGATCGTCATGTGATTGCCTACGCTTCTCGACAGCTGCGTCCACATGAGGATAACTATCCCACACACGATCTAGAGCTTGCAGCAGTGGTCCATGCACTCAAAACCTGGCGACATTACCTTCTTGATAATCGTTGCGAAATTTACACTGATCACCAAAGTCTAAAATATATCTTCACCCAACGGTTTGAATCTCGAGGCAAAGGCGTTGGGTCGATTGATACAGATTACGACTTAGGAATATCTTACACCCGAGCAAAGCCAATGTCATGGTGGCGCACTAAGTATAAATCTTATTGTAACAATCGATGTTACAACAAAGTCAACCCTTTCTCCACGAGGAATTTCGTAAGCTTAACCTTCACATTGTTCCTCGAGGTTCCTTTCCACCACGGTGGCGAAACCCAACCTTACGGATCGAATCATAATTGCTCGGCGGTATGATAGAGGATATCTCGGATCAAGGAGAACATTGCTAGCGGAGCTGCTAAGTGTTTTTCCATAGATGAGCAGTGTTGTCTTCTTTGAGAACCGCTTGGTGGTTCCCAAGAAACAACGACTCGACAGCTGATCATAAGGAAGCTCATGAATCTCCTCTCACCATTCATCCCGGTAGTACTAAAATGTATCAAGACCTCGCCGGAGGTTTTGGTGGACTAGGATGAAGAGAGAAATCGCTCAATACATTGCTAACATGACGTCGTCGTCGAGTTAAGCAGAACATCAACGGCCTGCTGGTACCCTTCAACCTTTGGCTATTCCTAATGGAAATGGGATAAAATCGGTATGGATTTCATTACGGGTTTTCCAGGACCAAGAGAGGGAATAATGCTATCTTCGTTGTCGTCGATCGTCTTTCCAAAGTAGCCCACTTCCTACCCGTTCGTGAGAGTATAACGCTAGCCAGCTAGCTGATTTGTACATCTCTCAAATAGTGTCTCTTCATGGTGTTCCATTGGAGATTAACTCAGACCGTGGAAGTCTCTTCACCTCTCAATTTTGGGAAAGTTTCCAAAATGCTATGGGAACTTCGTCTCTCCTTTAGCACCGCCTTCCATCCTCAATCAAGTGGTCAAGTAGAGCAGTCAATCAAATCCTAGAGGATATGCTTGAGCTTCATCATCTCTTTCGGCATGAATTGGGAGAAATGCCTTCCATTCGCCGAGTTAAGCTTATAACAATAGTTATCAAGCTAGCTTGGTCTTTATGGGCGGAAATGTCGAGCGCCTCTTAGCTGGTCGAAATCGGGAGAGACAACTCTTTGGCGGATATGATTCGGGAAGCGAAAAGCGAGTTCGCGTTATTCGTGAGAAATTGAAAACAGCCCAATCTCGTCAAAAGAGTCAATATGACCGCAAGCATAAGCCTATGACTTATGAAATTGGCGAGAAGGCTTACCTTGGGTTAATCCTTTGAAGGAACCCATCGATTCGGTATCAAAGGCAAGTTGGCTCCTCGTTACATTGGACCCTTTCGCATTCTTGCCAAACGAGGAGAAGTTGCCTACCAATTGGAACTACCTTTGCATCTTTCCAGAGTCCATGATGTCTTCCACGTTTCCCAACTCAGGCGTTGCTTCTCGGATCCTATCCGTGGAGTGGACCACAAAACACTTGATCTCCAAAATAACCTCACCTATCGAGAATATCCCGTTCGTATTCTTGATCAAGCCGAGCGTACCACTCGACGTCAGAACATCAAGTTTCTAAAGGTTCAATGGTCAAACCATTCCAAGCAAGAAGCAACTTGGGAAAGGGAGGATCGTCTTCGACTTAAGTATCCCACCTTTTTCGCAACGGATCCTAAATCTCGGGACGAGATTCTTTTGAGTGGGGGTGAGTTGTCACATCCTAGCTAGTCCACGCATTAGTGTGTTGCATCATGTTTAACTTTCATCAGAAACTTGAAATGGGGAAGACAGAACCCCCAGAACCCCCTTTTGAATCCTACTAGGGCTTACTAAAATAATTTTCAATGAACCTGAAATGCCCTTCTAAAATGCTCATCACCTTTGCTTTGGTTCAGAGCCTCTGCCAAAAGTGGTGCACAATTTTCTAGGTCATCCTAAGGTTTTTGAATTAATCATAAGTATTTGAGTTTGGGCATTTAAATTATATAAAATATTTCAAATGCCCAAATAATCCCAAACTAAAATGTTCCAAGCTGGAAATATTCCAACTAAGGACCAGGTGCAGTTTGGTGAATTTTGGAGTTGTTTAAGTATTTTTAGAAAGTCCACAAAGTTCAGAAAATAGAAAAAAACAGAAATGGAAAAACTTACAGGCGCCACCCAAGCCCCCTGCTGGCCCAGCCCAGCCAGCATGCCCAGGCCTGCTTAGCTTGGCTTGGCAGAGCGAGGCAGTGCTCGACGGCGAGCACCGCATGCGTGCCACGCAGCTGGCCGCTGCCTCGCCGCTTCCCTCACCAAGCTGCCGACGTGGATCACTCCCATTCTCTCCCCCCGAACCCTCAGACACCTCTCCTCCTCCCCAGCTCCTCCACCTCGCTCTCCCACGCCATGGCCGACGCCACATGCAGCCTTGCACGTCGGCGTGGTCGCGCTCTCCATCGTCCTTGCGCCTCCCCGTCGTGTCTAGGAGCTCCGCCGCCCTCCTCTTCTTCGAGCTAGCCGAGCTCCGAGCGCTCGCGTGGCCCGAGGCCTCTGCACCGACCTCGCCCGACTCCGCCGTCGCCGGAGATCCCCTTGGACGTCGACGCCGCACCAGCCCGTCCCCGACCGCACCGAGTGCTTCCTCGAGTTCTCCGTGAGCTTAGCTACCTCCCCCTCCTTTCCTTACTCGCTCCCGAGCCTCGTAGCGACTGCACGGAGCTCACCAAGACGCTGCGCCGCGGAGCTCGTCGCCGACGTGCTCCCGGCCATCCACCGGTCACCCCTCTGTGTCCAACATGCTCACCGCACCGCGTAGCGTCTAACCACCACTTCACGCACCTCACCGCACACCGTAGCCCCGAGTTCGTCATCATCCAAACTCCGGCGGCCGCCAAGGTCGTCGTCGGCGCCGTTTCCGGCCACCCAGAACAACCAACGCCACCAAGAGCTGCGGCTTGCTCGGCTACACCTAGGCGCCCTCCGCGGCTCATTTGGTTCGAAGCAGCCAAAACCACTTCCGCCGTGTGTCTCGGCTGCTTGGCTAAGCGCCGTGTGTGGTGACTCGACTTTGACGAGGCGGGCCGGGTTGACTCTCTGAGCCTATGACGGTGGGCCACCCCCTTCTAATTAACTTAGTTAGTTTAAACTGATTTTAATTAGATAAGTTAATTCGACATCGGGACCTTTGGTCAGTTTGACTGGGCGTCCCGTTGACCTCTGACGTCATCTGATGCATTCTTGATGCGATAAATGAATTCTGGAATTATTACATTATAGGAAATTCGAGAAAATAGTTCAAACTTCAAAATTCATAGAAATTAATCTGTAACTCCAAATGCAAAGATTTATCTATGAAAAATGATCATAAAAATCCATTCTATCCATTGGTAAAGGTTTCATGCATGATAGAACAAGTTAACCTTGCTGTTTAAGCAGATTAAGATAATGCACCTTTATGGCTATGTTAAATGAGCTAACATTTGAATCTTTGATTCAAATGAGTTCATCCTTTTGTTCCAGCTTGCATTAGGCCAACACACATTCATATTGCCATGTCATAGCATGCATCATATTGTTGCATATTGCCATGTGTGTTTATTTTTGGTGTATCTTTAAGTGATAGGTTACGCCTCAGGATAATCCGAATATCCGTCGAAGGCGTATCCTACCACCACTACATCGAGCAAGCAACCATTGATCATTCGATACAAACCCATGTTCTCGCTTCTGCTCTTGTTTCTTGCATTAAGACAACGCGATTCAAACTGTTGTGTGCTGCGGTAGTTGAACCCACTTCCTTTGCATGACTGTCATTGCCACGATAACTAGATGAAACCCACTAGCATGTGTAGGAGTTGATTGAGCCATGTTTGTGATTCCTACCATGCTATGCTTGCTATGCTTAGAGCTGTGTCAGGTCTGGCTCATCGGGATGATGAACTGGAGTGAAAGGTTGTGTCGGGTTCGAGAGTGAAAGTGTTGAACACGTTTGGGTAAAGGTATCGATGAGAGGCCATGTAGGAGTACATGGTGGGTTGTTTCATTGAAGCCGTCCCTAAGAACTGAGATCTGTGTGTGTGATTTAAAGACTTAGCTACTACCACGCATTGGGATCCTTAATTGACCCTCTCGACTTATTAACCACTCTTGTCCTCGGTCAGGGAGTTGCAAGTAGTTTACGGTGTTTGTAGCATCTTTGGGGGGCCGCCTTGCGCTGACCTTAGGGTGGGCTGTGTTGTGGTAGGCCGTGGCCAGTGCACCGATTCGCCCGTTTGGTGTCTCGGAACCCTGCACACATCGTTCGGGGCCGTTAGTGGAAACCTCGGCGGACTCCTGCGGATGGAACCGAATAGGCGATAAACTGGACTCGGGACTCGTGTGTTTAGTCGGTCGTGGCCGACACCCGTTGGGCTTCCGCTTGAAGGTTGCCGAGTACATGTCGTGTAAACGGCGGTAAGTGGTGAGAGCGTGTGTGAAGAAGTACACCCCTGCAGGGTATATAACTATTCGAATAGCCGCGTCCATGGTAAAGGACTACTTGGTCACCTATACAGTTCATAGACAAGTAAATGGATACTACTAAAAGCCTTAAGATAAGTGTGAGTGCCGCGGATGGCCCTCTCGTGGGTGACGAGAGAGGCTCCACGGTGGAGTATTGTGATGGTGATTAGTGGACTCGTGTGCGACAAATGCTTTTCAAGTGGTGTCACGTAGGATAGCTTAGCCAAGAGTCAAAGCTGGCTTGCTGCAATAACTCCACTACCTTCTTGAGAATGTGCATGTATGATAGGATTCTGTGGTAAGACTTGCTGAGTACCTCCGTACTCATCTTTGCTTAATTAATGTTTTCAGACGACAACACTGCCCCCTCCGATGGGTTTTATGTAGACCTTGACATCGGCAGTGAACTAGCCACCCGGTGGTGATCCAAGGCTTGTGAAGGGCCACTATAGATAGAAGGGCTTCAACAAGCTTTCTTTCTTTTAGAGTCACTTTTCGAGACTAGTTTGCTTCGCATGTGCTTGTATGTTTGTATGACTTGAGTGTTGGGTCATGTGACCCCTACCTGTATGGATATGTTATGTATGGCTCCTCGGGCCTCTTAAATAAAGTACTTTGAGTTGTAGAGTTTTGTTTTGATGCCATGTTGTATGTACTCATATCGGGCATATTGCGTGTATGATTGAAATGCTTGGTATGAGTGGGATCCGACAAACTAGTTGTTTATCCTTGGCAGCCTCTCATATGGGAAATGTAGTCTCGTGCTTACGGCGATAGTAGTCCGCTTCTGGCCGGTTCACGAGTCTGCTAGCCCACACTCTGCTTGGACACTTGAAAGGCGGCATGTGTTTCACCGTTCCTATGTCTATCCCTTGAGAAATGTCACGCGGTGATATTGAGTCCTGCCTAGCCTGCTACAGCACGGGATGCGAGTCTGTTAGCCCAGTGCTACAGCCCGAAGTCATCGTTGATGACCGACATGCTCGATGTGATTCATGTATGCCTGTCCCCATGGGTTAGCGCCGCTTTGGGTTCACGACTAGCCATGTCGGCCGGGTTCTTTGTCATATGGATGCTAGCGACACTATCATATCGTGAGCCAAAAGGCATAAGCGGTCCGGGCCATGGTAAGGCGACACCCGTGGGAATACCGTGCGTGAGGCCGCAAAGTGATATGAGGTGTTACCGGCTAGGTCGATGTGACTTGGAATCGGGGTCCTGACACCTTGCGACTCGTCAAGACGCCTGTTGATAAGCGTAATGTCATCTTCTGCCACATCAAGCTTCCGCTCTAGATCAGAAACTTCTGTAGTCCAGGCGGACGCAGGGAAGTGACAGCCTGCGCTTCAGTTTATCATATTATTTCCTGGGTTTATCTTATTGATCCTCTGATTGCCCCCCTTGGGAGGCCAATCGGAGTCTCAGGGGCTACATAAGCATAGTTCGTGAATAAAACACACTCGAAGATTTTTTAAGCACAAACCTCGAAGCCTCTTAGCAGGCTCGCGCAGGCTTAGTTCAGTCCGCTTTTCGCGGAGAGAAACTTTTCAACCACCGTACCCATTAAGGTACGATGCTCCCCCGAGACGGACGCTTGTCGCAGCATGTTCGTCAATATATCCGGCGCTTCTGGACCTCCCGATGCTGCGGTAGGAGTACGACCTCCCTTCGAAGGGATCCGTTTATACGCCCCTAGAGTCGTCTCCGGCTGTAAACCGGATAGTCCGGGGCCTTTATCATTGGCCCCGGGATCAGGGCTACCGAAGTATTACCCTCGGGTTGTGTCTTCAGAACCCCTTGCACCATTTGTTGATCTGGAGAGACCCTCCGCGACGATACCTCAAAGTCGTCCGCCCTATTGGGTGAGGAGATCAGTGGAGGCGTCTCGCTCTCCATCATCTCTGGGAGAAGGTCCCCTGAGGAAGAGGATTGTTGAAGATTGTGTGCTGAGCTGCAAAAAAAGATATATTCTAGATGTTACCTCGGTCACAGGAAGGGAACGGGATATGTTTAAAATACCCTTGTTCACTTACGATTTGGCTAAAGGCTTGGCCTCACTGAGGGACTGCGTGATGACGTCGTCCTCCGATCCTGAACCCCCCGACAGGGGCCTCTTGCCTCGCTCAGGAGCCTTTTCGTCCCAATCTTCTGAGGCGGCCCTTTTCTTACCATGGGGAGAAGAGAGGTTGTAACGCCCCCGATGCGGCTATATCTCCCACGTGTCGAGGCACGACTTAGAGGCATAACCGCATTGAAAGCAATGTCGCAAGTGAGGTAATCTTCACACAACCCATGTAATAGTTAAGGGAAAGATACATAGTTGGCTTACAGTCGCCACTTCACACAGTGCATAATTAAACAACCATCATTCAGAGTACACTCAAGGTCCGACTACGGAACCAAAATAAAAGAAGATACCCCAAATGCTAACACAGATCCCCGAATCGTCCCAACTGGGCACCACTACTGATCATCTGGAAAAGACACATAGTAACGACCACGTTCCTCGTCGAACTCCCACTTGAGCTCGGTGGAATCACCTGCACTGGCCTCATCGGAACCTGCAACTGTTTTGGAAGTATCTGTGAGTCACGGGGACTCAGCAATCTCACACCCGCGAGATCAAGACTATTTAAGCTAATAGGAAGGACAGAGTAGTAAAATGGAGCTGCAGCAAGCGACTAGCATATATGGTGGCTACTTCGCAAAAGAGAGCGAGGAGAGAAGCAAAGCGCGGACGTGAAACTAGTAATGATCAAGAAATGATCCTGAACTACTTACGTCAGACATAACTCCAACACCGTGTTCACTTCCCGGACTCCGCCGAGAAGAGACCATCACGGTTACACCTTGATTGATGTGTATTTTATTTGAGATCAACTTTGGGTTTTCTACAACGGACATTAACAAATTCCCATCTGCCTCATAACGCGGGCACGGCTTTGAAAGATATTACCCTGCGGGGTGTCCCAACAGCCCATTATAAGCTCTCACGGTCAGCGAAGGATATTCCTTCTACGGGAAGACCGATCAATCTCGGAATCCGGACTACAAGACATTTCGACAGCAATAAAACAAGACCAGCAAAGCCGCCCGAATGTGCCGACAAATCCCGATAGGAGCTGCACATATCTCGTTCTCGGGGCACACGGATTGTCCAAACTTCCGATAGGCCAGCTCGAGTTGCCTGATGGGCGGTGGTGACGAGTTTGGACCAGCACTCGAGGAGAACTGGCCGGGGTTAAAATAAAGATGACCCTCGGGCTCATGAAAACCGGGGAAAAGGCTTAGGTGGCAAATGGTAAAACCAATGTTGGGCCTTGCTGGGCGAGTCTTATTCAAAGCGAACTGTCAAGGGGTCCCATAAATCACCCAACCGTGTAAGAGCATAAAATCAAGGAACATAACATCGGTATGGCGGAAACTAGGGTGGCAAGAGTGGAACAAAACACGGGCATAAGGCGAGCCTTCCACCCTTTACCAAGTATATAGATGTATTAATTAGCAGATATATATATATTGTGATAACCCCAACAAGTAAACATGTTCCAACAAGGAACAACATCTCCATGTTCAACAAGGAACAAACTTCACTTCACTGCAACTAGCAACGCTATAAGAGGGCTGAGCAAAGCGGTAACATAGCCAATCAGCGGTTTGCTAGGAAAGGATGGTTAGGGGCTGACATGGCAATATGGGTGGCATGATATAGCAAGTGGTAGGCATCGCAGCATAGGCATAGCAAAAGAAGCGAGCAACTAGCATAGCAAAGATAGAAGTGATTTCGAGGGTATGGTCATCTTGCACGCAATGTTCTCGAGTTGTCGAAAGCTTGATCCTCGAAAGCGTTCTCAACAGGTTCCTCGTTCACGTACTCGTCTCCCGACTCTACCCAAAGCAACAACACAAACAAAGGAACCACAATAAATCACGGTGCAATGCACAATCAACATGATGCAAAACATGGCATGATATGCATGATGAGATATGCAATGCTTATATGCGCTCGGAAGGTAAATGATGAACCAGGCATCAACTTGGCAAACCAAGCATGCCACTGGAAAGATGAGATGATTTCGGTTGAAATCGATATAAAGATCACCGGAATCGGATGCACGGTTTGCAAATGGCAAGCAAAACAAGATTGGCGCAAATCTGCCATTAACAGCAGGATGCCACTTAGCAAGCAACAAATAATTAAGCTACTGCACCCAAACGTATCAACAAAGCACATGGCAGTGATCTACACATGATGCTCGACAAAAGATGAGCACTGAGCTATGGCTAGTTCACATCATAACAGGTTCAAACAAGCATAGCAAAAGTGCAATAATAATCAGGCTGGACATGGCAAAAACAGCATCAGGTTGCAATGTTTAGAGCATCAAAACTACATGCTACAGGACCTTAAAATAGCAAAACATGGCATGGCATGAATCTACTCAAAGCATATTTCAAAAGTCCCTTACTGACCATAAGCCAAAAAGGACTAGAAAATATAGTAACACCCATGTCAATATTGAAAGTCTTGTTAACAGATTCAGCAACATGGCATGTCAAAAACTGATAACGAGATGGCATGTTTACAAGCTCAATGCACTCACTACAGAGCCTCAAATGATAAACTAAGCAAACATACATCAAGAAGACATGACATAGAAGAAATACATGGCAAGAACACTAACATAGCATATATGGATCAACCACAACAAGCTTGGCAAAGTTGAATAACACGTATACAATCTGCCAGGAAACATTTGGTAGCAAAAGTAGAGCTCGATTGACTCAAGCTATGGCATCCCATAATTGCAAACAAAGGCATGGATGGATAGAGCAAGACATGTTTTACAAAACACCCTTACTGAAGTATCTCAAAATATGCATAGATCTCTCGGTATCATCAAGTTAACATGGCATCAAAATCAGCTAAAACAGGGCAGAAATCAGCAACATTAGGACACCTACTTTGCATGCTTGTGCTAGTCACCACATAGATCACAAAAATACATGGCATACACCCCTGGAAAGATGGCATGGCATTTTACAAAACACATGTAGGAATCAAATTCATAGGGTGCACATATTAATCATGGCAAAAATAACAAAAGTGCAAGTCCTGATAAAAATAAGAAACTAACAGCACATAGCACTCTTCCAACAGCATTTCGGGCATCAAGATGAGCTCAAATGAAAATGATGCAATGGAATGAAATGATCTACTCTTCGAGACGAACATTTCGACATATTATACGCGAAAAATGGATCTACGGATGCGAAGATATAGCATGTTGAAAATTGCACAAAATAACAAAGATCTAAAGACTTAGAGAAAATATGGAGGGGAGAGAGAAGTCAACGGGTGCGGAATTCGAGGTCGGGTCCGATCGGCCCGACGGGTGGCGGCCTTGGCCGGGCGCGGGCCGGGCGACGGGTGAGGGCGGCCAGTGGCGGATCAGCGAGGCAGCGACCGGCCGGACGACGGCTGAGGCCTTGCGGCGGGCCAGGCGAGATCCGGCGGCCGGGCAGCCGGACTCGGCGAGGAGGAGGAGGCGGGCCTGGCCGGCGGCAGCAGGCGGCGGAGGCGCCGCGGAGGCGTATGAGCCGCGTCTTGCTGGCCAGTTCGGCCAGGCGGGCGGATCTGGAGCCAGGCGGGCGTGGGCTGGTGGGGGGCGGCGGGCGCGTGGCGTGGCAGCCTGCCACTGGCTGCGGGCGGCGGGCGATTGTCCGCGCCTGGCGGACACGTCCGCGCCACGGAGGAAGAAGGGCTAGGGTTTGGGGTGGAATTGATCCGGGATTTGGACGGGAGGGTTTGTTTAAATAGGCATAGAGGGAGCTAGGAGAGTCAAATGAGGTGTAGTTTTCGCCCACGATCGTGATCGAGCGACGGAGAGCATGGAGGTGACTTAGATGGGTTATTGGGCTGTTTTGAAGGGTGTTGGGCTGCAACTTAAAGAGGCCTTTGCGAGAGTGCGGTTAACCGTTGGAGTACCAAGCGAGCTCCAAATGACCGAAACTTGACCGGTGGTCTCGGGTGGTATACCAAGGCCACTAGACAAACCTCGGTCCATTTTGAGACGGTTTAATACCCGCACACGGAAAAAGCGTAAAAGGACCGCCCGGGGAGATAGGAGTGCGGATTGCAAAGCGGACAACGGGAAAAATGCTCGGAATCATGAGGCGAACACGTATGCAAATGCGATGCACATGATGACATAATATAAAATGCATGACATGGACAAAATGCAAAATGAAGAAAACCCAACCACGGAGGGAATATCATATATCGATGCCGAAAATGGCAAGAGTTGGAGTTACAAATATGGAAAGTTACTTCCGGGGTGTTACAGAGGTTGACTTCTCCCTTGTCTTCGGACAATGCAATTTTGATCCCCCCGGACATAGTGTCTGATATACCTTCTGAATAGAGGCCACCTCTGGCCCTCCCCCTCTCCGCCTTGTCCTCCTTCATAGGCGTCTGATATGGTGCCGGGGCCAGCATCCTTGTTAATACAGGATCCGCCGAGTCTTCGGGGAGGGGGGCCGAACATCTGATTCGCTCCTCTTTCTTTATCCAGCCATGGAAAACGAGAATTTTTACTCAGTATTGCATTGCGGCATACATAACTACAAGGTGTTCGGGAGTTGAGCGCTTATCGAGGTATTCAGATGATTGCAGTCGAGGCCGATGTCCTCGGTGGTGTCCGACCACTGTTTTCGTTTCCCGAAAAACAACTTCCACATCCCTTTGTGCGTAGTACCGAAGAAGTGTTGGAGGGTTTGCGGTCCTTCCGGATTAAACTCCCACATGCGGAGAGGCCTACGTTGGCATGGCAGGGTTCGGCGGACTAGCATTACTTGAATCACGTTGACAAGATCGAGGTCCTTCTCGAGGAGGGTTTGGATGCGGCTCTGTTAAGTCTGCACTTCATCAACAGATCCCCAGTCCAGCCCCTTATAAATCCATGATGCCATCTGTAACGGAGGGCCCAAACGGAACGCAGGTATAGCTGCCCACTTGGTACCATGGGGTTCTTTGATTTAGAGCCACTCCCGCTGCCACTGGTTGGAAGTTTCAGTGAAAGAACCTTTTGGCCAAAGAGCATTGGTATGCTTGCTCACTACGGCGCTGCCGCACTCCGCCTGTTTCCCGTCGACCACCTTCGGCCTCACACTAAAGATCTTGAGCCATAAGCTGTAGTGTGGGGGAATTCGGAGAAAGGCCTCGGACGTAATGATGAACGCCAAAACATGAAGGATAGAATCTGGGGTAGATCGTGAAAGTCTAGTCCGTAATAAAACATGAGCCCTCGGACGAAGGGGTTGAGAGCAAACCCTAACCCACGGAGGAAGTGAGAGATGAATACGACCCTCTCACCGGATCTGGGAGTCAGTATAACTTGTCCTTGAGCAGGAAGCCTGTGGGGGATCTCCGCGGACAGGTATCTGGCTGCTCGAAGCTTCGCAATGTCCTCCTCTGTAATAGAGGAAGCCACCCATCGGCCCTGCAGGCTGGGTCCGGACATGACTGGGAAGCTTAAAGCAATGGAGTCGAACCTTGGGTGCTAGAACTCGATATTGGGGAGGCTGAGGAGAAGGTTGGTGAGGGAGTCCTGGATTAGGGGGTGTCCGGATAGCCGGACTATAGCCTTTGGCCGGACTCCTGGACTATGAAGATACGAGATTGAAGACTTCGTCCCGTGTCCGGATGGGACTTTCCTTGGTGTGGAAGGCAAGCTTGGCGATACAGATATGTAGATCTCCTCCCATTGTAACCGACTCTGTGTAACCCTAGCCCTCTCCGGTGTCTATATAAACCGGAGGATTTTAGTCCGTAGGACGAACAACAATCATACCATAGGCTAGCTTCTAGGGTTTAGCCTCTCTGATCTCGTGGTAGATCTACTCTTGTACTACCCATATCATCAATATTAATCAAGCGGAGTAGGGTTTTACCTCCATCGAGAGGGCCCGAACCTGGGTAAAACATTGTGTCCCTTGTCTCCTGTTACCATCCGCCTAGGACGCACAGTTCGGGACCCCTACTACGAGATCCGCGGTTTGACACCGACATTGGTGATTTCATTGAGAGTTCCTCCGTGCGTCGCCATCGGGAAGGATCGTCATCCGTCTTTAAAGGCGGCCTTTGTTGCTAAAGGAGCTTTGGCTATCGGCCAAACTCTCGGCAAGGTGGTTTTCTTATGACTGCCGGTTCGCCGCCGCGTAAGCGATGACTTCTCGGGTCATCGGAAGCAATCTTCACGTTAATTGAACTTCGCCGAGCAGTTAGATCCGACGAGCTCTCTTCCTTAAGCGAGCTCCCGGATCGCGCCATCGCCATACAGGAGTCGCTACTGAGACTATGATCGATTGGGCCTAAACCCGATCGAGAGATTAACTCTCCCGGTCACCCATCACGTTCTTTGTGGTGGAGGAACAATGCGGCGACCCTTCATCTATCTTAAGGACTAGCTATGTCCGGTTCGATCCTCAAGCCGGATACCCACGGAGGGGAGGACGACACTCAAGACCTGAACTTAGAGTCAAGCAACGGGCTAGATTCATTGGACAACATCCAAGAATCCAAGCCTCCGAGTTCGGAAACTCCATGGCCCTTGAGCCTCAGATTGGGTGAGGTTTCGGATCTAATTCCACCCACCCACCAGAACATAGGCGATCTATCCATAATTAGGGAAGAGCCCGAGGAAACAGTACATCATTACTGGGCCATATTCCTCCTGGTTATGAACAGGATAAAGGACTGCCACGAGGAAGACGCAATTTCATTCTTCTGCAATAATTGCATGGACAAGGGAATCCGCAACGCCATAGGTCGCCGTGAAATTACACGCTTTGCTGACTTGGCGTCCATAGTACGAAAGTACTATGCGATGGAAAGCGCCTGGAAAACCGAAGCAAGATTTTGGGACAATCCGGCCCTGAATACAAACCCAGTCCGAAATAATAGGGTGCATTATCGCCAATCACCCGGGCTAAACACCAAAAATAAAAATCCCCTACGGGGCATGGAACCGTACTGGAGGGATGGCTCAACGGACCCTGTAAAATTCATAGTATAGAGGGCGCCACACCAACTCATAGCCTTAGAGCATGTTGGATACTCCGGCAGGTGGCCAAAAGTGGCGAAGAGCTTCTAACCCCAGCATACACAAAGCACCAGCCCAGGGATACCAGTACGGTATTAACAGTCTTCGAGACTTTCGCATCAAACAATATGCGAAAACGAACACTCCGCAGCCTTGCGAAGTCTACCAAGTAGCAACAATAAATCCATGGGTGACACGGCTATTACCTTTAATGCGGTGTGAACCTAAATTCGAACAGCCCGAGCACCGGCAGCATTGGTCCTCGGTCCAATAGTGGGCGGCTTTCGCCTTACCAAGGTACTCATGGACGGTGGCAAGTTGAACCTCATTTATGAGGAAACCCTTCAAAAATGGAAATAGATGGAGCCGCATTGAGCGAAGCAGCACAACTTTAGAGGAATAATACCCGGTCTGAAGGCGTCTTTACAGGAAAAATCACACTGGATGTGGTGTTCGGCACGCCGGATAACTACAGGTCCGAGGAGGTCACGTTCCAAGTGGCCCTGTTCAGCAGCGGATACCACGCTCTATTAGGGAGAGAGGCGTTGACAATTTTTCAAGCTATACCCCATTACGGGTACATGAAGCTCAAAATGCCCGGGCCCAACAGAATCATCACTCTTGCTAGTGACCCGGACATAGCACTCCGCGCCGAAAATAAGACAGCCGCACTGGCCCTTGAGGCACTATCCGAAGCTCTAGCGGCCGAGGAACTGACTACGCTGCGCTCCATGGTGAACAGGGACGATGTGATACTCGATAAAAGATCCAAGTCCACCTCCTTTAAACCAGCGGCCAAAATAGTCAAATTCCAAGTCCACCCAACGGACCCTACAAAAACGGCCTCCATCGGGGCACAATAAAACCCTGATGTAGACGCCGCACTACGAGAATTCCTATGCGAAAATTGGGACATTTTTGCCTGGCACCCTTCAGACATGCCAGGAATCCCACGCCGGCTGGCCGAGCACAACCTAAACATCCTAAAAGGATTCAAGCCAGTCAAACAGGCTCTTCGGCGTTTCTCCGAACCTAAGAAACAAGCCATGGGAGAAGAGCTAGCCAAACTATTGGAGGCCAGATTCATCAGAGATATAGAACATCCGGACTGGCTAGCAAACCTGGTGATGGTACCAAAGAAGGACAAATCCTGGCGCCTATCGTCGATTTCAAGGACTGAACAAGGCTTTCCCAAAGGATCCCTTCCCCTCCCCGCATTGATCAAATTATCGGCGCTACCGAGGACACGATTCATTGTGTTTCCTCGGCGCATACTCGGCTACCATCAAATCAAGATGGCAGAGCCGACCAAGCATAGCGGCATTTATCACCCCATACGGCCCATTCTTCTTCAACACAATGCCCTTCGGGCTCAAAAAATCCGGCGCAACATATCAGCGCATGATTCAGACATGTCTGGCAAACCAGATCGGCAAAATAGTGGAGGCATACATAGACGATGTGGTCGTCAAAACCAAGCATGTTGAAACTCTAGTAGACGACTTGAGGCTCACATTCGATAATCTTCGAACATATGACATCAAGCTTAACCCGGAAAAATGCGTTTTCGGCGTACCAGCCGGAAAGCTCTTGGGCTTCATTGTATCCGGTAGATGAATTGACGCAAAACCAGCCAAGATCCGATCTCTGTCACAATTGGATATCCCAAAGGACCTCAAACAAATACAAAAATTGACTGGATGTATGGCGGCTCTAAGCCGCTTTATCTCCCGTCTGGAGAAAAGGCATTACCCCACTATCGCCTCCTCCGATGCACGAACACTTGAGTGGGCCGGATGCATATGACGGACTCGAAGAAATAAAAGCCATATTGGCAACAAACCTGGTCCTGGCCGTGCCCAACATGGGCGAACCAATGCTATTATACATCGCCGCAACTCATCAAGTTGTAAGCGCGGTGCTCGTTGTCGAACGAGAAACGGACGGACACAAGTTTCCCCTTCAAAAACCAGTTTACTACATGTCCACTGTCCTCACTCCATGCAAGTCATGGTATCCACATTATGAAAAGATAGCGTACGCGGTGTTTATGGCATCCCGGAAGCTGTGACACTACTTTCAAGAGTGCTTGATAACAGTAGCCTCCGAAGTACCTCTTAACGACATTATAAACAACCGCGACGCGACGGGCCGGATTGCCAAATGGGCCATTGAGCTCCTCCTGTTCGAGATAACCTATAAGCCACGGCGAGCCATTAAGTCGCAAGTTTTGGCCGACTTCGTCGCCGAATGGACTGAAGCCGAACTCCCTAAAGAGTACGGCACATATTCCAACTGGATCATGCACTTGACGGCGCCAAAATGTTGGCTGGTGCAGGGGCTGGCGTCGTTCTGACGTCCCCAACAGGAGATACAGTTCAATACGTACTCCAGATAATGTATACGGACTCCAACAACGCAGCCGAATACGGGGCCCTTCTACATTGTCTCCCGATGGCAGTATCCATGGGCATTCAACGCCTAGAGGTGCGCGGGGATTCGAACCTCGCGATATCCCAAATAAATGGAGACTTTGATGCCAAGGATCCGAAAATGGCAGCTTATCGCAACGCCGTCCTAAAAATGTCAACTCGGTTCAAAGGGCTCAAATTTCACCATATAGCTCGGGAAAACAATCAGGCAGCAGCGTCTTGGCACGCATTGGCGCAAAGCGCGATGCCGTCCCCCCAATATCTTCTTAGAGAGGCTGTTCAAGCCATCCGTATTATGGGAAGGGGAGTCCGGAAATAACAGCCCGGACCCAACAACACTGCCCAACACCGAACATTCTAACACAATTGGAGGCTCTGCCAATGAAGTAACAACTTCAGCCCACGTAATAATGGCAGTCATTGCCCCGTGGACGGAACCATTCCTAGCCTACCTAACCAGGCAGGAACTTCCCGAGGACCAAAACGAGGCACGCTGCATAGTGCGGCGATCTAAAGCCAATAAAGTCCAGGAGGAGAGCTTTATAAGAAAAGCACGACCGGAGTCCTTCAAAGGTGTATCTCCAAGAGGAAGGGCGGAATCTTGGCTGAAATTCATGCGGACTCAGCGGGCACCACGCCGCAGCACAGGCCCTTGTAAGCAAGGCCTTCCGTACAGGATTTTATTGGCCGACGGCCCGGCAGATCTCGGGACTTAGTCCAACGATCGTCGGTTGCCGCTCTTTGCTAATCAAAGCCACATGCCAACCACCGCCCTCAAACTATACCCATCACCGGCCCTTCGTAGTGCAGGGGCTTGACATGGTTGGACCCCTTAAAGGAGGAACCCACAAGCAAAAATACCTACAGGTCATGGTGGATAAATTCACCAAATGGATAGAGGCCAAGCCTGTTAAGACGGCTGAATTCGGACCGGTGATAGACTTCATATCAGGGGTCGTACACTGTTGCGGCGTCCCCCACAGCATCATCACTGATAACGGCACGAACTTCACGGCCGACGAGGTCAAACTCTGGTGCAAAAACATGGGCATCAAACTCGACTATGCTTCAGCCTAGCACCCTCAAACTAACGGTCAAGTCGAGCGAGCAAATGGTCTAATCATGAGCGGCATCAAACCCAGATTAGTGTGGTCCCTCAAGGAATCTAACACGCACTGGGTAGAGGAGCTTGACTCCGTACTCTGGGGGCTGCGGACCACACCGAATCGCACCACCGGATTCACACCATTCTTTATGGTATACGGCGCAGAGGCAGTTCTGCCCTGCGACATCATTCATGACTCACCTCGCGTGCGCATCTACGAAGAAAGAGAAGCCGAGCTTGATCGGCAGGACAGTTTGGACGCCTTGGAGGAGGAGCGTGACGTGGCAAAAGCCCGTTCCGCATTCTATCAACAGCAGGCTCGAAGATATCAAAGCAGAGAAGTACGGGCCAAAACTTACAATGTTGGCGAGTTAGTTCTACGCCTGCCAGACAAGAAAAAGGACAAACTCAAGCCCAAATGGGAAGGTCCCTTTATTATCGACCAAGTCCTCATCGGTGGAGCGTACCATCTGCGAGATGCATCGGATAACCGACTCAAGCCGAACCGATGGAATGCAGGCCGTCTCCGAAGATTCTACGCCTAGCGCCGGATTCTGAGTTCGTCTACTTCCTCTGTCTATTTTTTACACATTAGCTGTCTTATATTTCTCTCCTTCTCCCTCTTTTTCTCTTACAGCCTTCAAAGGCTCGTTCGCGCACTGTTCGCACACACTTGACGCGCTATCGCGCTCATTATACTGGGGCTTCTTTAATGAAGCTTATTTGTGCGGGCTTCATGCCTAACACATGTGTCACGCTTCGCATGTACCTTTTATTCACCATTATATGCATCGATATGACTTAAGTTTTGGCCAAGTTGGGTTCGGCTGGCTCTGTGCTTACCCCTACGTTCCCGATTGTTCGGCTAGGTGGTAAAGGAGCACCTCTGCGATTATTACGGCCGGTCACCGGATGTGTACCTCGGTGGGTGAAGCCAAAAGCTAGCGTTCTTAAGGGAATATTCGATCGGTGAACTAAAGATGATTTCTCACTTATTTATTTATCTGCCCCCAGATGCTTTTCTGCTTTTTTCGTAGTCTAGACATGCATTTTAGGGCACGCCTCCCAGGGAAAGGAACCCCTAACGGAACTATTCTCCCTGGAAGATGTTTCTTACTAACCATGTAATATAACATAACTAGTTGGGCACTTATGCATTCTAGCACTAATGACCCCTACGCCTGGTCTCCATGCATGCTCCGGTTCTTACATAACCATGAGGGTATTCGGACACACTCCGGACTATAGGGTCCCGAGGTTGAAGCGAAAAGGTCCGCCATGACAAACGATCTACAATCCGGCTAGAAGGCATTTTTACATGTCATCTTAAATTACATAGTCAATTTGACTAGGTGTATTCCTCCTCAATACCATCTAATAGGTTGTCTAGTTTACAGTCCTGTTGGGAATACTTTGCGGCCAATTCTACTTGGCCGTACACTAAGCTCACATGGATCTCCTTCCCATCGGGCCCCACAGGTCCGACCTCGGCCATGTGGTTTGGGTCAGCCTTCGTGTACCGCGTCTTCACCATGGCCCAGGCCTCCCTGGCGCCTTGACGGCAGGCCAAACATAAAGGGGCCTCGATCATAACTACGCGGCAGCGGAACAACGTCGTAGCAGAAACTCCATAGCACAGGGACACCGATGTGGACACGATCTAGACTTGAGCAGCACTCCTTTCCAAGGAGACTTTCCTGAAATCTGGTATGACACGCCAGGTCAGTACATGGAATGTACTTGCAAGGTCACAGCAGGCATAATCATAATGACAATCAATATCATGATAATTAACCAATTAATAATGCAATAATGATGTGATCATGCTCTTGTGATAAAAGTCCCTCGGGACTAGCTTACCAACCGTGATCGTTCTCTGATCACAAACGTACCACCATCGTGGTCTTGACTAGAAGTATATCGTGATCACTACGACGATCACAACCACGACCAATACTTGGTCTTGAACATCTCGATGGCTTTCCACCATCACTAACAGTGCAAAGTCCATAACTTAGTGTGCAAAATTTATTAAACGTTGACCCATGGTGTGACCTACTACAAGCGTGTCCGTAACCGCGGACTCGACTATCGATAGATTATTACACTCTGCAGAGGTAGCACACTGTACCCACACCACGGAACCCATGGCCTCGCACTCCAATTCAGGTGGACCAACGACATTTCGATGAAACCCCTCAGTTGCCATGACACTCTCCCGGCCACTCTGACACAATCCCCACTGGGCTAGTCCTGGGTGGCCCCGTGTCTACCAAAGACACAACGACCACCGTCATGGCAAAAACGATCCCACAAGGGGACCCAGTACCATAATATCAACAACGGGCACACAAGGTTATGTATGCTTACCTGGCCAGGGTAAGTAAGCCCATAACCTTCCCAAGTTGGAGGCACCGACCAGAGGCATGACAACGGGCCGAATCAAGGCCTCCCATAAGGCAAATGTGGTTGCACTGGGAAAAACTCGATTCATTGGCACCATGACCTGGCCAACGATATATTCAAGTTGAGTTATATTCAGGTTCAACTTAGAGTAAAAATAACCGGTGTCATAGTATGCCATGAAATGCAACACTAACATATGCATCACATATTAACGGAAACGACTTAGTCAACCACATTCACACTAAGCATAATCATCAACAATTTATGCCACTTTTCTGGTTAGGATAAACGTTAATTTAAACAGAATATTTTCTAGCAATTTTTTATTATTTTACTCATGCAAGAAAATAATTTTAAGTAATTACTCATATGCATAACAATATTATTCTTTCATCACCACAAATAAATCCTAGTTTCTTTACTAACTAAGTTAGTTTCAAATATTCTGTAACTCAAGCATATTAACTAAAACAAGCACTTAACAGAATATAAATAACATAATAGTTATTTAAATGCATGGATTAAATCTTTCATTCAAGTAAGAAAATCATAAATATTGAAATGGCACCATGAAAATGTTGCTGTGACTTGCCTTAGTGCAGATGAGGTTCACAAGCCTTCTGGTGATCCTCAAGACAAGCCTCACCTTCTGAAAATAATTTTAAACACATGAAAAAAATATGAAGAACCCTTCTGAAAATCAGCAGAAAATCTAGACAGCACAAAAAAATCTCCTTTTTTTGGTGAGCTGCTGGATTTCTTTGCAAAGAACACAATGTAAAAATAATCAATTCATTTGGACTTATGGTTGAAGAGTTATAGCTGTTTGAAGCTCTCTGGAAATTAAATGAATTTGAATTTAAATAAAACAAACTGAGTGGTGGGGTGACGTCGAAGGCGTAAAGCCTTGGGGCGCCACCACTCGTACCGCTTTGCGCGCGTACAGAGTGGCTGACTAGCGGGACCTGCTAGTCAGGTGAGTGGGAGAGGGAGGAGGAAACAGAGGGGGTCGCGGCTTCGCCGGAGCTCTCATCGGCGACGAGGGCTCCTTAGCCAAAACGAGAGGGAGGGATCGAGAGAGGGGATGGAGGCGCACCTGCCCGCACCCGTAGCGTGCCTAGGGGTTGTCGGACCGCGTCAGAATCGAACTCGCAAGCGGAGGTAGACAGCGGTGGTCGCCGGAGACAAGGACGACGGCGAACAGAGGCAACTCTAGGGACTCCAAGAGGTTGGAACGGCTTCACCGAAGAGTGGCGGAGGCTCCGGAAGGGTAGCCCAGGACTGGGAGGGGCTGGGGCTACCGCGATGACCCGAGGGGATCGCCGGCGAGCTCAAGCTCGGGGACGGCGGTCCGCGGCCTGCCCGGCCGGGCTACGGCTATCTACGAGTTTATGGAGTGTGTGGGAGTGGTGGACGTTACTCGAGGAGGCTGGGTGTGGCTCCATCTGTAAATGAGCCGAGAGGGGGTTCCGGGCTCCACCGTTGACACCTGGGGGCTCAGTGAGAGGGGGAGAAGGCGACGCAACTCACGCGGGGACTGTGGGCGAACGGAGACGAGCATAGGATCGAGAGGAAGGTGACGAGCACAGTGCGCACCGCACTGTTACGTTGGCCGGACCACGCCCGTGCTCGCTGCGGCAAGCTCCCGCGTTGGCGAGTGCCGGGGGAGTTAATGGAGTTGAGACGAAGATGGTGGCAAAGTTTGGCGCGCTACGGCAGTCGGGAAGCGAGCACGCAAAAAGCAGCGCTCGGCGGCGGTCGAGAGCGCGTCGACGCATTCCGGCACCCACTTCGATTTAACGCGGTCACCGCGTGGGCTATGACATCAGGCCGACCAACGTCCAAACATCATGTCTGGCTTATTGTTCGTGGTAGATTGAGAGGTTACCACGCTTTGGTTTGGTTCCAGGTGCAGTAGAATAGATTTCACACGCTTGGTAAGTTTCTGATCAGTAACTTTGAGAGGTTACTGAGGTCAAATGGCTGGGAGTTGGAGGTTGTGCTTTGGAGGCTAGGAATCATCTACTAAGGTGATGATGCACAAGAAAAATCAGGCACAATGGAGCAAGTAAAATGGTAGTTGCTGTAGAAACCACCATTTCTTTCGCAGAAAATAATTTCTGTAGCAAAAATATTTCAAAAAGTGGTGCAATATTTTTGCTCAGGAAGGTGCCCTAGGGTTCAAAGAATATTTGTGAATTTTTCCAGATTTTTGTGGGCAAGAAAAAATGGGGTTGCTTTGGAGCACATTGAACTAGCTAGGGTTTTGGAGAGGAAAATGAATACTTTTCATTAAAGAAAAATATTCCAAATATTATTTTGGGTAGAATCAGAGAGGGAATGATGGTTAGGGTGGGAAATGATGCACTTGGGTGAAAGCCAAGGGTACCCAAGTGTTTAAGTCCATATGAAAAGATTCAAAAACTCTAAATTTCGAAATCAATTCAAATGAAAAAATCAGGCAAATAAAGGAGGGCAAAAACCAGGCTGTCACAAACCTCCCCCACTTAGAATGAATCTTGTCCTCGAGATTCGGTTGCTTGGGAAAACCATTCTGGATAATGTGCCCTTAGAAATTCTTCCCGTTCCCACGTCGATTCTGACTCCGTGTGATGCTCCCACAGAACTTTGTAAAACTTCCTCACTTTACTGCGAGTGACTCTTTCCATCTGATCCAAAATTCTTATTGGTCTCTATTCATATGTTAAATCTCTTGCCAACTCTATCTCAGTCATAGCAATCTTTTTCTCAGGCGGTGATATGCATCGCCTTAACTGGGAAACATGAAACATGTTGTGTACGTCCGACAATTCAGGGGGTAGTTCCAACTGATATGCAATAGAGCCCACTCGGGACATGAGATAAATCTAGGTGCCAACTTTCCACAAGTCTGAAATCTCTTAACTCCTTTCATAGGAGTGACGTGGAGGTATACGTGTTCTCCGGGTTCAATACTGATTTTTCGGTGCTTTCCATCATAATAACTCTTCTGTCGAGATTTGGCCAATTGCAATCTGTCTTTGATCTCCTTAACTTGTTTCTCAGCTTCCATCATGAGGACTATTCCGAAGATACGGCTATCTCCAGTTTGAGACCAATTTAAAGGAGTGCGGCACTTACGGCCATACAAAGCTTCATACGGTGAGATTTGTAGACTGGTCTGGAAGCTGTTGTTATAACAAAACTCGGCATACGGCAAGCAGTCTTCCCATTTGGATCCTTGGGCCAAAACATAGGCTCGCAACATATCTTCGAGTATTTGGTTTACCCGCTTTGTTTGCCCATCAGTCTGAGGATGATAAGCAGTATTGTATTTCAGTGTTGTCCCCAAGGCTTGATGGAGACGTGACCAAAAAGCGGAGGTAAACAGGGAACCTCGGTTGGAAGTGATGGTTCGGGGTACTCCATGCAGACTGACTATCCTGGATACATACAGCTGTATGTGTTGGTCTGCTCGATATGTGGTTCTGATCGGGATAAAGTGAGCAACCTTGGTTAAGGTGTCCACTATGACCCATATTGCATCCTTGCCTCACGGAGTCATGGGCAGTCATGTGATGAAATCCATGCAGAGATCATCCCATTTCCATTGTGAGACTCGCAGTGGTTGGAGAAGTCCAGCTGGCTTCTGAAGCTCTGCCTTTACCTTGTTGCATATGTCGCAACATGCCACAAAATAGGCAATGTCTTTCTTCATTCCATCCCACCAAAATATTTTAGGAGGACTTCATTCATTTTTGTACCTCCCGGGTGAATGGAATACGAATATTCGTGTGCTTCAGACAGGATTTTCTGCTTTAAATCTGCTTGATTTGGCACACAAATTCTTCCACGGAACCGGAGGGTACCGAATTTATCCTTTGAGAAATCGGGAGTCTGTCTTGCCATCGTGCTCTTGACACATTTCTGTAGATCGATGTCAGCTGGCTAGGCCTTGCAGATTAATTCCTCAAGTGTGGGGGTAACTTCCAAAATATTAGCGAGGCCAGCATCGACTATAACCAGGTTGAGCTGAGTGATCTCTTTTTGAAGTTCAGGAGGCAAGGATTTCAATATGACACTTAGGCTGACAGGCTTTCGACTGAGTGCATCGGCAACCACGTTGGCCTTTCCCGGGTGTTAATTTATTCCAAGGTCATAATCCTTGACCAACTCAAGCCATCTTCGTTGACGGAGATTTAAATCCGGCTGAGTAAATATATACTTGAGACTTTTGTGATCGGTAAAAATTTGGCACCTCTTCCCAATGAGGTAGTGTCTCCAAATTTTTAGAGCATGAACCACCGCGGCCAATTCCAAATCATGAGTAGGATAATTTCCTTCGTGGGGTCGTAGCTGTCGTGATGCATATGCTACTACCTTGCCGTCTTGCATGAGTATGCATCCAAGTCCTGGTCTGGAGGCGTCACAGTACGCATCAGAACTGCGGTAGATATCCGGAAGAGTTAATACAGGTGCAGTCGTCAGTCGTATCTTTAGCTCGTTGAAAATTTTCTCACAGTCCTCAGTCCATTCAAACTTCTTATCCTTTTTTAGCTGCTCCGTCATGGGTTTAGCAATATTGGAAAATCCTTCAATGAAACGGCGATAATATTCGGCTAATCCAAGGAAACTTCGGATCTGTGTTACGGTTGTGGGTTCCAACCAATCGAGCACATCCTTTACTTTTCTCGGGTCCACGGCTATGCCTTCGGCGGATAGTACATGTCCGAGAAACCCAACTTGCTTGAGCCAAAACTCGCATTTACTGAATTTGGCGTAAAGCTGATGGTCGCGGAGTCGTTGTAGCACTGCTCGGAGGTGATCCTTGTGATCTTCTTCACCCTTGGAGTAAATGAGTATGTCATCGATGAAGACTACAACGAACTTATCAAGGAAGTCCATGAACACTTTGTTATCATATGCATGAAGAAGGCAGGAGCATTGGTGAGACCAAAGGACATAACTGTATATTCATAAAGACCGTACCGAGTAGTGAATGCGGTCATAGGAATATATTCCTTTTTAATCTTGAGCTGATGATATCCGGTCCGTAAATCAATTTTAGAGAATACCTTGGCCCCACTGTGCTGATCAAACAGATCATCCATCCTTGGCAGCGGATATTTATTTTTGATGGTGAACCCATTCAGCTGTCGGTAATCCACACACATGTGGGGATTGCCATCCTTTTTGTCCACGAAAATAGCATGTGGTCCCCATGGTGAAGAGCTGGGACGGATATATCCTTTCTGAAGCAATTCATCAAGCTGCTTCTTTAGCTCCACTAATTCTGATGAGGGCATCCGGTAATACTTTCTGTATAACGGTGCGGTTCCGGGCACAAGATCTATTGCAAACTCAAGCTCTCGATCTGGCAGCATGCCCGGCAGCTCTTTTGGAAATACATCCGGAAACTCACTGACCACAGGAATTGATTCCAATTCAGCCACAGCGGTGAGGACCATCTCTTTCTTGGGTATGCTTCTGCGAGCATAGAAATTGGTAGTCTGCCCATTCTGACTGGTCAAAGTGACTTCTCGGGTCGCGCAGTTTATGAAAACTTGATATTGGATCAACCAATTCATACCCAATATAACATCCAACTTGTTGGACTCAAGAATTATCAAAGAAGTTGGAAAACCGACTCCGTTGATATTGATTTCTAGATTGCGGCAGACCAGATTGCTCTTGATTAAAGTTCCCGGGGATTGTACCAGCATATTTTTTCCCAAAATCGAACAAGGAAATTTGTTTTGGGCAACAATGTCGGTGTTCTGGGAATGGGGGCACCCAGACTTGCCTGCCTGCAGCCTGCAGCGTGGCTCAAGGGGTGGCCCAGCACGGCCCATCTTCATCAGCACAAGCTCAAGACCCTCGCGAGGGGCCAAGTCTCGCGGGGCGGACGACAGGAAGCTTCCTCAGGAACGGCCTCGTCAGGCTGGCTCGCGAGGAGGCGGAGAGATCAAGGCGGGGTACCTCACGAGGTGCCCATGACGCAAGCCATGACGACCGAGAGCGCCAGGCGGGCGCCAGCCCGCGCAGTGTCCTCATTTCCTCTTTGGTGCAAAGGAGGCAAGCGCAGGCGAGAGCATCAAGCAAAGGCAACCATTTCAAGCAACAAGACCAAGACCATCACTGGCGGCAGGAAGGAGGTCATCGTGGAGCCCAAGCCAAGCGTCACCGTCGAGCCTTTGACAAAGCGAGGACCAACTTTAGTCAGGATAAGTGTACTAGATGTTCCCCTTCAAAATGGCCAATTGTTGGCGCCCTTCCCGCTCAATATTTGGGAAGAGGCCCAGGGTCTCTGCCTATAAATAGGACTAGAGATCAAGCAATCTAGAGAAAGAGAGAGAGAGAGAGAGAGAGAGAGAGCGACCGAACTCCCCTCAGCAGTTCGTCGCACCGGCCAAGAACAGACCCTCGCGAGGCTGTTCTTCCTTGTATTGTTCATCATCAGCCTCTGAGGCAATCCACCAGATCACACACTGGAGTAGGGTATTACACCACAACGGTGGCCCGAACCAGTATAAACCTTGTGTCCCTTGTGTTGCTCTTTGTGTAGTATAGATCCTTGTAAGGCGACAAGGCGCAGGTAGGCAGGGGGTGAGATCTCCGCGTGCACCCCACAGTTCGAACCTAGAGGGTCTGCCGAAACCTGAAATCCGACATTTGGTGCACCAGGTAGGGGTGCACCGGAATCCGTCTTCCGCTGCCCTGTTCTTCACCACCCATCGCATCCATGTCGGACGCTCGTCGGGCCCGTGCCGAGCGCCGAGCCGCTCTCGCCACCCGCGTCGCCCAGACGGCCCCCGTCGGCGGCCGCCCCCGCCGTTCCCCGTCGCCTGCCGTCAACGCCGCCACCGGCCCGGCGGGGAACGAGCAGCAAGCATCGTCCCAGCATCCGTCCGTGAGGCGAGACGGCTGTACCGCTACTCCTTCGCTCGCCCCAGCTGGTTCTTCGTCTCGCGCGCTCCGCATGCCCATGGAAGCTCAAGCCGCGCTCATCGTGGCAAACGAGCTCCTGCGCTACCGCCCCGTCGACGACGTCTATGAGGAGTGGCTCGACCGCGTCGCCGAGCTCGTCCGCGCCGCAGGGGGCTCCCCCATGCCGTCCTTCTCACTGCACCGCGCCCCGCCTTGCGCGGGCGATGAAGCTCCGGGGCCGCCTCAGCCGCCTCCCCCTCAAGAAGGCGCCTTGGCCCCAAGGCGCGTGGCCCCAGGGCGGAACCCACTCCGTCCGGCACCAGCGCAGCAAGAGCAGAGCTATCAAGAGGTCCCTTGTAACACCCCAAAAAAATTTAACCTTGCTTTGTTAATTAAAATCTTGCCAGGAAATTTAATTTTCCTTTTTCTTGGTTTCTCTTGATTTCAAAACCATTCTTTTCTTGGTTATCTGGGAGTTATCCCCTAAATTGAAAACCTTTCACTTATGATATTGGACTTGTTTTCCCTCTCAAGAAAATCTTCTCTTTTATCAGGAGAATTAATTATATAATATTCTCCCTGATCTTTATTTTCTTGAAAAAGGTTTCCCATAGCTTCATGGTTCCATTTGTACTACAACCCTTTTATAAATTCATTCAAAAATCCCACCAAAATTTGGAGATGTCAGGTGATGTTTTTAAATCACTTTTGTGCAAAAATATCTTCTGCCCATTAATTATTTTGAGCTCTACACCATATTTTCAAATCTGGTCCAGAGAGCATTTTTGCACTACAACCTATTCAGATATTTCTCTTCTACCAAAATTTTGGGATGTCAACAGGAGTATATTAATCAACTTTGTGCAAAAACCTAATGATGTTCTTTGGAAAATTTGAGTAAACCATCCTCTTTTCCATTCTGGTCCAACTGGAGGTTTTGTACGGCAACCACCTTTTCAGTTGCTCTTTGATCCATGATTCCTTTTTCTTCTGATAGTCCTCCTTGCCAAACCCTCAAGTCCAGGAGAGTGGACCTATGGGATGATTCTAAGTGCTTGCAACATTGCCATTTGCTTTCTGTCCAGAACTGAGGTTTTGCAAAACTTGCACTAACAAGTTTCTTCTTTTGTCAAACTAACCCCACCACCCTCTTGTCCATCCAAAGAGACCCTGATCTAGAGAATTTGGCCACCCCAAGTATTTCCTAGATGCCTTTGGCATTTTGACAAACACCCTGAGTGCATAGCCAGATTTGGCATGGTTTCAGGTTTACTTTGTGAACTTGGCCACCTGACCTAACCACCATGCCCATTTACCTTCTGACTAACCCTACCCTAGCCCTGTCTCTTGCCAGCCTCACCCGCGACCTCTAGCATGCCTTGGCATTTTGTCGAGCACGTCCTCTGCGTGCTCTGGGCGCGAGCAGAGCACGCATATTGCACGTGCCGCGCCCGAGCTAACGCGTCGCGCCCTTGGTTTGCCACCGCCCTACGGAGCCACGCCACTCACTAACCCTCTCCCCGCAACGCGCCAAGCCGCCCTGGCAGCCTACATCACCGCCGTCAGAGCCCTTGGCGGCACGCCGGCGTCCGCAGCGCGTCTCGGCCAAGTCGGTGCCGCCCAAGCCGCCAGCGCTCGTCACCTGCCCCTTTGAGCAGTGCGAGCTCATCCGCAAGCGTGTCCTTAAGCTCCCGTCGCCGCCACGTCGCCCAAGCTACAGGGAGGCGGTTCGCTGGCGACCTTATCCCCACCGCCGCGGAACCAACCTCGTCGCGCTATAAAAAGGAGGCCCCGAGCGCGTTTCGTTAGCTGCGTAGCCTCAGCATGCTCCCCTACCTCTCCCATGTCAGCCAATCGACCCGGGGAGGTCTTCTTCCCCGTTTCCGGCAACTCCTGCCGCCACCACTGCCCCAGCCACTCCGGCACCACCAGGGCCTCCCCCTCTCCACTCTCTACACCAGAAGCTCTCTCTTCCTCCCGTAAGCCCGTCCCCCTACTCGATTTTGATCGGGAGCCACCGTAGCCCCAAACCCACTTTGCTCCCGAATGCCTCCTCCGCCGCGAAGCTCACCGCCGGCAACTCACTCCGTCCCCGCCGACCCAACGACTACCGGGAGGACCGCCCCGGTCTTGCGGATCCATCCCGACCCTCTGGAGCCCGCGGAGAGCCGCCGTTCGCCGCCGTTCGCGCAGAGGAAGAGGACGGAGGGATGGACTGGTCAAACCTGACCAGTGGGCCCCCTGGACCCACTGTCAGAGACCCAGCCCCGCCTCCACGTGTTTAAGTGGAAGCGCAAAACCCTGAGTACGTCTCCCCTTTTTCGAAGACGTATTCTGCCCGAAACCTTTTCTTTTCTGTTTTATTTTAAAAGCAGATTTTTGATCAAATCTTTGACTGGCTATAACTTTTTAAATATAACTCCAAATGAATTGATTCTTTTTCCTACACCTCTCAAATTCTGTCTAGTTTATTTTAAGATTTATTTGAAAATTTTCAAACAATTTTTTTTGTGATGTTTTGAAATTGTGTGTTAATTCCAATATTTTCAAAATAGGATTTTGGAGAGAGGAGAAAACTTTCAAAAGTTTTGGAGAGTCCCCCACCTCTCCACACCTTGAAGGCAAGCATTCTAAACCCCGGCACAATACTTTTGGTGTGTTAGTCGACACGTATATCACACCACCTCCTTTCGAAGAACTCGTTATTTCATGTGATATGATCATTTGTATGAATGTATATTTGTGATTTTCCTTGCTGTTGGAAATGAATATACTTATGATGGTAATCATCCTCATGTGCCTTACATGCATACCGGAAAGGAATCCGGAAAGGCCTCTGCCTTGGGTAGGCGTGAGCTTGTCGCCGGTCTTCATTGGGACGGTTATGTCCTGTATGGCATAATAAGGTATAATGAGCGCTGATCCTGTTGTTTGAAATATTTTTTGTTATGCTAATCATACAGGGAATGCTTAAACCTCCTGAGTCGACCATAGATTGAGTCTTGTTCCAGTAACCCCATACTTGTTTCGTACTACCACTTGTCCCTGCCATACGTGGGGTATGGTTCAGTCAGTTGTCAACCCCTTTCAAGCACACACCGTACAGAGAGGCCATGGTGGAAGATATCGGTTGAAGCCGATAGGCATGCCACCTGGTCCGGGGGCATGGGTGTTTCGGTTGAGACGAGAGGGAGGCCACCCCTTAGGCCGCGATACAAATTTGATCCCATGCTACGCGAGGTTGTAGCCTCCCCACTTAGAGTTTTGCTTAACAAGTGTCATGGGTGATTCCAGACACCGGTAAGTTGAGCTGGTGTGTGCAAGTCAGGTGTTTTCAATTAAAAGGCCATAGGCGGAATTAGTCGCGATGGACTAAAGAAATCCGTTACTCATGGGTAAAGAGTACACCCTCTGCAGAGATTAAACCTATTCGTATAGCCGTGTCCCTGATTAAGGATTTCAGTCTGGGATGGGTCACGTGTCGGTCTTAGTGTCGGTCTTCGGAGGGGTTATTATTAAAACAGAACTGGATCGCAAATTGAGACTTGAAATGATTATGAATATTATTTGTCATGGACTAACCTGTTATATTATCTGAATTATCGAGTATCCCTAGGATGGTTCTACCTCCTGGATATTCACTATGATTATTTATAAGCCCTTTATGTGGTGTCGCTCAGACGCCCGACTATGGCATTGCTTTCATTTTGTTTATAAGCCCTTTATGTAGTGTCGCTAAGACGCCCGACTGTGGCATTGCTTTCATTTTATTTATAAGCCCTTTATCTGGTGTCGCTCAGACGCCCGACTGTGGCATTGCTTTCATTCTATTTATAAGCCCTTTATGTGGTGTCGCTCAAACGCCCGACTGTGGCATTGCTTTCATTTTATTTATAAGCCCTTTATGTGGTGTCACTCAGACGCCCGACTGTGGCATTGCTTTTATTTTATTTATAAGCCCTTTATGGGGTGTCGCTCAGACGCCCGACTGTGACATTGCATTCTGCTCCGTCATTACATATTTGTTGTTACTTATTAATAACCTACATGCATGCATCAAGGATTTCATTTCTATGGCTGACTTTGTGATCATAGAATATTTTTAAAGCATGATTATCGGCTGTTATAAATTATACCTGTGTTCTTAATGTTTGCGAGTACATTCAAAAGTACTCACTGGCTTTTCCCTGGCTATTGTCTTGGCCAGATTTCTCGCGTGAGGTGGAACGTTGCGACGACAGTCCCGGGGACTAAGCAATGACGATAGCAGCCCCGCGAAGATAGGAGTTAACCTGGTCAGCTGTTCCTGTGGGAAATGGAGGCCCGTAGACACTGATGTTTCCACAAACCGCTTCCGCCATCAACCACTAGAAACCATTTGTTGTACTCACAGTCCAGAATGGTCTTGTACCACATATTTTGTATATTGCTTGGAATTTCTGTATCAAGTTGGTGCCTCATCAGCTAACAGTAATCCTGGGGCTGGTGAGCACGACGGCCATTTTCTGGAATTTATTAACAGGAAAACCGGTCGCCACATCCCTCGCCCCCAAGAAGCTGCCCGAGTGCTCCCTGCACCAGCCCATCACGACCGCGCTCCTGCTCCGGCACGCCAAGACCCCGCGCTGCTCCCAGCGGCAGCGCACAGGGACCCGCAAGGCCAAGCCCTTCGTCACCAAAGGTCTCCCGTGGCCACTGCAGGCTGCCGCGCCTTCACCACCGAGGTACGCAGCGTCGCGTGGCCCGGCAAGTTCAAGCCAGACCTGCCTCCTCGCTACGACGGCACGGCCGACCCTGCGGAGTTCCTCCAGCTCTACGAGCCGGGCATCGAAGCCGCCAACAGGGACGAGAAGGTCATGGCGAACTGGTTTCCCATGGCGCTCAAAGACGGTGCCTGCACCTGGCTCCTGGCACGATCTCCTCCTGGGACAAGATGCGCACCCGCTTCATCGCCAACTTCCAAGGCACCCGCGACCGGCCTCCTGCCGTGAGCGACATGCGCCGCATCAAGCAGCAGCCAGGAGAGACCCTGCAGAAGTACATCCAGGGATTCAACAACACAAGCCTCAAGATTCCCAAGGTGACCGAGGAGGCCATCATCTCAGCCTTCTCCGATGGTGTGCGTGACGTCAAGATGAAGGAGGAGCTGGCGATGCACGAAGACATGTGCACGTCCTTGGAGCTGTTCAACTTGGCGACCAAGTGCGCCAGGGCTGAGGAAGGACGCCTTTCCCTCCTCGAGCTGCCGGCTGCAGACCCAGAAGAGAAGAAGCCCAAGGTCAAGGACGTGAAGCGCAAGGGGGCTGCCGTGCTCGCGGCAGAACCCGACACCAAGCGAGGCAGGAATCAGCCTGAGTTTTCCAAGGGCAGCCGGTACTGCGTGTACCATGACCTCCACACCCACAACACCAACGAATGTCAAGAACTGAGAGCCGTGTGAGAAGGGCGAATCGGTCGACGCCCCGACGCAGTGATCGAGGCTACGGCCGAGGAGGAAGAAACGCAGGACGCTGGGAAGACCGTGGCCCTCGCCAAGGATGGCGCGATCGACCTCGCGAGGACCGCTGGCATGATCAGCCTCGCGAGGGAGGCTGGAGGGATCAGCCTCACGAGGATCGCCCGCAAGGCAACGCAGGCCTCCCTCCTCTGCCGCCGCAGCCAAGGAGAAACGAAGAGCATCATCAGGACGAGGGGGCTGGGGGCTTCCAGGAGCCGCGCGCAATCGCTTGCATCCTGGGCGGAGCTCAAGCCCCAGCCTCCCAGCGCATCTTCAAGAAGTTCGCCCGCGAAGTGAATGCAGTCGTCCCCAAGCTCGAAGCCACACGCCCTCTCAAGTGGTCAGCGTGCGCCATCACATTCAGCTCAGCGGATCAGCTCAAGTGCGCAGCCACAGCCGGAGTCCTCCCGATGCTTTGTTCCCCAATCATCAGCAACGTGCAAGTCACCAGGACCCTCATCGATGGCGGAGTAGGGCTCAATGTCCTGTCCGTAGAGACATTCAACAATCTCCAAGTGCCTTACAATCAGCTTCAGCCAACCAAGCCTTTCTCCGGAGTCACCGATGGCTCCACGGTTCCGATTGGGCAGGTCCGCCTCCCTGTCACCTTCGGGGCGCGCGACAACTACCACACCGAGCTCATCGACTTCGACGTCGCCCACATTCGCCTGTCATACAATGCCATCCTCGGGTACCCAGCTCTGGCCAAATTCATGGTCGTGACTCATCACGGCTACAATGTCCTCAAGATGCCAGGGAGCGGTGGAGTCATCACGGTGCCTTGTGAAGAGAGAGACGCAGTATGCTCCCTGGAGCGTGCTTTTCAAGCCGCGTCACTTGAAGACCCAGATCGCAGGAGCGGGAGGCTCCCCGAGGCTGCAACCAAGAAGAAGAAGACATCACCTGGCCCGGCCCCTCGGGAGGCAGGCCCCTAGGGGTCCGTGCCTGTTCAGGGGCACCTCCTTCTGTCGCATAGGAAGGTACGCCCGACGCCCTCCTCGAGCAAGGCTCGGGGGCTCTCTCCTGGAGGGCCAACGACCTTGCTAAGGTCACGAGGGAGGCGCTTGGGCACCACTTGGAGGCGTGTTTCAAAGCACGTTTCCCTCAGGAAGGAGCGGGTCAAGGAGGGCCAAACCCTCAGGAGTTCGTCAGCCAAGTCATTCAGGAGCTGCAGGAGTCAAGTGTCATGAGTGGCAGCTGCCGCTTACCCGCCGTAGCTCCCCATCCAGGCGAGGATGGTGGGCTGCGCGTCTGCATCGCATACCAGGGCTCAACCGAGCCGCCTCTCAGGAGCGCCTCTGGCCCTCACGCGTGGGGCGCTGTGAAGGTCCATCCCATAGCTACGTTCGCATGCCTTACGGCGTGCCGAACGTGGCTGCCACGGGCCAGCGCCTCATGGGGAACATCCTGGAGGCTCAAGAGGCCAGGCGTTCCGCAGTCCTGGCGGAGATGGAGATGGTCCGCGAGGAGCCACCAGCGCCTCCGGAGCCTCCCGAGGCTCCTGGGCCTGGGGGCTCGTGAAGATCGGCTTTCGCAGCCCACGACGTCCGCTACTTCAGCATCCCTTCGTCTTCAACGTTATCAGGTGACATCCTTCGAGTTACATTTACAGCTGGGAGCGCCCCCCAGGGCTGCATCATTCCCAGGTCGTGTGGGTCCGTCCCTGCGGCGTGTATCCCTTTTGCTTCATGTTCCTAGCTTACTTTAATGGGGGCGCCCCTCGGGCTGCATCATCCCCAAGCCACTCGGGCCAGACCCAGCGGCATGTACCCCTCTTGTGTTTATTCGGGTCATGCATTTGACCCATCATGATTGTTATTTGGTGCCTGTCCATGGCACCCCTTCTTCCTTCATGTCGGCCGCTTGCACGTTAAAGGGGGGGCGGGGGGTACCTGAGCATCGCGACTCATGGGCTCCTACTGGCTCTCTAGCCCTCACCCTCTGCCCTTGTCCACGGCATCGCGATCTGGCATACCAGCGACGGCTGAGACCCGCTCAAGGGCCGGGACCCGAGGACGTAGAGCGTCGACATCTAACCAAATCTGCAGGAACACATCACAAGTTAAGTCCCAGTACCAGGCGCGACCCGCCTTGAGGTAGGGCCCCGTAAGTCCCACGCTGGCTCACTGGTGCCCAGATACACCTCGTCAGGCCCTACCGTGCCAGCCACGTGTCAGGGCGGGGCTGTACACGCCCCGGGGGCTCCTCCCGGAGGGGATCCCCCTCCCACTCACCAGAGGAAGCACCATGCTCCGCACTGGCTGAAGACACTGCCGAGGAGCGGCTATGCTGTCGGATTTCGGGTTCCGGCAGACCCTTAAGGTTCGAACTCTGGGGTGCGCGCGGAGATCCAACCCTCCACCGTCTCGTACCTCGCCGAATCGCAGGCCTAAACTACTCGAAAGAACAGCACAAGAGACACGAGATATATAATAGTTCGGGCCACCGTTGTTGTGTAATACCCTACTCTTGTTTGTGGTGTGGTGGACTGCCTCTTGGGCAGATGAAGAACAGTACAGGGAAGAACAGCCTCGCGAGGGTCTGTCCTTGGTGGGTGTGATGAACTGCTAGGTGGTGTCCCGTCGCTCTAGCTTGAGGATCGGGCCTCTATCTCTCTCTCTGGATTCCAAATGTCGGATCCCCTCTACTATGGTGGCTAGCTCTACTTATATAGACGAAGGCCCTGGGCCTCTTCCCAAATATTGAGCGGGAAGGGCGCCAACAATTGGCCATTTTGAAGGGGAACAACGGGTACGCTTATCTTGACTAAAGTTGGTCCTCGCCTGCCAAAGGCTCTGGTGATGACGCCTGCTTGGGCTCCACGATGACTCCCTTCCAACTGTTGGGGCTGGTCATGGTCTTGTTGCACCGAAACGGATGCCTTTGCTTGATGCTCTCGCCTGCGCTTGCTCCCTTTCCACCAAAGAGGAAAGGAGGACGCTGCGCGGGCTGGCGCCCGACTGGCGCCCTTGGTCGTCATGGCTTGCGTCATGGGCACCTCGCGAGGTACCCTGCCTTGAACTCTCCACCTCCTCATGAGCCAGCCTGTCGAGGCCGTGCCTGAGGAAGCTCCTTGTCGTCTGCCCCGCGAGGCTTGGCCCCTCGCGAGGGTTTTGAGCTTGTGTTGATGAAGATGGGCTGTCCTGGGCCTCCTTTGAGCCATGCCGCAGGCCGCAGGCAGGCAAGTCTGGGGACCCCCGTTCCCAGAACGCCGACATATGCCCGTACACATACGGAAGCGCTATGCTCCGCGTTGGTGATAAACAACTAAGGGTAGCCCCCGGCCGCATCAACCTCAGGGAGCCAAGAGCTCAGTGTCTGGCCTCATCGCAACGCCTCCCCTCGGGAGTGCCGCGCGAGGGGGCTGGGCATGGGGGCTACGCCTGGGTCAGGCCCAGACGCACGCCACCCAGCCTGGCCCCTCGGGCCTGGTTCGTCGCACGTCCCTCCCCGAGCGGAGCCAAGATACGAAGGCCGTTTGAACGTCAAGGGGGACTCCTGAGCATCGCGACTCAGGAGCCTAACTGGTCACGTAGCCCCTCACCCCTTAGTTCCGAAAGGCTAACAACGGTTGAGGTATGCGCGGGGCCGGGCTCTGCAGACGTAGAATGGTAAATTTACCCATAAATCTCACCTCCCTACTTGTTGTTCATGCGCCAAGGGGGACTCCTGAGCATCGCGACTCAGGAGCCTAACTTGTCACGCAGCCCCTCACCCCTTGGTCCCGTCCTGGTTTCCGGTCGGGGCTAACGGCGGCTGAGGTATGCGTGGGGCCGGGCTCTGCCGGCATAGAACATAAGCAAGTAGGAAGGAAAAGCGCAAATCTCAAGGAATTCAAAAGAAAATATTACAGTCCATAGTTGTTTTCACAACGCCAAACGCAAGTTTAAACGCCTCCACGAGGCATGATGCATGTTGCAGGAGCTGAAAGCAGGACAGGAGCCACAAAGGAGTCACTTGTTGGCAGCACCGTCGCTGGCGGCGGAGCTGCGCTGGGCGGGTTCGCCTCGTGAAGCCTCAGGATCGGCAGCGCCTCGCTTCGGCTTGGTGCTGAAGGCCCGGAACTTCGCCAGCAGAGCCTCCGCTCGACCCTTCACGGCCTCAGCAGCGGCAGTGGCAAGCTCGCCGCTCACGGGCTCCAGCAGGCTGTCGAGGTCGACGTCGGGGTCGCGAAGGTAGACGTGGGTAAGGACGCGCGTCAGCTGTGACACTCAATTTTTTTTATTTGGTTTTCAACAAAAACTTTGTTGGATTTGAAGAAGGTCATTCAAATTCTTCCAAAACACTTCTCTCTCAAAAACTTTTTCCCTTGGCAAGGATTTTATTTTTGTATCTTCTTCAACCCTGGTGTTTGGTTAATGAGAACCTTCCTTCTGATTGTTCCCTCCTCAAATATATTTTCTTGGAATTTGTTCTTCTTTGAAAAGAAACCCTATGAGTTTTGGGGCTTCTTTCATTTTGAAACCACCCATGGTTTTACCATGCCTCATGTGGTAAAACCACCCAAAACCCCTCCCTCCTCTTTGGAACAATCTAAACTTTCTGTTCCAACAAGTCCAACCCATTTTTGTATTTTATTTCATTTATTTTATTTCCCAAAACAATTCTGTCATTTATTTTAAGCCTAGGTGATTTACAAAGCAAGTACCTAATTCCCTTTGAGTTTTGACCTCAAACCAACTCCTCTGGATAGTCTTTAGCACCCCCAACCTAGATTCATCAAGATCCACTCTTCCTCTTTTCAAAATTTTCAAGTTTAATCCTCTGCAAGTTTGGACCAGATTTGTCAAATTTGGTGAAATTCATATTTCCTCTTCCCCAAAAATTCTACCAAAATTCAGGCAGCCCCCAGATGCAATGAGAGGCCACCCCACCAAAAATCAGCTCAAGGAAAATTCCCCACATGCCAAAATCATTTTGTCGAACACTTGGCCGGCACTGTTCCTGTACACTTTCAGAAAGTTCAGAGTTTCAGAGATTTGCAGTGTCATTTTTCGTCAGAGAGTTGTCATTGATCACCCGTGTGCCCTGGCGCGTTGCGCACGGCCCCTTCTCCTTGGCCAGAGCACCGCACGCCCTCTCGGACGGACGCAGGTGTCGGTGGCGGCGAGCATCGCCAACGCCGGCAGCCTCTGCAGTGGCAGAGCCACCCGTGGCAGCCAATGGAGCCAGCACCGGCTCGCTACGCCGTTCTGTGCCGCCCAACGCCCCCTAGCTCTCCGCGTGGTCTCATGCATGCCAGCGCACCCCTGCAGCACCGTCGCCGTGGCCCGGCAAGCACAGGGCGCGCCCTCTGCCGCCGACGGGCCCGCGCCGCCCCGTTCCGTCGCAGCCACCCAGGGAGCCTAATCCAAACTTGGTTAGCACCTAAATGGAACCGGCGAACCTCCACGTTGACGCCCCACTCCCTAAACTCCCCACCAAGCTCTGCGCCGCCGTAACCATAGCTGGAGATCCCCGTTCATGGCCACCGCCTCGGATCGCCTATAGAAAGGGGCCCCGAGCTCGCTCTCGAGCACGCATCACCACTGCACCTCACCAACACCCCGCCAAGCCACTCGGAGGACCTCGAGGAGGTCTCCTCCCCCAACTCCGGCCGCCCCGATCCGCCTCAGCCACCAGCTTGAATCACTCCGGTGAGGCTATCCCCGCCGCCCAAATCTCGCCAGTAGCGTCCTCGGGAACCCAGTGGTCTAACCCCGGCTTCTATTTGACCTTCGCAGCCCTCCCCGACGAGATCCAACTCCACCCGAGCCGCCGTCCGCCGGAGCAAGGGTTGCCGTCGACGTGGTGCTCGCCGACGACCACCACCACCACCCACCGACGCGGAAGGACACGCTGATCACGCAGGTACCGCCCGATCCCCCTGCCTCGCCGTGGATCGCCACCGGCGACCACCGCAGCTCTCGGGCGCCGGCGGGCTCTGTTCTTCCCCGTTTGAAATTTCAAACCTGACGGGTGGGACCCGCCTGTCAGCCTCTCTTTTCTTTTAAACGATCCGTTTTCTGAAAACGTATTCGGGCAAATACGCTTTCAGTCTGAAGCGTTTTTCTGGTCTTTTCTGCTCAGCCCCCTGAGAAGTTTCTGTTTCATTACAGAGAGGTCCCTGGATTAAAACCCTTATAACTTTTAAACAGAAGAGGATTTTTGATTGATTCTTTTTCTGTCCTCCTTAAAAAAATTTCTAGTTTTTTATCATATTTTTTTGAAAAATATTTGGAACACTTTTCTGTACACTCACGGTATTTACGATAAGTACATATTTTCTTATACCGTAGATACCGGAGGAGGTGACGGAACCGCGAACTTCGCCAAGCTAGACTCCGAATACTCCAAACCAGGCAAGCATGTTTGAAATTTTGATATGATGAGTGTCTTTGGAATGTTTGCATTAAGTAGTTCATGGCATGTTTATGAGCATCTCGATGAATGTCATATTTCATGCAAAGTTGAGGCAAGTGAGTTTCGATAATCCTGAAGTTGTTGGATGTGAGTTTGCATGGCCATGTGATGGCATGAGAATGGGTAAGATGGCAGTGCTGTGGCATGCCAGTCTTAAGCCAGACCTTTTGACTTCAGTGTCAACGTGAATCAAGTCACGTTTCCATCCATTTCCCTTCCCGTACTACCACACGTTTTCCACAAGGGATATGGCTTAGTAAGTTGCAAACCACTTTCCTGGTACACAACAAATAGAGAGGCCGGGATGAGGGTTCCATGGCCCTGGATTAAAGCCCGTCAACCGGTCAGGGGGCATGGGTGTTTCCGGTTGGGACCGAGAGGGGGGCACCCCTTAGAGCACACGTATATAAATTTGATCCCATGCTATTTGAGATTGTGATCTCCCCGTCTCAAAGTTTTTCTTGAACGCTGTCTAGGGTGATTCCTGGCATCGTGAGGTGGGATGGGTGTGTCTTGGTTAGATGTGTTTCTACGAAATACCGAACGGAACTAGTCCTCGTGACTATGGAAATCCGTTGGCTGTGGATAATTAGTACAAACTCTGCAGAGTCAAAATCCTTTGAAACAATCTTATCCATGTCTGAGTACTATGTTCAACTTATCTTGTCAGCATCAGTCTCAGTGACAAAACTCCGGTGAACCACATGAGTGATAAGTCCGGTTAAATGTTTATTCCTGTGGATGGACTAACCCGTTTATTATTGTGTGTTGAATATTTCTTATGAGTATTATATCCTTGTGAATTTATCAGACATGAATGATGGAATATAAGCCCTTTCTGCGATGTCGCTCAGACGTCCGACTGTGGCACAATTGTTATTTACCTTTGAATATAATCCCTTTCTGCGATGTCGTTCAAACGTCTGACTGTGGCACAATTGTTATTTACTTTTGGATATAAGCCCTTTCTGCAATGTCGCTCAAACGTCCGACTGTGGCGCAATTGTTATTTACTTTTGAATATAGGCCCTTTCTGCGATGTCGCTCAGACGTCTAACTGTGGCACAATTGTTATTTACTTTTGAATATAGGCCCTTTTTGCGATGTCGCTCAGACGTCCGACTGTGGCACGTATGTCTTTTACTTTTCAATATAAGCCCTTTACGTGGTGTCGCTTAGACGCCTGACTGCGGCATGATTATTTATTCATTTACCCTTCGAGGCGTCGCTCCAGACACCCGATCGGTTTTCTTTTATTTTGTTGGGATTTCGGGAGGACCACCGCCCGACTTCCTTTTTACTTATTATGTTGTGCAAATAATTATTATTTGAATGTGCATTGTTATTTGCTCATGATAGATTCATGCATGCATTTGTTGTATCTTATGTCCGAACTGTCTTGCGAGTACTTTCAAAGTACTCACCTGGCTTGTTGATTTGGCCAGATGTTGATGAAGGCGATCTCATGGATGAAGAATTCGATAGCGAGTCTGATGCCTAGAGGAGTCCCAGTCAGTCTTATGCGACCCTGGATTGGTCACTGTTTTATATCCGCTTCCGCTACCCAAATAGATTCATCGAGCCTCACCTCAACGCTCGGTGAGCTGCCAGTTTAGGAGTTACCTTACCCACTCCACTGTGTTATTCCACTACCACTTTATTTTTGAGTCAGTAGTATGCCACCCCACATCATTGTGTCATATCCGCCATTATGTATAATTATTGGCGTGCTTGTAATAAAATGTTGAGCACCCTCAGCTCGACCCTGTAATATATTTAATGCTGCTGGCCTTCTGTATCAAGTATTTGTCTACCAGTGAGGATCATTCTTCTTATACTGTGATTTAAAGATCGGTTTCTCAATAATCATTTTATTGGAAAATCGGTCGTGACAAGCTTGGTACCAGAGCCAGGCTGACTGTAGGAAGCCACTAGGTGCGATCGCTAATCGGTTATTAGCACAATAGAGTTTATTCTTATTTTTGCAATTATAGTCATTTTTTGACAGTCAGCATAAATTTATGATCTGACCATTCAGAATTTTTGCCTACTTTTGTAGATGGCTGGCAACAACTGCGAGGCACAGGTGTTCGCCAACGTGCCTGAGGGGTTTGTCAAACTCCTCTCCTTCATCGTCCAGGTTGCGATGGGGCCATCAGTGCGCCCAGTCTTCACACTCTACCCGCACAAGATCAACGACAGTCTGACCATGCACCAGGCCGCGGTGCAATTCAAGGGGGGCGTGTTGAGTTACGCCGCTTCCGGTTCTTGGGAGAGCCATTCCTACGGAGAGGCATGCTATGCAGATGGCTGCCCGTGAGGCGATAGCTCGTCTCCGGGATGTTCTTCCTTCAATGAAGACTGATCGTTACCGCTACCTTCCATGCCACGTGCCATACACCTGTCACTACTCATTCGCTTGTCCTAGAGGAGAGCGAGACGATGCTATTGAGATGCTTGGCGAGTACCCCCGAGCTCTGGAGGCAGCTTTCGACATCCTGGTGGACGACCTTATGGCTGCCCGCATGGACTCAGTCCATGGTTGTGCCGCCAACAGGAGGGAGCTCCTACACACCGCACCGCCACTGACTTTCGTCTCGTCCTCGACATCTTATGCACCTACCACCCTCGCCACTGCTCGTCGCCTGCCTACCACTGAGGAGTTCAACCAAGTCATTGCGCCCACTCCAGTCCGTTCTGCACCACCTATTGCGCCTACTCCTATTCGTGTGGCTCCTCCTATGGCACGAGCTCCATCAACTCAGCGCAACGCTTCACGTCTAGAGCCTATTAGCGAGGAGGAGGTTGAGTCCCCAGCCTCACTGCGCCTCACCCTCGGCAGGCCAAGGGAGATCCTTACCATCTCCGACTGAGTACGCTTAGCCGCCATGCGATGTACCGACTTGTGCGATATGTTTATATGTACATAGGTTGTGAGAAGTAGCTTGTTTGCGCATCATGTAGGAACTGGGAGAAGTGCACTAGCCTAAATAACTTGTCAGGAATATGTACGCATATCCTGAGTGATGTATTGTATAATTACTGCTTGCGTGTAAGATATGTAATGAGCAGCCCTTCTCCGTGCGCAAACGTTTATTCTCTTAAAAAAATCTTGGAGCATTTAATATTTCCCGTCTTTATGAATTTATTGACTTTTGCGACTCATTTTCTTTTCTTATGAGTTTTATAAAATATATCCCCAGAGTGAAAAATGTCTCGTCCTTGGACGCGCTCCATGCCAAATCAGCCAGAGGAAAATTATGGCACACCACCAAACAACAATTTCACACAGGGGCAGTCAAGTCAACAGGACAGTGAAACAACATTTACCCAAGTATGTCACCTTTACGAACAGAGTCAGCAACAACATCAGGAAATGATGAACCAAGTCATCAATTTGGGAAATCCCCGTGGACAGTATCAGCAGCAATCCAAGTTATCTGAGCTACAGAAGACGCGTCCCCCAACATTTTCTCATACTGACATACCTCTTGAGGCTGACGACAGGCTTCGAGACATGGAAAGAAAATTAATTACTGCACAGTGTTCAGACCGTGAGAAAGTACTATATGCACCGCACTATCTCACTGGAGCAGCTGCATCCTGGTGGGAAAATTTCCTACACATGCACCCCAACGAAAATGAAATAACATGGGAGGAATTCAAAGAAGGTTTTCGTGGGGCGCATATTCCTAAAAGTGTTATGAAGATCAAGAAGAGATAATTTGATGACCTCAAACAAAGGACCATGCCGGTGTCAGAATACAACAGCCAGTTTACTCTATTGTCTCGCTACGCCAATGAAGAGCGTATGACTGAAAGCAAGAAGATGGAAAAATTCTTGGAAGGACTGGCACCCGCACTTAAATGCCAGCTGGTTGTGTACACCTTTCCAGATTTCAAGACGCTGGTAGATAAGGCCATTACCTTGGAAAATGAGAGATGCAGCTTGGAGGATTTCCGCAAGCGAAAAAGGGACCAGACTACTCTTGCTCGCAACCACCGGAGCAAGACGGATTTTCAGAAAGGCGGGACACACAAACCCCCGACAAACGTCTCACGCCCAATCAAGAATTTCCATGCAAGGGACAAGGAGTTCACGTATCGCCCAGGCGTTACTTGCTACGCTTGTGGAGAAGAAGGGCACTATGCCAAACAGTGCCCCAAGCCGAGGAACTCGACCCCAAAACCGAACAACGGTGGCAATACTTCAGCGCCCAAGCGGAACAATTTCAACCCCAATAACAACCACAAGAAGGGTCATCTGAACCACGTGACCAAAGAGGAAGCACAGAACACCCCGGATATTGTACTCGGTACGTTCCCTTTCAACACAATACCTGCCATGGTTTTGTTTGATTCTGGAGCTTCTCACTCATTCATTTCGAAGAGTTTTGCTTTGCAAAATAATTTTTCGATGCTTCCCTTGGAAAAATCCATGATCATCAAGTCCCCTGGGATTAAGAAAGTGACTCAGAGTTACTGCCAAGGTGTGGTTATTGAATTTGAAGGATTGAAGTTTCACACCAACCTTATTGTATTGGAAAATAAAGAACTGGATGTCATCCTAGGGATGGATTGGTTAACCACCAACAAAGGTTTTATTGACTGCTTCAACCGGACCGTAATTCTCACCCACCACCACGGGAAGACAATAAGAGTTTCAGCCAAAGAGAGAAAAATATCCCGGCAACCGAGATTGAATAAGGTGGACGTTTCTGAATTAAGCAAGGTTCCAGTAGTGTGTGAATTTCCAGACGTATTTCCCGAAGAACTACCAGGCATGCCACCAGACCGAGAGATAGAATTCAGCATTGAGCTAGCACCCGGAACCGCTCTCATTTACAAGAAACCATACAGAATGGCACCATCCTAATTGGTAGAATTGAAGAAGCAAATAAAAGAATTACTGGACAAAGGATATATTCGAGCCAGTTCCTCACCTTGGGGTTAACCAATTTTATTTGCCAAGAAAAAGGATGGGACACTAAGATTGTGTATAGACTATCAGCACTTAACATGGTCACAATAAAGAATAAATACCCAATGCCAAGGATAAATGATTTATTTGATCAGCTCGCTCAGGCCAAGGTCTTCTCAAAAATTGACTTAAGGTCGGGATACCATCAATTAAAAGTACGAACAGAGGATATCCCCAAGACAGCCTTCACCTCCAAATACGGACTGTATGAGTTCACAGTAATGCCGTTTGGACTAATAAATGCCCCGACATATTTTGTTCACCTCATGAACAAAGTATTTATGAAGTTGATGGACAAGTTTGTTGTGGTATTCATCGACGATATTCTGATATACTCCAAGACACCATAAGAGCATGCTGAGCATCTCAGAATTGTACTAGGAGAACTAAGGAAACATCAATTGTACGCCAAGTTCAGCAAGTGTGAATTTTGGCTAAGACAGGTAGGTTTTCTGGGCCACGTACTGACCCAAGAAGGTATTGCCGTAGACCCAGAAAAAGTCAAGGCCGTACTTGGCTGGAAACCACCAGCCAGCATAACGGACGTACGAAGTTTCTTGGGAATGGCAGGATACTACGGAAGATTTATTGAAGGATTCTCCACCATAGCGAAGCCAATGACGCAGTTACTTAAGAAAGACAAGAAGTTTGAATGGACGGAAGCTTGCGAGAAAAGTTTCCAAGAACTAAAAAAGAAATTAACGACAGCACCAGTATTAATTGTGCCAGACATACACAAGAATTTTGAGGTGTATTGTGACGCATCCCGGAAAGGCCTCGGATGTGTATTGATGCAAGAAGGCAAGGTAGTCGCGGATGTTTCCAGACAACTTCGCAAGCATGAAGAAAATTATCCTACTCATGACCTAGAGTTGGCAGCAGTCATTCATGCACTCAAGGAATGGAGACACTTTTTACTTGGAAATCGTTGTGAAATATACATGGACCATAAAAGCCTCAAGTATATTTTCACACAACCGGAACTCAATTTACGGCAACAACGCTGGTTGGAATTAGTGAAGGATTATGATGTTGGAATCCACTACCATCCAGGAAAAGCAAATGTAGTGGCAGATGCTCTAAGTCGGAACCCTAGCCCGAACAACGACAACCTACCAAACCTGAGACCTGAATTTCGTCAGGAGTTTGCTAAACTCAACTTGCTGGTGGTCACCGAAGGCAGTGTGTCGAATTTATAAATGCAGCCTACCCTGATAGAAAAGATTAAAGAGGCTCAGCATGGGCACCCCAGCATTGAAGGCATAAAACGGAAAGTAAGTTTGGGCAAGGCCCCAGAATTCGTTATCGATGAGCAAGGAATATTGTGGTATGGAGATAGACTTTGCGTACCAAATAACGAGGACCTTAAACAACAAATCTTAGCTAAAGGCCACACCGCTCCGTATTCAATCCATCCTGGAGGAAACAAAATGTACAAGGATATTCAGGAAATTTTTTGGTGGCACAGTATGAAAAGGGCCATAGCCACGTTCATCGCATGTTGTGACTCTTGTCAACGCATCAAGGCCGAGCACCAGAAACCAGCCGGACTTTTACAGCCAAATAAGATACCCGAGTGGAAATGGGACGAAATTGGAATGGATTTTATTGTTGGACTACCTCGGTCACGGCACGGGAATGATGCCATATGGGTCATCACTGATAGACTAACTAAGGTAGCACACTTCATCCCTGTGAAGACAACCCACACCACTCAGAAGCTTGCTAGGCTTTATCTTTCCCGTATCATCTGCTTACATGGAGTCCCAAAGACAATAATATCAGACAGAGGCACTCAATTCGTCTCCCGATTTTGGGATCACTTACAACAAGCTCTGGGAACTCAACTGGCGTTTAGTACCGCATACCACTCCCAGACTGATGGACAAACTGAATGCGTAAACCAAATTCTAGAAGACATGCTGAGAGCATGTGTCCTCACCTATGGAACCAGTTGGGAAGAAAGCTTGCCATACGCAGAGTTCGCATACAACAACAGTTACCAAGCCAGCCTGCAAATGGCACCATTTGAAGCTCTGTACGGGTGAAGATGTCGTACCCCGCTAAATTGGTCAGAAACCGGAGACATCCATATCTTCAGCCCAGACATGCTCAAGGAGGCTGAAGATAAAGTTAAGGTAATTAGGGATCGACTCAAGACCGCTCAAAGCCGACAGAAGAGTTATTACGATTAGAAACATCGTGGAGTCAGTTTCGAGCCCGGTGAGTTTGTGTACCTGCGAGTATCTCCTATGAGGGGCCTGCAACAATTCAAGATTAAGGGAAAGCTAGCACCAAGATTCATCGGACCATTATGTATAGTGGCACGGAGAGGCACGGTAGCCTACCAGCTAGACTTACCCGAAGAATTATCCGATGTCCACGACGTGTTCCACGTCTCGCAGTTGAGGAAGTGCATAAGCAACCCAGAGAAGCAGGTATCCCATGAAAACATCGATGTGCAGCCAGACCTCACCTATTGGGAGCATCCAATAAAAATCTTGGAGGAGTCTGAAAGGAGGACCCGACAGAAAACCACCAAGTTTTTCAGAGTTCAGTGGAGCAATCACACCGAGAGTGAAGCAACTTGGGAAAGAGAGGATTTTCTTCGGACAGAGCACCCACACTTATTTGAGGATCAGCTAAAATCTCGGGGACGAGATTTTTCCTAAGGGGGTAGGTGTTGTGACACTCAAATTTTTTTTATTTGGTTTTCAACAAAAACTTTGTTGGATTTGAAGAAGGTCATTTAAATTCTTCCAAAACACTTCTCTCTCAAAAACTTTTTCCCTTGGCAAGGATTTTATTTTTGTATCTTCTTCAACCCTAGTGTTTGGTTAATGAGAACCTTCCTTCTGATTGTTCCCTCCTCAAATATATTTTCTTGGAAATTTTTCTTCTTTAAAAAGAAACCCTATGAGTTTTGGGGCTTCTTTCATTTTGAAACCACCCATGGTTTTACCATGCCTCATGTGGTAAAACCTCCCAAAACCCCTCCCTCCTCTTTGGAACAATCTAAACTTTCTGTTCCAACAAGTCCAGCCCATTTTTTGATTTTATTTCATTTATTTTGTTTCCCAAAACAATTCTGTCATTTATTTTAAGCCTAGGTGATTTACAAAGCAAGTACCTAATTCCCTTTGAGTTTTGACCTCAAACCAACTCCTCTGGATAGTCTTTAGCACCCCCAACCTAGATCCATCAAGATCCACTCTTCCTATTTTCAAAATTTTCAAGTTTCATCCTCTGCAAGTTTGGACCAGATTTCTCAAATTTGGTGAAATTCATATTTCCTCTTCCCCAAAAATTCTACCAAAATCCAGGCAGCCCCCAGATGCAATGAGAGGCCACCCCACCAAAAATCAGCTCAAGGGAAATTCCCCACATGCCAAAATCATTTTGTTGAACACTTGGCCGGCACTGTTCCTGTACACTTTCAGAAAGTTCAGAGTTTCAGAGATTTGCAGTGTCGTTTTTCGTCAGAGAGTTGTCATCGATCACCCGTGCGCCCTGGCGCGTTGCGCACGGCCCCTTCTCCTTGACCAGAGCACCGCACACCCTCTCGGATGGACGCAGGTGTCGGTGGCGGCGAGCATCGCCAACGCCGGCAGCCTCTGCGGTGGCAGAGCCACCCGTGGCGGCCAACGGAGCCAGCGCCGGCTCGCTACGCAGTTCTGCGCCGCCCAACGCCCCCTAGCTCTCTGCGTGGCCTCATGCATGCCAGCGCACCCCCGCAGCACCGTCGCCGTGGCCCGGCAAGCACAAGGCACGCCCTCTGCCGCCGACGGGCCCGCGCCGCCCCGTTCCGTCGTAGCCACCCAGGGAGCCTAATCCAAACTTGGTTAGCACCTAAATGGAACCGGCGAACCTCCACGTTGACGCCTCACTCCCTAAACTCCCCGACCAAGCTCTGCGCCGCCGTAACCATCACCGGAGATCCCAGTTCACGACCACCTCCTCGGATCACCTATAAAAAGGGGCCCCGAGCTCGCTCTCGAGCACGCACCACCACTGCACCTCAACAACACCCCGCCAAGCCACTCGGAGGACCTCGAGGAGGTCTCCTCCCCCAACTCCGGCCGCCCCGATCCGCCTCGGCCACCAGCTCGAATCACTCCGGTGAGGCTATCCCCGCCGCCCAAATCTCGCCAGTAGCCTCCTCGGGAACCCAGTGGTCTAACCCCGGCTTCGATTTGACCTTCGCAGCCCTCCCCGACGAGATCCAACTCCACCCGAGCCGCCGTCCGCCGGAGCAAGGGTCGCCGTCAACGTGGTGCTCGCCGACGACCACCACCACCACCCACCGATGCTGAAGGACAAGCTGAACACGCAGGTACCGCCCGATCCCCCTGCCTCGCCATGGATCGCCGCCGGCGACCACCGCAGCTCTCGGGCGCCGGCGGGCTCTGTTCTTCCCCGTTTAAAATTTCAAACCTGACGGGTGGGACCCGCCTGTCAGCCTCTCGTTTCTTTTAAACGAACCGTTTTCTGAAAACATATTCGGGCAAATACGCTTTCAGTCTGAAGCGTTTTTCTGGTCTTTTCTGTTCAGCCCCCTGAGAAGTTTCTGTTTCATTACAGAGAGGTCCCTGGATTAAAATCCTTATAACTTTTAAACAGAAGAGGATTTTTGATTGATTCTTTTTCTGTCCTCTTTAAAATTTTGTCTAGTTTTTTATTAGATTTATTTGAAAAATATTTGGAACACTTTTCTGTGCAGTCACGGTATTTACGATAAGTACGTATTTTCTTATACCGTAGATACCGGAGGAGGTGACGGAACCGCAAACTTCGCCAAGCTAGACTCTGACTACTCCGAACCAGGCAAGCATGTTTGAACTTTTGATATGATTAGTGTCTTTGGCATGTTTGCATTAAGTAGTTCATGGCATGTTTATGAGCATCTCGATGAATGTCATATTTCATGCAAAGTTGAGGCAAGTGAGTTTCGATAATCCTTAAGTTGTTGGATGTGAGTTTGCATGGCCATGTGATGGCATGAGAATGGGTAAGATGGCAGTGTTGTGGCATGCTAGTCTTAAGCCAGACCTTTTGACTTTAGTGTCAACGTGAATCAAGTCACGTTTCCATCCATTTCCCTTCCCGTACTACCACATGTTTTCCACAAGGGATATGGCTTAGTAAGTTGCAAACCAATTTCCTGGTACACTCCAAATAGAGAGGCCGGGATGAGGGTTCCATGGCCCTGGATTAAAGCCCGTCATCCGGTCAGGGGGCATGGGTGTTTCCGGTTGGGACCGAGAGGGGGGGCACCCCTTAGAGCGCGCGTATATAAATTTGATCCCATGCTATTCGAGGTTGTGATCTCCCCGTCTCAAAGTTTTTCTTGAACGCTGTCTAGGGTGATTCCTGGCATCGTGAGGTGGGATGGGTGTGTACTTGGTAAATGTGTTTCTACCGAAATACAGTAAACGGAACTAGTCCTCGTGACTACGGAAATCCATTGGCTGTGGATAATTAGTAAAAACTCTGCAGAGTCAAAATCCTTTGAAACAATCTTATCCATGTCTCAGTACTATGTTCAACTTATCTTGTCAGCATCAGTCTCAGTGACAAAACTCTGGTGAACCACATGAGTGATAAGTCCGGTTAAATGCTTATTCCTGTGGATGGACTAACCCGTTTATTATTGTGTGTAGAATATTTCTTATGAGTATTATATCCTTGTGAATTTATCAGACATGAATGATGGAATATAAGCCCTTTCTGCGATGTTGCTCAGACGTCCGACTGTGGCACAATTGTTATTTACCTTTGAATATAAGCCCTTTCTGCGATGTCGCTCAGACGTCCGACTGTGGCACAATTGTTATTTACTTTTGAATATAAGCCCTTTCTGAGATGTCGCTCAGACGTCCGACTGTGGCACAATTGTTATTTACTTTTGGATATAAGCCCTTTCTGCGATGTCGCTCAGACGTCCGACTGTGGCACAATTGTTATTTACTTTTGAATATAGGCCCTTTCTGCGATGTCGCTCAGACGTCCGACTGTTGCACAATTGTTATTTACTTTTGAATATAGGCCCTTTCTGCGATGTCGCTCAAACGTACGACTGTGGCATGTATGTCTTTTACTTTTCAATATAAGCCCTTTACGTGGTGTCGCTTAGACGCCCGACTGCGGCATGATTATTTATTCGTTTACCCTTGAGTCCTACCGGACACCGATCGGTTTTCTTTTATTTTGTTGGGATTTCGGGAGGACCACCGCCCGACTTCCTTTTTACTTATTATGTTGTGCAAATAATTATTATTTGAATGTGCATTGTTATTTGCTCATGACGCATTCATGCATGCATTTGTTGTATCTTATGTCCGAACTGTCTTGCGAGTACTTTCAAAGTACTCACCTGGCTTGTTGATTTGGCCAGATGTTGATGAAGGCGATCTCATGGATGAAGAAATCGATAGCGAGTCCGACGCCTAGAGGAGTCCCAGTTAGTCTCGTGCGACCTGGATTGGTCACTGTTTTATATCCGCTTCCGCTACCCAAATAGATTCATCGAGCCTCACCTCAACGCTCGATGAGCTGCCAGTTTAGGAGTTACCTTACCCACTCCACTTTGTTATTCCACTACCACTTTATTTTCGAGTCAGTAGTATGCCACCCCACACCATTGTGTCATATCTTCCATTATGTATAATTATTGGCGTGCTTGTAATAAAATATTGAGCACCCTCAGCTCGACCCTGTAATATATTTAATGCTGCTGGCCTTCTGTATCAAGTATTTGTCTACTAGTGAGGATCATTCTTCTTATACTGGGATTTAAAGATCGGTTTCTCAATAATCATTTTATTGGAAAATCGGTCGTGACATCAGCACTGCAGAAGACAGGACACGCGCCTTGGCCTCAGCCGTGGGGCCAAGGCCAAGGGTGACATCTTCAAGGGCGCGGACCAGGAAGGGAAGCAGCTTGGCAGGGCCGTCCTCGGCGCCGGCCAGCGGGCTTTCCAGGCCGCTGTCGTAAAGTGATCTCAACAAGGTGCGAGCCTTCGCCTCCATCTCCGCGAAGGCCACGCGGTCCTCGGCGAGGACCTGTGCCTTGCCATCCAGCTCGACCCTCTTCGCCTCCAACTCCTGCTCCAGCGCACCCAAGAGGTCACGGCGCCGGTTAAGCTTGGCATCCTGGTCCTTGGCGGCCGCCTCACGAGCTTTCATGTCTTCCTCCTTCTCTTGGCAGGCGCAGGCCTCCTTGGCAAGCTGGTCGCGCAGGCCCTGCAGCTCGCTCTCCAGCGCCTTACAGCGACCTCGGGCATCGGCTACCTCCCCCAAGGCGGCGTCGCGAGCGGCCTTTGCCCCAAGGACGGCCTGTTTCTCCTCGTCGCAAGCCGTCGCGGCCTGAACCAGCGCCGCTCGAATCGAAGCATCAGAGCGAACCTAGCCGGAGTCCAGCTCCAGGCGTCCGGCCCCCAAGCGAGGGTCGGCGCCCAGAAGGTCTTGCCGCAGCCGGTCCAGTTCAGAGCAGCATGATCCAGGACAGTAGGAGGAGTCGGAGAGACATCAGTTGGTGGAGTAGGAGGAGAGGACGGCAGCGTAATCACATCATCATGATGCGGGACCTTCTGCGCCTCGACAGCTACGGCAGTGGCATCAGGCAAGGATACCTCGGGAGTCACTTGGGTCATGGGGGCTGAGCTCGCCCCAGCTAGCTCCGCCAGGCCTCGCGAGGATGACCGGGCAGGAGAGGCCCGTGTCTTGCCGTCACCTTCTTTCGCGGACGGAGGCGCTGCCCCGGACAAAGCCTTGGGAGCTCCCTTCAGCTTCTTCGCCACAGGCGCCAGCCTAGCCAAGGAATACAGATATCAAGCCTCAGCGACAAAGCAAGGAATAAAACAAGAATCAAGCACTTACTGGTCATCACTCATGGGCTCGAGCAACCTCCGGCCAAACTTGAAGCCCGAGAGCCGGCTGTAGGTATCAGCCTCAAGAGGCTCGGGAGCAGGAGGCGCGTCTGCAGATCGCCTCGGAGCCGGGGCAGACCCGCGAGGGACCGGCCCCGTCCTGTCCTTCTTCGGGATCAGGGGCAAGCTCTCGCCGCCCCGCTCATCGCCATCCTCGTCGTCGTCCGGCAAGAGGCGGAGAGCGCGGGACCTGCACCGGGGGAGGGGCGCTCTCGACTCCCCGTCGGTCGCCTCGGAGTCGGGCCCCTCTCCCCGCTCCTCTTCTTCCTCCTCTCCGTTGGAGTCCCCGGAGGACACGTTCACCGTCGCCAGGGCCGCCGGGTCCTCGGGAACCTCCGCGGGTACAGGCCCGTCCCCGTTAAAAGCGAGCATGCAGTCCACCACCTGCTCCCAATCATCTCGAAGGAATAGGGGTACAGGAGCGCCCTCCAGCCTCGCCACGTCTCCCCCGACCAACGATTGGAGGACCGCGGCCAGATCTTCGTCGGCCATGACTATGGGGCTCGGGCGAGGCCTCCACAGCGGAAGCGAGTATTGACGAAGCGGGGCCACCCGGTGGTCCAGGAACTCCCTCAGGAGCGACGCCCCGGTCAGCTTCGCCGTCGCCATGTTGCCCGGCCACAGGTCCGCGTTCATCTTCTCCAGCACTGGCTTCGCGCGGGGATCCACGAGTTCCGCGCGAGACCAATCGTCGATGGGTGTGGGCTGCTCCGTGGGCAGAATCAGCCGAGGATGGATGCGCCCAGCATCTACCATGACCCACTTTCTCCTGAAGCCTTCAATCCTCTTCCCGGGCTTCGAGATGGTGTTGGAGCTGCCGTACGCGACAAAGCTCGCGCATGCGGTGATGGGGCCGCGAGAGGCCCGGAGGTAGAAGTAGTGGCGCAGCAAGGCCACTGAGGGTTGCACCCCGACATGAGCCTCACAATAGTAGGCGAAGATCGCCAGGAGAAGAACAGAGTTGGGGTGGAGGTGCAGAGCTTGCAGTTTGTAATGGCGGAGGACAGAAAAGAAGAACTCAGAAAAGGGAGGCACCAGACCGGCAGCAATGGTGCTCACAAAGAGCGGATAGAAGGTGCTTCCTTGGTCCTCGGGAAGGGCGGAGCCAGCCCTGAGCACCGCTGCCCCGTCGTTGCCTTGTGCCGCCACCATCCGGGGCGCCCGGGCAAGGCTCTTCAACGACACGTTAGGGGAGTCCAAAGCAGGCGAGTACCAAGCTCCGGCCGGGGTCTGGCGAGGCGCCATATCTTGCTAGGGCACGCGGTCGAAGTAGATCTGGAGATTTTGGAAGCAGGAAGGATAGGCGCAAGAAAGGGGATCTGGGCAATGACTGGAGAAGGCAAAGGAGGTAAAGCCTAGACGGGTGCCGCTCTTTTGTCGATTTGCGCAGTTGCTAAGGCGTCGTGGGGAAGCAGAGACGCCCACGTCAAATCAACCGCCACGCGGCGCCCAAGGCCGCACGCTGTTAGGGCCCGCGGCGCTCCGCACTTGCCCCTTCGCTTCTCTGCTAAGCCAAGTCCTGGCGCGCCTTGGGCCCGGGGCTACATTGGCGTTCGGGGGCAGGGGTACCCGACTTGCCTGCCTGCGGCCTGCGGCGTGGCTCAAGGGGTGGCCCAGCACGGCCCATCTTCATCAGCACAAGCTCAAGACCCTCGCGAGGGGCCAAGCCTCGCGGGGTGGACGACAGGAAGCTTCCTCAAGCACGGCCTCGTCAGGCTGGCTTGCGAGGAGGCGGAGAGATCAAGGCAGGGTACCTCACGAGGTGCCCATGACGCAAGCCATGACGACCGAGGGCGCCAGGCGGGCGCCAGCCTGCGCAGTGTCCTCATTTCCACTTTGGTGCAAAGGAGGCAAGCGCAGGCCAAGACCATCACAACGGCAGGAAGGAGGTCATCGTGGAGCCCAAGCCGGCGTCACCGTCAGAGCCTTTGACAGGCGAGGACCAACTTTAGTCAGGATAAGTGTACTAGATGTTCCCCTTCAAAATGGCCAATTGTTGGCGCCCTTCCCGCTCAATATTTGGGAAGAGGCCCAGGGCCTCTGCCTATAAATAGGACTAGCCTCCCACATCGGAGAGAGGATTCGGGATGGAGAACAGAGCTAGAGATCAAGCAATCTAGAGAGAGATAGAGAGAGAGAGAGAGAGAGAGCGACCGAACTCCCCTCAGCAGTTCATCGCACCGGCCAAGAACAGACCCTCGCGAGGCTGTTCTTCCTTGTATTGTTCATCATCAGCCTCTGAGGCAATCCACCACACCACACACTGGAGTAGGGTATTACACCACAACGGTGGCCCGAACCAGTATAAACCTTGTGTCCCTTGTGTTGCTCTTTGTGTAGTACTAGACCATGATGGCGCGCGTTGCCGCACCCGTTCATTTTTATAATTAATGATAGGTATTTTCACAAATATATTGAGTCACAAAACATATAAATTAATTGTATCCATATTAGAAGAATATATGTTGCTTTTTGCAGACTAAGGCATAGCCTAGTGATAGAAAGGGGTTGATGCCTTCCCACCAACCCAGGTTCAAGGCACGGTACTTGCAATTTGGGTATGTTGCACCAATTATACTGTAGGGGCCTCCCTTTACAGTCTTTCTGTCAAAAAATATATGTTGCTTTTTTAAGCTTGGTTTTTTATCATTGTCAACATCATCATATATATAATGGAAAGGTAAGTAAAGAAAAGGATATAGCAAACCTGCATTTGTGTTCAAGTAGAGAGAGTGGACAAATCCATCCATCCGTTAATCAAAATGCCTCCTTAGGAGAAAAAGACTTCCCTCTGCAACAACACACACAATTTGTAGAAAAGTTATAAATGAAAGTTTATAAACAACCCACAAAAAGAAAGAGTTAAATTTAGAGGGAAAACTATGCAACATAAATAAGATGAGCAATGGTCCTGATTTTATTAACCTTTTCACCAATTTCACAAAGCTACATCCCTTGCCAGTAGCACTGGGACCATGTTGCTCCTTGGTCCTCACCCTTACTCTTGTACTTTCTAATCGCCCTCACCTCCTCCATAATCTTCCTCAACAGTCGTGGCAGCATCACATGAAGGATTTTCCCTAGGCCACGAGAGCATGGGGGTAGCAAGGGCAAAGTTAATAAAATAGTTGATGATGAAACACTACCTATTTTGGTCTTCAAAGTGAATACAAAATGTAACCACATGTGAAGTAAATTTAACGAAAGTACATTTAAAGTTACAACATTAGTACATACCATAGCTACTTTCTTTTTCATATGTGCAAATTTGATAATTCATTTTTGGTTTCCACAAAATGCGAATACTCAATTGTGCGGGATATAATAAAACAGCCAGAGGACTTCAAAAGAAATTGTAGGTATTACTACATAAATCCATAATTGTCCAATGTTAATAATAAAGTAAAGCTTTAACTTCCATATTTTAACTATTTTTCTGCTTTTTTTCAAAGAAACCAGAAGAAAAAAATAGAATGTCTAGTGAGAGAGCGATATATGGAAGTCACCTCCATTGCATATATATTGGTCCTTTTCTTTGTAACAACATGCATCACATGAAAAGGAAGCTATTTCAATCTTAATAGTTTTTTTTGTGCAAGTGTAAAATAATCTCTGAAAAGTAACTGAATCGAGGCGTACCAATAATTTATTGTTTGCTTGGTCGACTACTACAACTATTAAATCTAATCACACACGCCTAAAAAATACGTTAGCACAACAACACTATAGCCGTCCATTCCTTCTTTCCCTGTGTATACATAAGCAAGAACAGATGATGAACAAATGCATGTTGATTGAGAACTGAAGATATATAAGATTCAAGCCTTTGGAAATGAGCATACAATATGTCGAAGCAGTAGTGTAGTATCCTGATCTACACCACTTCCAGATAGTCTCATAGTCAACGCTGGTTGGGATCCATCTGCGCCGAATGGACAATGTCCAACAAGTGAACATATTGTACCAGCCCTGTTGGCTATAGCCCCTCAACTACGTCAAAGATGTAGCGATTCAGGAGCATGCCCTGTTGGACAGATCAAAATTATTATACTTAACTCACCGAAACTACAATCAGGTGACCAAAGAGGGCGAGAGCAGAATATGAGGAAATGTAAAGCTTCACAAAATAGCATTGAATCAACTAAATAGACTATGAGAGAGACTATTATTAACCCAATGATTAGAAAAATCTGAACTATTGGTTTTATATTTCATTCTTAGCCAAGATGCATCACAACATGCTGCAGGGACAGAAGCCTTATTCTTAAGCATATATTTCGACAGTGATCAGTACATGGAAACAAACTTGGCATGTGAAACTACAAATTAGGGAGGAGATGCAGGGACAGAAGCCTTATTCTTAAGCTTGCTGTATGGAGGACGATCATGTCCGGGTAGAGCTTATAACCGGAATAGGAGCGCCGGGCACGGGGAGTCTGCGGCAAGAGTCATGGAGGAGCAGAGCAGTTCAGATGTTTCGGTCAGAGCCAAAGACATAGAAGACAGAAGCGCGTGTGGTGGGATGAAGGCGCCGCTGTGAGGTGAGGAGGACGGGGGAGGGAAGAAAGTACCGAAAGACATGCTATGGCTCCTCACGACTGAGGGGTGCCAGGAAGCTGCCGGAGATACTCGTTGTAGCAGCGGCGGTGCAGCGCACCTCGAGATCGGGAGGGAGGAGCCGGGAGGGATCTGCTTTTATTTTTGAGGATTATGAGCGATCCGCCTGGTGGACTAAGTTGAGGGCGACACCCACAAGCGGCCCATTCGTACCCCCGCCTAGGAAGCTGGACCCGATGAACGACGGCCCTCGAAAAATGCTACGAGAGCAGCGGCCCTTTTAGGACATCCACGCCAGATTTGGCCTACGGCGCACTAAGAGAACTTTCGTGTGAATCGGACGGCCATGCACGTCAAATCACGAGGATGGACGGCTCTGGAGTCTAATGACCTGAGATGGCAGGATTAGTGCTCAGTTTTAATATATCGCCAAGATGCATCACAACATGCTGCAGGGACAGAAGCCTTATTCTTAAGCATATATTTCGACAGTGATCAGTACATGGAAACAAACTTGGCATGTGAAACTACAAATTAGGGAGGCGATGCTGGGACAGAAGCCTTTTTCTTAAGCTTGCTGTATGGAGGACGATCATGTCCGGGTAGAGCTTATAACCGGAATAGGAGCGCCAGGCACGGGGAGTCTGCGGCAAGAGTCATGGAGGAGCAGAGCAGTTCAGATGTTTCGGTCAGAGCCAAAGACATAGAAGACAGAAGCGCGTGTGGTGGGATGAAGGCGCCGCCGTGAGGCGAGGAGGACGGGGGAGGTAAGAAAGTACCGAAAGACATGCTATGGCTCTCCTCACGACGGAGGGGTGCCAGGAAGATGCCAAAGATACTCGTTGTAGCGCGGCGGCGCAACGCACCTCGAGGTTGGGACGGAGGAGCCCGGAGGGATCTGCTTTTCTTTTGAGGATTACGAGCGATCCGCCTGGTGGACTAAGTTGAGGGCGACACCCACAAGCGGCCCATTCGTACCCCCGCCTAGGAAGCTGGAACCGATGAACGACGGGCCTCCAAAAATGCTACGAGAGCAGCGGCCCTTTTAGGACATCCACGCCAGATTTTGCCTACGGCGCACTAAGAGAACTTTCGTGTGAATCGGACGACCATGCACGTCAAATCGCGAGGATGGACGGCTCTGGAGTCTAATGACCTGAGAGGGCAGGATTAGTGCTCAGTTTTAATATATCTAAATAGATCCTTGTGAGGCGACGAGGCGCATGTAGGCAGGGGGTGAGATCTCCGCGTGCACCCCAGAGTTCGAACCTAGAGGGTCTGCCGGAACCCGAAATCCGACAAACAAAACTCCGAGAAATAAAAGAGTGGAAAGCCCAGAGTCAAATAAGATTACTGCAAGTATGTTATTAACAGAAAAAATACCAATGACGACTTCGGGGTTCTCTTGGGCTTCATCGGCGGAGAGGTGATGCACGTACCAAGTAAAGTTTTGCTAGGTCAGACATGACTCCATATAGTTGACTTGTGGCCTGAATAGAGCATTTGCCTTGGTGTTCTTGGGGCACTGTCTGGCATAATGTCAGTTTTGCCCACAACTGAAGAAAGAATTGTTGTGCTGGCGCTCCTCGTGCACTGGGTTCGTCACGACATTCTTGACTTGAGTGGTGGTCTTGTTAACATTCTGTTGCCAATTGGGCTTGTAATCCACGAGAGTCTGCTGCCAGGTACGAGCCTTTTGCACTGGTTGCCCATACTTCTTTGGCTCAAACTTATGCTTGTTGTCGTTATTAACAGGCCTATTATCTGATACAAGCTTGTGCTCCCTTTCAGCAATGAAATCCTTGTTCACCAGAGTTTGGAAATCTGGGAAATCAAACATAATGAGAGTACACTGGAGTTGCGGATTTAATCCACCAAGAAATCTGTCAATCTTTCTTTCCTCGGTGGCCACGTCATAAAGGGAGTAATGGGCCAGATGATTGAATTTTTGCAAATATTCACCCACAGACTGATTTCCTTGGATGAGTGCGAGAAATTTTCGCTGCTTGGTCTTCATAATTCCAGTAGGGATATGATATTTCCGGAACTGCTCCTTGAATTTTGACCAGGTGATTTCTTCATCAGCAGGCCACATGGCTTTTGCATTTTCCCACCATATGGCAGCAGAACCTTCAAGATAATGAGTTGCGAACGGAAGTTTATCATTTTCTTCAGTACGAGCAATCTCAAGCTTTTTCTCAATGGTACGCGACCAATCGTCTGCATCCAAGGGATCAACAACCTGACCGAAACTGGGTGGCTTGGTCCTTTTAAAATCTGACAGCTTGCAGTAATGACCATTCTGATTTCCATTCTGTCCAACCATTGCTTGCACACTTCTTAATATTTCAATCAGATCATTGTTCCTTCTTTCCTCAAACATACGCATAATTTGCTCGGTGGAGGGAGGATTTGGCGGTGGAGGCGGTGGCGGAACGTACGGCTCGGGGGAGTGTCCTGCCTGTCGTGCGGAACGACGAATAGGGGTACCCTCGCGAATGTTGCTGCTGCTGCCTCCCTGCGGCATCCTATTATGATTTTTTCCCAAGGCAACGCAACCTAGATGAGAAACATTCAAAATAAATTGGGGAAAAGCCAGCAACAAAAGCCCGAGAAAAACCGAAATGACGAAGAAAACACGATGAATAATAATAATAATAATAGAGTTCCAACATAATTATACATACACTCATACATGAAAGATAACCAACATGCCAGGTTCAACTACTCTCATACAGGCAACGAAACCTCATGACTTGTACTATTACATCTGGACATCATCCCAACGACTGCGGATACTCAAAGACACTACTGCTCTGCTGGTTCTGTGGGGTCTTCTCCTGAAGCGGACTCGGATCCTGAACTGACGAGGTTACGGAGACCTCCGGGTTAAAAGTAACACGATGACGCTGCCTAGAGGGCTCTCCCTCAGGGGCAGAGGTAGGGTGAAGCATCGGGGCTACAAGAGTAGTGAGAAGTGAAACCCACTCAGCAGGAGCACTGAGAGGATTTACGGTCGAGGCGTCCGAGCTACTCGGAGGAGTAACCGGTGAAACAGGGTAGTTAGAACTGACTGGAATATAAGGAGTAAATCCCAGAGAGGATGGAGTAGTGACAGATCTAGAAGATACTAAAGCAGAGGCTCAAGCAGTACGAGCATGAGTTAGCTCTCGTGCCAGCTCGTGGATCAAAAGATAGCTAGCGGTGACATAACGAGCAAGGTGGCTAGCAACACTATCAGACTCCGGATCAATGATAGGGAACGGACACGACCATTGTCCTGCAGAGAAGGATAGTAATAGAAACCTGGGTGGTTCTGCATCCGGACCTTGTTGTAGCGAAGCTCGACAAGGACCTCGAATGCAGCGAACCGGACAGCCTGAGAAGCGGTAGAAGCGTAACCGCTCCGAGAAGTATGAGTGTAAGAGCTGGAATCGAAAATGGTGCGCAGAGTAACCACTGCGTGATACTCATACACTGAGTCAGCTAGACGTTCCCAATACACACGATAGACTGGATCATCTCCGAGGGGATACAGCCGACGCCACACGTTGCGAAGGAGGTGCGGTGACGTGTACGGCATTAGCTGCAACTGGCGCGGATACGGCACTGGATCCATCTACACTCACAACGATTAGCAGGTTAGCATAAAAATAAAACAAGTACATGCAATGCAACAACCAGCTACAATTGCTACCGGCACTCAACTTAAACTCGTATCTAACGTCCAGTTAACACGTCGTAGTCTAGCGTGGCCTACAGTCAATGCGGCTCTGATACCAAGCGTTGTGGCACCCTGGCTCAGAGCAACCGGTTTACCATGTATTTCCAGCCCAGAGACCATGTCTTCTGGCAAAAAACAACATCTTGGTACAGAAAACAACCGCTTCATTGATGCTAGCGGATCATAGTTTACATTACAACAGGTGTCGAGGCCAAGCGGCACACACAGTTCGGCTGAACAATATGTACATTATTTAGTGAACATAAAGGGGCCTCGATCATAACTACGCGGTGGCGGAACAACGTCGTAGAAGAAACTCCATAGCACAGGGACACCGATGTGGACACGATCTAGACTCGAGCAGCACTCCTTTCCAACGAGACTTTCCTGAAATCTGGCATGACATGCCAGGGTAGTACATGGAATGTACTTGCAAGCTCACAACAGGCATAATCATAATGACAATCAATATCATGATAATTAGCAATTAATAATGCAATAATGTTGTGATCATGCTTTTGTGATAAAAGTCCCTCAGGACTAGCTTACCAACCGTGATCGTTCTCGGATCACAAACGTACCACCATCATGGTCTTGACTAGAAGTATCTCGTGATCATCACGGCGATCACAACCACGACCAATACTTGGTCTTGAACATCTCGATGGCTTTCCACCATCATCAATAGTGCAAAGTTCATAACTTAGTGTGCAAAATTTATTAAACGTTGATCCATGGTCTGACCTACTACGAGCATGTTCGTAACCGTGGACTCGGCTATCGATAGATTATTACACTCTGCAGAGGTAGCACACCCACACCACGGAACCCATGGCCTCGCACTCCCATTCGGGTGGACCAAAGGCATTCCAAAGAAACCCCTCCATTGCCATGACACTCTCCCGGCCACTCCGACACAGTCCCCACTGGGCTAGTCCTGGGTGGCCCCGTGTCTACCAAAGATACAACGACCACCGTCATGGCCAAAACGACCCCACAAGGGGACCCGGTACCATAATCTCGACAACGGGCACACAAGGTTATGTCTGCTTACTGGGCCAGGATAAGAAAGCCCATAACCTTCCCTAGTTGGAGGCACCGACCAGAGGCATGACAATGGACCGAATCAAGGCCTCCCATAAGGCAAATGTGGTTGCACTAGGAAAAACTTGATTCAGTGGCACCATGACCCGGCCAACGATATATTCAAGTTGAGTTATATTCAGGTTAAACTTAAAGTAAAAATAACTGGTGTCATAGTATGCCATGAAATGCAACACTAACATATGCATCACATATTAACGAAAACGACCGAGTCAACCACATTCACACTAAGCATAATCATCAAAAACTTATGCCAGTTTTCTTGTTAGGATAAACCTTACTTTAAACAGAATATTTTCTATCAAATTTTTATTATTTTAGCCATGCAAGAAAATAACTTTAAGTAATTACTCATATGCATAGCAATATTATTCTTTCACCACCACAAATAAATCCTAGTTTCTTTACCAACTAAGTTAGTTTCAAACATTCTGTAACTTAAGCATATTAACTAAAACAATCACTTAACAGAATATAAATAACATAATAGTTATTTAAATGCATGGATTAAATCTTTCATTCAAGTAAGAAAATCATAAATATTGAAAAGGCACCATGAAAATGTTGTTGTGGCTTGCCTTAGTGCAGATGAGGTTCATGAGGGAGTCCTGGATTAGGGGGTCCTCGGACAGCCGGACTATATCCTTTAGCTGGACTGTTGGACTATGAAGGTACAAGACTGAAGACTCCGTCCCGTGTCCGGATGGGACTCTCCTTGGCGTGGAAGGCAATCTTGGCAATACGAATATGTAGATCTCCTCCCTTGTTACCGACTCTGTGTAACCCTAGCCCCCTCCGGTGACTATATAAATTAGAGGGTTTAGTACGTAGGACAACAAAAATCATACCATAGGCTAGCTTCTAGGGTTTAGCCTCTACGATCTCGTGGTAGATCAACTCTTGTAATACTCATATCATCAAGATCAATCAAGAAAGAAGTAGGGTATTACCTCCATCGAGAGGGCCCGAACCTGGGTAAACATCGTGTCCCCCGCCTCCTGTTACCATCCGCCTTAGACGCATAGTTCGGGACCCAGTACCCAAGATCTGCCGGTTTTGACACCAGCATTGGTGCTTTCATTGAGAGTTCCACTGTGCTGTTATCATAAGGCTGGATGGCTCTTTTCGTTGTCAAGGACAACAACACCTCTGGGGGAGCCCTAGTTGTAGGCCAAAATCTCCGACTAGGCGGCTTCGTCATGACCGCCTGTTCGGCCGCTGTGCCGACGATGACTTCTCGGGTCAGCAAAAACAGTCTCCACGTCGGCTCGGAATTTGCCAAGCAGATGGATCCAATGGAGCTCTCTTCTTTGAACGAGCTCTTGGATTGCATCACCGCCTTGGGAGTCGCTACAGACTATGATCGGATCAGGCTTAAACCCGACCAAAGGGAGGTTAACTCTCCGCCGGTCACCCATCAGATAGAGGTGGTGGAGGAGCAACACATCGATTCTTCCTCTATCTTGAGGACAAGCTATGTCCGGATTCCCGAGCTCTCTAAGCCGGATACCCGTCTATAGGAGGACATAGCCCAAGCTCTGAACCTAGAATCAGACAGCGGGCCAGACCTATTGGGCAACAAACCGGAGCCCGAACTTTCAAGATCGGAAACTCCGCTGCTTCTGTGTCTTAGATCGGGTCAGGGTTCGGACCTAAATCTACCCACCCGCCCAAATATAAGTGATCTTTCCCAAATTAGACAAGAGCCCCAAGAAACAGTACAGCACTATTGGGCCAGATAACTCCTTGTAATGAGCAAGATCAAGGACTGTCACCAGGAAGACACAATTTCATTCTTGTGCAAAAATTGCACGGACAAGGGAATCCTCAACGCCATAAGTCGCCGTGACATAGCACACTTTGCTGACTTGGCGGCCATAGTACAGAAGTACTGTGTGATGGAAAGCCCCTGGAAAACCCAAACAAAATTCTGGGATCCTCCGGCTCTCACTAAAACCCCCGTCCGAACTGAAAGGGTGTACTCTCATATGTCACCCGATCCAATTACAAAGAAACAAAAGCCGACTACAGGGCGCGGAACCGTACTGGAGGGATGGCTCAATGGGCCATGCAAAATTCAGAGTACAGCGGATACCATACCAACACACAACCTTGGAGCATGTTGGGTACTCCAGCAGGTGGCCAAGAGCGGTGAGGATATCCTCATCAACAATACCACAGAGCACCATTCCGTGGAGAACAACAATACAGTATTGACAGTCTTCGAGACCTTCGCCTCAAATAATAGGCGTAAGCGATCACTCCGCAGCCTTGCCGAATTCTGCCACATGGCAGCAATAAATCCATGGAGCGACACGGCTATCACCTTCAATGCAGTGACGAACCTAAATTCCGAACAGCCCGAGCTCCAGCCGCCTTGGTCCTTAGTCCAATTATGGACGGCTTCCGGCTTACTAAAGTGCTCATGGACGGCGGCAGCGGATTAAACCTCATCTATGAGGAGACTCTTCGAAAAATGGAAATAGATAGAAGCCGCATTGAGCAAAGCAGCACGACCTTCAGAGGAATCATCCCTAGTCGGGAGGCACGATGCGCTGGCAAAATCACACTAGATGTGGTATTCGGCACGCTGGAGAATTATAGGTCCGAAGAAATCACATTCCAAGTGGCCCCGTTCAATAGCGGATACCACGCCCTTCTAGGGTGGGTGGCATTCACGATCTTCCAAGCCATACCCCATTACGGGTACATGAAGCTCAAAATGCCTGGGCCCAATGGAATCATCACTCTAGCTAGTGATCCGGACATAGCACTCCGCGCCGAAAATAAAACAGCTGCATTGGCCCTCGAGGTGTTATCTGAAGCCCTCGCGGCCGAGGAACTAACTGCACTGCGCTCCACAGTGGACAGGGACGACGTGATACTCGACAAAAGATCCAAGTCCACCTCTTTCAAACCAGCGGATGAAATAGTCAAATTCCAAGTCCATCCAACGGACCCTACAAAAACAGCATCCATCGGGGCACAATTAAACCCCACAGTAGACGCCGCACTACGGGAGGTCTTGCGCGAGAATTAGGACATCTTCTTTGGCATCCTTGGACATGCAGGAATCCCATGCAGCTGGCCGAGCATAGCCTTAACATTCTAAAGGGGTTCAAGCCGGTCAAGCAGACCCTTCGGTGCTTCTCAGAACCTAAGCGACAAGCCATGGGACAGGATCTAGCCAAGTTACTGGAGGCCGGATTCATCCATGAAATAAAACATCTGTACTGGCTAGAAAACCTGGTGATGGTACCAAAGAAGGACAAATCCAGGCGCCTATGTGTCCACTTCAAGGACCTTAACAAGGCTTGCCCCAAGGATCCCTTCCCCCTCCCTCGCATCGATCAAATTATCGATGCTACTGTAGGACACGACTCATTGTGTTTCCTCGACGGATACTCCGGATACCATCAAATCAAGATGGCGGAGTCCGATCAAGCCGCAACGGCATTTATCACTCCATACGACCCCTTCTATTTTAACACCATGCCTTTCGGGCTCAAAAATGCCGGTGCAACCTATCAACGCATGATTCTGACATGCTTGGAGACACAGATTGGCAAAACAGTGGAGGCATACGTAGACGATGTGGTCATTAAAACCAGACACGTCGAATCCTTAATAGACGACTTGTGGCTCACGTTCGACAATCTCTGAACATACGACATTAAGCTCAATCGGGAAAAATGCGTCTTCGGCGTGCCCGCCGGAAAGCTCTTAGGCTTCATCGTCTCCAACAGAGGAATCGAAGCAAATCCGGCTAAAATCTGAGTTCTGTCATAGTTGGCCATCCCAACAAACCTCAAGCAAATACATAAACTAACTGGATGTGTGGCTGCCTTAAGCCACTTCATCTCCCAATTAGGAGAAAAGGCACTGCCTCTTTATCGCCTTCTTCAACGCACCGAACACTTCGAGTGGACAGATGTGGCCACGGCCGGACTAGAGGAAATAAAAGCCGTTTTGGCCACAAACCCAATCTTGGCCACGCCAAATGTCGGCGAACCAATGCTGTTATATATAGCGGCAACACACCAAGTTGTAAGTGTAGTGCTCGTTGTCGAACGAGAGACGGACGGACATAAGTTCCCGCTTCAAAAACCGGTATACTATGTATCCTTTGTCCTCACTCCATGCAAATCACAGTACCCACATTATCAAAAGATAGCATACGCGGTCTTCATGGCATCCCGGATACTACGACACTACTTTCAAGAGTGTTCAATTACGGTGGCCTCTGAAGTACCACTCAACGACATAATAAACAACCGCGAGGCCACAGGCCGGATTTCTAAATGGGCTATTGAGCTCCGCCCGTTCGACATAATATAAAAACCACGGCAAGCAATTAAGTCACAAATCTTGGCTGATTTGCCGCCAAATGGATGAAGCGAACTCCCTAAAAATGCGGCGCATACTCAATGGATCATGCCTTGTGACGGCTCTAAAATGTTGGCTGGTGCAGGGGATGGTGTCGTCTGACATCCCCACCGGAGATCTGATCCAATCGTACTCCAAATCGATACAGACTCCAACAACGCGGCAGAATATGAGGCCCTGTTACATGGTCTCCGGATGGCAGTCTCCATGGGCATTCAACGCCTGGAGGTGCGCGTGGACTCGAACCTCGCAATATCTCAAATAAATGGAGACTTCGACGCCAAGGATCCAAAAATGGTGGCTTATCACAACGTCGTCCTCAAAATGTCAGCTCGGTTCGAGGGGCTTGAATTCCACCATTTGGCCCGGGAAAACAATCAGGCAGCGGATATCGTCGCCCGCATCGGCGCTAAGCGCGACCCTGTCCCACCTAATATCATTATGGAAAGGTTGTTTAAGCCATCCGTGGTATGGGAAGGGGAGACCGGTAACAATAGTCCGGACCCGGCCACAACAACAGATACCGAGCACTCTGACATAATCGGAGGCTCTGCCACCGAAATAACACCTTCCACCCATGTAATAATGGCAGTCATCGCCCCGTGGACAGAACCATTCCTGGCCTACCTAACTAGGCAGGAACTACCCGAGGAACCAAACGAGGCGCCCTGCATTGTTCGGCGGTCTAAAGCCTACAAGGTCCACGAGGGAGAGCTTTATAAGAAAAGCGCTACCAGAGTCCTTCAAAGGTGCATCTTCGAAGAAGAAGGGCAACAACTTTTGGCAGAAATTCATGCTGGACTTGGCGGCCACCACGCTGCTGCTCGGGCCCTTGTAAGCAAGGACTTCCGTACAGGTTTCTACTGGTCGACGGCCCGAGCAGATGCACAGGACTTCGTTCAACGTTGCGTCGGTTGCCAGATTTTTGTAAACCAAAGCCATATGCCGCCTACCGCTCTCCAAACAATCCCCATTACTTGGCCCTTTGCGGTCTGGGGGCTTGATATGGTCGGACCCTCAAAGGGGGAAGCCATAAAAAAAATACTTATTGGTCATGGTGGATAAATTCACCAAATTGATAGAAGCAAAAACCAGTTGAAACGGCCGAATCTGGACCAGTGATAAACTTCATATCCGGGGTTGTACACCGTTATGGCGTCCCCCACAGCATCATCACTGATAACGGCTCGAACTTTACAGCCGACGAGGTAAAACTCTAGTGTAGCAACATGGGCATCAAGCTCGATTATGCTTCTGTCTATCACCCGCAAAGTAACGGTCAAGTCAAACGAGCAAACGATCTTATCATGAGCGGCATTAAACCCAGATTAGTGCGATCCTTGAAGGAATCCGATACGCACTGGGTAGAGGAGGTCGACTCTGTACTATGGGGGCTGCGGACCACGCCGAATCGCACTACCGGATACACACCATTTTTTATGGTGTACGGCGCAGAGGCGGTACTGCCCTGCGCCATAATTCATGACTCACCTCGAGTGCGCATGTATGAAGAGAAAGAGGACGAGCTTGATCGGCAGGATAGTTTGGACACCTTGGAGGAGGAGCGTGACGTGGCAAAAGCCTGTTCCGCATTCTATCAGCAACAGGCTCGAAGGTATCAAAGGAGAGAAGTACGGGCCAAAACTTATAACATTGGCGAACTCGTTCTATGCCTACCAAAGAAGAAAAAGAACAAGCTCAAGTCCAAATGGGAAGGTCCCTTAGTTATCGACCAAGTTCTGACCGGTGGAGCGTACCGTCTGCGGGATGCATCGGACAATCGACTCGAGCCAAACCCATGGAACGCAGCCAGACTCCGAAGGTTCTACGCCTAGTGCCAGACTCGGTATTCGTCTCCTTACCTCTGTCAATTTTTTATATATGTGTTATCTGTCTTTTCTTTCTTTCTTCCCCTTTTTTCTTCAAGACCTTAAAAAGCTAAAATGTGTCTTGACTACACAATCTTGACGCGCTAGCCGCGCTCATTATACCTGGGGGCTTCTTATGCAGAAGCTTAATATAACTATTTTCCGGGCTCTATGCCCCGCACATGTGTTATTCTTCCACATGTACCTTTTTTCGCCATTACATGCATCGATATGACTTATGTTTTGGCCAAGCTGGGTTGCCTGGCTCTTGTGTTTATGCCCTACGTTCCTGTTAAGTCGGCTAGGGCATAAGGGGAGCACCTCTGCGATTGTTACTGCCGGGTCAGCCGGATGTGTACCTCAGACTGGGTGAAGCCGAAAGCTAGCGTTCTTAAGGGAATATTCGGTCGATGAACAAAAGATGACTTTTATTTATTACAGTACATGCCCCCAGATGTCTATATCATGCGTCTCTTTTCGCAGTCCGGACATGCACATTAATGCATGCGTACCCAGGGAAAGGAACCCTTAACGAAACTATTCTCCCTGGAAGATGTTTCCTACTATCCATGTAATATAACATAGCTAGTTGGGTACTCGTCTGTTCACGCACTTACGACCCCCTACGCCTGGTTTCCATGCATATCCCAGTTTTTACATAACCAAGCGGGTATTCGGATACACTCCGGACGGTCGGGTCCAGAGGTTGAAGCGAAAGGGTCCGCCATGACAAATGATTTACAATCCGGCTAGGGACAATATATATCACTTGAAGTACACAGTCACTTAGACTAACTAAAATTTTCTTCTATACCATCCGACAGGTTGTCTAGCCTACAGTCCTGTTGAGAATACTTTGCGGCTAATTCTACCTGGTCATAAACCAAACTGACGGGGATCTCATTCCCGTCAGGCCCCACAGGTCCGACCTCGGCCATGTGGTTCGGGTCAACCTTGGTATATCGCGTCTTCACCATGGTCCAGGCCTCCCTTGCACCTTGTCGGTAGGCCGATATCTGCCATAATCGGAAGCGCCACCGTGCTCCCTTAAGCTTTTATACAAGCTCTCTTACGCCTCCTGGCAGGGAGGTGGACGGCCACAAGGCTTGGGCAATGCCCTGCATCACCTGCCGCACTTGTTCGTGCAGTTGTGAGAGCTCTGGCAGAAGATCGCCCGTAGAACCGGGCATCTCCTCCGCGGGACGACCCGTCAGCATACCAACAGATATAACTCTGTCAGCCGGTTTCTTTGCCGAGCTCTTTAGTTCGTGCAAGCACTTACTGAAAATGCCACGTCGAAGCCTCTTATTCTCCTTTACGGAGTTAGCAAGCTGGGCCCGAACATCTTTCAGTTCAACGCTCAGCTGGGTATTGGCGTCTTGGAGATCGTTTTTTCCCGCCTAACTTGCATAAGCACGCGCTCGCCAGCCTTTAGCTGTCGTTGAGCATGTTGCGCATCCGGATTCACTCCAGGACCATCTCCATAATCTATTGTTAGATTTGCACGCATGCCGCATACTACCTGGTCCATGACATTCTTTGCAATTAAAACAAGTGTTACCAGATGGGGCCTTCTCGGACTCCTTCATTGCGGCAACTACGGCCTGAAGCTGAGCTTTGCACTCCTCTAGCTCTAGAGACATCTAGGTATTCTTCTCCGTAAGAACCTATGCAAACAATGATCCTTAAATCACTTGTATCAACTGTTTCAAGTCTCAGGGGCTACTGATATACATAATTATTAGATTTCCTTACCCGTATATCCTTCACATACTGGTCCGTGGCTCTGGCAAGACCATTTTGAGCAGCTCGATGTACGCGTCTCCTGAGTTGAAGGCATCAAACACCTCTTGGGAGAAACAAGCGTCACGGAGTACGGCCCAGTGACGCCTATGATTCATAGCGCTCTCCATTTCGGAATTTGTAGCGGATAGCCTATCCGCATCCTCTGTAGGAGGAACATCCGGCGTTGGCCCCATGTTAGCGTCCGCCTCTATGTCCGGCTCTGGAGCCCGACTAGTGGAGGCGTGACCGGTAACCTCTCCGGATATAGTCCGACGAGCATTTTTCCTCTAGGAAACATGGGCGTTATTATATTTTAAAAGACGACCACCACGGAGCGGTGTCCTCTTTCGTACCTCTGCGACAGTGTCTCGGTCCTGACCGCCTTCCTTTTAAGCCTACCCGGCTTCGGTGCCCCTTGTTGGCGAGTCACTGTGGGTTCGGCATGGCGTCCTAAGGGCCTTCCCTGTAAAATACCATATGTGTGCGGTAGGTGAAGTGCAGAAAAAGGGATCCTTCTTGGAAGTTAGGGCTCCGATTTTACTTACATGCGATGCGGGGAGCAGTCCGGGATAATCGGGTATGATGGCCACCAAGGTACCATCACAGCTCAACTGATAGAACGTTCTGTCGATGAGCTCCACAAATGTGTCCCGATCTTCTTCGAGTCCGGCGTCGAGGGCCCGATCAGGGTCCTCTGGTTGTGGAGACGAGCTGTAGACCTCCCTCACAACTTTTCGCAGTTCCTGCTATGAAATAGAAAGGTAAATACTTATGATAAAGAATGCGGAAAGGATTGGAGTGGAAAGTAGCAGCACACCCAACTTGGGGGGTTGTACATGGAGAATCCATCCCGTGGCTTAATACGGGCGAACTCCTCTTCTTATCCTTTATACAAATCGGACAGTATCTTCGCTAGGGCAGCGACGGAGTCCGGACCTTTACGACGCAGCGGGTGGCATCGTCTTCTCCATTGAAGTGCCACATGGGTTGTCCCCGATATTGAAGTGGCTGCACCCCCCGCATTATACATATGGACATAACCTCGGTTATTGTCAATCTTGATTTGGCCAGCATCTCTATCCGGCCCATCAGGTAAAGGACTTCTCCGTTATCTTCCTCCTGGGGGCTCCGAGGGCGACAGCTCCAGCGTTTCTTCAAAGGGGCATTGTCGAACTCAGGAAGGCCCATCCGAATAGGATCTGGAAGGGGGACGTCCTCCATATAAAACCACTCCGAAGGCCAGTCTTCGGTCATCCTCTTTGGGGTACCGGACAGGTAACCGGTCCCGGCGATGCGCCATATTTCTGCTCCGCCCACTTGATATATTGACCCCTTCTGTGTACGGGGGATGAGGCAGAATAGCCTCTGCCATAGCTCGAAATGAGCTTCGCAGCCCAGAAACAGCTCGCAAAGGGCGACATAGCCAGCGATGTGTAATATGGAAGCGGGGGTAAAGTTATGCAACTGGAGGCCGTAGAACTCCAAGAGCCCGTGGAGGAACGGATGGATTGGAAATCCAAGCCCCCTTAGTAAGTAAGGGACAAGGCATACCTGCTCCCCCATGGATGGGTTAGGGAAGCTCTCCGCTTGCTCCCCGCCATTGTAGGTAGCGACCCCGGCTCGAATGGGGACCATATACACTGGAGGGAGAAATCCCTGGGTCTGTAACTCTACTAATTGGCTATGAGGGACGAAACACTTCTTCCAATCACCGGGCTTAGGGCTACGGGAGCGAGAAGAGGAGCTGCGATGGCCGGCCATGTTCGAATGGATTTTTTTTAACCGTGCTCTGATGGATACTCGCTGTGGGAGGATGATGTGATCTGGATCTATGAATCCCTATCTCTTTAATAGACGGTTTACTCACAAGGCTAGGGTGGCAAATGTAAAAATGCCCTGGCTTCTCGCATTCGCTCGACACGTGGAAGATAGCCATTATTAAGCGTGGAAGCCAAGGAGTGCAACATTTATGGAAGCCGGACACTACTCAGCAGGTACTCAGAATTTGGAGAAGAACCCGCCTTGCAATGCCGAAGACAATCTGCGCGCCGGACTCATAGTCATTGAAGCTTGGTTCAGAGGCTACTGAGGGAGTCCTGGATTAGGGGGTCCTCGGACTGCCGGACTATATCCTTTAGCCATACTGTTGGACTATGAAGATACAAGATTGAAGACTCCGTCCCGTGTCCGGATGGGACTCTCCTTGGCGTGGAAGGCAAGCTTGGCAATACGGATATGTAGATCTCCTCCCTTGTAACCGACTCTGTGTAACCCTATCCCCCTCCGGTGACTATATAAACCGGAGGGTTTAGTCCATAGGACAACAACAATCATACCATAGGCTAGCTTCTAGGGTTTAGCCTCTACGATCTCGTGGTAGATCAACTCTTGCAATACTCATATCATCAAGATCAATCAAGCAGGAAGTAGGGTATTACCTCCATCGAGAGGGCCCAAATCTGGGTAAACATCGTGTCCCCCACCTCCTGTTACCATCTGCCTTAGACACACAGTTCGGGACCCCCTACCCGAGATCCGCCGGTTTTGACACCGACAGTTCACAAGCCTTCTGGTGATCCTCAAGACAAGCCTCACCTTCTGAAAATCATTTTAAACACAAGAAGAAAATATCAAGAACCCTTCTAAAAATCACCAGAAAATCTCGACAGCACAGAAAAATCTTATTTTTTGGTGAGCTGCTAGATTTCTTTGCAAAGAACACAATGCAAAACGAATCAATTCATTTGGACTTATGGTTGAAGAGTTATAGCTGTTTGAAGCTCTCTGGAAATTAAATAAATTTGAATTTAAATAAAACAAACTGAGGGGGGGGTGACGTCGAAGGTGTAAAGCCTCGGGGCGCCACCACACGTACCGCTTCGCACGCGTACAGAGTGGCTGACTAGCGGGCCCCACTAGTCAGGTGAGGGGGAGAGGGAGGAGGAAACATAGTGGGTCGTGGCTTCGCCGGAGCTCTTGCCGGCGACAAGGGCTCCTTAGCCAAAATGAGAGGGAGGGATCGAGAGGGGGGATAGAGGCGCACCTGCCCGTACCCGTAGCATGGCTAGGGGTGGTCGGACGGCGTCGGAATCGACCTTGCGAGCGGAGGCAGAGAGCGGTGGTCGCCGGAGACGAGGACGACGACGAACAAAGGCAACTCTGGGGCTCAAGAGGTTGGGCAGCTTCACCAAGAGTGGCGGAGGCTCGGAAGGGTCGCCCAGGCCTGGGAGGGGCTGGGGCTACTGCGACGACCCGAGGGGATCGCCGGCGAACTCGAGCTCGGGGCCGGCGGCCCGCGGCCTGCCTGGCCGGGCTACTGCTATCTACGAGTTTGTGGAGTGTGTGGGAGTGGTGGATGGTGCTCGAGGAGGCTGGGGGTGGCTCCATTTATAGGCGAACCGAGAGGGGGTTCGGGGATCCGCCGTTGACACCTAGACACGGCGCCCAGTGACGAGCAGCGTCAGTGAGAGGGGAGAAGGTGACGCAACTCACGCGGGGACTGTGGGCGAACGGAGATGAGCACATGATTGAGAGGAAGGCGACGAGCATAGTGCGCACCGCACTGTTACGTTGGCTGGACCGCGCCCGTGCTCGCTGCGGTGAGCTCCAGCGTCGGCGAGTGCCAGGGGAGTTAATGGAGTTGAGACGAAGATGGTGGCGAAGTTTGGCGCGCTACGGCAGTCAGGGAAGCGAGAACGCGCGAAACAGAGCGCTGGGCGGCACTCAGAGCGCGTCGACACGCATGCCAGCACCCCTGGACGAACGCAGTCACCGCGTGGACTATGACATCAGGCCGACCAACGTCCAAAGATCATGTCTGGCTTGTTGTTCGTCGTAGATTGAGAGGTTACCACGCTTTGGTTTGGTTCCAGGTGTAGTAGAAAAGATTTCACACGCTTGGTAAGTTTCTGATCAGTAACTTTGAGAGTTTACTGAGGTCAAATGGCTGGGAGTTGGAGGTTGTGATTTGGAGGCTAGCAATCATCTACTAAGGTGACGATGCACAAGAAAAATCAAGCACAATGGAGCAAGTAAAATGGTAGTTGCTGTAGAAACCACCATTTCTGTCTAGAACAGAAAATAATTTATGTAGCAAAAATATTTCAAAAAGTGGTGCAATATTTTTGCTCAGGAAGGTGCCGTAGGGTTCAAAGAATATTTGTGAATTTTACCAGATTTTTTAGGTCAAGAAAAATTGGGGTTGCTTTGGAGCACATTGAACTAGCTAGGGTTTTGGAGAGGAAAATGAATATTTTTCATTAAAGAAAAATATTCCAAATATTATTTTGGGGTAGAATCAGAGAGGGAATGATGGTTGGGGAGGGAAATGATGCACTTGGGTGAAAACCAAGAGTACCCAAGTGTTTAAGTCCATATGAAAATATTCAAAAACTCCAAATTTCAAAATCAATTCAAATGAAAAAATCATGCAAATAAAGGAGGGCAAAAACCAGGCTGTCACAAGAGATCAAGATTCATATGGTTGGAATGGAATATCTTGACCTCAACACATGAGTAGGTGGTTCTCTCTCAGAAAATGTATGATGGAAGTGTAGGCATGTTCTGATAGCTATCTCTCCAAATGAAGAGTGAGTGGAGGGGTATATGTAGCCTCCACACAAAATCTAGCCATTACTCACAAATCACCAAACTCGATGGGACCGAATAATGCAACTCGGTCAGACCAATTTAGTTCAAAATGTGAACGTTAGGCTTTTTTGTGGGACCGACATGTCAACTCAGTGGGACCGATTTCATTAGGTTTAGGCCATAACGTAATCTCGGTGAGATTGATTACACAATCTTGGCGAGACTGATTTTGGTAACAAGCTAACAGAGAATTGGTCAGGCAAACTCCGTGGGACCGATTCACTCATCTTGGTGAGACCGAAACGATATGAAAGGGAAACATAGAGTTGGCATTGCGAACTCGGTGGGGCCGATCACTCATCTCGGTTGGACCGAAACGTTACGAAGGGAAACAGGGAGTTTGGAATCCCATCTCGGTGAGACCGAGATCCCTATCGGTAAGACTGAAGTGACTAGGATTTTGTGGCAATGGCTATGTCAACTGAACTCGGTGGCGCCGGATAGAAACTTTCGGTGGGGCCGAGTTTGACTTTTGGTTTGGGACATATGTGGATATGAGAAAGTGGTTGAGGGTTTTGGAGCATATCACTAAGCATTTTGAGCAAGCAACCCATTAAGCAACACCTCATCCCCTTTTAATAGTATTGGCTTTTCCTATGGACTCAATGTGATCTTAGATCACTAAAAGTAAAATGTAGAGTCTTGAGCTTTAGAGCTTGAGCCAATCTTTTGTCCTTAGCATTTTGAGGGGTCCACATTTCTAATCCATGACATGCCAATCATTGAGCTTTCCTCAAATATTTATCTTGAAATAGTATTAGCTCAATGAGCTATATGTTGTTAATAATTACCAAAACCACCCAGGGATAGTTGCACTTTCAATCTCCCCCTTTTTCGTAATTGACGACAACATATAGATCAAAGCTTCGACAAATGATAATAAGATTGAAATACATCGTCGCTTTGAGAAGTATGTGATAAGCAAGAGCTCCCCCTAAATTTGTGCATTATTTAAAATTTTCTTTCGAATGCAAATGCACAGTCGATTAGGATCATGGGTCACTCTTCCATTTCACATACATCTTGGTGGAGCGCTCAAAATGATAGAAAAATAAAAGCATGCACTCATCACCAATCAAAGTGAGTGATCATATAAGAGATATGAGGGATAATGTCATCCAAGCAAGCATTAAAGTAGCATATGATCAAACACATGATCAAACAAGTATCTCACACAAACATGAGTATCAACCAAGCACACAAAAGGTTCAACCAAAAGCAAGAGAGATAAAAGGAAAAGCACTCTCTCTCGAAGCCTATGATCTATATATATATATATATTTCTCCCCCTTTGGCAACAAGTTACCAAAAAGTTCAAAAATGCATAGTGCTATGCGTATCTCAGGCTTGGTCTTCGGGAGGTGGTGTAGAGAGAACTCCATGGACTAAGGCATATGTTGATGTAGTTGGAGCTGGTGGAGTGGCTGCTAGAGGTGGCACTGAAGCTGTAGCTGCTAGTGCTGACACTGTAGCTCTAGTATCTGGTACTGGCACTGCAGCAAACCTCTGACCTCTAGGACCTCGCTGAAAAGCATCTGTAGTTGTCTTTCCTTTCCTCTCTTCTGCTTCCTCCTGGAGCTGCTCAACTGATGTTTCTATCTCAGTAACCTTCAGATAAAGATCATAAATTTTTGTCTCCATGATCCTCTCAAAGCTCTCCTGATTCTGAGTCAGGGTGGCCAAGCCCTTCTCAATCCTCCAAGTAGATTGGATCAGATAAGCTAGTTGATATTGCCTGCTCTTCAGGAATACTTGAGATGCTTCCTCAATGCTTGGCATCTTGGCAGCTTTCTCTGCCTTTGCTTTTGCTCTCTTCTCTTGTGCTTGAGCTGATGAAGGTTCATTCTCATCCATCACAACTTTGTTGTCTTCAAATTCAGGATAGAGAGGTAGATGCTCCTTGTCCAACAAGTAAGTTCCTATGCCCATCTTAGTATTGATGAGCTCCTGAATATGTGGAGCATACCCACAACTTCTCTTTTGATCGGCAGTTGTCCTCTTGGTGATTTTGAGGGACATCAAAGTTTGCAATAAGTTGATGGAATGTCCTCTGATTATCTTGTGATCTCCTAATTTGAGTAGCAGAGTCTGCCTTAGGATTGTGTTGATGGTAGGCAGACCAGACAACATATAGTGTACAGATCCAAGCTTTTGAGTCTCCAAAGCTTCATCTGGGATCTCTTTGTACATGTTTGTCATAGTGTTGTGGTCTGTCTTCTTCTTGGCATACACATCTAAGTCATCTTCATGTTCCTCTGGGGTATTGATCAATTAGGCCATTCTTCAACAGTGGATTGGTATCTAGTACCTTCAGACATCCATATGATCTTCACATCTGGATAAAAGTGAGCAGTGGAGTAAAACTGCATGATCAGGTCATCATTCCAATTTGTGAGCTTCTGCCCAACAAATTTGTCAACTCCACATGCTTTTAAGCTGTCATATACTCCTAGGAAGTGATCTTCCTTCTCCTTGATGTACTCCCAATCAACCCATCTCATGTCACAGACAATTGGATTCTTGTCAAGCAAAATTGTTTCATAGAAATCTTGTTGTTCTTTTGTATTAAATATGTAATCAACTGCAGTCCTCCTCCTCGCAGCATAGGGATCAGACTGTCTCCACAATCTCAGTTCAGCATCCTTTCTGATGTGCATGTCCTCAGCCACTGGATGAGCCTCAGTGTGGTCCGGAATCTTGGGTTTCAGCTTTCTCAAAACAAGAGACTCATCATCCTCTTCTTCAGCTTGAGGCACTGGGGCCTTGTTCTTCTTTTTCCGCAGGAATACTTCTGGTGTTCCTCTTGGGCTTTGGGGGCTTCTGAGCTTGAGCTTTGGGAGCAGTCTTTGGCTTTGATGGGGCAGCCCCTGACTTGATAGCATCTCCCATAAGCTGCTGGGCTTTGGGTGCTGGTGCAGCCTCCTCTTATTCTTCCTCTTCTAAATCTCTAACCATAGTTGATTTTCCAAGAACTTTTGCAGTTGTGTTTCTTGCCCTCTTCTCTTTCTTGTCATCTCCTGCTGCCTCACCATCATCAGTTCCCATGGTGAATTTTATTGTCTCTCCTGTTTCAACCTTCCTTGGCTTTGACATTGGGATTCTTCTGGCAGGTGCCTTCTTGTTCAAGCCTGGCTTTGTTGCAGCAGTTGTGCCATACTCCTTCTTCAGCACCTTCTTCTTTGATGCAGCCTCATCCTCAACAGCCACATAGTCCTCATCCTCAGAGTCTGAGGTTCTCTTCTTCCTTGCTCTAGTGGCTGCCTTGGGCAAGTTACTAGGTGTGCTTCTGCTGCCCTCATCATAGCTGCTTGAGGGATCTGAACCCTCACTCAATTGCACTTGTTCCTCAGATTTGTTCTGACTGTCACTATGGTCAGATATCTTGGCAAACTCACTGATAGCAGACCCTGTGAATAGATGTAGATGAGGTAGAGTGGATGAGCATCACAAAGTGCAGAGTTTTTGCAAAACAGATGACTCAAAAATTTAGTGTTAGTTCTCCACAGAGAGCATTTCGGAGCTACCAATTTGTTAAACTCGGTGATACCGAAGCAATTTTGGAGCCTAAACTAGTGAACTCGGTCAGACCGAGTCACAGTTTGGTGGCACCGAGACTGCTAGGGTTTCACACAGAATCGAACTCGCTCACACCGATGTGCAGTTTTTCGGTCAGACCAAAAATGCAAGTGCTATGGCCTGAACCAAATCGGTGAGACCGATTTCTACAACTTGGTCGGTCCGACATGAGTTCGGGGGAGACCTAACCCTAAATTTCCAAATCAAATCTAACCTAGAGGATATTTTCTGTGGATAGAGCATTTGCATACGTGGTAAAGATCATGGCAAAGCAATGTGCTATGAATCGGAGTTAAGGAATTAGCACATAGAGTCGAACCCCATACTCTGGTTCGGCGGAGGTTCGCTACGGCGGCAACGACGGAGCAGATTTCTGTTGACGATGATGGAAACCAGTGGCGGGAGGTTGCTGGCGGCAAGGAGACGATCCAGAGACCCGAGGAGGCAGAGCAGGACACACGCGCGGGCTGAGGAGTTTGAAGAAATTTCCAAAATCTCACGTGTGGGTTTATATATCCCGACCCTGTCGGTGTGGCCGAGTGGAACAACTCGGTTGCACCGAGATGCAGAATCGCAAGCGGTTACTGCAACTCGGTGTGACTGAAAGGTTCAAATCGGTTGCACCGAGATTGAAAACCCAGATCAACATAGTGGACTTGGCGTGACCGAAGTGGATGACTCGGTCATACCGAAATGCACAAAGAGGTTTTGGAAGTTTAAGTCTATGAAGAATCGGGGACTCCCAGTGCTCCTCACACAGAGTGGTTTGAATCTCACTTGATCAAACTTTGTGATGTAGCATTAGAGTTTGAGACGAGAAAAGCATAGATAGCTAGAGGGAGCTCTTAGGCATTCTTGTCCATCCATTTGGCAAAAGAGAAAAAGCCAAACATACAAAACAACAAATGGATGTCTTCGAATGAGTTTAATATGCAATCAACATGCTCACACAATAAAATGGCAAAATGAAATATGCGACAAAGCATGCAAAAACACTCTAGCATCTATCAAGCAATTTGGTGATGACTAGGTCATCTATATATGAGTATATTGACTTAGGAGTCAAATGAGAACATTCGATCATAGGTCATACTCATCGTTTGAGCACAAGTGGGGTTAAAACTTTTACATAAAGCATTGTTGTGTTCACATCATTATAGTTGCTTGAGCTCAATTGATTAGAGTAAAGCTCCCCCTAGATGTGATATCTGTCGGATCATGGGTTCCGGCAAAACCCTTAAGGTTCGAACTCTGGGGTGCGCGTGAAGTTCTTTCCCTCCTACCGATCCACGCCCTAGCTCTCTAGATCTCGCGGACAACTCGACGAACTCGCAACACAGAAAGACACGAGATTTAGACTGGTTCGGGCCACCGTTGTGGTGTAATACCCTACTCCAGTGTGGTGGTGGTGGATTGCCTCTAGGGCTGATGATGAACAGTACAAGGGGAAGAACTGCCTCCTGAGCTTGAGGTGTTCTTGTGTTTGGTGTGTGGCTAGGGATTGGCTCTAGATCTGATGAGCTGCCCCTACTGTGGTGGCTAGTTCTACTTAAATAGGCCCTGGTCCTCTTCCCAAATATTAAGCGGGAAGGGAGCCAACAACGGCGGCCAATTTGGAAGGGGACAGCTAGTACAGCTTATCCTGACAAAAGCAGTCTTCGCCTGCGAAAGACTCTGGTGGTGATGCCGTCTTGGGCTCCACGGTGACCTCTGTCTTGCTGGGCTAATGGTCTTGGTCTTGTTGCACTGATATGGAAACCTTTGCTTGACGCCTCGGTACCCCGCGCCTGCGCCTGCCTGCTTAGCACCAAAGAGGAAATAAGGACGCTGCGCGCGCTGGCGCCCGCCTGGTGTCGATCGTCATGGCTCACATCATGAAGTCCTCGCGAGGTTTGCCTTGCCTTGATCTCTCTGGCCCTCGTGGGCGTGCCGAGCGTGGCCACTCCTGAGGAGGTCTTGCATCATCCGCCCTGCAAGGCTTGGCCCCTCGTGAGGTTCCTGAATGCCTTGTCGATGAAGATGGGTCGTACAGGCCTGCTCGCATAGCCATACCGCGGGCCGCAGGCAGGCAAGTCTGGGGACCCCCGTTCCTAGAACACCGACAGTACCCCCCGAGCCCAAGGCGCGCTCAGGCTTGGCTTCGAGGCGGAGCCAAACGTCAAGCACGGAGCGCCGCGGGACCCAAAAGCCTGCAGCCTTGGTCGATGCATGGCGGTTGAGTGGACGTGGGCGTCTCCGCTTCCTCACGCTGCCTTAGAATCCTCCTGGCTACGCGGCCCCCGCAACCTACATAGTTATTCCTCCATTGCCCGTGCCTTGCTCCCCCAATCTCTCTGCTTCCTCGAGACTCTGCTGCTCCTCTCCAATCTGACCTGCCTCCTGCCCGCTTCATCGCCATGGCGCTGAAACAAACAGACAAGGGGAAGAAGCCCTTGTCCTCGCCGAGTGCGCCTCCGGCCGTCGAGCCTGCGGTCGGTCGATCCTTGGTGCTCAACGACGAGGCCATGGACAAGGTCCGTCCAATGCTCGCTTCCAGCTTTAACGAGTGGGGGAAGACGGTGGCTTGGCCTGCATCTCGCGCTCACACTGCCCCGGCAGCCACCGAGGTCCCAATCTTTATCGATGCCCTTTGGGCTGGCCTAATTCCTCCCTTCTCCTCCTTCTTCAACCTGGTGCTTGAGCATTATCAGATCCACATGCTGCATCTCGACCCTCATTCCGTGACTCTCCTTGCCGTCTTTGCCATTGTGTGTGACGCCATGGTGGGCATTGCTCCTTCGGTGGCCCTCCTCCGCCATTTCGTCTCATTGCATCTGATTGCCCCCCGGCAAAGCTCGGGGTGCGTGAGCTTCCAGGCCGTGGCCGCAACAACGGGCGCGGGGATCGACTTCGAGCTTCCTCCATCCACGAGGGAGTTTCGGACACGGTGGGTGTTTGTTGACGCTGGTGTGCTCAGCCCCCTGCTCGATGCCCCGTCAGCGCCTGCCGTTTGCCACTCCGGTTGGAGCCACGAGAGGCTCGTGAGCCTCCGTCTTGCTCCCTTCTGGTTCAGGTTGAGGAGGCTGAAGGACCGCGGCGTGACCGCGCCTATGGTGGTGAAGGAATTCGTCAAGCGCCGGATCTCTCCGCTTCAGCGCCACTCTCACCCGATGTGGACCTTGCTCAGCAGTCAGGACCATATGAGGTTTCAAGAGTCCACGCTCCCCCTCGGGACACGACAAACAGTGCTCAAGGTCCTGACGGGTGTCCCTTTGCCAGATGACTTGCCTGGGAAGAACTGTCTGTTGTATCACTGCAAGAACAAGGCTGAATTTGCAGGGAGCATGCCTCCCTTTGACGAGTGGGGGCTGCGTCCGGACGGACCGGTGGGGTCCAGCGAGAACCCTATCTGCGTGGTTCCCTTTCTCGCTGCCGGCGCCGAGCCCGCGCCAAATGTGGGTGCAGGGCGAGCGCAGCAAGATGCTGGCGGCTTGAGTGCTGATGTGCGGACACGGCCTGGGGCTCCTGGGGCGTCGTCCTCTAGAACCCGCGATTCTGGGATGTTGGTCGCCAAGGCGACGCAGCACGCGGCTCACGAGGCTGAAACTTCAGAGGCCTCGGGAGGTCGTAATGAGACGGCGCTCAGCTCTTCTCTGCAGCCAAGCACTCCTGAAGTTGTTCTCTCGAGCGCTTCTCCGGCTGCACCTCGTACTGGCCGCCACATTCTGCGCTTCGGCCGGCTTTGCATGGACTTCGAGGAACTCCACAAGAGGAAAGGATCTCCGGGCGGCAGCGGTATCTTCGGGCCATTGAAGCGTTGAAAGTACATCACCGTCGACGAGTAAGTACTGCACCTTGTGGTTTCTTGATCGTTGCTTTCCTTCCCTATGCTGGCTCTTCAGGAGACCTTCTGCAGGGCCGTTGAGCCCTCCGAGAAGCAATCCTCACCTTCCTCGGCACTCCCGCTGGCCTTGTGCATCCCGAGCCTGCATGCCGCGCCTGGAGCCGGGCCGGCCGAGCGGGTGCACTCGCCTTCTTGGCGCCTCGAATCTGCGGCTTTGTTGCCCTTCCTTCACGGTCTGGCTTGGAGCCTGGCGGGCGTTCCCCGGACTCCTCCTCTGGTTATGGAGAATAGCTTGTTGGCTCCGGCCTTCAGCTCCTCCTCAAGTAGCGGGCCCCGTCCAGCCAGGGCCCCTCGTGAGGTCGGGCCAGCACCTGGAGCGGCAAGAGCCCCCAGCCCCCTGCTGAGAGGGGGTGCGTCGCTTAACGCCCCGCCCGCGGCTCCCGTTGCAGAGGACGAGTTGGGGCGTGCGTTGGAGTTGGAACGCGGGCAGAGAGTCATTCATCATGAGCTCTTCCAAAAGGCGATGGACGCGATGAGCCGACTCGGCGAAGAACTCACAAGTGTCGACTCGCGCCTTGAGACTGAAGGTCTTCGGCTGGTGGAGGAACGACGTAAGCTGAGGGTGGCCATCAACCTTTGCCGCTACCAGGATGATCTTGACAATGCGAATGTCGAGGCATCCCTCAAGATTTCCCATGAAGCTTGCTCCCGGGCCTTGGAGGAGGCTCACGAGGCTGACCGTCGTTGCGAGGCTGCGGAGAAGCGCGCGTGGGAGCTCCAAGCTTGGAGCGCGTCCCTCGAGCGCCAGGTGGAGGCGCGCAGAGCCGCCCTTGCATCGCTGAGGGGGACACCCGCAGAGGAAGAGGAGGTCCGGAGGCTTGAGGAGGCGCTGGATCTGGAAGCCGTGGAGCACAACCTTGAGCTCTAGCAACTGGAGACGAGGGAGCGTCAAGTTGCTCAGGCGGAAGATGCCGTCGGGGCTTGCGAGGCCAAGGTCTAGGAGGAAGTCGACCGCCAGGTAGCCCAGGTTCGCGCAGATCTTGAAAGTCGGTACGACCTGAAGCTGAAGCTTGCAGGAACTGACGCGGCGGGCAGGACCGTCGCTCTCAGGTCCAGGTTAGACGAGGCGGAGAGACGTGGGGAGGCCACGGCTGCCGCCTTGGTCACGGCGCAGGCGGACTTGGCCTCCGCCCGCGCCGAGCTGTTTTTGCTTCAGAAACGGGTTGATGACGCAGAGGCCGTCGCGCGGCAAAACAGGGAGGAAGTGCTGGAGAGGCGAAAGCTGGAGCGCGTTCACGCTCCCATGCTTCAGGACCTTCGGAACAGGGCCAACACTGCCCTGGGCCATGTCTGTGACGCGAACGCCCCCCATACTCAGGTGAATGACTATGCCACCCACCTCCGCTTCTTCACCGACGTGGTGACACGCCTGGAGGCCTGATCTGACGAAGCTCGCAGGCTCGTGGAAGAGTGGAGTCGCGGCCTGCTCGAGCGCGCTTTCTCCCGTGTCTTCAGCCATCTCCTGAATGCCAACCCCGACTTCAATTTCGACGCCGCCATTGCCCCCGTACCTATGGTCGTTCAGGACTGCCTGGCGCGGTGGGTAGAGGACAACGTGGATGCGTTAGTCAGGGCCTTCACTTCAGAGGACGACGCGGTAGTGGTCGCCGCAGACGGAGGCGACGTGGTCGATGATGTGGATGCCGACGCTGGTGACGGTGGCGGCGGCGCCAACGATGGCGACAGCGACGTGAGCGGCTCATCAGAAGACGACGCGGAGGACGCGACGAGCGACATATTCGGCTAATTTCTCGTCCCTTTACTGCTTCACCCTGTATGCAAAAACTTGAGCGTGGCCCCTAAAGATTGTGAAAGCATTTTGGGAGGGGGAGCCCCTCATGTAAACAAATCATGATTTCTACTCCTTTATGCCAAACCGAAGGTGCCTTTTGGTCGGTCATGATTGTGACGGCAAGTTTTGCCGCTACGGCTTACCTTAGTTGGGGCGGGCCCTGAATCGGGTTGTAAGGTCGAGAGTCACCACGGGGCTCCTGAAGGGTCTGCTGATCCGCCCGAGAGGGCCTCGCGAGGTTCCTGCGGCGATCGGCGCGCGTGGCACGCGTGCTGTGCCTAGCCCCGCTCGCGAGGGGCCCGCGAGGGGGAGGCGGCGAGCGTGAGCTCCAGAACTAGGCAAGAACCAGATGGCAAGAAATCGCTTGAACGAGAAAATACAGCCCCCGCATGCATCGACAAAAGCTCGACTTCAACTTAAATCCAAATCCAAGTGGGAAGGCTACAGAAAAGAGATTCAAAGCAAATGGCCGCGTCCAGCACCTATTCTAGTCTTCGGGTCTTCGAGTCTTATCACCAGCGCGGGGCTAAGTGCTGCCACTACGCGTGGGAGGGAGCCCCAGGGCCCGAGGCGGGCACCCCTGAGACTCCGGGGCGTGTACAGCCCCACTCATTATATTACGTGAGAGTGTCACGGGCGGCGATCTTCACAGGCACTGGGCCTTCTTCACAGGTACCGGCCTTGCTTCGTATCGCCAGACGAGGGCCCTACCTTGCGCCACCCTCGCCCACCTTGGAGCCGATAGGTAGCCAGGACGGCGCAAAGGGGGGAAGGGGACGCCAGCGGCACCCTCGGCGACCACGGGTCCTCTGCCGAGGGAAGGCTCGCCGACGCCTCCCCGACAGAGGGCCTACCTCCGGGTGTCGCCTGGCTTCACGCGACGTGGGGAGGGGCCCTGCTCCTGGCTCTCTTCATGCATCCCCTAGCATGCTTCCCATGGCGGAAGGGGTGATGCTGCGCCGGGGTCATCTGCCGAGGCTGCAACCTGGTTCACTGGCAGCCCATGGTTAGCGTAAGCTTGCTCCTGAGAGATTAGCGGTGCCCTGTAGCTGTTGTTGCAGGCGCGGTTGTTGCGGTTCCCCGGCGGTTCCTGAAAGGCTTCAACTTCTAGCGCCCCTTCTTCCCAATCTTCTCTAAGGAACGAGCCAGGGTCGTCCTCCGACGCGTACTCCTGATCCATCATGCGGAGCATGTAGGCTTCCAGGGCTGTTACCCCGAACACCTCGCCATAGTGCCCCACACTCCATGTTGCCCGGCCCAGCGCGGCGTCCTGAGGATGGTGGCGCGACATCTCACCTAGACCATGGGGGCGACGCTTGCGCCCATGCTTGCTGCATGCGGCCCGAGGGCGACGGGGCCCCCGGCACCGCCGACCGTGCTGGTGTTGACGAAGCCCCAAGGCACACCTCAGGGCGTGTGGTTGCGGCGAGGCCCGCCGTGAGATCCCGTAGTGGCCTGAGAAGGAAGCTGATAGCAGAAGGGCGGTGCTCTTGATGCCGCCGCATCCGGCAGCTCGGCGACACGTTCCAGTAGTGCATCCCGGCCGCTCTCCATCAGCTAGCACCTCAGCAGCTCTCGTGCCACCGTGAGCGCTGCCCCCATGTTCGCCTGCTCCCGCCGTGTGTGCAGCGCCGTTGCTGCGGCGTGGCTTGCGGCCCTTGCAGCGGCCCGTGCTTGTCGTGGGGTGAGGGCGGACGGCGTCCCGCCACGCCAGCTGCACCCCGCTGCATTGGGCGGCGCTCGGGCCCCTTGGGGCGCGGGGCTGAGGTCTTTATGGGCAGGTGGCGCCGCCCGGGCCGGCCAGGCTGCCCAGCGGTCGGGGTCAGCCCTTGGGTTGCTGGACATCGTAGCTGCAGAGCGTCGGCAGGTCGATTGGCGGAGAAGAAGCTCCAGCGCACCCCTACCTGGCACGCCAAATGTCGGATCACGGGTTCCGGCAAAACCTTAAGGTTCGAACTCTGGGGTGCGCGCGAAGTTCTTTCCCTCGTACCGATCCACGCCCTAGCTCTCTAGATCTCGCGGACAACTCGACGAACTCGCACCACAGAAAGACATGAGATTTATACTAGTTCGGGCCACTGTTGTGGTGTAATACCCTACTCCAGTGTGGTGGTGGTGGATTGCCTCTTGGGCTGATGATGAACAGTACAAGGGGAAGAACTGCCTCTTGAGCTTGAGGTGTTCTTGTGTTTGGTGTGTGGCTAGGGATTGGTTCTATATCTGATGAGCTTCCCCTACTGTGGTGGCTAGTTCTACTTATATAGGCCCTAGTCCTCTTCCCAAATATTGAGCGGGAAGGGAGCCAACAACGGCGGCCAATTTGAAAGGGGACAACTAGTACAACTTATCCTGACAAAAGCAGTCTTAGCCTGCGAAAGACTCTGGTGGTGACGCCATCTTGGGCTCCATGGTGACCTCCGTCTTGCTGGCCTCATGGTCTTGGTCTTGTTGCACTGATATAGAAACCTTTGCTTGACGCCTCGGTACTCCGCACCTGCGCCTGCCTCCTTAGCACCAAAGAGGAAATACAACGGAATGTAAAACATTGCACATGAAGGTAAAGGGAGGAGTTTGGAAGGAGCAAATCAATGTAGACACGGAGATTTTTGGCGTGGTTCCGATAGGTGGTGCTATCGTACATCCACGTTGATGGAGACTTCAACCCACGAAGGGTAACGGTTGCACGAGTCCACGGAGGGCTCCACCCACGAAGGGTCCACGAAGAAGCAACCTTGTCTATCCCACCATGGCCATCGCCCACGAAGGACTTGCCTCACTAGGGTAGATCTTCACGAAGTAGGCGATCTTCTTGCCCGTACAAACTCCTTGGTTCAACTCCACAATCATGAGGGAGGCTCCCAAGTGACACCTAACCAATCTACGAGACACCACTCTCCAAAAGGTAATAGATGGTGTGTTGATGATGTACTCCTTCCTCTTGTGCTTCAAATGATAGTCTCCCCAACACTCAACTCTTTCTCTCTCTCACAGATTTGGATTTGGTGGAAATATGATTTGAGTGGAAAGCAAGTTGGAGAAGGCTAGAGATCAAGATTCATACGGTTGGAATGGAATATCTTGACGTCAACACATGAGTAGGTGATTCTCTCTCAGAAAATGTATGATGGAAGTGTAGGCATGTTCTGATAGATTTCTCTCCAAATGAAGAGTGAGTGGAGGGTATATATAGCCTCCACAAAAAATCTAACCGTTACACACAGATCATCAAACTCGGTGGGACCGAATAATGCAACTCGGTCAGACCGATTTAGTTCAAAATGTGAAAGTTAGGCTTTTCGGTGGGACCGACATATCAACTCGGTGGGACCGATTTCATTAGGGTTAGGGCATAACGTAATCTTGGTGAGACCGGTTACACAAACTCAGCTAGACCGATTTTGGTAACAAGCTAACAGAGAGTTGGTCAAGCAAACTCGATGGGACCGATTCGCTCATCTCGGTGAGACCGAAACGTTACGAAAGGGAAACAGAGAGTTTGCATTGCGAACTCGGTGGGACCGATTGCTCATCTTGGTTGGACTGAAACGTTACGAAGGGAAACAGAGAGTTTGCAATCCCATCTCGGTGAGACCAAGATCCCTATCGGTAAGAGCGAAGTGACTAGGGTTTTATGTTAGTGGCTATGTCAACTGAACTCGGTGGCACCAGATAGAAAGTTTCGATGGGGCCGAGTTTCACTTTTGGTTTGGGACATATGTGGATCTGAGAAAGTGGTTGAGGGTTTTGGAGCATATCACTAAGCATTTTGAGCAAGCAACCCATTAAGCAAAACCTCATCCCCTTTTAATAGTATTGGCTTTTCCTATGGACCCAATGTGATCTTGGATCACTAAAAGTAAAATGTAGAGTCTTCAGCCTTAGAGCTTGAGCCCATCTTTTGTCCTTAGCATTTTGAGGGGTCCACATTTCTAATACATGCCATGCCTATCATTGAGCTTTCCTGAAATACTTATCTTGAAATAGCATTAGCTCAATGAGCTATATGTTGTTAATAATTACCAAAACCACCCAGGGATAGTTGCACTTTCATGGCGTCAATGGGGGTGAGGGGATGACGCGGCGGTGGGTGAGCCATCGGTGCAGAGGGGAGCAACGGGAAGTGAAGAGAGTAGGGGAGAGTGGTGTGAATAGAGCGTGTGCAATGACATGAGAGAGAGGGGAGTTATTGAGATGTCATGACCATCTCCCGTGCTCCCCGTGGCGTCTAGCCAAGAGCCACACATGGTCGTGCTGAGCCTGGCTGCCGAGAAACTATCGATTCAGCAGTAGCTCGTGGGCCTGGCTCGAGACTACTTTAAGTTCGGTGCAGCCCGAGATTTAGATGCAGCCTAGTTAACCAAATAGGTTGTTTTCATCCCGCGTGGGCCTGGTTGGGCCTTACGCGGGCAACCAAACATGCCCAATCATCTGAGTTAAAAATCCATCACTATGGGATTTCTCCATGGGTGTTTCTCCAATGTGACTAAATGTGGTGCCACACTTATGTGGTATTCTTTTAGTCTAGTGACATTTACGTCAGTGTTCTGGATGTTCTGTTTTATCATCAATATTCATCACATATGTCCTACTCACTATAGAAATAGTGTTTAACAATTTAATCAGAATTCCTAAGAATTACTCTTACTTGACCAACTTTCTATCCATCTTATAACTTGCATGATATTCATACCTGAGGTGGACATTCCAGTTTCCTTTTCTTTCCGCCTTTTTACTTCTTATAGTTTTACTCCCAATATTTTCCTACCCATAGAAGAAGCATCCAACTTTGAGAGTGGAATGAGCCGCAAACTTCCGTGGGCATGTAAGTCTCCCTGCATCCTTCGTATTTGTTCTTTCTGTTTAAGTTCTCATCATCAACACATGACTGGTGTTCTTCCAGATCCTATGTATTTCAGTCTTAAACATAGTTGAACGCTTCTCTAGAACTTGCACTTTAGATATCACATACCTTTTAGCCTTTTGTTTGTTTCTAAAAAATAATTTCAGTCCCAAGAATATCATATGAGTATCCCAAACACTTTAAAGTTTGGGTTTCTTGGAAGGAAGCAAACCGTAATAGGATTCTAGCCTTTTGGATCAAAGGACGTGAGTCTCATCATCCACGGCATCTGCGGGGGTGTATTGTAAGCATGCAATAGAACAAAATCCTTCTCCACACTCTAGAGAAAGATCCTCTCATACAAATTCAACCAAATAATAGTAACATCGAATCATTTTCAACAAAAAAGGTGGAACTATGAGCCTTTAACTATAATGCGAACTACACATAGACATTGTTCATAATTAATTGTGCTAGTAGTTAAACTTAATTAATTCATAATTGTCCTCCCAGTCAAACCAATATCACTCATAATTGATTTTACATGATTCAAGACCCACATCTAATTCAGTGTCCTTCATGTGGACATCACTGATGACATGAACTTCAATCAGTAGGCAAACTTGCCTATCATATCTCCATATGACTCTTGTTCATCTTTCAATGTTTCATGCCTTGAGCTCAGAACAATTCTGCTAGAACTTCAAGACAACCCAGTGTTTCCACCGTGAGGTCCAAAATTCACCCGCCTTACACCTCACAACCCGTTTCTACTCATGTGGAGATGACGTACTTCGAACGGCAACATGTTCTAGACGGTTGCTACACTGGGAAGAGCACTAACAACATGATATTTTCTGTGCGAGATCACCCTAATAAAAACGACTACCGCCTAATCAAAAGGGTGCAATCAAAAAGGGATAAACATCTCAGGAAATTCATAATAGCATGGTATGCACTACAAAAAAATACACTTCCGTGATGATACGTGTTTGTCCTAGTAAGTCACGTACATCCATGACAAATTTATGACAGAATCAACATAGTCATACCTGTGTTGTCGTAGAAGTGTTCTATGACATTACCAAAATTATCATCATGGAAGTGTCCACTTCCATGACGATAAATCGCGCGTCACAGAAGTGCTTTCGTCAAGGGTGACCGACACGTGGCATCCACCGTAACGGAATGCCGTTAAGCTATCGGGTCCGGTTTTGGATCCAATAACCCGTTAACAGCCCGGACCAATGGGGACTTTCCACGTGTAAAATCATCATTGGCCGAAGGAAACACGTGTTGCCTCACCGTTGGGACAGATGTCATCCACTCATTGGACAGTAGGCACCTATGATAGGTCGACACGTGGCACGGCCCAAAAGTGGCCCATTCCGGTGAAAAAGGTCGGCCCAGTAAAAAATAGCAGGCCGGCCCATATAAGGCCTACTTGTGTCAGGTCCATTTAAGCCCACAGCCCATACGAGATGTGCCAATTTGGCCCGTCAAAGGTCCATTAAAGATTTGACACCATTGCATCCCATTGTCAGTTTGAGTCCGTTAACAGCCCGCTATATATTTGGGCTCAATATCGGCCCGATGAGATTTCGGCCTGTTAACGGCCCATTTAGTGGATGTGCCAATTTTCACGAGGTACATCTTTCGGCCTTTTAGCGACCCATTTAAATATTGTGCTAATTTCTGGCCAGGTGTGTCTTTCAGCCTGTTGACGGCCCATAAATCAGTTGGGACATTTGTAGTCGGACCTGAGTTTTGGCCTTTTAGCGGCCCATTTAAGTGTTGGGCGAATTCCCGGCCCTGTGTGCCTTTCAGCCTGTTAAACAGACCATAAATGAGTTGGGGCATTTGTAGTCGGACCTGAGTTTTGGCCTTTTAACGGCCCATGCCCTTCATGGTCCAATACCAGCTCGGTTTCTCTTTCGGCCAGCTAAAGGCCCACAACACAGTTGGGACATTTATAATACAACCTGACTTTCAGCCTCTTAGCGGCCCATGCTCTTCATGGTCCAGTACAAGCCCGCTGTCTCTTTCGGCCTGCTAAAGGCCCACAGTATAGTTGGACCATATGTAGCCCGAACTTAGTAACGACCTGTTAATGACCCGTGAAATCAATTGGGCCCATCTGTTGCCCGCTTTGATGTCAGCTTGTTAACGACCCGGGAGTTAACAGGGCGGATGATTAACTTTCAGCCTGGTAACGGCCCATTAACTTAATGGGCCCACTAAAGTTCATACATGTCTTTAGGACAAATTAGATAATTTGAGCCCATTACGACGAGCAATAATGCAGAGGACCAAAACTGATCAAGCAAAGGTACGGCATACAGGGAAAAACGTTGCACATCCAGCATATATTACAGGAAATTACATCCACTGGGCAATCAAAGATTGATGCCAGTGCAAATAAATGAACAGAACCTAATGATCTACAACATCACAATCTGCAACCTCGGCACGGATGACACCCATAAGCATGTGGGCAAGTTCTTGCTGCTTTGCTACACTGTCTCTGAAAACATTGATCAGTTGTTGTGTCGCACGACTCTGCACCTCTGTTTCCTCCACCATTTCCATCATTCCTTCAGCCATTAGTTGGTTCACAAACATACATTTTTTCCATTGCATTCGAGACAGAGGATACTGAGCAGATTCAGATGGCAATTTTGGCAGGCTTGTATTATTGATAGTGGAGAGTGTCTCGACCACTGCATCATAACATAAATTAGGAGGGGAACCAAACACATTAATCATGAGTTATTGGCATATTACCTAGCCTAGATTTATTGGAAAGAAACAATTGGGTTGCCTTGCTGTTTTCAGAGTTTGTCTTCTTATCTTCAGCAGCCTGCACCAAATTAAGACACTAGCATTGCTATCATTGGCCAAGTCAGATAATAGGAACGCAAAATTGGCACAACGAACGTTTGGGCAACTAGCCAACGCCAAATTAACACAATATGGCACACTATCATCAGCCGTAAGGTAAGGTATCTGAAAGCAACATTGACACAATGAATGAATGGGCAACCAGAGCAGCACTACAATTCAAGAATGTGCATGATATGAGATAGTACACTCATGCAACTCAAGATGCAAAACTACGGGTAGTTTTCTTTACAAAATCAACATTGGCGCCTTTAACATTTTGCTACAACTAATTTTAGATCAGATAAAGGTTGGATTCACGCTGATTAACAAAATACATGCTGATGTAAAATATAGTGATATACAACATGTACTTACATCAAGATTGGAGCACGAGAATTCCGCAAGATATTTTCCTCGAATACAATGTTAATGAAGGAAATCTTCTATCATTTAACCTTATTTTCTAAAAGAGAGATGGGTAAGAAACATGTAGAAAATATGATCAGAATGCTATAAAATTTCATGATGCGAGGATACGCACACGCTTCTTAGAATGGAGTTGACATTCTTTTGCTGGAATGGAGCGGACTAGTTCTTTGGCCACTGGAATCTGCTTATTATAAGTGGGAGTTGGGTTTCTCTGTGTTGGAGCAGTATCTATGAAAAATGGAGTTGGTTTATTATCTCCTGGCATTTGGATCTTTTGCAAAGACCTGGTTTGTAACCCTTCAGATTCTAACCTAGCTGTCTTCCCCTTGCATGCCTTATATAGAAGAATGGGGCTTCAATTATAAAACATGCTACAACAGAGATGGAATAGGTACTGAAGAATAGAAAGGCATGACATATTGACATGTATTCCCTCCATCCGGAAAAAATGGATGGGTCTAGGCGTATTTCAGTTCTAGATACATCCTTTTTTATCCATTTCGGCAACATGTAATCCGGACGGAGGGAGTATGGTGTTAGAGCTAGGGATATGACAGGACAACACAGTAAAAAAACACTAGTTGAATGTAGAACTGTATGCTAGCGGAATACGTACAGAAAAAACTAAGGCAACATACACGTGTATGATTGGGAAACTAAGATGGCATTGCAACATAGCACTAGAACATCACTTCAATGTAAAAAACATGGTATGGTAGACAGATGAAGTACATACTGATGAATAAGAATGCATAAGATATTCAGAAGCATGATGTCCAAATTAAGCAGATGGCATTGCAATAGAGTAGAATGACAGTACTTGAATTTGAAAACATGTTATCATGAATGGAATAGGTACTGAAAAACAGGAAGGCATGACATATTTAGATGCATGATCAGCATGCTAAGCACATGGCATTGCAACAGAGTAGATACACTCCAGGACATTATATGCATGTTGGACCCATATCACGGGCCAAGTTAGAGCAAGGACCTTGTGGGGTGAAGAGGATTCAACATCTTTCTGCAAGACTTCTAAAGAACTGCCTTTACATTTCCATCATATTGCGTATCATTGACATCAAGTTTATTGGCCTTTACATTGCTCTGTGAGGTTCTTGTGGATATATCAGTGTGTGCAATTATATCTGACATGCATGGAAGACAACTAGTAGTTAGATTTATGTAATGAGTGCCTGTAGGAGACAACATAAATAGTAGGACTAGGGTTAACTAGCAGCTACAGGTCTCAAAAACCAAAGGGAGAACATAGATGAAAGCTACAGAATATGTATCGTTTGTACTCGAGATTAACTAGATGGCACACAAAAGTATTAAAGAACAACATAGGTAATACTAGAAGTGGTATAATACTATAATCACCAGCCTGTGGGATAGCATTGGATGATGGATGATAACAATGGAACAACGTTACCTAAAGAACAAGTATCTTAGCTGAACTATGGAACAACGTTAACTCCTGAACAAGACCCGTAAGAGATCAACATGAATATACAGTGAAATGTGATAATCTATTTTCCATGCTTATATGAATAACAAAGCCATAAATGTTGTACACAAGTAAGATGAGGGTACAACCTATCTGGCCGCCATCCATAGGAGTGAGCATCATGTGCTGACTTGAAAATGGCTCTGCAGTTGTTGTGGCTGTCCATGTCGGGAACGCGCATTCGATGCATGGAACTGTTGAGTGGGGACTATAGCTCCCTTCTGGTGTAAGCTTCCCTTGTTGAAGTAGTTGCGGTGAGTCGGAAGACGGTGTGGCTGAAGATGTAGATAACGCATAATGTTAAGAATGAAACATCTCTTTGATCTGAAGAAATACACTAAGAGATCAACAACAAGGTACGAGATTGGTCACATGACTGTTGACTGAGACTAAATTGGGGTCACACAATTTTATTTTATTTTGGTACTGTCCGATCTACACTGGATGGCTTGATCACCGTCTTATGCCTCCCGGCTGACACTTTAGGAATCTTCCCCGAAGAGCCAGCGACCAATGGCAGAGCAGCTTGCCTCCGCCGTCCGTGGCCCCGGCCAAAACCCCGCTCCCCGCCCCACCGCACTGCCGTGTTTGCGTCGCCCCCGGGCCAATCCACAAACACTCCCCACACAACTCTAAGATAGCCATCTAAGTGCTGCTTCCGCGGCGAACTTGCGGCCCCGCACCCTTACGTTAGACACCAGCCAACCGGCAGCCTAGGAGCTCCGCTGCCTCGAGGGGTGCTACTTCCCATTGGGAATCGATTGGCCCAGAATAAAAATTCAGACAACTGACGCCTAAATAAAGTGATTAGAGATGAGGGTGCGGCATATCTGGCGGCATGGTGAAGTAGCCAGGTCCAGCTACTGAGTCGATGAGGCCGGCGCGGTTGCGGTGGCCACCGGCGGCAGGGAAACAGCGATGTCGCGATGGTCGACGGCTACGGGGAAGCAGCGCCGGGACTCTTGACGGATCCGAAGTTGGAGCCGCTCCAGCGCCGTGAACAACGGCGAGGGTGAATCGGCTCCGGTGCGGTTCACGCGGCCGTCGTCGAGGCAGCTCCAGCAGCACGGAGTAAGAGGCACACGGCCCAGTGCATGACGGCAAATGGACAGCGTCTCCGGCATTAGGGAGGAGGGCGGCTGTGAAATTGGTGCGGTGGGGGGCACTATGGAGGAGGGGTTGAGGTTTCGCTGCTCGGGAGAAGGGAGCTTCCGGGGAGAAGGTGATTTGGCGCGCACGAGGTATGTATGGGGGGGGAATTGGGAGGGGAGTGGAACCATGTTTTACGGACGCATTTGTCTAAAATGTGAGGGGGAGTTACAATTCTACCCCTGCCTTTAGGCTTCTCGGCTTGGGTCTGTGTACTGAAGGTCGGGGATAGTAGAGTAACTTTGCTTATCCCCAAATAGTGGGTGGGAGCGATTTCGGGCAAGGACGGCGTGTTTTTAAATATAGTGGGCGCGAGGGATTTCGGGCGAGGAGAGCATGTTTTGAAATAGTGGGTGTGAGCTATTTCGGGCGAGGAGAGCATGTTTTGCCGACCATGGTTTATGAATTATTCTGCACATGTCATTTCAGTAGAGGAGAAGGCGTGCTTGGATGAAGTTACGAACCTACCCTCGATGCACAACGGGCCAATTAATGTGTCTCCCACATAGGGCGGTAATTTCGCATCTCCCATTTATTTGCTCGGGCGAATTCCACCGAGCAGAGGATGTTTAACGGTATGTTCAAAATTTGGGAGAACGAGCATCCATGTCTACCTTACCAAGTCGATTCGAATTAAATTTAGAAATATTAGCTTGCCACTTCTTTTTTAGATGGAGAGATGATGCTCGGGAGTAATGTGTTTTTACATGCTCGTTGCTAGCGATTTACTATATGACAAATAGTTGACCCACTCAAAAACAGGAATCAAACCCAAAATGAAATATCTCGATTCAATGAAATAGCTCCTTCACCAGGTCAAAATAGTGAACTAAATCCAAAATTGAACACCACAATCAAATAGCATGTTGTACAGTATTATAGTACTCCATGAACATGTTGAAAGTCAAATTAATGAACTTGTTTGATATACGCATATATCCGTTCATGTGTGGATTGCAGACAACATGTTCTCCAATTTAAATATTTGAATGCAAGTTTATATCGAAACATGGTTTATATCAGTCTTTGATGCATAAAACGCGACCTCCCCCTCTCCCGGACTCCTGCTCTCTCTCTCTCGCCGACAATCTTCAATTATGTCGCATGCATTCAACACACAAACCTTGTTGGTCCTCTCTCTTTCTCTCCATCTCTCTCTCTCTCTTTGTGTGTGTGTGTGTGGGGGGGGGGGGTCTTTCTAGTTCGCATGCATATATACTCCATCTATAGGTCTCTCTCGCACACTATATATGATTCTCTAGTCCAAGCTAGATATCTTGGGTGCACTCATCGTATGCACACAAATTCCTTGTCTCGTTGCCCGTAACTCTCTGACGCACCACTCCGTCGTCTCAGAGCTCTTCCCCCTCTCTCTCAAACTCTCCATCTACCTGGGTCACACATACACATGCATATCTCACTCGCACTCGATAGGCCCATCGAAAACTCTATCTCTCTCCCTCATTCTCTCCATCTCACACGCACACACACACAATCTCATGCCTAGCTAGCCAAGTATGATGGTCTCTCACTCAATAGTAGGCACACACAGTCCCCCTATATGTATATGACTAGCTAATCTTAGTCTCCATCAAAAACATGTGCATGGTCTATCTCGATTTCTCTCGGGGCATCTTTCTATCGCGCACGCACCTCCCTCGATCTCCCACCCATATAGTCCCCTCACGATCTCGAGGGGGTCTCTCTATCACAAACACACCCTCTCGCCCTCCCCATGCGTCCATGTTCTCCATGTGTCCCTCTCGACCTTTGTTCCTTGTTGGCCAGACCTCTATTGGACATGTGTTATAGGGGTGTCTCTCTCCTTCGCAAACTATCACACACTAGCTATCTTCGTGTATCTCCTCGCCTCGCTTTTCTATCTCGGAGATGCATGCGTGATATGTTCGCCTAAGAAACGAAAAAACACACACTCTCTCTAATTTATCGTTTGTTGTCACTTTCTCTTTCACACACATACTCTTTTTGAACACTTACTCATTCTCCTTCACACGCACTTGATCCCTCTTGACTTAGGCACTCTCCTCGGTCCATAGCATATTGATTTGTTGAAAATTCAAACATCACAAAGTTTGACCATGTATGCGGAAAAAAAATTACATCTGGAATGGCAAACATATACCATTAGATTCACCATGAGATGTAGTTTCGTATGATGTATCTTTGGTATTGAATATATAAATAACATTTGTGTAAACCTGATCAAAGTTTCCAAAGTTTGACTTCTAAAAAAATTACATGCATTGCATTATCGAGCGGATGGAATATCTCTTTCCCCCTCTCAGCTATCTGACGCGGCACTCAGCTTTATTGGGGCTCCTCAATCTCTCTCGAACTTTATATCTCCCTGGTTCACACATATACATGTCTCACTCGCGCTATGCATATAGACCCATCCAACACTCTCCGCCCTTGTTCTCTCTATGTGACACGCACCCCCTAATAAGTACCATAATCCCTCACTCCATCATAGGCGCAAGCACTCCCCCCCCTAAGTATGATTATCTCTCACTAGCCATCAGGAACACACGTATTGTCTCCTTCCATCCATACGTCTATCTCGATATCTCTCAGGGTATCTCCTATCGCGCACACACCTTGTCACTCGATCTCCCACCCATGTAGTCCCATCACGATCTCCAGGGGATCTCTCTATGACAAACATACACTCTATCCTCCCAACATCTGCATTTTCTCCGTACGTCTCTCTCGACCTCTCTCCCTTGTTTGTCAGACCCCTCTTGGCCACGTGCTAGGGGTCTTGCTCTCTCCGTTGCAAACAACCACACACTATCTCCTCACCTTGCTTCCGTTGTCGAAGATGCATGTGTGATATGTTTGCATAAGACACACACATTTTTTCTCGAATTTTATCGAGTGTTGTCCATGTCTCTTTCACCCACGCACACACACTTTTTTCACTAACTCTTTCTATTTCACTCTCTCTCTCTAGTTAGGGACTCTCTCACATCCATAAGCATATGGATGTTTTGAAAAGTCAAACCTCAGAAAAGTTTGACCAGGTATATGTGGAGAAAAACATTTACATATGGAAAGATCATTAGATTCATCACAACATGTACTTACTTCATACTATCATTTATATTTGCTATTGTAGATATAAGTAATTTCTTTATAAACTTGGTCAAAGTTTCAAAAGTTTGACTTTTAAAAAAGTGTTGGAACTACATTATCGAACGGAGGGAGTAGCTCTTTCTCTCCCTCTCTCTCTCTCTGCTATCTCTCACAGGCCTCCCCTCTCACACGAACACTCTATACTGATGGATTATACGCCACACTCTGTCAGATAGCTCAGATATTGTTTAGTTGACGGTCAACCAGTCCACATGCTGCCTTGTCACTCGTGTTCAGTATCTTCATGTGCTGGCCCATGTGGCGGTGGGTGAAAATAAGTAAACCAGAGGCCCATCGACACGCGGTGAAGTAAACAAAGTTGAAACCACTGGGTAGCACCCGCACGCTAGTAAATTGAGGGCGATTGAGGACATACTTCTTCGCGTGGAGGACGACTTTTCAAGACATTCACCACTGTGTGGCGGCATGCACAGAAGGACGCACTCGCGCACACCCAGCACACAACACACACCAGCACACGTGTACACCAGCGTGGCCGCTGGTTGAGATGGACGGCGAGGCAGCCAACAAGAGGAGGCAGCTCGAGCCAAAACCGCATCCGGCGAGCCTGGACTTCATCAGCAGCCTCCCCAACGACATGCTGCTCGTCATCATCGGCCTCCTCCCCACCAAATCTGCCGTGCGGACCATCCTGCTCTCCCGGTGGTGGCGCCCCCTGTGGCGCCGCGTCCCCCTCAACCTCACCATCGACAGCTGCCTCTGCGACGGGGATTGCAAACGCATGGCCGCAGTCTCCAAGATCCTTTCATCGCACCCTGGGCCAGCCAGACACCTTGACATCCGCATGTTCAGTACCAACTACAAGGTCGAACCAAAGTTCAACGAGTGGTTCTTATCTCCCGCCCTGCATCAGCTCGAGGAGCTCAGCTTTGAAGCTGGACGATGTCGCTCTCTGCCGCCGTTCGCGCTCTGCCTCGCGCCAACGCTGCGCCGCGCCAGCTTCAGCTCCTGCTATCTTCCCCAGATTAAAGCCGCGCCCGCCCTTCTTCTTCCTCAACTCAAGCAGCTCGACCTCTTCGACTTTGTCATCTCGAAGAAGGCTATGGAGCACCTGCTCTGCAGCTGTACTGCGCTCGAGTACCTTCGTCTTGAGAAGATCCACGGGTTCATTAGCCTCAACATCGCCTCGACGAATCTCTGATGGATTTATGTGTCTTGCTGGCTCCGCAACAAGACATCAATTGGGAAGAGATCACTATAGCTGTTCCATGTTATGGTCATTGAGAATGCGCCTTTCCTTGAGAGATTGCTTGTATCGGATCTAGAAGGTCCAACAAAAATCAGGGTCATTGACACGCAGAAATTGACAGTGTTGGTACACTCGTCTGCCAAATTCTTCAAACTCTTTATTGGATTCAGGTACAACACTCATCTTCTTCTCCGTCTTCTTGAAATTCACATTTTTAAATTTCTTCTTGACATATTTACGACTGTCTTCCAGAAAAATATTCCCACAAGCTTGACCCAGTCTATGCGCACAGTGAAGATCTTGGCAATAAAATCTATCGGCCCCAATCTGGATCAAGTTGTTGGATTCCTTACATGCTTTTCGTGCACGGAGAAGCTACTCATCGAGGTGAAACTTCTTTCCTATTAATAAATGGAAATCACAATGTAGCTCAAATTTTTTGTAATTTTCCCAAATTACGATGACAAGTGTAGTGTTCAAAACTGCATCTACGCACTGCACCGAAAGAAATGTTTTTAGTATTTTTTCTCACATGATCACCTGCTTCGTTTTTTTGTTGTACTACTATAGTAGCCTAGGCTTGTCATAGTGGAAAGTAACTTAGACTACTCCAGTAACTCTATGGTTACCCTAAGAGCAAGTACTACCTCCGTCCTGGTTTACTCTTCCTATTTTGTAGTAGCAAAATTTGACCATAGATTTAACTGACAAAATGTTAATGCATGTCACTAAGAACTATATCGTTGGATTCATATTTGAACATAATTCCAAATGGTGTAATTTTTAGTGACATGCATTGGCATTTTCTTACATAAATATATGGTCAAAATTTTATACTAAATAGGAGGTAGTTCAAAAGTGGGCTATAACGGCCCTCCACTATGTAGGCCAAAACACGTGTCAAATTCACTTGTGATGCATTTGGCATCGATGCCCCTCCATTGCTCACCTGGTGCCCCAATCTGGATCACCTACTTTGCTCCGGTGCCAAATTAACTCACGCAATGAAAAAACACTTGCGTGGGAGAGAGAGAGAGGACTGAGGCAATAAAAACACTTGTTTAGGAGAGTGAGAGGCTGGTGTAGTTGGTTTGATTGATTTGTCTATACATGTGGGTCTGTGTGCACAGTGGTGCCAACTCTCTCACATCGCGAGAGCGGTGCCAAAATCTTTTGATTTGACATCGATGCATATTATGTGGCATACTTTTGCGAAATATGGCATCAGCCACATAGTGGAAGGCAACAAATGCCCAAGCTCTTCACGTACTCCTAGGTAGACGAGAGGAAAGAGAGAGAGAGAGAGAGACAGAGAGAGAGAGAGAGTGAAAAAATATCACTAGCCAGCCAACCCTATCGTATGAGCAAATGATATTGGTACCTCTTGATGACACGGCAATCTTATACATCCAGCTGCTCTAATATGTTCTATTCTTTTGCAGATAAAAAAAGACCTGAAAGTGAAAAATGTGTTGCCCTGTAACAATCTCATCGAATGCCTTGATCTCCATCTTACATAAATTGATTTGATCGACTATCGAGGCAGCACATCTGAGATTAAATTGGCCAGGTTCTTTGTTCTGGAGGCAAGTGTGCTCAAGGTAATGAGGTTTGACGTTCTCTGGCGCAACAATGAATGGCGTGCTGATCACCGCAAGCGTCTAAGCCTAAATGACAAAGTCTCCGCAAAATCTGAATTTGTTTTTGAAACATCAAGTGGCCAGAGACTTGAAAACTTATTTGCCCATTAGTGACTTGTCAGGGCGGTGGATTTTAGTTTGTACGATAATGCTGCATCCACCTAATGTAACGAAAGTTCTTACATAAACTTCCTAGTAATTCCCTATTCGTAGGTGCAGCATTACTCCTAACATTTGTAATATCAGTTTGGAACTTGTAATATTGCCGTGTCCTATTCCTGCGTTTTCAAAATCCTGCAAATCATACAGGTCCTGAGTTGGTGATGATATTGTGCCTGCCATCTTTCACCGATAGCCATCGGATCTATATCTGACAGATACAAACCAAACTTCTCCAGTTTTGCAAAAAGATGCCCGCACTTGTTCCCTATTTACAAACAACTACTTGTCTCTCACAATCAGCCTTAACTCCTCCCCACCAAATCTAGAAGGCCATGGACAAATCGAGCGCGATGGCCGCTGCCGGCGCCGTCCACCGCCCAATCTTGGCATTCCGTGCAATGCACGGGCATCTACGCATGGGAAATTAAGTCGAACACGGCTAGTTGTAAGCAGGCTAGGTCTCCAGCCATGATGATAGTGACTGCAGATAGTGAGGCTGACTATGGTATGCCGAACATGGCGCCTATACTCAGGTGTCATCTCCGGCGTAGGGTCTTGTCACTACACTGTGAGGAGTAGCACGTAATAATTTGACCAATGGGTAGTACAGTGCTACTACATTGGTAGTAGTAATACTACTAGTACTAGCACCACCGTCTGGATTTAGTAGTACTACCACGTCCATCTGGATTTAGTATTTGACTACCAATATCTAGTAATGCATGTTAAAAAAAATGTACTACTCCCTCTGTAAATAAATACATGGTGTATTATTTTATTCCTATCGGCAAGATAACTTAATGTCTTTTGCTACTTAATAGGATTACATGCAATGAACTAACCACTTCATGTGATGTTTGGTAGTCTCAAGTCATTGAAAGCATGCACGGGCATGGAGGGGGACGCGGCTTCATTGACTTACTACACCTGCCTTTTGGTGTATGACACGTGGGCCCAACAGGTGGCTGGCCAACCTGTCATACAGCCAAAGGCAGGTGCAGTAGAGGGGCAAGGAGTAGATGGCCAACACGCACGTGAATTCAACATAGTCTGCACTTCTCATATAAAGGCTCCTGCCAGTCCAATCTACGAAATCCTATGCACCTACACACCCAAGGGCAAGAGTGATCACTCCAATCACAAGATCAGTTGACTAGAAGTTAGACCCATGGAGGCGATGAGCGCGAGCATCAGCTGGCTGTGCCAGATGGTCCACGATGCCGGCCTGCGGCCCGACACCAAGGAACGTCTCCAGGTAGTGCTTGAGGCCGCCAGGGCGAGGGCCCGCTTGGACGACAGCTTCATCTCCTTGTTCGACGAGGTCCTCGTCGGCTTCCTCAACAAGTTCACCATCGTCAAGAAGCTCGCGGACAACCTTGACGTACGCCTCCAGCCCACGCGCCCAGGCTCCGTGATGCCTGCCACCCTCAACGACCTCTATGGTGACAACCTCTTCGACACAGTGGTGGCCCTGTGACTTCCCACCATCGCGCCAGAGAATGTCCACCTCGAGGTCGCGCTCGCCGCGCAGCGCCTGGCGCAGCAAGACACCATTGACATAATCACCCACGTCTACGCGCAAATCGTCCACAAGGACTACTACATGCAAGAGGAGGAAGATAGGACGCTGGCCTTCTTGGACCGGAGGGCAACCTTGGACGACATTGTTCAGAAGCACGTTGAGCTTGCCGCCAACGCCGCTGCTCCTCACAAGTCGGTTGGTGACCCGGTGCACTAGGGCGTGAGGATGTCGTTGATGGATCTGTATGTATCTTTATCTTTCCGTCAAATCCTTGTAGTAGTATATAATACTACTAGTAATTATCTTACCTTTCGCATCAACTTCATAATTTTCCTACGTACTCCATGCATGAACCGCGCCAGAACCAAACTGTCACGCCCAAGATGCGACCCTATCCTAAAGGAACTCGAAGGTCCCACCAAGGATAGAAGCGCATCTTGAAGACGCTTTTGCAAGGTGGATATCATTACATCAACATTACATAATAGTGGGGATACATACATAAGGCATACAATGCCACACGAATACAACATCACATCATATACAAGAACAACATCCGACTACGAATGAAACATAAACAGAAACTCAAACAATATCCACCCTGCTAGCCCAGGCTGCCGACCTGGAACCTATCCCCTGATCGAAGATGAAGCAGAAGAAGAACTCAACGCAAGCAAGCATCGCCCTCGCGTCATGATCATCGCATAACCTGTACCTGCAACTGGTGATGTAGTAATCTGTGAGCCACGAGGACTCAGCAATCCCATTACCATCGGTATCACGACTAGCAAAGCTTAAAAGGGAAAGGAAGGGGTAAAGTGGTGAGGTTGCAGCAGCGGCTAAGCATATATGGTGGCTAACATACGCAAATGAGAGCGAGAAGAGAAACAAAGGAACGGTCGTCAACTAGTAATGATCAAGAAGTGATCACGAACTCCTACTTACGTCCAGCATAACCCGAAACCGTGTTCTCCTCTCGATCAACCCCGAAAAGTGACACTCACGGTTACGCTACGGTTGGTGTATTTTAATTAAGATCAACTTCGGTTTTCTACAACCGACATTAACAAATTCCCATCTGCCACATAACCGCTGGCACGGCTTTCGAAAGTTCATAACCCTGCAGGGGTGTCCCAACTTAGCCCATGATAAGCTCTCGCGATCAACGAAGGATATTCCTTCTCCCCGCGAAGACCCGATCAGTCTCGGAATCCCGGCTACAAGACATTTCACAGCAATAAAACAAGACCAGCAAGACCGCCCGATGCGCCGACAATCCCGATAGGAGCTGCACATATCTCGTTCTCAGGGCAACACCGGATGAGACAAAGCTACGAGTAAAACCAACCTCAAGTTGCCCCAAGGTGGCCTCGCGAGCAGCTCGGTTCGAACCAGCACTTAGAGAAGCACCGCCGGGGGGGCTAAATAAAGATGACCCTCGGGTTGGCCGACCCAAGGAAAGGTAGGTGGTGGTGAGGCAAATGGTAAAACCAAGGTTGGGCCTTCTGGAAAAGTCTTATTCAAAGCGAACTGTCAAGGGGTCCCATAAATCACCCGACCGCGTTAGGGACGCAAAATCCGGGAACATAACACCGATATGACGAAACTAGGCGGCAAGAGTGGAACAAAACACCAGGCATAAGGCCGAGCCTTGCACCCTTTACCAAGTATATAGATGCATTAATTAAATAAGATATATTGTGATATCCCAACAAGTAACATGTTCCAACAAGGAACAACATCTCCATGTTCCAACAAGGAACAAAACTTCATCTTCACCTGCATCTAACAACGCTATAAGAGGGGCTGAGCGAAAGCGGTAACATAGCCAAACAACGATTTGCTAGGAAGGGTGCAAAAGGTTAGAGGCTGACATGGCAATTTGGGATGGCTTGAGCAGCAAGTGATAGGTAGCGCAGCATAGCGATAGAACGAAGCAACTAGCATAGCAATGGTAGTAGTGAGATCCAGGGTAGCGGTCATCTTGCCTGAAATCCTGCTAGGAAGAAGAACGAGTCCATGAAGAAGACGAACGGAAGTAGTCGAATGAATCCTCACAATCGCAACATTACCGGAACCGAGAAGCAACACCGGAAAGAAACAAACAACATGGTAAATGCACAAGCATAAACATGGCACGATGCACAATCAAGTATGATGCATGTCCGGTTTAATGAGGCATGGCATGGCAATATGCAACAAACAATACTACCAATTGAATGGAGCTCAATATGCAACGGGTTGCATATTGACAAAACACCACATGCAATTATTTAGTTTGATCTCGTTTAGGTACACAACAATATTAAATGTTGTTAAACATGGCAAGAGGTGAAATATAATTAAACTAACTATTTAGGCAAGTTTAAATGAGGCCGGAAATAAGAAACAACAATTCCGGAAAATCCTCATGAGCAATATTTTAGATTCGGTACTGTTCTGCCCTAAACACAATTTTAATGTTGTTAAACAGCAAAATAAAGCGGACCATGTTAAACTATGCATTTTTCTACCCCATTTACATATAAAGGACATTTAATTCGAGTTACGGTTATTTAGTTATGAATTAAATCATTTTAACATGGCATATTAGCAAATTTAAATAAACAGCAAGTTAAACATATTTAACATGGGATGAAAATGGCATATTATTAATCTACACAATTTTCTGAGCATTTTACATACATAAATTATTTTAATCCGATGCACCATTTGTGAGTTATTAAATGCATGATGCTTAGGGGGTTTTCTGCAAAACTGCTAGTACTGGATAATAGAGAAAACTCAGCGCAGGAAAAAAACAACACGGGCCGCATCTGCACAGGCTGGGCCAAACAAAGGGGGGCTGCTCACCACGGCACTTGGGCGGTCGGTGGAGAGGCCGAGGCGAGGCGCTGGGGTGGCCTCACCATGGGCCTCGGCCAGTTCGGGTGGAGGAGGCCAGGCAGGCGAGCTCGAAGAAGCGCACTGGGCTGGAGGGAGTTGGGCTGGCGCGCAGCTGGAGAGGAGGCGGTCAACGCAGGCGAAGCGAGCGGGCTGCTCCTTCTTCGTTACTGAAGAACTGCGACAGCAGCAGCAGGTTCAGGGCGACGGAGGGGAGGAACGGCTGCCGGCGACGAGCGGAATGCGGGGACGACCGGATCCAAGGCGGGGAGGCGCGACGGGAAGCAGGGGCGGTTGGATCCGGCGAGGTGGTGGAGGCGCTGGCTGGCTCGGCGCGCTGCATCTCGTGCACGAGGAGAAGCAGAGGAGGCTCGGCGTCCATGGCGGTGCTGCTGCGGCAGCACGGGCACGACTTGTAGAAGAACGGGGCGACAGCGGGGCTCCGGAGGAAAGAGGTCTGGCGGGGCCCGAGGGCACCGGGCGTCGGGGTGGCCGGATCCCGGACGCGGGAGGTCCCCGGTGTCCCGTTCCCTGCCGGATCGAAGCAGAGGCGGCCGACGGACTTGGAGCTTGGGCGAGCTTCGGTGGGGCGAGCCATGGCGTGGTGCTACTGGTGGAGAGGTTCCGCGCGGGAACGACGGGGATGGCCGTCAGCGACGAACCCCAAGGGCGGCGGTGCTGCAATTTCTCCATGGCCTCAGCGTGGTTCCCTGTGAGAGAGAGGCAGAGGCATGAGAGAGAGAGAGGGAAGGGGAAAACGTGACGGGGAGGAGGCGCAAGAGAAGGCAGGGTCAGGGCGGTGCTCATCTGAGGCGGCGACGGCGAGGATTGTTGCTGCTGCTGCTAGGACGCTCGTGTTCGTGGAGGCAGGGGAGCTCCGGTCGCGTTGTGGCTTGCCGCGCGCGAAGGACGGGCGAGGCCGGAGGGGAACGAGGCAGGAGCTCGCTCGAGGAGATCGAGCGCTAGAGCGTGGGGCTCTCTGTTGTTCTTTGTAGGTGGGAGGACGAATTGGGAGGCTACGGGCTGAAATCGAGGGAGGTGGTGGATCGGGAGGATCCCGATGGAGAGTGGCGGCTGGTGGCTAGGAGGAATTTTAGGGAGTTGGTCTAGGGTTTGTCCAAATAGACATGTGGGTGGACTATATATAGGAAAGGGGAAGAGTTTGGACCTTCCGATCGAAAACCAACGGACGAGAATAAATAGGCTAAGGAGTTCAATAAAGAAAACGGAGATGTTTTGTAGATGTTTGGGGATGATCCGGACACGACGGTAACGACTACCCGGGTCGGGTTCGGGGGAGTTTCGGACACGCGCGCGACGGGTCTTGAGCAAAGAGTAGAGAGGGTCAAACGGACAGACAAGAGGGAATCGAAAACCTCGATTGGTCTTGAAACGGTCAACGAAAGCAAGCGGTCTGACAATTGGTCAATAGAGACAAAGAGAGAATCGGCAACTACGAACGGATGCAAGTTTTAAAAACAATGACAGCAACGAGTGCCGATGCAATGCAAATGATGCGATGATGAAATGCATGACATGAACAAAATGCAAAAAAAACACAAAACCCAACCACGAAGGAAATAAAAATAACACATCTCCGGAAAAGGAAAGAGTTGGAGTTACGAATATGGAAAGTTGTATCCGGGGTGTTACAACACTCCACCACTACGAGAGGATCTCGTCCCGAGATCTAGGATGGCACCGGAGGAAAAAGGAAGAGGACGAGAATAGGTAAAACTAAGTTGCTTCTTTGACGAACGAGTGAAACCACGAACCTTGAGAGGTTGAGCAATTTAAAAGAAAGAGTACAACAGAGATGAACGAGATTGCAAACAATCCGGTAGAAAAGAGGAACAAGGAGTATTACGAGAATTTGAAGTTTGCAAAGACATGAATCAATAGTTTAATGGACAAGATAGAATTCGAAACCACTCCGGTTAAAACAAGATGAGAGAGGAAGAATGATATAATTTGGGCAGCACTCCGACTGTAAATGGAAGGAATTGAACATGAACTTGAGAAGATGGGATGATACTTGATGAAATCAACAACACGTTGCAATGGGTAAGAGGGATTTCAGGCAGCACTCAGGTAGAAAAAAGAGGCAAAACTTGATAAGATGAAAGAACTTGAATGAGAACACAACACTCCGGCTAAACGGATAAGCAAGGAAAATAACATGATATTTGCAAAATGAGATGATGGGTTGACGAGAGTAACATCACAAAGCCTCCGGAAACAAAGCATGATAGTTAGATTGTTGGAATGAATAGAACGAAGAATGAAACCAACATCTCCAACCATAATTGAATTTGAACGAGCATCCTTACGAAGTAGGATTGAACGGAGTTGTTTGAAAAACAACAACGGTAAGAATAAGCTTGTAGCGGGCTTATGGAAAACATCTCAAAATTATGAGGTGAGCTTCTGCCACCAACGGAAACAAATGGTTGGATGAGATCAATGAAGATAAGAGAAACTTCTTCACCGAGATGAGAAGGAGAAAATTGGATCATAGATATGCACCACAAATAGCAACATTCCTTAGGGAAGGCTTTAGGTGAAATATGACACAAGATAACTCCAACAACGAGGTTGATGGTTGAAAAGATCTCTTGAACGAAGGGAAAATAATGGATTTAAAATACCTCATTCTTGACAACAATATGAATCATGCAACATGAAGGAAATTGTCAAGAGTGACATAACACCATCTCAAGAGATAAGGTAGAAAGAATTGCACTTCGGAATGCAAGATGCAGAATACTTGAACTCGTCAAAACAAAACATGTGTTGGAACACCATGTTTATTTGAAGTATGGCTTGACGGATCTTAACTCCGAGAGAAAATCTTGAAGAACAAATGAAGAATGAAAATAATCCTTGACGAAGCAGCATGTAGAGCCTCCATGAAGAACTCCGGTAAGAAAAGGATGATAAAAGAAAGAGAAGTTGAAAACACAAGGTGAAGCCTTGCAATGATTTAGATGGATCTTCGTGATGATGAGAGCTTGGAACTCCGGGAAAAGAATAGATGAAACACTAGAACCGAGAATTACTTCATCATGAACAATCTCCGGAAGAAAAGAATTAAATCACCTCGAGGAAATAAGAATAAGATTTATTGTATGCTTATCCTTCATCAAATTTAATTGATGACAAGCAATGGATTTTACATACTACTTATTCTTCTTGCAAAAGAACTGAGAAATGGCATAACGCAAACTTGAGAAGGTCTTCATGAACCACCGGTAGGATTCGAAAGAACGAATGAATGAATGAATTGATATGATAATGAAGGAAGAGAAATCTTGAACGAACCACCGTAAGAATTAAAAATGAACAAGGCAAAGGCACAATTCACCGGGAAGAATTTGAAAACGAATGAAGATACTTGAGAGAATTTAAATACAAGAGAAATGAAGAGATCATGAACTGATTAGAGGATATTTGAACGATTCACCATTAAGATTTGGAGAACGATAGCTACACGCTGAGAATGAAGAATTATGACATGATGGCCTCCGAAGAATCAAACTGAAAAGACTCGTGAAATGCTCCGGATGGGTGAAAAGAATTCCCACAATCAAAAACAATTATGAGAGGATGGCATCAAACTAGAACCATGAATCTTTGGAAGAACGGGTAAGGATTTAAGAGGAACTCTTCTTCGGTCTTCAAATGTTGAGAATGACGAGGAGAAACACCACCAAATTACTGAGATACTCCGGGAGAATGAAAAGCAAAGATGTTGAGCCAACAGTGAAAAATAATTTGAAAGCGATCTTGGAGAAGGCATGTGACTGATGAAAATTCATTCTTACGTCAAACTTTGAAAAGAATTTTAGAATAACTCCGGGAGAATTAGAAGAGTCAGGTAAGATCCTGGGAAAAGACCTGTGGGTTAGGGCCCACTCGAAAGAAACACCGTTGAACAATTTTGAAGAGAGATTGCACCGGTTGAATTAAATGGCTTGAAAGAGAGAAAACTTGAAGTAACTCGAACGGATTAAGAAAGGAAACATGATTCTTCTGAGATATCTTGAGCACTCCGGACAAGAATAGAGGGAGGTGAACAATTAAGAGGTGCACCGACGTGGAGAAACATTTGAAACGAGGAAAAGAATATGATCAACACTGAAAGCTTGAGTTAAATCCACCGGAAAAGAATACGAGAATGATGAATGATGAACTTGAAACTGTTGAGCATCTTCATGGGAAATCACCGGATAAGAACATTGAAAGAAAAGAATGAAGAGACTTCCACAAATAAAAGGACACATGATTAAGAAATCTGAGTCCCGAAGAAAAAAGGGTGGAGGGCGGAAAACAAAGATAACTTGGGATGGATGAAACAAACACCGTTGAGAGAAACTTAGAATTTATCTTGCGGATGTTGAAATGATCGGATCCACTTAAAGAGAAGCACGCCGGTTGGAAAAGAATTAACATGACGACCTCAATGATCAAGAAGGATTAGTATTCACATAGCAATATGAGAACACCGTTTAGGAAAAGGTATGGATTCAACATTTGACTTCGAAGCAACTCGAATACCACAAATAAAACAAAACAAAGGATTTGGCTTGCAGAATAAGCTGGAACAAATACATATGATAGAGATTTACCCAATCCCATATCATGCATCTGTCGGAAAGATATTCTAGGAGCTACTTGAATTCCCACCTATAAACTCCGAAACTTTACGGTTATGCAATCTGGTGTTGGGGATACAGGGACACAAAATATATCACCCAAACTAACAATACCTAGATCCAATTGTATCCATCCTTCAACACATAACCAAGAAAACTCCGAAATCGTGTACCTCAACCTTCAAAAGCATCCGTTATATGAGTCATGGCAATACTCCGCACTCACCTCAAGATCGGGTTATCGGGTTATCTCACCAACAACTGCACAAAAGAGATTTCGATGTCGGCAAAACTCGGTATTCCAGAATCGCAACGATAAAATTGTGACGACAACACCTCGGAGCTCAACTCCCGGGACACCGCCACAACCCCTAAATGTCGAGGCACCAAGAACAATGTTCTCGTCACAAAACCATCGGAACGATTCCAAGATACCCGTGATCCTAAAAAAATTTAGTGAAATTTGAGGAGAGGAAAGACAAAACATCTACGCGGGAGACCTCACAGAGCGACAGAAGGACCGAGGAGTAAAAGAATCCTACTCTCCGATATATAATCCTAAGACTCAAAATAGTTTTCTTCTAGACTCAACAACGGCCAACAAACAAGGGGCTCCTAAGGTCGGTCGAGGCTCGATACCAACTTGTCATGCCCAAGATGCGACCCTATCCTAAAGGAACTCAAGGTCCCACCAAGGATAGAAGCGCATCTTGAAGACGCTTTGCAAGGTGGATATCATTACATCAACATTACATAATAGTGGGGATACATACATAAGGCATACAATGCCACACGAATACAACATCACATCATATACAAGAACAACATCCGACTACGAATGAAACATAAAAGCGAAACTCAAACAATATCCACCACCGCTAGCCCAGGCTGCCGACCGAACCTATCCCCGATCAAGATGAAGCAGAAGAAGAACTCAACGCAAGCAAGCATCGCCCTCGCGTCATGATCATCACATAACCTGTACCTGCAACTGGTGTTGTAGTAATCTGTGAGCCACGAGGACTCAGCAATCCCATTACCATGGGTATCACGACTAGCAAAGCTTAAAAGGGAAAGGAAGGGGTAAAGTGGTGAGGTTGCAGCAGCGGCTAAGCATATATGGTGGCTAACATACGCAAATGAGAGCGAGAAGAGAAACAAAGGAACGGTCGTCAACTAGTAATGATCAAGAAGTGATCCTGAACTCCTACTTACGTCAGGCATAACCCAGAAACCGTGTTCTCCTCTCGATCAACCCCGAAAAGAGGCACTCACGGTTACGCACACGGTTGGTGTATTTTAATTAAGATCAACTTCGGGTTTTCTACAACCGACATTAACAAATTCCCATCGCCACATAACCGCGGGCACGGCTTCGAAAGTTCATAACCTGCAGGGTGTCCCAACTTAGCCCATGATAAGCTCTCACGATCAACGAAGGATATTCCTTCTCCCGGAAGACCCGATCAGTCTCGAATCCGGCTACAAGACATTTCACAACAATAAAACAAGACCAGCAAGACCGCCCGATCGCCGACAATCCCGATAGGAGCTGCACATATCTCGTTCTCGTGGCAACACCGGATGAGACAAGCTACGAGTAAAACCAACCCTCAAGTTGCCCCAAGGTGGCCCCTGAGTAGCTCGGTTCGAACCAGCACTTAGAGAAGCACCGCCCGGGGCTAATAAAGATGACCCTCGGGTTGGCCGACCCAAGGGAAAGGTAGGTGGTGGTGAGGCAAATGGTAAAACCAAGGTTGGGCCTTTGCCGAAAAGTCTTATTCAAAGCGAACTGTCAAGGGGGTCCCATAAATCACCCGACCGCGTTAGGGACGCAAAATCCGGGAACATAACACCGATATGACGGAAACTAGGCGGCAAGAGTGGAACAAAACACTGCATAAGGCCGAGCCTTCCACCCTTTACCAAGTATATAGATGCATTAATTAAATAAGATATATTGTGATATCCCAACAAGTAACATGTTCCAACAAGGAACAACATCTCCATGTTCCAACAAGGAACAAAACTTCATCTTCACCGCATCTAACAACGCTATAAGAGGGCTGAGCGAAGCGGTAACACAGCCAAACAACGGTTTGCTAGGAAGGGTGCAAAAGGTTAGAGGCTGACATGGCAATTTGGGATGGCTTGAGCAGCAAGTGATAGGTAGCGCAGCATAGCGATAGAACGAAGCAACTAGCATAGCAATGGTAGTAGTGAGATCCAGGGTAGCGGTCATCTTGCCTGAAATCCCGCTAGGAAGAAGAACGAGTCCATGAAGAAGACGAACGGAAGTAGTCGAATGAATCCTCACAATCGCAACATTACCGGAACCGAGAAGCAACACCGGAAAGAAACAAATAACATGGTAAATGCACAAGCATAAACATGGCACGATGCACAATCAAGTACGATGCATGTCCGGTTTAATGAGGCATGGCATGGCAATATGCAACAAACAATACTACCAATTGAATGGAGCTCAATATGCAACGGGTTGCATATTGACAAAACACCACATGCAATTATTTAGTTTGATCTCGTTTAGGTACACAACAATATTAAATGTTGTTAAACATGGCAAGAGGTGAAATATAATTAAACTAACTATTTAGGCAAGTTTAAATGAGGCCGGAAATAAGAAACAACAATTCCGGAAAATCCTCATGAGCAATATTTTAGATTCGGTACTGTTCTGCCCTAAACACAATTTTAATGTTGTTAAACAGCAAAATAAAGCGGACCATGTTAAACTATGCATTTTTCTACCCCATTTACATATAAAGGACATTTAATTCCGAGTTACGGTTATTTAGTTATGAATTAAATCATTTTAACATGGCATATTAGCAAATTTAAATAAACAGCAAGTTAAACATATTTAACATGGGATGAAAATGGCATATTATTAATCTACACAATTTTCTGAGCATTTTACATATATAAATTATTTTAATCCGATGCACCATTTGTGAGTTATTAAATGCATGATGCTTAGGGGTTTTACGCAAAACTGCTAGTCTTGGATAATAGAGAAAACTCAGCAGGAAAAAAAACAACACGGGCCAGATCTGCACTGGCTGGGCCAAACAAAGGGGGGGCTGCTCACCACGGCACTTGGGCCGGTCGGTGGAGAGGCTGAGGCGAGGCGCTGGGGGGTGGCCTCACCATGGGCCTCGGCCCGGTTCGGGTGGAGGAGGCCGGGCAGGCCAGAGCCTGGAAGGGGGCGCGCTGGGCCTGGAGGGAGTTGGGCCTGGCGCAGGCTGGAGAGGAGGCGGTCAACGCGGGCGAGCGAGCGGGCTGCTCCTTCTTCGTATCAAGAATCGCGACAGCAAGCAGCAGAGTTCAGGCGACGGAGGGGAGGAACGGCTGCCGCGCATTTAGCGGAACGCGGGACGACCGGATCAAGGCGGGAGGCGCGACGGGAAAGGGGCGGTTGATCCGCGAGGTGGTGGAGGCGCTGGCTGGCTCGGCGCTGCATCTCGTGCACGAGGAGAAGCAGAGGAGGCTCGGCGTCCATGGCGGCGCTGCTGCGGCAGCACGGGCACGACTTGTAGAAGAACGGGCGGCAAGGGGCTCCGGAGGAAAGAGGTCTGGCGGGGCCCGAGGGCACAGGGCGTCGGGGTGGCCGGATCCCGGACGCGGGAGGTCCCCGGTGTCCCGTTCCCTGCCGGATCGAAGCAGAGGCGGCCGACGGACTTGGAGCTTGGGCGAGCTTCGGTGGGGCGAGCCATGGCGTGGTGCTACTGGTGGAGAGGTTCCGCGCGGGAACGACGGGGATGGCCGTCAGCGACGAACCCCAAGGGCGGCGGTGCTGCAATTTCTCCATGGCCTCAGCGTGGTTCCCTGTGAGAGAGAGGCAGAGGCATGAGAGAGAGAGGGAAGGGGAAAACGTGACGGGGAGGAGGCGCAAGAGAAGGCAGGGTCAGGGCGGTGCTCATCTGAGGCGGCGACGGCGAGGATTGTTGCTGCTGCTGCTAGGACGCTCGTGTTCATGGAGGCAGGGGAGCTCCGGTCGCGTTGTGGCTTGCCGCGCGCGAAGGACGGGCGAGGCCGGAGGGGAACGAGGCAGGAGCTCGCTCGAGGAGATCGAGCGCTAGAGCGTGGGGCTCTCTGTTGTTGCTGTAGGTGGGAGGACGAATTGGGAGGCTACGGGCTGAAATCGAGGGGAGGTGGTGGATCGGGAGGGATCCCGATGGAGAGAGTGGCGGCTGGTGGCTAGGAGGAATTTTAGGGAGTTGGTCTAGGGTTTGTCCAAATAGACATGTGGGTGGACTATATATAGGAAAGGGGAAGAGTTTGGACCTTCCGATCGAAAACCAACAGACGAGAATAAATAGGCTAAGGAGTTCAATAAAGAAAACGGAGATGTTTTGTAGATGTTTGGGGATGATCCGGACACGATGGTAACGATTACCCGGGTCGGGTTCGGGGGAGTTTCGGACACGCGCGCGACGGGTCTTGAGCAAAGAGTAGAGAGGGTCAAACGGACAGACAAGAGGGAATCGAAAACCTCGATTGGTCTCGAAACGGTCAACGAAAGCAAGCGGTCTGACAATTGGTCAATAGAGACAAAGAGAGAATCGGCAACTACGAATGGATGCAAGTTTTAAAAACAATGACAGCAACGAGTGCCGATGCAATGCAAATGATGCGATGATGAAATGCATGACATGAACAAAATGCAAAACAAAACACAAAACCCAACCACGAAGGAAATAAAAATAACACATCTCCGGAAAAGGCAAGAGTTGGAGTTAAGAATATGGAAAGTTGTATCCGGGGTGTTACACAAACTTCTCATTACTCTAGGGAAAATCGTTATTTCTATCTATCGATCGCGCCATGGAGCAAAACCAAATTTTACAAGTTACGAGTTCAAAAGGAAAAGCCTGTCGTGTTCACGTCGCACCCTCACACGGTTGGTCCGGCACACCGCTCAAGGGGGGATGCGTGTTGTGTTGCATTTTCACTTACAAGTGGGACCGCAGTTGAGCAAACCGACTATCGGCAAAACCCCACCCTGCCCACCGCGCGATGGCTTAGAAAAAAGGAGGGAGACGAGATGGCTGTAGCACGGACTCCAAGAAAATTGGTGTCGGATGGGACTCATGTGGGTGGCGTGTGTCGTACTGCTAGACATGAATGCTAGTTATGGCCCATGCCACCCCACTATATCGAGGTGCTGGTTACGTAGAACAAATTTCCTGGAGTCCGTGCTCAGCCCTCCTCTATCTCTCTTCTCTGCCAGCCAGCAGACACATGGAGCCCATCGTCTGTTTGCTCATATGCGGTCCAACATGTCAGTGAAAACACAAGAGGACCCACTGAACCTGCACATCTTTCACCTCGACGTGCTGGTGATGAAAAACAAATCCAATAAAGATCTTTGGTGGACGCTTTTGGAGTTACTCAAGAGTAGTAAGATTCTATTTACAGTTTAACCCAAGATGCACATCACGTGGCTTCAACTACCACTCTATTTTCTTGCATGACATGACCTGGATGCTGGATGTCCCACGTGTCGGCAAAAGGAGGAAGTACTCGACCAAATCTTTGGTTGTGCTCTCGGATTAGACTAGTTGTGCTAACTTAAAATTTTATTGTGTAGAATGGATGAAATTTTTGGTATTGGGAAGAAGAGTACAACGATATATTGATAGAGCACAATTAGTAGATGTTCTAGCACTTTTAGCTAGCATACAGGCTAGAGATGAGACTTGTGCACTTGTTGATAGAATAGAGGCTAGACACGTCTACTTCTTTACACTCGAAGAAGAAAGAAGCACGCATGATCGAGCCTCCATAGATCAACAATGAATGTATCAAGAAGGCACTAATCCAACTTACAGGAGAAGTTATGGATGATGGATATCTTCTAAAATGTATTCTTGTGGTTCTTGTTTTTCTAGTCAAAATTTTGGTGATGTATTTCCACGTACCAAAAAATCAATGATGAAAAAAGATATGTTTTTGCAAAGAAAAATGTACGCGGTCGGGATGCGTCCGTACATTCGGTGCACGGCCACCGCACCCGAGAAATGGCCCGGACACGACCCCATTGCCCTACCCAAAAGGACAGAATTCAGGCAAAACGGAGGTCCGTTTGGGGTCGTGCGTTGGAGTTAGCCTTACAAGTGGGACCGCAGTTGAGGAAACTGACAATCGGCAAACCCCCAACTCGCCCGCCGCGCGATGGCTGAGTTAGAGAAACGACGAGGTTGAAGAGATTGCCATAGCATGGACTCCAACAAATATGGTGTCAGATGGAAGTCATGCTGTTGGCGTGTGCCGTACTCCTGGACGTGAATGCTTGTTCTGGCCCATGCCACCCTACTACTCCTACTATTTATAGTAGTAGTACCGAGGATTTGAGGTGCTGTTTACGTACAACGAACACATTAACATATGGCCAACCTCACAATGTGGACAAATTTCCTGGAGTCTGTGCTAGGTTAAAAAGTGTTCTTTGTGAGGATGGGTGGCTGGTCTCAAGTTTAAAACTTGTTGTATTACGTACGTAGACATAGATATAGTGCAGCATGTGAAGCTAGTACAAATAGTGTACTATTGTTGATTGGCCTCATCTGATAACCTGTTGCAGTGCACGTACAATTATGTATTCGGAAAATATATTTTTGCCTCGTCGGAGCACCCACTCAGAGAAGCGACTCGAAAGCCATTCATAAATTTAGTAAGTTTATCATAGGCATATCATTTTATTACCTACAACAGGTCATCAACCCACAACGACAACAAGGATACATTATAAATACTAAAGTTTTCATCACACAACAAATAACAAGCAATGAAATGACCTTCAAATCAACCAATCCTCGGTGTTGGAAACGCTTGCTTTGAACCATAAGTGATTCTCTAGGAAGGGCCAGCAACTGTCAGTATCGAGACCAACGTAGGACTAATCATCCAGGCTGAAGCGGCCTACTATATCACGACCAGGGTAGGGAACCACCGCAATGTCCGACATATAGATACAATTGCTTCTCATAATGGTAGTAACATTGTGTCAACAGCAGTTGGATCGCCTTTCCCCATCATTGGATAGTTTTGTCCAAGGAAGAGCGAGTTTGCTCCAACACTATCAATACTGTACCAGGGAGAAGGTATTGGCACTAGCACACTAGTATCCATCCCGAACACCATGCAATGGGTGTGGGAATAGGTCCGGAGAGTGCGACCATGGGAGACAAGACCTGCTCCCTCAATAGTAACATCAGTAGTGCGCTGTATACAGACAAGAAGTGGTGATCCATTGGCATTAGTTGCCAGCCGCCAGTGAGCATATGGGCCCTGCTCGTCCTCATGCTCGTGATCATCACCATCGTCATCTCCCCCTTGGTTATAAATTTTTTCAAGTATAGGTGGTGGAATGTTCACAGGACATTGGAAGCACAAGAAGAAGGTTAATTAGTAGAGAAGGGAAACTCGCTAACTCGCATGCATGTGGATGAAACAATTATAATTACAGTGGAAGACAAACGTACCGAAACTACGAGGATCCCATGCAAAAACAGTGCCACGAGTAGTGGCAGCAAACACAAGATCCTTGTATTCAAATGCATCACAGTACACATCCGTGTATAGAAACTGATTTTTGAGCAATATCCATCCAGTCGGACCACGAAGGACGGCAACAAACTTGTCGAAGATAGCAACAACTTGATAGTTCTTGTAATTCCAAGAGCGGTTGGGAACTCGAGAAATTGCTATCTTCCGTAGAGACAGTCACCATGATCATATTTGAATGTACGTAGATCATCTCTGTGCTCAACCTCAGGGCACTCGGAGATTTTTGGAAGTGGAATCCGCTGACGAGTGTACACATTCACAAGTTCCCACTCGTAATAGTACCCAATATAAACAACCCAATCTCCATTTGCACATGCCCAAGCGTTTCCCTCAAGCGATGGCATCTTAACATCATACGTATCATTATCAAGCGGCATCAACTTGTACAAGGCTAGGCTTCCCTCATCCACGCGCCAGTCAGCAGGGTCACGGCAAAGAAGATACGGGAGATCAAACCACTCCTGGACCCTTGGGTTCCTTGTAATGATGTTATTAGTTGAGTTGAGAATCTTCTTGAACGAACCTTCCATGCTAGCTGAGGTGATGATGTCGCACCGATCAATGAGTTCCCCCACCACATCATCTTTCAGATCGGGGCAAGAATAACGGGGTCGTTTCCAGCTTGTTCCCTCCATGGAGAAGACGATCGAACAATGGCAGAAGGAAGGGTGAAGGAAAATGGAGGAGGGAGGAAGAGCGTGCGACAACAGTTCCAAATCAAGAGGGAAAGGCGAAGAGCCGGTGGACGGTTGCCAGTTTGCCACAGTACACTAGCAGTAGCCCATATGAATTTGGTGACTATTGGTATGTTTAGTCGGGCGGCGGCGCTAGAAAGAGAACGAGGAAATGTGAATCATGATCCTTATTCAGTAGAGGAGTAGCCGGCAATGCCTCAGCTTCTCAAAATCTAGGAAGCTCTGCAAACGCTACTGTAAGCCGAAGACGAATGCTAGCCAAAAGTAAGCAAAGCAGGAAGAGGTGCCCCGGCCTACATGTCCTTTCAGAAATTGTACAAAAGTACTCGCCGTCGTCTCACTGACATGTTCGAACGGGACCACATGTCAACAAAACATGGTGTGTAATTTCTCATGCAAAATGCGATCTGGCCGCGTTGGCCCGAGGTGCCGCATTAGTTATCGACCTTTATTTTTTAAACATACAATCTTAGTAGATAGCTCCTATGGTCATCACACGTGAGCGGATATATATATGTGGGCTAGGTGGGCAGGCGGCAACAATCTAAGTGCTAAAAGAGTTGATCTCGAAAAAAGAGTTTATCCAATGCTTGGTTTTGTTTGGATTTTCCAACTATGATCATTGGATATAGTGAATCAATGGCTTACGTTCAAAGTTAATCTCATACTATAGAATGGTATAGGAACGTGGAGAGATTTGGTTGATTTTATATCGCTGAATAATATAAAATATTATGAGTGCAGACGCTCCACCCCGAGGTTTGTAGCTCCTTCTCGGTCGTCGGGAATCTATGTTCTTCCACTCTTTAGTTTAAGACATGATCTTTGTTCATCCTGTTGCCAGCACGCGGGACATCTACATGCCTCCATTTTACATAATCATACTATGTGCCTCCATCACATGCGGGACATCTAGCATCAAGGTGGCGTGTCATGCAAGAAAATGGAGATATGCAGTGCGTAAGTGAGTCGTGCACTTTGATGGCACCTAGTACTATGCAATATATTTTTCTCCTCGATGGAACGTGAATAGTGCACGTACTCAATGACAGAGAACGGGATGGTAGCCATGGACATGGTCGGCCCTTTTTGAAGAGAGTACTAATAAATACGTAACTTCGATGTGTCCCGTCAACTTGTAGAACGACGAGAAGCTTGCTTACTACGCCTTCTCCCTTGCCAACGCGTGCGCGGTGGCTCGCAGCACGAGGAGAAACTTGTTATTACAAGCGGTGGACGTGCAGCAGTTCATTTGGTGTCAGATTGCCAGAAGTAGTACCGTCATTATTGTTGGACTTCTGGAAGAGGAGAAGAGCCAAGCACAAGGTCACCTACTAACCTAGTACAGTACTACGATAGCCAAAGCTGGTCCACCTTTTTAGAGCATGGTTAATTAATATAGGAGGCTCTTGCAGCGGTACATCATTTAGAGCAAGTACTCTCTTCATAGGATCAAAGGAAGTGAAACAAAAGTTGGAGTGGATGCTAGATTGCCAATTAAAACGTGATTACATCAGAAAAAAATCCTATAGCATTCTATCCTATGAATCAAACGACCAATGTAGGAAAATTATGAGGGGGGTCTCTCCAACAGTGTTCCTCGGCTCGCACCTAGCATCACGGTGGTTGAACTTGGAGTCATTCATCTGGTACACGTGGCATCCCAGATCTGGTACTCCAATATTAGGTTGGCTCTATGTGATGTGGCAACTTCATATACTAACCGGATGCTGGCTATACTACTACGGTACTCACACTCCAAGAAGTGACTCGAAAACCATTCATAAATTGAGTCTATGACACGCATTTGCAAATGTACCATTCATTACATACAACAAGTCATCAACACAGAACGGCAACGATGATACATGTTGGATTATAGATTATTTCCGACAAAACATTCTAGTAAATACTGAAGTTTTCATCACACAACAAATAACAAGCAATGAAATGAATTTCAACTCAACAAATCCTTGGAGTTGGAAATGCTTGCTTTGAACCATAGGTGCTCTAGGAAGGGCTAGCTATTGTCAATCTCGAGAGCAACACAGGACTGATCATCCAGGCTGAAGCGTCATATATCAGGAGCAGGGTAGGGAACCACCGCAATGTCCGGCTACAGATAAAGTTGCTTCTCATAAATGGTAGTAACGTTGTGTCAAATGCAGCTGGATCGCCTTTAACCATCATTGGATAGTTTGGTCCAAGGAAGAGCGAGTTTGCTCCAAGACTATCAATATTGTACCAGGGAGAAGGTGTTGGTGCTAGCACATCAGTATCCATCCCGAATACCCTGCAACGGGTGTTGGAATAGGTCCGGAGAGGGCGACCATGGGAGACAACACGTGCTCCTCGGTAGTAACAATCTCGAAAGGCAATCAGATAGACAAGAAGAGGTGATCCATCGGAATTAGTTGCCAGCCGCCACTGAGTATATAAGTCCTACTCGTCCTCATGATCGTGATCATCACCATCGTCATCTCTCCCTTGGTTATAAATTTTTTCAAGTATAGGTGGTGGAATGTTCACAGGACCTTGGAAACACAAGAAGAAGGTTAATTAGTAAAGGGAAACTTGCTATCCCGCATGCATGTGGATGAAACAATTATAATTACGGTGGATGACAAACGTACCGAAATACGAGGATCCCATGCAAAAACAATGCCACGAGTGGTGGAAGCAAACACAAGATCCTCGTATTTAATTGCATCATAGTACTCATCATCCGTGTACAGAAACTGATTTTTGAGCAATATCCATGGACGAACCGTGGAATCAGTAACGACGGCAACAAGCTTGTCGAATATAGCAACAACTTCATAGTTCTCATAATTCCAAGAGCGGTTGGGAACTCAACAAATTGCTATCTTCCGTAGACGATAGCCACCATGATCGTATTTGAACGCACGTAGATCATCGTGTGCTCAACCTCGTGGCACTCGAGATTTTTGGAAGTGGAATCCGCTGACGAGTGTACACATTCACAAGTTCCCACTCACAATTGTACCCAATATAAACAACCCAATCTCCATTTGCGCCAGCCCAGGCCTTACCCTTAAGCGATGGCATCTTGACATCACACGTATCATTATCAAGCGGCATCAACTTGCACAAGGCGAGGCCTCCGTCGTCCACGCCCATGCGAACATGCTTATAGCAAAGAAGATAAGGGATATCAAACCGCTCCTGGACCCTTGGGTTCCTTGGAATGATGTTATTAGTTGAGCCGAGAATGTTCTTGAACGAACCTGCCATGCTAGCCGAGGTGATGATGTTGCACCGATAAATGAGTTCCCCCACCACGTCATCTTTCAGATCGGGCAAAGAATAATGGGGTCGTTTCCGTCTTGTACCCTCCATGGAGAAGACGATCGAACAATGGCAGAAGGAAGGGTGAAGGCAAATGGAGGAGGGAGGAAGAGCGTGCGACAGCAGTTCCAAATCGAGAGGGAAGGGTGAAGAGTCGGTGGACGGTTGCCAGTTTGCCATGGTATACTAAGAGGCGCCCCGACCTACACGTCCTTTCAAAAATTGTACAAAAGGACTCGCCATCGTCTCACTGACATGTTGGAACGGGACGACATGTCAACGAAACATGGTGTGTAATTTCTCGTGAAAAATGCGATCTGGCCGCGTTGGCCCGAAGTGCCGTATTATTTCTAGACTTTATTTTTTTAATGGTGTGCCGTTCAGTTTTGAAGCACGACTAACTGGTACTGTTTGCAGAGAAAATATAAACTACTCTACCACTACTCCACCTCTAGTACTAGGAGTATAAAAAAGATATATAGGCTGGAGCCTCAGAGCTTTCTTGCTAAGGGCTGCCCACTTGCTTCTCACGCTATCACCCAATCTCCAGATCTAAAAAATACGGCCTCTCTCTCCATCCTCACTGGTGGTCACAGATCCACCGGGGAAGAAAACGACATGCAGCATTGATGCACTCGTCGTCGGCGAGCGAGGTCACGCACTAACGGCAAGGCCGTCCTCTCAGACCTAGCGCCCGTGCGGGATGACCTCCGTCCCCAAGCTCGCTGCCGTAGTGCATGTGGAGGACGACGACCACAAGCGAAGCCACTTCCCGCTGACCCTCAGGTATGCTACCTCTTTTCAAACCATACCCTTGTTCTATTGCCTCATCTGCCACGTCGCTGCATGTGGATCTTTTTCCGCTCCACCATCTTCCCAATTTGCTATCCTCTGCTCTGCTGGTCACGCAGACGAAAACCTTAATTTGCACTATTAAAGGAAACCCTACTTCATGCAGACTAATCCATGTCTGGGTTGAATAAGGAAAGGAAGGGAGACTGTACTGTCCAAGAGAGTAGGCATCGAACCCGCATCTAGGTTGAAAAGGGGAAAATCAGTAGCTAAGGAACGAGTCTCATGTCTCTTGGTTGAAGAAGGGTAGAATGGCATGACAACGCAATAGATAATGACCAGTTCGATCGGTTTGTTGTCCTCACATCGGAAAAAGGTGGCTAAACATAACAAAAATGGGACGTAATCCACACATGCTGCCTGGATATTTGTTGCTCTAGGCAACCATACCTCCCTCACCCCTCTATGCATCCGTGGAGGTACATCGTACTAGTGCGCCCACTGTCATAATGGGCATCCCATGCTCTTATTGTCACTTTTTTGCTGCTAGTATAAAGCCAGCAGTCAAGTCAAGCAATGCTACTGCTAAAGTGATGCCAGATTTAACTAATTCCGCACTCAGTCTAATGCCACTGATAAATTTAAGCAATGCCATTTAATGTCACTGGATTATTTCAGGGTTAGCTGTTGATTGTGGATGTATCAAAGATTTTTCAGCTAAGGCATTGTCATGTTGTTGCACAGCCAGTATACCAACGATGAAACTTGTTACTACCTTCATATTTTTGCATTGTTAATGCTTATAGATTACATACCTCACTTTCATGAGATAAGTTAATTTTTTTTACAGTGTCACCAAAATGCCAAGGCACTGATGTCATTTTATTTTGGTTAAACTGCACAAAAAATTATGAAGACAAGAGGAAAGGTCAAGAGTGGGCACCTCCTCCTCCGGCTATTCTCTTGACTCGTTCAATCAAGTTTTTATGTTTGATCGATTATCAAGATTGGGATAGCAATTTTTAAGGCCCCCCGAGTTTGAAATGATATTTACCTTGGAGGTACATGGTTTGCAATTTTTTTATACTGTCATTAGTTAATAATGCTAGTTACCTTCAGACTTTTGTATTTGGTTTAATGATCATGCACAACTAGTATACCAATGCTGAAACGTGTTGTCTTTACATTTTGTATTGTTAATTCTTATCGAAATCTTCCAGTGCTAGAGTTTATTGAAATCTGTTCAGTAAAACCATTGTACTGTATCCTTTAATAAAATAACTACTCTACTGTTGCACTAGCCACTGGAGTTATATTTGTAGTATTCGAAATTTCGAATGGTGTTGCATTAGCGTACGGACATAAATAAAGTGTGGCAAGCTTTCCCAGATATGTGCTCAAGAAAACTACCACCTGTTTTTTTTAAATACTAGACATTTGGGTACTTTAAACTGAACCGCGACAATGTCTTATATTAAGGAACAGAGGGTGTATAGTTCACTCAAATTATCCCGGTAAAGCTAGTCACACCTTTGTTAAAATTAATGTTCATTATCTTATCGGAGGAGGTCTATAAGTTTGTCCCTAATGCGTGTCGACTACATACCTGACATCATGATGTAATGTTAAGTCATTTCCTTTTCTATAGTGTCACTAAATTGTCAAGGCGGTGATGGCATTTTATTTTAGTTGAACTGCACAAAATATGCTTAGAAGAAGAGGAAAGGTCAGGAATGGATCATTCTTTCAGAAAGAACTATATATGCCTTTCTGACATCAGCCGCTGTTGCCTTATTTATTCCTTCAAACAGGTGGTTAGAAACAGTCTTGCTACCTTTTCCCATTAAGAAATCGGAATGCTTATATTTGTGAGTCTATGCTTCAACTAGTGCCACTTTTATAGTAATCACACTTTCAATATCTATGCAAACAGGGATGCTCGATTTTGGTGGAACTGCACAAAAAGTCCAACTAGTTCAACATTAGGAGCATGTTTAATTCCAAATATTTATATCCAATTGGTGGCACTATGAGCTGTTCATTAAGAAGGTACATGGTTTGCTGCTATCTTGCTACTCTTTTTGTACTGTCATTAGATAGTAATACTAGTGGTTTGCATGTGAATGTATTGCCAGGGTGGACCTACATTGGAGGTGCAGGACAGGATTCAATGATTGGATTTCACCTCTTCCATCACTGCGAACATGGATATCCTTGGTCTGATGAAGAATATGCGCTATATTTCTGCTCTGAACAAGCAAATCAATTCAGTATGAAATTGTCTAGGGCAAAACATGACTGTATCAAATTGTCCAGTGCAAAACATGACAGATGCTAAGCGGAAGAGACATGTTTAAACAGAAAATACAAGGTGGGGTATATGTTTACTAGCTGCTTGATATTTGTGCAGACAGAGATGTCTGCCCGTTGCTATTTGGCAAACACACAAAGTGACCGCAATTTTGGTTGAACTGCACAAGATAATAGTATAGTCACTGCATGCAGTGCCATTTGAAAATAGACACAGAAACATTGGATAGTCACTTCATGGACTGCAGAAAAGTAGTACTGTACTATTTGTTGGCCAACACTAGGTGCTTCATTTCTTTGGTCTGATTATACAATGGGCATCATTTTGCCTAAGTTAAAGTTTGTATTCCGAAAATAGTCTCGTCATGTGATCGAGAGAAGACCAACTCGTATTGAAGTGGATGTTCCTCCATCATGTGTGGTTCATTCTCATGGTTCCAGCTATTGGTGAAACCACTTACGTTTGCAAGAGGAATTGTAGACTTCACAAACAAATTTGTCTTTAAGTCTGTACTGAATGTTGGCCAAGAGAAGCATCCATGTTAGTAGGAAGAACATATGTTTTTTCTAGATCTTTGCTTTTGGAGCTACATATTTGTATATGATCTGTGAATTATTGAGATGCATTTACATGTTGATCTTATGTATGGGAATCATACTAGTTGGTTTTAGTTGTGGCTGATCTTTGCTTTTGGAGCTACATATTTGTATATGATCTGTGAATCATTGAGATGCATTAACAGTTCCTTATATCTGTTCGCTCAGTGTTTACAAGTTACTGATTGATCACTAGCTAGCCTACTAATGCGCTCCTGGCAGTTTTAGTTGCGACGCAAGATCTGAAGTGGCAGTTTTTTGAATAAAAATGCCTACTTCTGAAGAAACTGACAAGCTGCTCTGAAGAAAATGCCATGCGAATCTGAAGAAACTACTAGCGAAAACATTCGCAAATTCCTTATCTCCCAGCTAAAGTTCATCAACTAATTCCCTCGGCTGCGACTCATTGCATGCTGCTCCGCGTACTGGTTGCGATCGATTTTGAGTGCCTGCATGCAGCCGGCCGTAATTAAGGCAGCTAACTGATGCGAAAAAAGATGTGCTTTAATTGTTGCGGGCCTTTTAAATCCGTGGAATCATTATTGACAAGGAGGGAGATGATTCGAGTGCACTCGTTTTACCGTCATGCCGGTGTGCGACCCAGCATGGATGGGACGGGACGGCACAGTCAAAATTTCTGTTTCTCTAGTTTTCCACGGGAAGCTGATGCGCTAAGCCATGCCTGCTTAATTATGCATTGAATTCCGATGACAATCGCGCTACCTTCCGCCTATAAGTATTGTTTCCCGGCCTTCTATGGTGGCACTGTGACCCAACTCGCCCTATCCTCATAAGCCCCTACTGGCCCGACGTCGCTCGCCACGTCCGCCATGCCCCCGCCCGTCCGGGATAGGCGAGGCCGGAGGCGGTCACCGCCGGAACTAGTGTTCGGTTTTTCACCGGAAGGCAGACGGAGGGAGGAGGCATTCTATCGGTCTTTAGATGGCAATGCGGAGATCGAGGACTTTTTGGAGCGCGACAGCCTCGCGGAGGAGCAGGAGTTGTTGGAGCGCGGCCGCTTGGCGAGGAGCAGCGTATAGCCCATTTGCGCCGCCAGCGGGACATGGAGCAGCAGTGCGCTGACGCTCTGAGTCGCGAGCAGAGCGCCCGCAACTGGGCCGACTACATGGAGGTCGGCGCCCGGCAAATAGCCCTGGAGGCTGTCGAGCATGCACGCGTTCGCGACGCCGATTTTTACTACCAGCTCGAAAGTGGGTTTCCCGCTTAGAAGCCGAAGCTTCGATGGACCACGCTGGCATGGAAAGGGCCAACGCGTGCGAGCAACGCGCCCTATCGCACCTCTGGCAAGTACGAGGCGAGGCGGAGGATGCCGGAGCCGGCGTTTAGCGTGTACCTCAGATGGCGGCCGGCATCGTCTAGTTAGCTGAGAGTAAGTTAGTACTTGTACGCTACTGGAGTATTAGTGGGAGTAGATAGTTAACGTGGCAATGATGGTTGTCAACGTGGAAGTTCAGTACTCTATATGTGGATCGGACCTGTTACTTTGCTCTAAATGTTGAACTTTCTGTTTGAACGTATGGAATGGGCTGTTATTTTTTTAAACGGGTTGTATTTGTCCTCCACGGGTTTAGAGGCTGACTTGTGGGCCTACCAAGTTGACACGTACACAATTAGGAGATGATTGTATGTGGAGAGGATGACAGCAGGGACCCGCCAAGGTCATGGCAGTATGCAAGCAAGTGCCTCCTTATTTCAAGCCAATAAAAAAATGGCTCCTCCTAATGGATTTCTGAAATCTGGGTCCCATGCCATTGTCAACGTAGTCAATAAATGAGAGAATTGCACAACGAGCGGCTGACACCAGGGACCCAACAGCTCACCCATTTATTTTTGTTTTGGGTTAATTTGATAAATGCCACTCCAAATCTGGTGTTTCTGAGAAATGCCACTGCAATTTCCAAACTTTGAAAAATGCCATTTTATGCCATTTCCAGTGGCATTTTTCGAAGTCTGGAGTGGTGTTTTTCAAAGTTTGCAAATTGTAGTGGCCTTTTCCAAAGTTTGCAAAAATTGCAGTGGCATTTTTCAAAGTTTGGAAATTGCAGTGGAATTTTTATGAATCGCCATAATTGGAGTGGCATTTATCTTATTTGTTTTTGAGACGGAAGCAGGGTGTCAACTGGGCTGTGCGGGGCACTCTGGCCTGTCTAGATAGCCTACTCTTTTATGTTTACCACAGACCAGCCCAGTAGTTTTTTTGTTTCTAAAAATGGCTAGCCTAGTTTTTTGTGATTTGCCAAGTAAGTCGCTTTGTCATTCCTATTGGGCTACAAATCTTTCAAGACGAGGAGAGCTTCATTAGGCTGGACGAGAAAATGGCCTATCAGTAATGAGAAGTGGGTTGTACATTTTTAAAACACATCAAACCGGCAATTAGTTTCAAATTTCTTTTTCTCATTTCGATATTTTAAATTTCATTAATTTTTATGCGTGGACAATTTGTTGGATTTTATATTGATATAAATTTATTTTTAAAATCAGTTTGATTGTGACTCGAAATTTCGGGATTAAAAACAGTTCGGACCACACCGAAATATCCAAAATTTCGGATAATTTTTTAACCGTGGCCACAATATGGGCTGTAATGCTAACAAAAAGAATATGGGCACCAAAAAAACCTTAAGAATTAGCAAATGGTTGTAAATTATTAGAAATAATGGCAGATGGGTTGTATGTTGTTTTCCACAGATTTGAGGCTTTCATAAAAAAAAGGTTGACGCACAAGCAGTGACTGTTGTATGTCCATCCAACAGCCGTCGTGCTTCTTCAATCTCTGCTCTTCCTGCTCCAGCCGCTCAAACAAGCACCAGCAGGACTGCCTGCTCCCACCTCCCCACAGCCGGCTGTGCTGCTTCGCAGGCCTCACCGCCCCACTGTACTCCCGTCGCTGGCCTAGCCATCCCTCTACTCAGCTACACCTGCTGTTATTCTTCGGCGATGGCAGACGAACCAAGAACCCTCAGACAACAGATTCCCCTTCGTGGGAAACAACTGCCGAGTCTTCCTCGCCTCCGTGTCATTCCCTTCCTAGGCCTCGCTGCCGCCCATCGCCATGGTGCTCTCGGCGCTGCCTGGTCAATGTCGCCAACGATCGACATGCATCCGGCGGATCAGACGTGGAGAGGCTGACAGCTGGGTCCATGGCCGCACACAAGGAAATACCTCCTTATTACGCGCAAAATAATGATTCCTCCACCTGATATCTGGGACCCACCGAAAGGGCCTCTGTATTTCATGAAAAAACGTTACCGCCGATGACAACTCGGACCCACCACCTATATCTTCGCACGCAAGGAAGTGCGTCCTTGTGACGCACAAAAAAAATGAATACTCCCCCTGCTAGCTGGGACCCAGTATAGTGGCAGGCTGACTTGTGGGCCTACTAAGTTGATGGGGACGGAGGGCTTTGTCAACTTAGTAAATATGCACAATTCTAGCTCATGTGACCGTACGATGTCCATCCAACGGCCGTACGTAGTGCTTCTTCAACCTCTGGTCTTCTTGCTCCAGCCGCCAAACCAACGCCGGTCGTGCCTCGTGCTCCTGCCTCCCGTGGCCGGCTGCGATGCGGCGGAGGCCTCACCGGCCCCTCCTAATCCCACCGTTGGCCAGGCCATCCCTCTACTCACCCACACCCCCTGTTATTCTGCGACGACGACAGCCTCACACTGCATCGAACCAGTGAACCCTCATACTCCTCTACGCGTGGGCATCCACTGCCGCGGCTTCCCCGGCTCCACGTCGTCCCCTTCCTAGGCCTCGCCGTCGTCCACCGCCCTGGTGCTCTTGACGCGGCGTGGTCAACGTGGTCAAGGAATGACTTCCATCGGAAGAGTACTGTACATGGAGAGGCTGATAGCTGGGTCTAGGGCAGCTGCAAGGAAGTGCCTCCTTATTACACGGAAAATAATTATTCCTCCAGCTGACAGCAGGGGCCCACCGGACGGGCCACCGTATTTGGCAAAAAAAACTTTTCCCCCCTGACTGCTGGGACCCACCAGACGGGCCACCGTATTTCGTGAAAAAGACGTTCCCCCCGCTGTCAGCTCGGACCCACCGGAAGTGCCGCCTTATTACGCACAAAAAAAATGAATACTCCCCCTGCTAGTTGGGACCCACCTTGGTGGGTGGCAGACTTGTGGGCCTACTAAGTTGACGAGGACGCAGTGCTTTGTCAACTTAGTCAATATGAACGATTCTAGCTCCAGTGACCGTACGATGTCCATCCAACGGCCGTAGTGCTTCTTCAACCTCTGGTCTTCTTGCTCCAGCCGCCCAAAGCAGCGCCGGTCGTGTTGCATGCTCCTGCCTCCCGTGGCCGGCTGTGCTGCCGCGGAGGCCTCACCGCCCACTACTATTCCCACCACTGGTCAGGCCCTGCGGCGACGGCAGCCTCACACCGCAGTCGAACCAGTGAACCCTCGTACTCCTCTCCGCGCGGGCTTCCACTACCGTGTCTTCCCCGGCTCCGCGTCATCCCCTTCCTAGGCCTCGCCGTCGTCCATCGCCCTAGTGCTCTCGGCGCGGCGTGGTCAACGTGGTCAAGGAACGACTTCCATCGGAAGAGTACTATACGTTGAGAGGCTGACAGCTGGGTCCACGGCCGAAGCAAGGAAGTGCCTCCTTATTACGCGCAAAATAATTATTCCTCCACCTGACAGCGGGGACCCACCGGACGGGCCACTGTATTTCACAAAAAAAACATTTCCCCCTGACAGCTGGGACCCACCAGCTACATCTTCGCTCGCAAGGAAGTGTGTCCGGGCAAAAAAAAAACGATTCACCCCCCTGACTGCTGGCACCCACCAGCTACATCTTTGCACGCAAGGAAGTGCCTGACAGTCGGGACCCACCTGGCCGAAGCGTACGTAGCGTTGTCATTCTGGTCGCGAACGTGTATGTACATACTGGTCGATTTTGAGGCGCGCGTGTCGTAGTAGAGGCGCGCACGTAGCATGTACACGTACGTACAACGGCCAGGGTGTAAGAAAGTAAATACGGCCACGTACATACATACGGGCGGGGTCTCGAACGCCTACTCGCACGTACGTATGGCCAGGGCTCGTGTACATGGCTGGGTCGCAACGGAGAAACTGCATCATCGTTGTGTTCATGGGGAGGCAACAAAATGCGTCGTGTTCATCGGGAGGCAACGGAACGCGTGGGAGCCAACCGGCTTGGACGGAGCAGCCGATGGAAACGAGGCTTGGCATACCGCAGAACGAAGGAAACGGCCTTATGTTCGACCGGCCACGTTCGAAACGGGATCCTGTTCATCGGGAGGGGTCTGGCGTACCGCAAAACGGAGGAAACGGACCTCCTACGGTCGAAACAGGGGTCCTGTTGATCGGGAGGGGTGTGGCGTACCGCAAAACAGAGTAAACGCACCTGTGTTGGAGCTCTACTGTCGAAACGGGGGTCCTGTTCATCGGGAGGGGTGTGGCGTACCGCAAAACAGGACTCCACGAGATACTGTTCATCTCCACCGTCGACCCCCTCCAGCCTTCACGGGCTACTGTTCATCCACCGTCGACCTCCTCTAGCCTCCACCTGCGACTATAAATCCACGGGCTCCTGTTCATCCACCCTCCACCGCGCGCTACTCCACCAGCTACTGTTCAACCAGCCCTCTCCACAGGCTCCTGTTCAACCACCCCTCCACGGGCTACTGTTCATCCAGCCCTCCACGGGGTGGTCCTGTTCATCCAGCCCTCCACGGGGTCCTGTTCATCCAGCCCCAACCGGCTCGATCGATCGGGATCATGTTAATCCAAAGGCAACACCATGGGGTCCTGTTCATCCACCCCCACCTGGAACTGTTCATCCAAACCCCCCAGCAATGCTCACTGTTCATCCAGAGGCACCATCGATCGACTTGATTAGCAGCAGAGCGGCGAATCGCCGATCGGGTTCAGTTAACAGCCATCGATCGATCGCTCGGGTTCAGTAACGCGTAGCCTACATTGCAATCGCTCGGGTTCAGTTCGAGACCAACGCCTCGCACCCACGCGCGTGCGTGTACGAGAGAAAAGCGCATCGCTCGGCCCCGACCACCCACTGTAACTGGGAACAACCCGATATTTTCCTCACCCTCGCTTCTACCACGGTTTTTTCTGTCATGGACGGCCCAAAGAATGTCATGCAACTGCGTCTCCGGCCCGCCCAGGACGAAAAGCCCATTTTCGGTCATGATTTTTTGTCATAGAAGAAGGACCCCACCGCATCTATGATGATACCGGGTTTTGTCACAATTATCGTCATAGAAGTGTCATAAGTATGACAGGAAAAAAATTCGTTCGGCCCAAAATGTCACGGATGTGTCTTTTTTTTTGTAGTGATGGCATAGCCCTTGGTGCCAGGAAGTCTTTATGGTCATCTTGAATCTTCAGACAAAACATCGTCGTGGCAGCAGAAATATCATTATCGTGGCAGCCGTTTCAAAAAAAATGTCGTGGTAGCAATTTCAGAATTTTTTGTCGTGGCGACTGTTTCAAAAATGTTGTCATGGTACAAATTTCATAAAACGCTGTTGTGGCATGAAAAAAAATTATCCCTTTCTCCCTGTGCCTTTTACAGCTTCCTTGCGTCGAGGTCCTCGTGCAAGCTTGTCACCATCATGTGTAACCTATAGGCTATCTCTACAGCTATTATATTACATTACAGTGAAAATCCCATGGATCCAGCCGTCATCATACTATGACACGCATGTCACTTAAGGTTACAACATATAACCATCTCTTACAAAAACTTATTATCATGAGGAAGGCTATACCACATCACATGCTTCCTGCAAAACCAAGTTGACATCATCTAATATGTTCGACAAATTTTAATTACGTGGCTTCTAGGGTTTTCGGTTAACTCTAGCTACCTACGTCCACCATAAAGGCGATAATTCTCGTTGCTAGAGTAACTTTCAGGGTGTGCGAGGGAAGAGACTTAATTAAAAATCTCTAGCTCCACACTAAACTTCGTCAATACGCGTGGCCTCTAGAAGATCGAACATCTTCATTGCCCTCTCGTGTTTGCAATAGTTCACTATTCTTGACTATGATAAAGCCCAAAGAACTGTTAGCAGATCATCGACTGCTAGAGCTGGTCGATTGTTAGAACTTTGTACAAAGCTACATCATGTTGTCAATGATCTGAACCGAAGAAACGCTCGAGGGCAGCACAACAAGTACATCAAATCCTCACATGCACATGTGATCTAGATCGAAACCTAGATCTAAACTTTCATCTACTCATAGACCCGCTCATGATGCCACGGTTGGGTAACAAAGTAGAAAACAAAACAAATTGTCATATGATCAACCAAGAACACTATGAAGATGCAATAACGGTTTGGATCAAACGTTATCGACTCCCAGTTACAGCGGAAGAAGATGAGTCGGTGTAGATCGTACTTGTAGTCCCTTGAACCGTTCACGAATGATCCCTCGAATGGAAGAACGAAAGCATGACCTCTCCATAGTTTGCAAACATACAGTCTTCATGCTCTGGTAGTGCTTCGCTATCTAGAGCTAATAGTCACCAAAGAATGAGGAGAATAGAACCACACCGGACTTCTAATTATGAGGATTAGATACGATATAGATCCAGCTCTAATTGGATCAACTAGAACTAGAACTCGAGAACTAGAGGAGGCTCCAAAAACTTGTATATCAGAAGTGCCAAAACCTCTAGTATATATAGGTTGGAGGAGGGGGAGGGGTGGCACACAAGTGGGCAGTACCTCCCCCCTTGTACATCCATGAGGAGGGGAAACCCCTCCAATTCGGCATCCCCCTTCCTTCAACAATGGGAAAGGGGACGCCACCTCCTATTTGGCCCAGGTGGCCCAATATCCCTTCCAACATTTGGCCTTTTAAGGCCCGTTGATATTTACATAAATATAAAAGCATCCTAATCAAATTTAGTGTCTTTTAATGTTAATTTGACATCATTGAAATTATTTCCACCTATATATAATTTATCGGTATTAGCTGATAAACCCCGAAACCTTCCGGCAACCCCGCAACGCTTTCGGTTCCTCTTGAAACTATTTCAAATATTAAAGATACTATTTCATAAATATTTTCTTATTACTCCTGTCCTACTAACACTTAGAAGATTGTGACTACCTTAAGCTTGTGACCCTATAGGTTCGGTAAAACACAAACATGAACAAAAAAACGTTTTGTTCAATGACCGATAGCGGAACCATGGACGTCCTTATCGATCCCTATGAGTACACGAATGACATTTGAGTGAACCTTGTGGTTAATCATGTGCTATTCGCTTTGCTTCCTGATAATTTATAAAACTTGCGGTGAGATATATGGGTATCCACTTGAGTCATACACATGCTCACTATACCGGTCTCCTTGTTACCGATTTTATTCTTCCTTCTTGTTAACATGTACCAGCATTCCCGTGACCTAGTCACATGTGTCTAGCCATATGATGAAGGATGCCGTCACACCAAGAGGGCCCTAAGAATATCTCTCCATCGTCGGAGGAGCAAATCCCACTCTTGAGCTATCTAGTCCCTTGTCAAACTTTCTGATGAACATGTAAGTTGTTGTTATGATCACTGTGTTACATATGACGATTGAGCAACCGAGAAGTTCATTGTATGGTAAGAAGTTACTACCATACTCTCATAGTGTATGGAACTAAATCACACATTAACACTATGTGTTATAATGCTTGACTTATGACGATTGCATCTCAAAGTACAACAACCAAGTTGGGGTCGATTCAATATGATCGTTCTTCTAGCGGCTGATGTCTACTATGCAACCTTCTTCTTGTAGACTCGTGTTGGGCCTCCAAGTGCAGAGTTTTGTAGGACAGTAGCAATTTTCCATCAAGTGAATGACCTAAGGTTTATCAATCCGTGGGAGGCGTAGGATGAAGATGGTCTCTCTCAAACAACCTTGCAACCAAATAATGAAGAGTCTCTTGTGTCCCCAACACACCCAATACAATGGTAAATTGTATAGGTGCACTAGTTCGACGAAGAGATGGTGATACAAGTGTAACATGGATAGTAGATATAGTTTTTGTAATCTGAAAAATAAAAACAGCAAGGTAGCAAGTAACAAAAGTGAGGAAAAACGATATTGCAATGCTTAAAAACATGGCCTAGCATTCATACTTTCACTAGTGCAAATTCTCTCAACAATGATAACATAATTTAATCATATGCAATCCCTCAACGTGCAACAAAGAGTCACTCCAAAGTTCCTATCGTGTAGAATATAAGATGAAATTGCTTGTAGGGTACGAAACCACATCAAAGTTATTCTTCTGATCAATCTTTCGAGCTATTCCTGTAAGTGTCACAAACAACCCTAGAGTTTGTACTAAAATAACACCATATGATACACATCAATCAACCCAAATGTCACCTAGATACTCCAATGTCACCACAAGTATCCGTGGGTTAATTATATGATATGCATCAAACAACCTCTGATTCACAATATTTAATCCAACACAAAAAATCTCAAAGAGTGCCCCAAGATTTCTACCGGAGAAACAAGGATGAAAACGTGCATCAACTCCTATGCATAGATTACCCTAATGTCACCTTCGAATCCGCGATTTGAGTGCCAAAACATACATCAAGTGAATCAATAGAACACCCCATTGTCAGCACGGGTATCCCACGCAAGACATACATCAAGTGTTCTCAAATCCATAAAAGTATTCAATCTGATACTAGTGAAACCTCAAAGGTAAAACTCAATTCATCTCAAGAAGATAGAGAGGGAGAAACACATCAAACTATAGTAACAAAGCTCGAAGTACATCAAGATTGTGCCAAATCAAGAACACAAGAGAGATAGAGATCAAACACATAGCTACTACATACCCTCAGCCCCGAGGGTGAACTACTGCCTCCTCATAATGGTGTCCGCCAGGATGATGAAGATGGCCTCCGGTGATGGTTTCCCCCTCCGGCAGGGTGCCAGAACGGGCTCCCGATTGGTTTTTCATGGCTACAGAAGCTTGCAGCGGCGGAACTTCCGATCTGGGGTTCTTTTTGGAGGTTACGGGACATATAGGAGTACTTGACATTAGAATCAAGTCAGGGGACACCCGAGGGGCCCACAAGCCCTAGGGGCACGACCTGGGTGGTGGGCGCGCCCCCCTGGCTAGTGGCCTCCTCAGTCACCTCCTAGCACAGCTCTGTGGGTCTCTTATGGTCCATAAATGATCATCGTAAATTTTCAGCCCATTCTGAGAACTTTTATTTCTGCACAAAAAAATGACACCATGATAGTTCTGCTGAAAATGTCAGTCCGGGTTAGTTCTAATCAAATCATACCAAAACCATATAAAATTGTTGCAAACATGGCATGAATACTTCATAAACTATAGATACGGTGGAGACGTATCAGCATCCCCAAGCTTAATTCCTGCTCGTTCTCGAGTAGGTAAATGATAAAAGAAACAATTTATGAAGTGCGAATGCTACCTAACATATTTATCAATGTAATCTTCTTTATTGTGGCATGAATTTTCAGATCCATAAGATTCAAAAAAATAAATTTATATTGACATAAAAACAATAATACTTCAAGCATACTAATAAAGCAATCATGTTTTCTGAAAATATCATGGCCAAAGAAAGTTATCCCTACAAAATCATATACTCTGGCTATGCTCTATCTTCATCACAGAAAATATTTCATCATGCACAACCCCGATGACAAGCTAATCAGTTGTTTCATACTTTTAATGTTCTCAAGATTTTTCAACTTCCACACAATACATGAGCGTGAGCCATGGATATAGAACTATAGGTGGAATAGAATATGGTAGAGGTTGTGAGGAGAAGACAAAAATGAGAAATTCTCACATCAACTAGGCAAATTAATGGGCTATGGGGATGCCCATCAATTGATATCAATGTGAGTGAGTAGGGATTCACATGCAACGGACGAACTAGAGCTATAAGTGTATGAAAGCTCAAAATGAAAACTAATTGGGTGTGCATCCAACTTGCTTGCTCATCAAGACCTAGCGCAATTTAAGGAAGCCCATCATTGGAATATACAAGCCAAGTTCTATAATGAAAAATTCCCACTAGTATATGAAAGTGACAAAATAGGGGACTCTCTATCATGAAGAGCATGGTGCTATTTCAAAGCACAAGTGTGGAAAAAGGATAGTAACATTGTACCTTCTCTCTTCTTCTCTCTATTTTTGCTTGGGCTTATTTGGCCTCATTTATTTATTTTTATATTTTTTGGGCTATTTGGTCTCTTTTTATTTTTTATTTTTTTTAAGTCCGGAGTCTCATTTCCAACTTGTGAGGGAATCATAGCTTCCATCATCCTTTCCTCACATGGGACAATGCTCTAATAATGATAATCATCACACTTTTATTTACTTACAACTAGAGACTAGAACAGAATATTAATCTATATGAATGCCTCCGGCGGTGTACCAGGATGTGCAATGATCAAGAGTGACATGTATAAAATAATATGAATGGTGGCCAAGCCACAAATACTATGCCAACTACATGATCATGCAACGCTATATGACAATGATGGTATGTGTCATAATAAACGGAACGGTGGAAGTTGCATGGCAATATATCTCGGAATGGCTATGGAAATGCCATAATAGGTAGGTATAGTGGCTGTTTCGAGGAAGGGTATATGGTGGGTTTAATGCACCGGCGAAAGTTGTGCAGTACTAGAGAGGCTAGCAATGGTGGAAGGGTGAGAGTGCGTATAATCCATGGACTCAACATTAGTCATAAAGAACTCACATACTTATTGAAAAAATTAATTAGCCATAAAAGCAAAGTACTAATAAGCATACTCCTAGGGGGATAGATTGGTAGGAAAAGATGATTGCTCGTCCCCGACCGCCACTCATAAGGAAGACAAATAAAAAAATAAATCATGCTCCGACTTCATCACATAACGGTTCACCATACGTGCGTGCTACGGGAATCACAAACTTTAACACAAGTATTTCTACCAATCCACAATTACTCACTAGCAAGACTATAATATCACCATCTTTATATCTCAAAAGAAATGCAAGGAATCAAACTTCTCATATATTCAATGCTCTTTATATGAAAGTTTTTATTATATCCCTCTTGGATGCCCATCATATTAGGACTAAAGTCATAACCTAAGAAAATTGCCATAATATTTATAAGACTCTCAAAATAATATGAGTGAAGCATGAGAGTTCATCAATTTCCTCATAATAAAACCACCATCATGCTCTAAAAACATATATGTGAAGCACTAGAGCAACTGACAAACTACTCCAAAAAGATATAAGTGAAGATCAATGAGTAGTCAAATAATTAAGTAGCTATGTGAAGACTCTCTATCATAAAAAGAATTAAATCCTAATTATTTTATTCAAACAGCAAGCAAAACAAAATAAAATAACATTCCAAGGATAGCACATGTAATGTGAAGAAGCAAAAACTTAGTGTCAACCGAAACTGACCGATCATTGTTGAAGGAGAAAGGTGGGATGCCAACCGGGGCATCCCCAAGATTAGATGCTTGAGACTTCTTGAAATATTATTTTGGGATTCCTTGGGCATCTCGAAGCTTGAGCTCTTGTGTCTCCTTAATTCCTTTTATATCATGGTTACCCTAATTCTCAAAAACTTCATCCACAAAAAACTCAACAAGAACTCGTGAGATAAGTTAGTATAAATCAATGCAAAACCTTATCATTCTCTACTATAGCAAATCACTAAAATTATTATTTAACATTGCATAATAAATGCCTCTACATGTTTAATACTCTTATCCTCATATAGAATCATTAAACAAGCAAACATATGCAAACAATGCAAACATAACAGCAATCTTTCTAAACAGAATAGCCTGTAAAGAATGCAAGAATATTCATACTTATCTAACTCCAAAAAATCTAAAACAAAATGATGAGTTTCTTTGCCAGTGAAGTATGTTTTATTCAGGTAATTTCGATACTGCCACCAAGCATTCTTGAAAATAGCAGAGGTATTAGCACAGGTTACCTCATCCTGAGTTTCCAAATCGGTCCTTCTCTATAGAGAAAAATGGGAAAATTTGTTGTATTATAACCATCATGGAGGTAGAATGTATGGGACAGAGCAAAGTAATTGCCATGAATAACATTACTTACACATAACTCCTGGACAAACACCTACAACTGGCATTTTCCTTCATCTTCAGTATAATATTTCCATGATGGGAAGATACGCATATAGGATTTAACAACATCAAATGCGATAGATGCTAAACTATGAATGGCTGGTTTTGCTTCCTCCACAGGAATAGGTGTACCAACTGATGGAGTTGGGGTTCGCCGTGGTAGTACTGGCGCTTTGGGCACTGGAGCTTCCTTACTAACTGCTCTTTTCTGGGACCTCTGTGGTGGAGATGGTGAAAGTGCAACTATCCCTAGGTGCTTTTGGTAATTCATAACAACATATAGCTCATTGAGATAATACTATTCCAAGATGAATATTTCAGGAAAGCTCAGTGAAAGGCATGGCATGGATGATGAAAGTGGATCCCTCAAAATATTAAGGACAAAGGATTGGCTCAAGCTCAAAAGCTCAAGACTCTACATTTTACATTTTAGTGATCCAAGATCACATTGAGTCCATAGGAAAAGCCAATACTATCAAGAAGGGATGAGGTGTTGCTTAATGAGCCTTTTGCTTCATGTGCTTAGTGATATGCTCCAAAACCCTCCACTACTTTCTCACATCCACATTGTAGCGACCCGACCTCAGACGGTCTAGCCTCTGTGTATCCGTGCCATCCCTGGATCAGTATGCTGGCACACACAGTACATCAATGTATATATCAAAGTGCAATCACATGTATAAATAACGTAAAACTGATATATACCTCATAAGTCTCGTGAAACACGTAATCGGGTGTGGAGTCCCATCAACGCCATCGGCAAAGTTGAGTGTAGACCGTAACCTCAGATCGTAACTCTTACTCGTCGAGTAAATATCTGGAACATGATACGTTGCAGCCGTGTAGGTCAAGACATTGAATGTACCGCAAGATCACAATAATGAAAACAGATGATAAACTATACTATATGCAGATGGCTTTGTGGCTCAGATTCGAGTTTTGTTTGCGTAAAAGCTGGTTTTATTTTCCCTACATCAAAGGAATAAATGAAGTCTGTACTATGGAGTTTTCCATCATGACATGGTTCCGCCAACCGATGTCTCATAGCCCAAAATCATCATAAGTTGCCCACAATTAAGTTATCAGTCCGGTGTTGAGAGTTCCGAGATAGATCCAAGTCCAGAGGCTCAAATTGTCCATAATCGGGGACACGGCTAATCGATTAGGTTTAAACCCTCCGCAGAGGTTTGTACACTTTACCCGCAAGATTCGATCCTCTTTTACATTCTCGCACTTCGTGGTGTTTGAGAACAAGACGATCAAACATGGTCTTCCAAGAGTTCCTCGACCACCGTCCGGTGCTCATCCAATCCTATCGTTGTTCTACATCTGCTAGCACCGCCCCAGCCAGAGTCACAACTAAGGTCAACCAAGCCGAGCCCATAGTGACTTGCGGTTGCAGTAAGCTTCCGGGCATGAAGTATTCTTCCGTCTCTTTGAGTCTGGGTGAAGCTTTCCGCAAGATGTCATGGCGCTTCTCCATGCATCCCGCCAACCACTGGTTTCTCCAGGTGCCCGTCAACCGCCCTTCACCCAAGAGTGTGTATTGAATTCTTGTCTCGAATCTTGAAGTCATGAGGCCTTGAAGATGCAGTCCTTGCAGATTCCATCATGGAGTTGTCGTCATTGACGTAGGTCCTCCATTCTCACACCACTCCCGAGCACTCATACCAACCCCGTCTACTATAGCGTAATATTAAAATAAATAACGCCCCGGCTTGGTAACAGGTGATGGGTTCCTACCTCATGCATACTACTCAACTACAAGGATTCAATATCACTCTTGGAGGGATTGTTGCGAAGATGACACTAGATGCAATAAAACACATAGGTATGAAAACATGGTCAAAGTGAACTTGCTCGGTAATACTTGATGAAGATAACAACGCTGTCGGAAAATGACTTGGTAGAACTAATCGTCACTCCGTTGAAAATCTATATAGTCAAACATAGCATTCATATAAGCAAACACCCTAGCAAACAATTTTAACACTCATAATAACAATTAAAACAAAAAATCAATAATTAAACTCCAACAAAGTCCAAAGAAGCTTCAAATAAAACTAGAAAGAAAAACTACTAACGAAAATCTATGACTTTGCTACAAGCATCTAACATAGTTTTGCCCTAAGTAAAAGAAAACTTAACAGCAATTAAAACACTAAACTAATAATTTAACAGAAAATTAAAAGTAAAACAACTAAGTTAACAGAAAGTATTTTTTCATAAAATTTTATTTGCAAAAAGAAACAAATAAAAGCTTTTATAAAACTCTAACTATGACCTATAGAAGGTTTCATACAAAACTAAGGAAAATAAATTTTTAAAATAAAAATAAATTTTCTCCTGTTTTCTAACAGAACACAACTAATTTTGTCAAAAGTGACAAAAAGAAATAATTTAAAACTAATAAAAACAATAAAGAAAAAGCTAAAATAGAACTAATAATAAAACAGTACTGTTTTGCTAAAAACCTAATTTAAATTAATCTAGAAATAAAATACTAAATACTACTGGATAAACAAAGGTCCTAGAGACCAGGAGCAAAAAGAATTAATTAAAAACCTATTTTTAAACTCAAGTTATGGCCAAAATACTAATCTGAACAAAATTTATCAAATTCAAATTTAAACTACTCAAATTTGAAATCCAGAGCAACTAACAGAAACTTCAGAAAATTTGTGACACATAGCAATTGGAATCACTCAAAAATACTAAAAACTCTAAAAGATATGAATTTTCTAAATTGCTATTTTCTGAAAAAAATGAATTACGGGATTTCGTGGATCTCACCGGAGTAGTCGTCGGAGTTGGGGAAGAAGATCGGATCCGATGTTGCGGTTGCTCCTAGAGGAAAGGAGATCACGGGACGGTGGAGAGGAGATCATATAAACCTCAGGAAAGGTCGAGGGCGCGGCGACAGCACTTGGCGGCGGTGGTCCGGCGAACTCCTACGAGGCGGCACAACGACGTGGGTGTGGGGCTGCTGCTGCCGCGGAGAGGAGAGGAGAGGTGTTGGTTTGATGTGTTGGAGGGGGGGGGGGTGCTTGGGTATTTATATTGGGGAGGGGAGGGTTTTGCTTGGGGTAGGGGGAAAGAAATAGACTAGGATTAGGAAACAAAGAGGGAAAAGATCTAGAAACAAACCGGAATAAACTGAAGTAGGAAAAGATTCCTACTAGGAAAAGGAAAAGGAGGCTCCTGGCTCCCTTGGTGCGTCTTGGCGATGGCCTTGTGGCGGCCGGCCGCTGGCTTGGCCTTGGGCCTTGGCCCTTGAACCAAGGGCGCAGCGTTTTTTAAGACAGAGACAACAAAACAAAAATAATAAAACCAAATAAAAATTTTATATAGGCATATAATATATCAAAATTTTCAGAAAAAGATTTTCTACAACATGAACACTTCTATAGAATTAAATAAAATTCACACAAATTTAAATAAAGCAAAGAGTGCTTCAGCTCTAATAAAATCCAATAAAAATCATTTTAAAATACCAAAATGAATTCAAATTTATTCCTCTCCAATTTTCTGTTGTAGGGAATCATGTTACCCTATTTTCCATGTATTTTATTTTTGGAGAAAAATAATTTGAATAAAACTCAAATAACTCCAAATTGAAAATAAATTCAAAAGAACTTTGAATTTATTTCTTTGAAACTCCTACTCATATTTCATATGTTTTGAAGAAGTCATTTTATCTTCGCTCGTGAAAATCATTGAGTTGCATAAAGTTTCAGAATTGGAAATATTTTCCAAATGAAATTCAAATATTTTCAACACCCTTGTCATTTAAATAAATGGAATAAGTCATGTCATCTTCTCTCCAGGGTTTTGTGATGAAGAGTATTTGAATTCACGAAAAGCATAAAAGCAAAAATGAAAGTTTGGGAAAGTCCTTTTATTCCCTCTCATTTAACTTTCAAAAAGTTTCAAATTTCACTCAATCAATCACACAAAAATTCAAACAAACAAACAAACCTATCTATTTATTATAACATTCCAAAATTTAGAATTTTGGGATGTTACAAATCTACCACCCTTAAAATGAATCTCGTCCTCGAGATTCGGAGAGGCTAGAAAGAAATGGGTTAGGTTTGGGGTCTTCAAAATCCATCGATCGTCTCCGGGGTCTGGGGTGCTACCACCCTTAGAAACATCGTTACGGTCCCATCAAAACTCATATACTCCATCCTTATTGCTGACAGTGTCGGTCTTCTCAGATATTAAGGATAATTTCTTCTCTGGGCTCTTCCGGTAGTGGCATAACCTTTTCCTCAATTCTTTTGTCCTTTACTCTTGGTAAGGTTATTCCAAGACTGGGTCTTCATAGTCGACGGTCCGGCGCCAATTCTAAACAAATATCGGTATCTCATGGTGGTCAACGATTTATGGTTTCCCCTGCAGAAAACGGGTCTGGGTTGAACCTCACCGTATAACCTACGGTTGGCAACAACTGCCGTGTACAAGAGAAAAATACCTATACCTTTCTAAGGTTTAAACAAGGTTTTGATCGTCGCTCTCTACTATAGGTAAGTCACTCAGATTTTACCATCCCATATAGCAAAGCGAATAATAAGAGTAAGTCGGTATGGTGATCAATCCATCCCACACCCAAATCATTACCTTGTACATGGTTTAGCTTAATCTCGCATTCTAACACTCGGTCATCCTCACAAGCATTGCATAATTTCTCTTGTCGGCGAACCAAGTTCGAAAAATCCATTGATTCTGCAGGCCAAACAAACATCTATCGTTGCTTAACAACTCTCGGGTTTTATGTAAACTCCTATAGAATCGTCGGTTGATCAAATCGTAGTCTATTCCCAAAATTTCTTTCTCCGGTGGGTACTTGATCCTTATTAATTCTTGGGCCTGTGGGTTATGGCCCACTTCAACACTAGTGCAGCTTTAACTCATCCTTGGGGTAACTCTCTTGTTCCATATTACACATCCTTTAAATCCAAAGAGTACTGTTTCTTCATACCATCATATCCAAAAGCAAAACTCCAACTTTTTTTTCCTTGAACTACAGTCCGTGGAATATATATTTTCTTATCCATTAGTCTAGTCTTCTTCACAGGTACTACCACCCTAAAATGAAATTCACAATCCATCCATAGACCATATTTCTCATATCCTCGAAAATGGTCAAAATCTTTGTTCATAGAGTAACAACTCCTACAATTAAACATATGAAAGCATGTCACCTTAACTTTATTGATTTCATGAATCCATTACAAACTCGAGCACCCATTACATAACTCAACTTATTGTACTCATAAAATGAAATTGCTTTCTATTACTCTTGTTTCCAATATCAAAATTCCAACTACTCAACTCCAGCTTTCATCTTGTCGGGACATTTAGTAGCATAATGTCCTGCTTCCTTGCAATGAAGACAAAAGACTTCCGACATGTCTCGGGCTTCTTTGTGATTATGTAGGCTCCTTGGATTCTTGGCTTCTTTTCGGACATTTACTAGCGTAATGACCTAAATCCTTGCACCTGTAACAAGTGATATGACTCAGGTCCTTCTCTGCGAAAATTGTGTTGTTTCGGGGTTGCCTTCTTTTCTCTTCTGGATTTCTGTAATGATCAGAGCTTCTATTTCCGAGGGTCAAACTTCACTTCTCTGTCGGAAATATCCCAGATACTCTTTTCTTTCCTTGGTGCAATCTGCAAAAATGTCCTTCTTCTCCACATGAATAGCAGGCATTGGAGTAAAATCTGTTGAGGCCTTCTCCATCGGGTCTTCAACACATTCCTTCATCACAGGTTCTTTCATAACTTCTCGGAGGGCTTCTTTCATTCTTTCTTCCTGCTCCTGAATAGTTTGTTGCACCATGGGGTAAATGTGACATTGAGTCGGGTAGTGGGTGGTTCCTTCACACAAGAAACAAGTCACCGACTAGTTGGGCATTCCTCACTGGGTGTTTCTCCTCACAATGAGGGCATCCATCCTTGTGTTCCTCCTGGTGTGTCCTATTTCTCCGCAAATCTTGCAGGCACAAGGTTTATTTCTTGGTGTATCATGGTGCTTCCGGTAAGACGAGATCTTGTCGAGTCTTCTTGAATTCTTCCCAAGACTTTGCTCCATTCCATCCTCAGATAGCTTGATGCATCTGCCACCATGTTGCAGCACTTCCTTCAAAGTCTTCAAGAGCGCACGATACTTCATTCTTCCTTGAAACCAAATTGCTCTCAAGTGATTCTCCATGTTCCGAATCCATAGCTCTGCCTCCGGCTGAGTCTTCGGTCCAGAGAATATCAGTCCAACTTCATTCATCATCTATGGGGTCCAAAAGTTTTGGGATGAGATATGAGAGAGGTGGGGAGGATATACACAATACAAACAATAGTTTTTAAAGAAACAAGTTTTACTTTGTGGCTCTCGGAAAACATCAAACAAATGACAGCTCACAAATCATCGCATCTAACGAGGTGTATAACAGGGTTTGGTCTAAAGGTCAAATAATTCTTCAGAACTTCAAATTCTTCAAGTCTTTGAGTCTTCAATTGTTGCAGCTTCAACTCTTCTAATGCATGGTGAAATCCTGGTTACTTTGAAGGGTCATCACCTGTCCGATATCTTTCTTGGAGCGGCTTGATTGATCCTTCATGTGGTCAAAAGGGAAAAGGGGTATATTCTAACTATTTGAGGTGAGAGGGTCTATTTGATAAAATCAGAAAAGATGAGAAGTAAGAGTCTTTTTAAAAATAAAGTTTTTGAGATATCATGTCCAAGGGGCTTTCCGATTTCTAGGGTCACGTCCTACAGTCAACATGTGCTCTGATACCATTTCTGTAGCGACCCAACCTCAGACGGTCAAGCCTCTGTGTATCCGTGCCATCCCTGGATCAGTATGCTGGCACACACAGTATATCAATGTATATATCAAAGTGAAATCACATGTATAAATAACGTAAAACTGATATATACCTCATAAGTCTCAGCGGAAACACGTAATCGGGTGTGGAGTCCCATCAACGCCATCGGCAGGTTGAGTGTAGACCGTAACCCTGTATCGTAACTCTTACTCGTCGAGTAAATATCTGCAACATGATACGTTGCAGCCGTGTCGGTCAGTACATTAAATGTACCGGCAAGATCACAATAAGAGAAAACAGATGATAAACTATACTATATGCAGTATGGCTTTGTGGCTCTGTATCTGAGTTTTGTTTGCGTAAAAGCTGGTTTTATTTTCCCTACATCAAAGGAATAAATGAAGTCTGTACTATGGAGTTTTCCATCATGACATGGTTCCGCCAACCGATGTCTCATAGCCCAAAATCATCATAAGTTGCCCACAATTAAGTTATCAGTCCGGTGTTGAGAGTTCCGAGATAGATCCAAGTCCAGAGGCTCAAATTGTCCGTGAATCGGGACACGGCTAATCGATTAGGTTTAAACCTCTGCAGAGGTTTGTACACTTTACCCGCAAGATTCGATCCTCTTTTTACATTCTCGCACTTTGGTGTCTCGAGAACAAGACGATCAAACATGGTCTTCCAAGAGTTCCTCGACCACCGTCCGTGCTCATCCAATCCTACCGTAGTTCTACATCTGCTAGCACCGCCCCAGCCGAATCACAACTAAGGTCAACCAAGCCGAGCCCATAGTGACTTGCGGTTGCAGGTAAGCTTCCGGCATGAAGTATTCTTCCGTCTCTTTGAGTCTGGGTGAAGCTTTCCGCAAGATGTCATGGCGCTTCTCCATGCATCCCGCCAACCACTGGTTTCTCCAGGTGCCCGTCAACAAATCCTTCACCCGAAGAGTGTGTATTGAATTCTTGTCTCGAGTCTTGAAGTCTTGAGGCCTTGAAGATGCAGTCCTTGCAGATTCCATCATGGAGTTGTCGTCATTGACGAGGTCCTCCATTCTCACACCACTCCCGAGCACTCATACCAACCCCGTCTACTATAGCGTAGCATTAAAATAAATAACGTCCCGGCTTGGTAACAGGTGATGGGTTCCTACCTCATGCATACTACTCAACTACAAGGATTCAATATCACTCTTTGGAGGGATTGTTGCGAAGATGACACTAGATGCAATAAAACACATAGGTATGAAAAACATGGTCAAAGTGAACTTGCTGGTAATACTTGATGAAGATAACAACGCTGTCGAAAATGACTTGGTAGAACTAATCGTCACTCCGTTGAAAATCTATATAATCAAACATAGCATTCATATAAGCAAACACCCTAGCAAACAATTTTAACACTCATAATAACAATTAAAACAAAAAACTCAATAATAAAACTCCAACAAAGTCCAAAGAAGCTTCAAATAAAACTAGAAAGAAAAACTACTAACGAAAATCTATGACTTTGCTACAAGCATCTAACATAGTTTTGCCCTAAGTAAAAAAACTTAACATCAATTAAAACACTAAACTAATAATTTAACAGAAAATAAAAAGTAAAACAACTAAGTTAACAGAAAGTATTTTTTCATAAAATTTTATTTGCAAAAAGAAACAAATAAAAAGCTTTTATAAAACTCTAACTATGACCTATAGAAGGTTTCATACAAAACTAAGGAAAATAAATTTTTAAAATAAAAATAAATTTTTCTCCTGTTTTCTAACAGAAACACAACTAATTTTGTCAAAATTGACAAAAAGAAATAATTTAAAACTAATAAAAACAATAAAGAAAAAGCTAAAATAGAACTAATAATAAAACAGTACTAGAGACCAGGAGCAAAAAGAATTAATTAAAAACCTATTTTTCAACTCAAGTTATGGCCAAAATACTAATCTGAACAAAATTTATCAAATTCAAATTTAAACTACTCAAATTTGAAATCCAGAGCAACTAACAGAAACTTCAGCAAATTTGTGACACATAGCAATTGGAATCACTCAAAAATACTAAAAACTCTAAAAGATATGAATTTTCTAAGATTGCTATTTTCTGAAAAAAAAATGAATTACGGGATTTCGTGGATCTCACCGGAGTAGTCGTCGGAGTTGGGGAAGAAGATCGGATCCGATGTTGCGGTTGATCCTAGAGGAAAGGAGATCACGGGACGGTGGAGAGGAGATCATATAAACCTCAGGAAAGGTCGAGGGCGCGGCGACAGCACTTGGCGGCGGTGGTCAGGCGAACTCCGGCGAGGCGGCACAGCGACGTGGGTGTGGGGCTGCTACTGCTGCGGAGAGGAGAGGAGAGGTGTTGGTTTGATGTGTTGGAGGAGGGGTGCTTGGGTATTTATATTGGGGAGGGGAGGGTTTTGCTTGGGGTAGGGGGAAAGAAATAGACTAGGATTAGGAAACAAAGAGGAAAAAGATCTAGAAACAAATCGGAATAAACGGAGGTAGGAAAAGATTCCTACTAGGAAAAGGAAAAAGGAGGCTCCCTGGCTCCCTTGGTGCGTCTTGGCGATGGCCTTGTGGCGGCCGGCCGCTGGCTTGGCCTTGGGCCTTGGCCCTTGGCCCGGAAGGGCGCAGCGTTTTTTTTAAGACAGAGACAACAAAACAAAAATAATAAAACCAAATAAAAATTTTATATAAGCATATAATATATCAAAATTTTCAGAAAAAGATTTTCTACAACATGAACACTTCTATAGCATTAAATAAAATTCACACAAATTTAAATAAAGCAAAGAGTGCTTCAGCTCTAATAAAATCCAATAAAATCATTTTAAAAATACCAAAATGAATTCAAATTTATTCCTCTCCAATTTTCTGTTGTAGGGAATCATGTTACCCTATTTTCCATGTATTTTATTTTGGAGAAAAATAATTTGAATAAAACTCAAATAACTCCAAATTGAAAATAAATTCAAAAGAACTTTGAATTTATTTCTTTGAAACTCCCTACTCATATTTCATATGTTTTGAAGAAGTCATTTTATCTTCGCTCGTGAAAATCATTGAGTTGCATAAAGTTTCAGAATTGGAAATATTTTCCAAATGAAATTCAAATATTTTCAACACCCCTTGTCATTTAAATAAATGGAATAAGTCATGTCATCTTCTCTCCAGGGTTTTGTGATGAAGAGTATTTGAATTCACGAAAAGCATAAAAGCAAAAATGAAAGTTTGGGAAAGTCCTTTTATTCCCTCTCATTTAACTTTCAAAAAGTTTCAAATTTCACTCAATCAATCACACAACAATTCAAACAAACAAACAAACCTATCTATTTATTGTAACATTCCAAAATTTAGAATTTTGGGATGTTACACACATATGACCTAAACCCAAAGTCAACCCTACCGATTCTTTCTATCCGGCGCCACCGAGTTCAGATGTCATAGCCACTGCCACAAACCCTAGGCATATCGGTTTCACCGATAGGGATCTCAGTCTCACCGAGATGGGATTGTAATCTCTCTGTTTCCCCTTCGTAACTTTTCGGTCTAACCGAAAGAGCGAATAGGTCCCACCGAGATTACAATGTAAACTCTATATTTCCCTTTTGTAACTTTTCGGTCTCAACGAAAGAGCAAATCGGTCCCACCGAGTTTACCTGACCAACACTATGGTTAGCTCATTACCAAATTCGGTCTCACCGAGTTTGTGTAATCGGTCTCACCGAGATTAGGTTATGCCCTAACCCTAACCAAATCGGTCCTACGGAGATGCATGTCAGTCCCACCGAAAACCCTAACGGTCACTAGGTTTACTAAATCGGTCTGACCGAGTTTGATGATTTGGTCCCACTGAGTTTGGTAAATTGTGTGTAACGGTTAGATTTTGTGTGGAGGCTATATATACCCCTCCACCTCCTCTTCATTCGTGGAGAGAGCCATCAGAACAAACCTACACTTCCAACTTACCAGTTCTGAGAGAGAGCCACCTACTCATGTGTTGAGGCCAAGATATTCCATTCCAACCATATAAATCTTGATCTCTAGCCTTCCCCAAGTTGCTTTCCACTCAAATCGTCTTTCCACCAAATCCAATCCTATGAGAGAGAGTTGAGTGTTGGGGAGACTATCATTTGAAGCACAAGAGCAAGGAGTTCATCATCAACACACCATTTGTTACTTCTTGGAGATTGGTGTCTCCTAGATTGGCTAGGTGTCACTGGGGAGCCTCCGAGAAGATTGTGGAGTTGAACCAAGGAGTTTGTAAGGGCAAGGAGATCGCCTACTTCGTGAAGATCTACCGCTAGTGAGGCAAGTCCTTCGTGGGCGACGGCCATGGTGGGATAGACAAGGTTGCTACTTCATGGACCCTTCGTGGGAGGAGCCCTCCGTGGACTCGCACAACCGTTACCCTACGTGGGTTGAAGTCTCCATCAACGTGGATGTACGATAGCACCACCTATCGGAACCACGACAAAAAGATCCGTGTCTCCAATTGCGTTTGAATCCTCCAAGCCCTTCCTTTTTATATTCTTGCAAGTTGCATGCTTTATTTTCCGCTGCCTATATACTCTTTGCATGCTTGCTTGAATTGTGTGAAGATTGCTTGACTTGTTCAAAAAATAGTTAAAATCTGCCAATGTCTAAAATTGGGAAAAGGTTAAGTTTTTATTGGTCAAGTAGTCTAATCACCCCCCACCTCTAGACATACTTCAAGGTCCTACAAGTGATATCAGAGCTTTGGTCTCCATTTGCTTTGATTTCCATAGCTTTTGGTGGTCATAGCCTTGGTTTCACAACCTAGGAGAGTATGGCGTCTAGCGAGGGAAATTATCACCGTAGAGGTCCTTACTTTGATGGCACTAATTTTTCTAGTTGGAAGCATAAGATGAAAATGCATATTCTTGGACATAACCCCGCCGTTTGGGCTATTGTGTGTATTGGCTTGCAAGGTGAATTCTTTAATGGGAGAGAACCGAACCATGAAGCTAGTGCGGATGAGTTGAAGATGTTGCAATACAACGCTCAAGCTTGTGATATCCTCTTCAATGGATTGTGCCCCGAGGAATTCAACAAAATCAGCCTTCTTGAGAATGCAAAGGAAATTTGGGATACTTTGATTGATATGCACGAAGGTACCGACTCCGTCAAGGAATCCAAGTTGGATGTGCTCCAAAGTTAGCTTGACAAGTTCAAAATTAAGGATGGTGAAGGTGTCGCTGAAATGTACTCTAGGCTTGCTCTTATCACAAATGAGATTGCCAGCTTAGGAAGTGAAGAGATGACCGATAGATTCATCATCAAGAAGATCCTAAGAGCATTGGATGGAAAATATGATACCGTGTGCACATTGATCCAAATGATGCCCAATTACAAAGATCTCAAGCATACGGAAGTCATTGGAAGAATTGTTTCTCATGAGATGTCACTCAAGGATAAGGAGGAACTTCACAACAAGTCGAGTGGTGCTTACAAAGCCTCATGTGAAGCCCCCACATCATCAAGTGAGAAACAAACCTTCAATGAAGAATTGAGCTTAATGGTGAAGAACTTCAACAAATTCTACAAGAGTAGAAGCAAAGAAAGAAGCTCTAAGTTAAGGTCCTACAATGACAAAAGATCTTCTAGACGAGAGCGCAATTGCTACAATTGTGGGAGACCCGGACACTATTCCAATGAGTGCACGGCACCCTACAAAAGAAGAGAAGATTCTCCCAAGAGAAGAAGTAGAAGAGAATAATTACCACCAAGAGAGAGAAGCAGTAGAGATGATCGTTATGAACGAAGACCCTCACGGAGAAGCAATGATTCGGCAAGGAAGGACAAGTCATCAAAGAGCTACACAAAACGAACACATCAAGCTCATGTTGGTGAATGGGTATCCGGCTCCGACTCCGACCATCACTCCGAGAGAAGCTATCACTCCGACTCCGAATACACTCAAGATGAAGGTGTTGCCGGTCTAGCACTTGTGTCAACCAACTCCTACGACATATTTGAATCACCAAATGAAAGAATTGGTAGATGCTTCATGGCCAAAGGTCCTAAGGTAACACACCCCGAGTATGTTGATTTTGATGTTGATGAAGATGAATTGCTAGGTGATGATGATTTACTTGTTGACAACTCTAGTGATGAATACTATGATGAAACGTCAATTAATCATGCTAATCAAGTTGAAACGAATAACAATGACAAGGAGAAAATTGAGCGTCTAACTAAAGAACTAAACACTCTTAAGTTAGCTCATGAAACTATCTTTGAAGATCATCGAGAACTTTTAAGGGCTCATGAGAAGTTACGCTTTGAAAAGCTCAATCTTGAGCAAGAGCATGAGTTCTTAAAAGTGATCAATGATGATCTTCGTAAGAAAAGTTCTTCTTACATTGCCAAGCGTTTACTCTTATCTACTTACATGCCTCAAGTCAAGTCTAGTAACAAGAACAAGAAAGATTCTTCTTCTAGTAGTAACAATAACAATGCTAAATCCAATATTGTTGCTTCTAGTAGTTCTCTTGATTCCACTAATGATTCTCTTAGCCAAGTTACACTTGAGCAAGAAAACAGCTTATTGAAGGGAATTATAGAGAAAGGTGTATACAAGAGCCTTGCCGGGAGTAAGCAATTTGAGGAAATTGTACGCAAGCAAGGAAGGCACCGGAAGAATCAAGGTGTTGGTTTTGAACGAAAGTTCAATGCCAAGGGAGTTGAGTGGGAAGAAGATCAATACCCCAAGACGAAGTTTGTTCCTCAACAAGAGAAGTATTATCCTACTTCCTTCAAGGGAACACAAGCTCAAGATGATCTTCCACCACAAGACCACAAGAACAAAAGCAAGGACAAGCTTCAAGAGGAGATTGATGCATTTGAAGAATCACCTAAGGCCTTGGTCAAGTGGGTTCCCAAGACTACGTCAAGTTCTACTTCATCAAGTACATATACTACACCAAGGATTCCCATCAAGTTGATGTGGATCCCGAAGAAGAAGAACTAGAGAGTTCTTGAGGGTGACTCCGCCATCATTTTTCACTCATATCATTATGGCAAGGACAAGTGCAATCAACTTCGATATCTTGCACTAGTTCAAGGAGTCACAAACCCTCATGTTGGTAAGGCAAGGGACAAGGTAACCTAATGTTTTCATGGACATCATTTTGTGTGTGCATCACTCTATGTCTATGGATATCCTTGTTTATTCCTTGTGGGACTAACACATGTAGGTATTGAAAGTGCAACTCACTCCAAAGGATTGCTCCAAACGATCTACATCAACATTGAGCATCCACATCTTCAACACCTACATGAAGTCATCATCGACAAAACCCAAGGTTAGTTTATGCCTCTAAGGGGGGATCTCACATCTAGGGGGAGCTTAACTCTAAGAATTGAGTCAAAGCAACTCTAATGATGTGAACACATAAATGCTTTATGTTAAAGTGGTAACCCCACTTGAGCTTAAACGATGAGTATGACCTATGATCAAATGTTCTCATTTGACTCCTAAGTCAATATACTCATATATAGATGACCTAGTCATCGCCAATTGTTTGATAGATGCTAGAATTGGTTGTGCATGCTTTGTCACATATTTCATTTGTCATCTTATTGTGTGAGAATGTTGGTTGCATATTTACTCATTCGAGGACATCCACTTGTTGTTTTGATTGTTTGGTTTTTATTTCTTTGGCCAACTGGATGGACAAGAATGCCTAAGAACCTTCTCTAGCTATCTATGTTTTTCTCGTCTCAAACTCTATTCATGCTACATCACAAAATTTGATCAAGTTAGATTCGAACCACTCTGTGTGAGGAGCACTCGGAGTCCCCGGTTCGTCATAGACTTAAACTTCCAAAACTTCTTTGTGATTTTCGGTCTGACCGATTCCTCCATTTCGGTCATACCGAGATTACTAAGTCGATCTAGGTTTTCATCTCGGTGCAACCGATTTGTACTTTTCAGTCACACCGAGTTGCAATAACTGTTCACAGTTTTGCATCTCGGTGCCACCGAGTTGTACCACTCGGTCACACCGACAGGGTCGGGCTATATATATCGCATGGGCAAAATTTGGAAAACTTTCTCCGAATCCTCTCGCCCATGCATAGCTCGCTCTGCCAACTTGGTCTACGGTTCGTCGACTTCATCCCCAGCCGCCTCCTGTCGCTGGTCTCCGCCGCCATCAACAGAATTCTCCTCCGCCGTTGCCGCCGTAGCGAGTTCCCGCCGAACTAGGGTATGGACTCGATCACAGTGCTTTCCTCGTCCGTTTCTCAGCACATTGTGTTCATTATGCATGTTGCCACGATTGAAACACTCCTATCCAGTCAAATCAATCCTTAGAATAGTTGCGATTCGAAAATTTAGGGTTACGTTTCCGCCGAAACCATCTCGGACCCACCGAGTTGAAAAACTCGGTCCCACCGATTTGGCTGATGCCATTGCACTTGTAAGTCTTGGTCTGACCGAGAATTACAAATCGGTGTGACCGATTTCTGAACTTTGTGAAACCCTAGCAGTCTCGGTGCCACCGAACTGTGACTCGGTCTGACCGAGTTCACTACTTTAGGTTCCAAAACTGCTTCGGTGTCACCGAGTTTGAAAATCGGTAGATCCGAAATGTTTTCAGTGGGAAACTAAAACTAAGTTTTTTGAATCATTCTTTTGCAAAAATCTCTGCATTTTGTGATGCTCATCCACTCTACCTCATCTATAACTATTCACGTGGTCAGCAGTCGGTTGAACAGCATGTCGGACTGCAGTGATAGCGAACAAATCAAGAGCAGATCCAATTGAGCGAGGCACTAGTCCCTCAAGCAGCTCAGATGAGGGGAGCAGGAGCACTCGAGCAATTTTCCCAAGGCTGCCACAAGGTCAAGAAATAAGAAGACCTCAGAGTCTGAGGATGAGGATTACGTGGCAGTTGAGGATGAGGCAAGCTCCAAGAAGAAAGTGCTCAAGAGGGAGATCAGTTCATCTGCAGTGAAGCCTGGTTTGAAAATCAAAAGGCCAGCAGGCAGACAACCAATGTCCAAAGCCAGAGTGTCTACTCAAGCTCCTTTGGAATCTCAACCCAAAGAGCCTGTTGCTGCAGAGGGAAAGAAAAGGAAAGAAAGGGTCAAGAAGACCATGGCAAGAGAGATTGGGAAGCCTTTCATGATGGAAGAGGAAGAAGAAGAAGAGGCTGCAGAGCCTGCACCCAAGGCACAAAAGCTGATGGGTGATGCAGTCAAGTCAGGGGCTGCAACTTCCAAGCCCAAAGTTGCCCCCAAGCCCAAGAATGCACCTAAGAGGAATACCACGAGCATACTAGCAGCTGAAAAGAACAAGGCCCCATTGCCTAAGGTTGAAGCTGAAGAAGATGAAGAAGGGCAGGTCCTAAGGAAGCTCAAACCCAAGATCCCAGACCACAATGATGGTCATCCTGTGGCTGAAAACATGAAGACCAGGAGAGATAATGGGTTGAGGCTATGGAGAGAGACAGATCCATATGCCACGAGGAGAAGGACTGTTGTGGATTACAGGTTCCACACCAAGGAGCAGCATGACTTTTATGAGACTATCTTGCTGGATAAGAAGCCCATAGTTTGCGATATTAGATGGGTCAACTGGATCTACATGAAGGAGAACACAGAACACTACCCTGGAGTATATGACAGCTTCAGTGCTTGTGGAGTTGTTGATTTTGTTGGGCAGAAGCTCACCAACTGGAACGACGAACTTATCATGCAATTCTACTCCACAGCACACTTCTATCCAGATGGCAGGATAGTGTGGATGTCAGAAGGAACCAGATATCAGTCTACCATAGAGGAATGGGCAAGTTTGATCAATGCCCCAAAGGAAAGTGAGGATGACCTGGACATTTATGGTAAGAAGAAAATGGATCATAGCATAATGTCATACATGTACAAGGAGATCCCCGATGATGCACTTGAGAACTTCAAGTTTGGATCTGTCCATTTTCTGCTGTCAGGGCTGCCTACGATCAACTGGATCTTAAGGCATACTCTATTGCCCAAATCAGGTGACCATAACATGATCAGAGGACATGCAATCAATTTGCTTCATGTCTTTGATGTGCCTCAGAAATTCAAGGTCATGAGCCTCATAGTCGAGACAATTAAGAGGATAGCAGCAGAACAGAATAGGAGCTGTGGTTATGCCCCACAGATTCAGGAGTTGAAAAACTCAAAGATGGGCACAGGAAAGTATCTATTGGATAAGGAACACATGGTTCTCTATCCTGATTTTGAGGACAATCGAGTTGTCATGACCGAGAATGAACCATCATCAGTGCAAGCTCAGGAGAGAAAGGAGAAGGCAAGGTAAGAGAAAGCTGCAAAGATGCCAACTCAAGCAGAGGCATCTGACTACTTTCTGAAGAACAAACAGGAGCAGCTTGGTTACTTAATAGCATCAACTCTGCGGATTGATAAGGGGTTGGCCACCCTAACTCAAAACCAGGAGAGCCTGGAGAGAATCATGGAACAAAAATTCTATGATCTTGATGTCAAAGTGACTGAGATTCAGTCAGCTATGGAGCAGTTACAAGATGATATGCAGGAGAGGAAGGGCAAGACGACAATTGATGCATTTACCAGAGTGCCTAGAGCTCAGAGGTCAGCTGCAGTACCAACTCTAGACACCAGAGCAACTTCTTCTGCTCCAGTTACAGCTCCAGCTCCAACTTCTTCAGCTCCTACCACGTCTACTGATGCGTTCATCCTTGGAGTCCTGTCTACACCACCACCAGAAGACCAAGCCTGAGAGACGACATAGTACTATGCATTTTCTAGGAACTTTTTGGTAACTTGTTGCCAAAGGGGGATAAAAATGTATAGATCATAGGCTTCGAGAGAGAGAGAATTTCTTTTGTTCTCTCTTGTCTTCTTGGTTGAACTTTTTTTTTTGCGTTTGATTGCTTGAGATACTATGCATTACCTGTGAGACATTGATGATCATGTGTTTGATCATAAGCTACACTTATGCCTTTTATGAAATTATCTTATTTATCCTTATATGATCATTCACTGTGCTTGGTGATGAGTGCATGTATTCAATTGTTATTATTTTGAGTGCTCCACCAAGATATATGTGACATGGAAGAATAAACCATGAGCCTAATTTCTTGTGCATTTGCAGTCCAAAGCAAATCTTAAGATATGCACAAATTTAGGGGGAGATCTTGCTTATCACATACTTCTCAAAGCGACGATGTTTTTCAATTTTATTATCATTTGTCGAAGCTTTGATCTATATGTTGTGATCAATTACCAAAAAGGGGGAGATTGAAGTGCCACTATCCCTAGGTGGTTTTGGTAATTCATAACAACATATAGCTCATTGAGCTAATACTATTCCAAGATGAATATTTCAGGAAAGCTCAATGAAAGGCATGGCATGGATGATGAAAGTGGATCCCTCAAAATATTAAGGACAAAGGATTGGCTCAAGCTCAAAAGCTCAAGACTCTACATTTTACATTTTAGTGGTCCAAGATCACATTGAGTCAATAGGAAAAGCCAATACTATCAAGAAGGGATGAGGTGTTGCTTAATGAGCCTTTTGCTTCATGTTCTTGGTGATATGCTCCAAAACCCTCCACTACTTTCTCACATCCACATATGACCTAAACCCAAAGTCAAACTCGGCCCTACCGATTCTTTCTATCCGGCGCCACCGAGTTCAGATGTCATAGCCACTGCCACAAACCCTAGGCAAATCGGTTTCACCGATAGGGATCTCGGTCTCACCGAGATGAGATTGTAATCTCTCCGTTTCCCCTTCGTAACTTTTCGGTCTAACCGAAAGAGCGAATCGGTCCCAACGAGATTACAATGTAAACTCTCTGTTTCCCTTTTGTAACTTTTTGGTCTCACCGAAAGAGCAAATCGGTCCCACCGAGTTTACCTGGCCAACACTCTGGTTAGCTAATTACCAAATTCGGTCTCACCGAGTTTGTGTAATAGGTTTCACCGAGATTATGTTATGCCCTAACCCTAACCAAATCGGTCCTACCGAGATGCATGTCAGTCCCACCGAAAACCCTAACGGTCGCTAGGTTTAATAAATTGGTCTGACCTAGTTTGATGATTCGGTCCCACCGATTTTGGTAAATTGTGTGTAATGGATAGATTTTGTGTGGAGGCTATATATACCCCTCCACCTCCTCTTCATTCGTGGAGAGAGCCATCAGAACAAACCTACACTTCCAACTTACCAGTTCTGAGAGAGAGCCACCTACTCATTTGTTGAGGCCAAGATATTCCATTCCAACCATATGAATCTTGATCTCTAGCCTTCCCCAAGTTGCTTTCCACTCAAATCTTCTTTCCACCAAATCCAATCCTATGAGAGAGAGTTGAGTGTTGGGGAGACTATCATTTTAAGCACAAGAGCAAGGAGTTCATCATCAACATGCCATTTGTTACTTCTTGGAGAGTGGTGTCTCCTAGATTGGCTAGGTGTCACTTGGGAGCCTCCGACAAGATTGTGGAGTTGAACCAAGGAGTTTGTAAGGGCATCCTTCGTGGGCGACGACCATGGTGGGATAGACAAGGTTGCTACTTCGTGGACCCTTCGTGGGTGGAGCCCTCCGTGGACTCACAAGAACTGCTACCCTCACGTGGGTTGAAGTCTCCATCAACGTGGATGTACGATAGCACCACCTATCGGAACCACGACAAAAGCATCCGTGTCTCCAATTGCATTTGAATCCTCCAAACCCTTCCATTTATATTCTTGCAAGTTGCATGCTTTATTTTCCGCTGCCTATATACTCTTTGCATGCTTGCTTGAATTGTGTGAAGATTGCTTGACTTGTTCAAAAATAGTTAAAATCTGCCAAAGTCTAAAATTTGGAAAAGGTTAAGTTTTTATTGGTCAAGTAGTCTAATCACCCCCCCCCCCCTCTAGACATACTTCAAGGTCGTACAGATGGTGATGTGTCAACAGGACCTGGGTTACTATCTGCTGGGGTTGGGGTTAGATTGGGTGAAGCTGGTTCTCTGTCCATCGCAGTAGGGGTAAAATCTGCGAGAGTCTGGGTTATCTGTGGTAGGGCTGGTTCTCGTGCATGTACAACCAGGGTGCTATCTCCACCAAGAGGTAGCACTGCTTTATTTGAATACCACATTTTTACTCCGCTAGATACTGCCATCGCCCGCTCCAATTCATATGGCTGATAAACAGGAAACATAGTTGAATGTACAGACATTGTATGAGAGATAGATGCAATAGATAGTGGAAAAAAGAGGGCATGAAATAGTTGACATGTATATTGTTTAACTAAAACGGATAGCAGGACATAATTTCACATATATGATGTCTATCTAAACTGGATAGCATAGCATAACATAATTCAAAGATATGATGACTAACTAAACAGGATCGCATGACATAATTCACATACATGTTATCTCAGTAATCAGGATCGCATGAATTAATTCACATATGTGATTTATATGCTAAGAAGAGGGCGTTCACATATGATGTCTGAACTAAGAACATGGTGTTGAATATTGTGTGTGTGATGTCTAAACTATGCAATGCAAGACACCATGTGCATGATATGAGCAGTATAACTGTGCCAAGTTAGAGTATACACCTCGGTGTGGGAATAGGACTGGTCATTTGTCTATCAATCCATCTTTGAGGAGCTATCGGGACCCAGCACTAGTAGAAAAGGGGCCTATTGACCCGGTTGGTGAGGGCCTTTAGTCCCGGTTCATGAACCAGGACTAAAGGTTCGGTACTAATACCCTCGTCCTTTAGTCCCGGTTCTATCCAGAACCTGGACCGATGGGCCTCCACGTGGCCTGTCCGCCGAGCTCAGTAGAGGGTTTTGGTCCCGGTTGGTGGCACCAACCGGGACCAATAGGCATCCACGCCACAAGATTTCTATGGCTCTGGTTTTGTTTTTTTCTTGAAAAGGGGGGTTTGGGGGTTTTGGGGGTTAATTTAGGTGTTTCATATATTGTGCTATAGCTAGCTAATTAATAGAGAAAAGTGTCCTCTCTTTTGTCCGTGCTTGGTCGACGCTACGCACTATACATATACGATAGAGAGGACTAGCTAGACACGCTAGCTAGCTAGTAATTAAGCAAACAGAAGATCGCCATGAACATATATGCATACAGAGAGAAGTGATATCGACCACCTCTCCTTCTCCGAGAGATTGGTCGAACAACAAGTTCTCGATATCTATCCGACACTACCGCTACATATATACAATAATTATCTTTTACAAATATATAATCTCCTAACATACGGACGCGTGGTCCACATAGTATTCTCCGCCTTCAGCGATCAGTGGTCAAGAAAGAATGCCGCCAATTCCTCTTGAATTGCTTGCATGCGATCTGGTGCTAGGAGTTCATCCCGCTCAAACATCTAATTTTAAGAAAGGGTCAATATATATATATATATATATATATATATATATATATATATATATATGAATGAATGAAACTCAACACAAATGATGGTAATAAAATAAAATTGTGAATATTTTTATTTACGCACTTCATATTGTTTGTCGGAGTAGCCCTCTCACAGGTCGTGGCGGATGGACTCGCAAACGTAGTATCCACAGAAATCATTCCCTTGTTCCTGCCACAACCACTTTACAAGAAACAGAGGTCAATCAAACTGATAATTAGCAAGCATGCTAAATGGTATTGATGAAACTAGCGCTTGAATCACTAGGAGATGCGCGTGGAATATGCTACTATATAGTACTTACTGGTGTCTAAATTGCAGCTTCTTTGGTAGTCCCGAGCTTTTTGGTGAATTTTCCCAAGCCCTGCCATACAAAGAAAACAATTACTTGATATCAGAAATGAACAAAGTTGTTGATATGGTGGATAATGATCGATTTAACTTACTTCTCGAGCATTTCAGTCATGTCCGTGATACTCCTTGGGATCTTTTCGTCTCGAGTCTAAGACAGTTACTACTCCCTGCTCAAGCTTAATCTCTAGGAGAATATAGTGGAACTCTGTAACGCATGCATAACTCATCAATTACATTACTATAACCTGGACTAATAAGGAAACCGAATATGCCACAAGACAAGAACACTCACTTGTAGTTGTAAGGAAAGAGTATTATATTTTTGTGTTCATTTATTTCCAACGATCGTAGCAAGTTGGCCTCGGTTTCTCCAGCACGATATTTAACCTCATTTGCATCTATGAGATATGTGTTAATGAACCCAATATCACCCACTTGTCTTTTCTTCATTTCGGCAATCTTCAATCTGCATAATATAGTGAGGATATTTATAAATACATGCAATGAAAGAGCTGAGTTATATAGAGATACTTAATGATAGAAGTAGTACTACTTACAGACAGTAGCAGGTGACCATTGCTTTATCGAGGGCCAATTGATTGAAAAACTGATAGAACTCCTCAAATGGAATAGGCAATAATTCAATTCCAAGGAGGTCATGCTCCTTTTTAACTCTCACATACAAAGTACTCCTCCCTCGCACTCTTTGCAGGTTTTCATGTACCAATCATGCAATCTTCGTGATCATCGTTGATAAAGAGCTTTCATCTTTGACGAGAGGCTTCCCGCATCAGATCTTTGTATCTGCACCTCCAAGAAATCATAATGTACATCGTCGGGCAGGTAATCTGCAGGATTGCCATAACCGGCACCATCCTCGGATCGACGATGTCGCTAGCAGTGCACCTTGAGCGGGGGCACGATTGCTTTGCTTGTTCGCCGAGCTGGGCAATTTGTTTCTAGCTCGTCGTTCTTTCATCCTTTGATCACCGACAGACTTCCCGACCTCTCCGCTTCGCAAATGCCTTTCCAATAATGCGCTCATAGTTGCCTTTCGCGGAGACTTGGGTGGTTTTGTCAAGGCAGCAGAGTGCGCTTCGCTTTGACCGGATCTACCTTCTCCTCCGGAGGTGGATGTCTCTTTGCTTTCAACCCTTGAAACCAGTCATCCACTTCGGTCTCGCGCGATCTTCGCTTTCCTCCTCGCTCCTCTCAGACGGTAACTTCTCCGAGTCTTCAGAGAAGGACCGAATCAGATCTCCTCCCGCCTTTGGCTGTACTGCTACACGCCGCAGAGCAGACGGAGCGGATGTCTTCTTTCCTTGCTTACGAGGCGGAGGAGAAGGACTACGACGCGCCGGAGCAGCCGGAGCGGCGGCGGGTCTCTTCCGCCCTTGCTGACGAGGCGGAGAAGGAGGAGGCTGGCTGCTCGGGCGCGCCGGCACAGGCGGAGAAGGAGGCGGAGTGCCGCCACGCGCCGGAGAAGGAGGCCGAGTGCCCTGATCGCCACTCACGGAGGAGGAGGCGGTGGAGGAGGCGGAGTGCCCCGACTTGCCGGAGGAGGAGGAGGAGGCGGAGGCGTCCAGTTCGGAAGGTTGATGAGATCCTTCCGCCATAGGCATGGAGTCTTCAGAGCAGAACCCAGCCGATACTCCCTTCACCGTAGGGTGGTCAAGCCGAGGTCCTCAAATCCTCCGTTATTTCATCGACCATCACCTTAGCATATCCTTCTCGAATCGGCCGCAGTGAAAAGTTGAGTCGGGTTTAGTAGGATAAACAGAGCCAACAGCCGCTTTGACCTTCAAATTGCTCCATTGCGCCATAAGGTGGCAATGTTCAGCATTCGTGATAGCATCCATGGGATAGCTGGCAGGAGCCGCCAAGGCATGTTGCTCGGCTGAAGCAGCTCGGTGGAAGCCACGCCGCTTCTCCGCCGAGATGGCGGGTAGCTTCGGGAAGCTTCGCAGGTCGTTTGTTGTGATCTGCTGCTTCGCGTTCTTCTTCTCGTTCCTCTAGCCCCATTACCCTTTCGCAGCGCCTGCATTAGGCTCGCTCCAGTTTCTTCCTCCTCTCATGGGTTTTGTAACCCTCGCGTCCGAAATCCAGCCTTCCACGAAACGGAGCTGGCGTGCCTCGTGTCCGCCTGTGGTGCGTGGATTCCCGAGGGCCATTGTGAGCTCGCCCTTCTCCCTGTCTCGAACGAACTTCCTTTTCGCTGCGCTGCTTCGATATAATGCTGAAGCCTCTTGACTGGTATGTCCAATTGTTCGTCCGCCCAAATGCACTTCCTCGTTAGAGGGTCCAAGGATCCGCCGCCTCAAGAACCAAGTCCGCAACGGTCTCGCCAGTTCATTGTCTCGGTTCGATCCCTTTATCAAGCAGATCATTCTCAGCCTTGGCCCACTTAGGCCGGGCTACGAGGTAGCCACCGACCTCGCGCGATGGTGAAGCTTCTTCTTCGCAGCATTTCTCTTGTTTGTCGCCGACATCTTTTTACTCTTTTCTCGATGTCTTGTAGGCCACAAATGCGGGCCACCATCTCGATCTTCTCATATTTGCCCTTGAATTCTGGTGTCTCATTTTTTCGACATACGATTGAGTTCTTTCTTCCAATTCCTGAATAGTTCTGCCATCTTCTTAAGAGCAAAAGACTTGATTAATGGCTCTATTACTGGCTTCTCCGGATCATCCTCTAGCGGTAGGGTAAAATTTGACTTCAGCTCAGTCCAAAGATCATTTTTCTGCATATCATTGACACAAGACACCTCGTGGTCTTCGTTCTTAGGCTTATACCATTGGTGGATGCTGATCGATCTTGTCCCTAACCAGAACCCCGACCGAGCAACAAATGCCTTCTTTGTCCGGTAGGGTTCAATCGGTTGGCCGTCACGCGATTTGTATGATCTCAAACTTTTCATCCGAGCTCAACTTTTCTTCGGCCTCGTCTCTTTACCGGTTGTGCTCGATCCGGAGGGCTAGAAAAAGAACAAAGACGAGAGTTAATTAATATGTGTACATACCAAAACAAAGACGAGAGCTAGTCAAGACAGCTTAACTAATATATATACCTGGCCGGACTCGGTTTGGTGATCACCGAGCCGCCCTCACGGTCTACTTCTTCACCCTCTCCTTCTTGCACCGCATTGGGTCATCGGAGCCATGTAAATCATAGCCAGCTGCTTCTTCACCCTCTCCTTCCAGACCATCGTTGTCGTTGAGAAACATCAACGAGCAGACGGCATCACTTCCTTGTGCGATTATGTCCCTCAACAACGCTTCTTGTGCTTCGTCTCGGGGGTGTCCATAGTTTCTACAAATATTTACAACATGGCAATTATTATTCAAACATGACAGATATGGATATATTAGTGGCAAACGAGAACTAGCTAGCTAATCACAATAAGGAATCATATTAGTGGCCTCGACGCTGCTTCTCTAGGGTTTGGGGTGGCCTCGACAACGCTTCAAGGGTTAGGGGTGGCCTCGAGAACGCTTCAAGCTAGGAGGGGTATATCGACCCCCCACGTGTTGAAGCTATCGGGAGGGGTCGGCGTTGAACAGTACATCTATGTCCCACAAGTGATGTGGGCATCGACGCCATGTAGGGTAGAGGGTCGTGGATCGCCGAGCGGTCGAGGGTCAAGGGTCAAGATCGCCGAGGGTCGGGAGGTTGCCTAGTGTCAAAGGATTCAACAAAACCATGTCTTCATCATTAGGCTAGTGCAGGTGCATGATGGTTGAAGCTTCCAAAGTTATTTGAACGGAGTTCAGATAGGATAATTCGCTTTTGGTACAAAGTTCAGCAAAACCTTCCAATATCGTTATTTGAAAGGCCTTTGCTGAGATTCGCATAAAAGGCAAATTATCCTATCCGGACTCCATTCCGTAATAACTTTGAGGACTTCATACCATCATGCCATGGTTACTTCCGCTAATGATGAAGCCATGGATTTCTTCAATACTTTGACACTATAGGAACCCTCGACTGAAACCTTCAACCCTTGACCCCTTAACGACCCTCGACCCTCTACCCTAGTTCCCGACCCTCGACCCTCGGCGATCCTCGACACCCTCCTTATATCGACAACGATGCAACATACATATACATGGGAAAATAATGTTATCGGGAGGGGTATCGTACCCCCCTCGTGTCAAAGTTTCTTCTTTCTCCTCTATTCCTTTCTTTCTTCTTCTCCTCTTCTTTTCTTCTTAACCCTCGAGAAAGGAAAATAAGGAAAAAGGAAGAAAGAGGAAGAAGGAAGAAGGAAGAAGAAGAAGAAGAAAGAAGAAGAAGAAAAAAGAAGAAGAAGAAGAAAGAAGAAGAAAATAGAATTTTTTTTCTATTTTTCTTCTTCTCCTCTATTCCTTTCTTCTTCTTCTCTCTTTTTTTCTTTTTTTCTTCTTCTCATTTATTTCTCCTCTTCTTCCTCTCCCTCTTCTTCTCCTTTCTTCCTCTTCTTATTTCCTTTTCCTCTCATTCTTTTCTTCTTCTTCCTTTCTTAAAGATGCATGAAGTAGTATTGCTTGTTTTTTTAAATAATGATCAAATATAAATTTTAGAAAAAAATAAAGGTTTTTCCTAATTCATTGTTCATATGAATATACAAACATTTGCATATTTACAATAATTAATATCACCAAAAAATCTATGAACAGAAAAAAAATACTATTTTTCTAAAATCTATCTTTTGCATATATTCATGAACATATATATACACAGAGAACATATATACATACATATATACATTTTTATAAAATGCAAAAACAAAAATCTATCTTCGCAAGGTAGGGCGGCACGCGGGCGCGCCAAGCAGGCAGGCAGGCAGCGCGCTGGTGGTCATGATGGGATGCAGGGCGAGACGGCGGTCACAAGAGGCAGGGCGGCGGGCGCGGCGGTCACAGCAGACAGGGGCGCGGGATGGGAGGGGCGCGGGAGCAGGCTGTGCTCACAGGGGGCGGCGGCGACGGCGAAGGCGAGCAGCCTGACGGCGTCGGTGGCGGCGGCGACGGCGAAGGCGAGCAGCCTGACGGTGTCGGTGGCGGCGGCAACGGCAAGGTGGAGCAGGGGCGTCGGGCGGCGACGGCGATGAGGAGGAGCAGGGGGCGTCGGGGGAGAAGTGGGTGATTTGGTCGAAAACTGCTAAGTGCTGCTTATATAGCAAATCCTTTAGTCCCGGTTCGTGGCCCCAACCGGGACTAATGCTCACTTTAGTCCCGGTTGGTGCCACCAACCGGGACCAAAGGCCAATTTTCAGCAGCCCAAAGGGCGGGAAGCGGCGGCCTTTGGTCCCGGTTGGTGGCACCAACCGGGACTAAAGGGGGGCATTAGTCCCGGGTCGTGGCACCAACCGGGACTAAACCCCCCTTTAGTCCCGGTTGGTGCCACCAACCGGGACCAAAGGCCTTGTGCTGCCTCACGCCTAAAAGTTTAGTCCCACTCGCTAGTTGAGAGAGCTCGAGAGTGGTTTATAAGCGCTGCCGCGCCAACCTCTCGAGCTCCTCTCAACCTGCAGCTTTCGGCCTAATCACTAGCTATGTGCATGTGGGCCTACTTGGCCTCCTGCGGGCCTGAATCCTAGCCCATGTAGGGTTTCTAGTCGATTCAGCCGTGGGGCCCAAGAGTTTGCACTTTTTTTCCAGTTTTTTGTTTTGTTTTCTGCATTATTATTTATTATTTGTTGTTTTTGCTTTATTTTTAATTCTTTTTGCTTTTAATTTTAGAAAAATTATAAACTTTCTGTTAGTGCCATTAGTTTTCAAATTTGAAAACTCTTTTTTGTTTTCTTTGTTGCTTTATTTATTTTATTTTGTTTCTACTTACAACAAAATACTTATTGTTGCTATTTTTATTTTTTTTTCAGTTTTTGTTCTGTTTTCTGCATTATTTAGTTTTTGTTGTTTTTTGCTTTATTTTTAATTCTTTTTGCTTTTAGTTTTAGAAAAATTATAAACTTTCTGTTAGTGCCATTAGTTTTCAAATTTGGAAACTCTTTTTTGTTTTCTTTGTTGCTTTATTTATTTTATTTTGTTTCTACTTACAACAAAATACTTATTGTTGCTATTTTTATTTTTTTCAGTTTTTGTTCTGTTTTCTGCATTATTTATTTTTTGTTGTTTTTTCTTTATTTTTAATTCTTTTTGCTTTTAGTTTTAGAAAATTATAAACTTTCTGTTAGTGCCATTAGTTTTCAAATTTGAAAACACTTTTTTGTTTTCTTTGTTGCTTTATTTATTTTATTTTGTTTCGCTTACAACAAAACGGTGTGTAGAGGGACGGGCTTATAAACCGGTGTGAGCGCCTTCGTTGGCGAGGTTTTCAAATTCATAGTTTTCAAATGAACTCTGAAAAAGTTGGCATAGCATGTGCATGTACAAAACGGACAATGGTATCATACTGCTGTTACAAAGTTGGCATGGTATCATCATAATAGTTATGGAGAAAGTCTTCACTTTTTCTTCGCTTGTGTCTTTTGCTTATTGCGCCAGAACCATGGATAATCTTCATCGCTTATCAGGATGCTTGGGTCAGCCTTGACTTTGAAGGGGGAATTTCATGAAACTTTTCATACTCTTTAGACATGTCTGCCTTGCCCTCCACTCCCTGTGATGTCCCTTTTCCCGAAAGAACTATGTGGCGCTTTGGCTCATTGTATGATGTATTCGCTTCCTTATCTTTTCTTTTCCTCGGTCTGGTAGACATGTCCTTCACATAGATAACCTGTGCCACATCATTGGCTAGGACGAACGGTTCGTCGCTGTACCCAAGATTTTTCAGATCCACTGTTGTCATTCCGCATCGTGGGTCTACCTGCACTCGCCGCCCCGACAGATTGACCCACTTGCACTTAAACAAAGGGACCTTAAAATCTACTCCATAGTCAAGTTCCCATATGTCTACTATGTAACCATAATATGTGTCATTTCCTTGTCGGTTGTTGCATCAAAGCGGACACCGCTGTTTTGGTTGGTGCTCTTTTCATCTTGGTCAATCGTAAAATGTATTCCCATTTATCTCAGATCCTTTCCAAATCATTACAATAAGATGGTCCCTCGACAACAAGTACAACTCATCACAAACAGTGTTGTCACCTCCGAGACATGTTTCCAACCAACTGCTGAAAGTCCCGATGTGTTCACATGTAATCCATCGTCGCGATTGCTCCGGTGTTTGTAGCGCAGATCGTTCTTGTGTTCATCGACATACGGGTCACCAAGGTAGAGTTCAGAGAACTGTAGTGTGCTTGAGACCAAGAATATCCGCCCCCGCATATTATTGAGTCTCTTCCAAGCGTGTTTTTCCAGCAGTCTCCCCTCATACCGCGATTTAGGGAGACCTATCTTCTTAAGGCCAGGAATGAAGTCAACACAAAACCCGATGACATCCTCTCGCTTGATGGCCCATGGAGATGCTTCCTTCGCCTAGCGCGTTACTTAACATATTTCTTTAGGACTCCCATGAACCTCTCAAAGGGGTACATATTGTGTAGAAATACGGGCCCCGTAATGACAATCTCGCCGACTAGATGAACTAGGACGTGCGCCATGATATTGAAGAAGGATGGTGGGAACACCAGCTCAAACCGACAAGACATTGCGCCACATCACTCCTTAGCATTGGTACGATTTCTGGATCGATCACCTTCGAGATATTGCATTGAGGAATGCACATAGCTTCACAATGGCTAATCGGACGCTTTCCGTAGAAGCCCCTCAATGCAACCGGAAGCAGCTTGCGCCATAATCACGTGGCAGTCATGAGACTTTAGGTTCGGAACTTTTCTCCGCATATTTATTATTCCCTTTATATTCGACAAGAAGCCGCCGACCTTCATATCGAGCATGCATTGAAAGAATATTTCTTTCTCTTCTTTCGAAGAGCGTAGCTGGCAGGACCTTCATACTCGCTTCGGAGGCATGCCCTCTTTTTCGTGTAAGCGTTGCAGGTCCTCTCGTGCCTCGTGTGTATCTTTTGTCTTCCCATACACGCCCAAGAAGCCTAGCAGGTTCACGCAAAGGTTCTTCGTCACGCATCACGCCGATCAAGAGCGGACCTCTAGGTCTTTCCAGAGGGTAGGTCCCAAAATATAGATTTCTTCTTCCACATGGGTGCGTGATTCTCAGCGCCATTCGAACAGCTAGTCCGCCGACCCTTTCCAAAGATTACGTAAATCATTGACCATAGCAAGTACGTGATCACCGATGACGCATGGCGGCTTCTTCCGTGATCTGCCTCGCTTTGAAATGCTTGCCTTTCTTTCGACATTGATGGTTGGTCGGAAGAAATCGACGATGGCCTGTACACATTCTTCCCGCAGCTTCCTGTATATACTATCGGTGTCAAGTAAACAGTGCGTGTATGCGTGGTATCCCTTGTTTGTCTGTCCCGAAGGTTACCGAGAGCGGGCCAATCGTTGATGGTCACGAACAGCAACGCCTTTAGGTCAAATTCTCCTTTTGTGCTCATCCCACGACGCATACACCGCTTCCATTCCACAGCTGTAAAAGTTCTTCAACTAATGGCCTTAGGTACACATCAATGTCGCTGCCGGGTTGCTTAGGGCCTTGGATGAGAACGGCATCATAATGAACTTCCGCTTCATGCACATCCAAGGAGGAAGGTTATACATACATAGAGTCACGGCCAGGTGCTGTGATTGCTGCTCGCTCCCGAAAGGATTAATGCCATCCGCGCTTAAAGCAAACCATACATTCCTTGGGTCCTTTGCAAACTCATCCCAAGATTTCTCTCGATTTTTCTCCATCTGCGACCCGTCACCGGTGCTCTCAACTTCCCGCCTTTCTTACGGTCCTCACTGTGCCATCGCATCAACTTGGCATGCTCTCCGCTTCGAACAGACGTTTCAACCATGGTATTATAGGAGCATACCACATCACCTTCGCAGAACCCTCTTCCGGAGGCTCGCCATCAACATCACTGTGGTCATCTCGTCGATCTTATATCGCAATGCACCGATACCGGCATGCGCTCAGATCCTTGTAGGCACCACGGTAGAGGATGCAGTCATTAGGGCATGCATGTATCTTCTCCACCTCCAATCCTAGAGGGCATACGACCTTCTTTGCTGCGTATGTACTGTCGGGTAATTCGTTATCCTTGGAAGCTTCTTCTTCATTATTTTCAGAGCTTCTCAAATCCTTTATCAGCACAACATTCTCGCCTTCCATCGCAGCAATTCGAGTACGGTACCGAGCTTTGTGTTGCCATCTTCGCAATTGGGGTACAACCCTTTTTGTGATCCTCTAACATGCGATCGAACTTCAGCTTCTCCTTTTGACTTTCGTGATTGTGTCCTTGCATCGACAATGACCCGCGGAGATCATCATCATCGGGCACATCGTCGGTTCCTCTTGATCTTCAGCAGCTTCGCTTGCTCCAGCACCATCGCACATCGTCTGTGCATCTTGATGTTCAAGAGCATCACCGTATTCAGGGGGCACATAGTTGTCATCGTATTCTTCTTCCTCGCCGCCTTCCATCATAACCCCTATTTCTCCGTGCCTCGCCCAAACATTATAGTGTGGCATGAAACCCTTGTAAAGCAGGTGGGTGTGAAGGATTTTCCGTCGAGTAAGACTTCAGATTCCACATATAGGGCATGGACAACACATAAAACCATTCTGCTTGTTTGCCTCAGCCACTTCGAGAAAATCATGCACGCCTTAATGTACTTTGAGGTGTGTCTGCCACCGTACATCCATTGCCGGTTCATCTGCGTGCATTATATATAATTATGTGTCAAAAATCATTACAGTAACATCATGAATAGATAATTAAGTAACCAAATTAATAGAAGTTCATCATCACATAAAACCAAAGTACATACATAGTTCTCATCTAACAACATAAAGCTCGCAGAGCATCTAAATTAATTAAACCATACATTGAAACTATGTAAAACATTTCAATGCGAAACAAATACGATCATAATCGCAACCAAGGTAACAACTGATCCAACGGCATAATGATACCAAGCCTCGGTATGAATGGCATATTTTCTAATCTTTCTCATCTTCAAGCGCATTGCATCCATCTTGATCTTGTGATCATCGATTTACATCCGCAACATGCAACTCCAATATCATCTTCTCCTCCTCAAGTTTTTTTATTTTTCCTTCAAGAAATTGTTTTCTTCTTCAACTAAATTTAACCTCTCGACAATAGGGTCGGTTGGAATTTCCGTTCAACAACCTCCTAGATAAATAAAATCTATGTCACGTTATCGGCATAATTTTCATAAACAATAAATGAACCAATAGTTATGAAAAGATAATATATACCACATCCGAATCATAGACAGGACGAGCGCCGACGGGGGCGGATACCAAAACCATCGCACTATATAAGATGCAATAATAAAAGTAAGAAAATAATACAAGTATCTATCTAAACAAACAAGTAATAATATTTTTCCTTTCAGAAAGAAGATAAGAACAAGAGGCTCACCACGGTGGTGCCGGGCGATGAGATCGGCGCGGGTGATCGACGGCGATGAAGACGGGACGAGGCGTGACGGACCGCTAAACCTAGATAAATATTGATGAAAATGGAGCTTGGTGATCGAGCTTGGAGAGGAGAAACCTTAAGTAGTGTGGCTCGGCATTCCATCGAACACCTTGTGTGCATAGGAGGTGAGCTAGAGCACCACCAAGCCCTCTCCCTCGGCCGAAAAAAACAGAGCAAGGTGCTCGCTTCTTGCGCGAGGGGCTATATATAGGCAGCACCATTAGCCTCGGTTGGTGGCATGAGCCGACTAAAGGGAAGCCTTTGGTCCCGGTTCATGCCACCAACCGACCAATAGTGGTGGGCCAGAGCCAGACCATTGGTCCCGGTTCGTCCCACCAACCGGTACCAAAAGGTCCGGACGAACCGGGACCAATGGCCCACGTGGGTCGGCCGATTTCGGGCTCACGAACTGGGCAATAGTTTCCATTGGTCCCGGTTCTGGATTGAACCGGACTAATGGGCTAAACTGGCCCGGACGAAAGCCCTGTTTTCTACTAGTGCAGCAAGAGATTTGCTTCGACAGGTAGCATTGTCTGCTCTGAAGGCCTTGTTTTCACTCTAGATTTTTCCATCACCCACTCAAATGGCTGATTCACAGGAAGAGTAGTTTAATGTACAAACATTGCCGACAAATGGAAATGTAATGAAGAAAAGGACGGGCAAGATATCATTCAAATATATGATGCCTGGTTAAACAGGATGGCATTGCACATTTCACATATATTATGGCTAGCTAAAAGACACGACACTGCATAATTCCCATATATGATATTCAAACTAAACAGGTGGCATTACAGAACATGTCTAAACTAAGCAGATGACATATATGATGTCAAAAGTAGGCACTGCAAGGCAACATACGAATGATATGACTAACATCATCATGCCAAGTTAGAGCAAACACCTTGGGGGGTAAATAGGAGTGGTCAGCTGCGTCTGAATCTGCCTCGTAACAGATATCTTCCTCTGGATTACAATCTGGAGAGGGGGAGGGTTTGCCATTGAACCCATCATGGAGCGATGTCTGCATGACATTGTATTGTCATGGAAAACTCTTCTCTTTTTCTCTACATGTTCAACATGACTGTGTACAATATCTGACATGCATACAAAAAAATATAGTAAGATTATGTAAGGAGAGAATGCAGAAATCTATAGTAATGGTAACAACGAGTGGATGGATCCAAAAATAATGATATCAGGCTGATTATTGCTTTAATTTAGTAAAAAATAGATGATGATTTCTTTACAATTTGTTTCCCACCCAAGATGAACAACATAGGCATACCCTAGGTGAACCGTATATTAGACAAAGATACTATTCATTACTGCCTCGATATGTGCCCGCCACTAATTTAGAACTCAAGTTTGAACATCAATTTGGACCTGACTTGGAGTCTAAGAGGTGAACAGTAAAATAAAGTAGAAGGTAATATTAAGCAATGCATAACATAAGCAGAAACAAAAGCGTGCGACCTCTCTTTTGGACCCGTGTACTCCTCAGGTTCATCTGTTGAATCGATGATGGTGATGCCGTTGCGGTGGGTGCTGGCCGCAGGGAAGGAGATCTGAGGTGGTGAAAGATGGTCAGGAGTCGTGATATCTGGTTTGGTGGATGCTTATGTCAATGGAGCAGCTCAGGTGAGGTGGACGACGTCGTGGCAGAAGCAGGACAAACCACACAAAGTTTTCTTCGACACCTACATGTAACTGAAGTAATACTGTAAGGGCTCATTTGGCTTGCATGATTCTAAAAACGTAGGATAGGAGGAAAAACACCGGAATAAGATAGGAATGCACATGGGAAACAGAGCATTTCTAAACACATGATTTCTGTCAACTTGGATGTTTGATTCACAGGAATTGGAGGAGCAGAGGAATGCAAAGAACCATGGCCAAAATAAAGTGAAACCATATGAAAGTGTGTACAGTTAGAATGTTATTCTGCCAATAATGCACTTGGTCTTGTTTTCATGCGTAGGATTTTGAAAAGTAGGTCCAGGTGGATGTTTTGCTCCATTCCTTTCAACAAAATGCAAGAATAATTGAAAAGTAGAGTGCCATAGGAAATTTTCATATTGCTATGATTTTCCGTTGAATCAAAATAGCCCTAATGGATTGACATGTATGTAGTGTAATAAGTGATGCGACAAGTGTACAACCTCTTTGTCGTAGTCGTATCGACCTCAGCGTCATTGGGTTGGTCGCTGAAGAAGTTGAGGCAGAGGTGGCTGTCGGAGGTGTGGAGGAAGATCTGAGGAATCTGTAGATGGCGTCCAGGGCACTACTCTGTTGTGATGGATCATTCCATCGTTGGAGCAGCTCCGGTGAGCCGTAAGACGTCGAGGCTTAAGAAGCACAAGCCAAACAACGTTAATCTCAAGTGGGATTCTAATAGCATCTCGTATAGATGATGTAAAATACATTCCCAAAAAGTGATAGATGTAAAATTTACATCACCAAAAACCACCTGACTACAACAGATGAGGTAAAAACTATTGACTCTGAACTTAACTGTAACTGAAATTTACTATGGAATCTAAATGTTACTGTCGAAACTGAATGCAATTTTTGCAGAGAGGCCCTTCACATGTAGTTTAGGGAGGGCCTGCAGTTCATCTTCAACCTGCACCCACCTGAGCCGCTAGCCACCACCGGCCGAACCGCCGGCCAACGCGCCGCCTCGCCACCTCGCTACCCCGAAACAACTCCCCACCGCTGGTCTGCCGCTGCCCCGGCCAGACCTCTAGCCCCCCCCCCCATGCTGAACTTTTTCTCCGGAAATGCCCATGCCACCGCCCCACCACCACGCCCCCCACCGCCGGTGACCATCGCCCCCACCCTGAACCCTAAGATAGATAGTGGGGTACCTCTTCGTCGAGCCCCCCTCCCCACCACGGGTGGTTCTTCCTTAACTCCGGCGAACCCCCCCCCCCCCACCCCCTGAAAATCGAATGACCCAAAGTCGATTCAGTCGACTGAAGTGTAGCTAAATCGGAGCAGAGCAACAACATGAGAGAGGGGGAGAGCAGCAGCAACAGCACGGGGGAGCGAGAACCGAGCAACAAAGAACATAGCGAAGGAAGCGAAAGCGAGAGCCGAGCGAGAGCGATGAGCGCGAGCGAACGAGCGAGAGCCGGAGCAGCAGCGGATCCGGCTGGTATGGACGCCGCCGCCGAAGGGGCCTCAGACTGGGGGAGAGCCGTCGTGGAGATGTCCCCCGTGGCGCCCACTTCGAGGTAGCCGCTCCATGGGGGTGCGGGATGGAGCACCGTCGGCGCCGGGAGGTCGAGTTAAGCAGAAGGTGCGATGCGATGAGTGTATAACCTCTTTGGTGGGTGCCGAGTAGGCCTCGGCTTCATCCGAGGAGTCAGTGAGGATGCTGCGGTTCTAGTGGAGCAGGTTAAGGTGGCGCTGTGGGGATGGAGTAGCCATGATAGACGAGGTGATCGTCGGAGCAGCTCCTTGGAGGTGGAAGATGGGGCGGCTGAACCGGCGGGATGACAAGATGGACGACGGATCCTCATCCAGGGAGGAGGATGAGGGACGTCGAGCTATTGCGGTGGATGACATAGTCGGGGAAGGGGCTCTGGCTGGGTAGCGGTGAGGTGGCAGATGGAGGAGGGTGGAGTTTCGCGGCTGGAACAAAGAGGTTATGGCGGCCTGGGATTTCGAATGGCGAAAAGGAGGCGATGGGAGGGGGGAACCATGACTTAGGGACGCGCTTGTCCAAAATGTAGGGTGTGTTACGAAAGTACCCCTATCAATTTGAACTAGCGGCCCTTCCGGCTCAGGGTTAGAAGGGGAATTTTGCGTGTCGGGATTTGGCAGCTGGAGGGAGTTTTCACGCGCGTTGTAATTTCGGGATAGCAAGACGTGGGTTGTGAAGGCGCCAGTTTTCGAGCACGGTATCTGAATTTTCGGGATATAACAAGGCGCGAGTTGAATTTTAGGGACAATCCTAACGTGTAATATTGTACTTGTACAAACCAAATCAATTCGCACTTCCCTCAACGAAAAAGCCAAAAAAAATAAAACTATTCACACCACACAAAGAGAGAGTCTTGTACTGTTTTACTATACAAATGCTATTCAAAGCTAATCCCTCCTTCCATCTATATAGGGCCTAATACGTTTTTCTAGGCTAACTTTGACCAAATATTAGAGCAATAATATATCACATGCAACTTACACAAAGCACACCGTTAAATTCGTGTTTGAAAGGAGCTTTCAATGATATAACTTTCACATTGTGCTTGTCATGTACTATTAATCTTGTCAATAGTCAAAGGCGGTCATAAAAACGCATTAGGCCCTATATAGATGGAAGGAGGGAGTATGAATCCATGTTATGTCCAATTAAAAATTTTCGCTGGTTGTATAATGCATCTAACCTACTCATACCAACATTTTAGTGGATTCCAAATTCTCTATACTACCGCTGCAATTCGAACTAAATTTGAATTTGTTTCTCTATTTCAATAAGAATCTACAATCATGATTGTTGCCAACTTCAACCATGATTCGTGTATTACCTTAACAACACACCACATGATTACTATAGAGATAGATATGAACTATGTGTACTATATGAACTCGAATCCATTTTTTTGAATACACTTGATGTTGATTCCAAATAATAGTACATTTGATGTACTAACTACATATTCATAATCTAAACCATGTTCCATACGTACACCGTGTTTATAACACAAAGTATAGTGCCCCGCCCCCTACATTATGACAAGTATTTAGCCCTGAGCTGCAAAAGCCACACATTAGCCCAAATTATAATCAATGTTCTATATATTAGATGCAGTACTAGCAAGATCCCATGTGTTCCACGGAATGTCAAGATGATCGAGGGGAGGCCTTATTTGCAAATGTGGAGAGGGGTGTGGGTATCTTTTTTCAAAATTGTCATAGTTTCCTTGCTATCCGTCAGATATAAATTGGACGGCCTATCTTGCTGGATGGAAGGCACACCATCATCAACAACTCTGTTTTTTTATAAGAGAAGAGATAAAATATATTATATGTAGTATAACATGTTCATAACCACACCATGTGTATCACCGTTATATATATTCACGCATACGTCAGATTAAAACACTATGATAAATTCTTCAAATATCCGAATTCACTTTTTATAATGAATTATGATCTCTATTCATCTTTTCCACCCACACAATCCTCTTATCTTTGTAGCTAGCGCTGACGTTTCTCATGCATGCATACGCCCGCATCCCTCTCACCCTCCCTCGGCATTCTCTAGCTCCATCACGCAAATTCGTCTTTTCACTTTAGGTCGTTCACCCATGGTGTGTGTAGGCCCCCCCGGCTCCTTCTTTACGGCACACATCGATCGATATGCCTCTCTAGCCAGGTGTGCCTACTACGAACACAAGATTTCCCTCTTCTCTTCTCACCGTCCATGCCTCACTCCCATCCCTCTTTTCATTGATCTCGTACTCACACACTCCTTTACCCTTGATATAGTATGCCTCTCGCACCACCTCATAGTTGCATCCCTCTCTCTCTCTATCCTTCTCCCCGGGCCTTATTTGCTTGTAACACATACATGCATGTATACCGATCGATCTCCCTACATATACCTAGTTTTAACTTTAACTATTTTCCTCCACCCATCGGTCGACGTACCTCACAAGTTATGTCTCTCCTCTCTCTGACAAAGGACGGTTGATCTTCCTATGTAGTTACATATGCTTACCACAGCCATATCGTCCCCCCTCATCATTCGTACATGCCTCATGACCCATCTCTCACACGCGCGTGCATAGACAGGCAGCCATCCCCTCTCTTATTGATATTGCAGGCGTGCCCTCCGTTTGTCTAGCAAGTCTCTCCCACCATTTGTTAGAAGCAACTCCACCACTGTCTATCTCCCAACTTATTCCTCTCCTACACATATGCATGGATGCCGATCAATCTCCCTCAATACATAAGGTAGGCCTCTCTCCTCCTTCATACATACACCAGCCATTGTACCTCTATAGTTAACTAGGTCTCCCCCCACCCCACCCCCACCACACACCGATAGTCGAGCGCTTTAGGTAGGTATCCATGCCACAGAGACAAACTACACTTGTCCCCTCTCACGTTCCAGTAGTCCAGACACCCTATATCTTTGGCGTGGGCACACACAAATTCGATGGCACTCTTTATCGATCGCGCACACACACACACACACATCATCATCATCATCATCCCTCTCTTCGATTCTATCGATACCTCAACCCTATGATACCTCCACTCTCTTCTCGTGGATCTCCCCCTCTATATATATGATATATCCCGGACTCTATTTCACACACATTGCATATGTTACATTTTTTGATTGAAATATCATCCACATATATTGCTTGTCTATTTCTCACCGCCCCCACAAAAGAAAACACTCACGAACCCACACACTATATCTCTCTATCTTTGTTTCTTTCTCACACAACCCCTAGGTGCACATACTCATGCTTCGTGCCCATCCACACCCGCGCGGGTACACGGTGGAGCTCATTTTTTACGAAATGGCAGCCCACGTGCTAATTTGAACGTGTGTAGCGGTTGTTTACCTACGGAGGCCGTGTACCACGAGTGCACGAAACAAAGTTCGACTTGATGCGTTGGCACGTTATTTTTAAATAAAGTTATATCGCTCAATGGCACATACATAGAATATAAAACGATTTTTATGGAGAGAAAGGTAGTCCGCTCCACTATATACAATGGAGCCTGCCTGCCTGGGTTTGTCTTTCTTCAGAGTATCTCACACAAGGAGGCGGTACCCTCTCTCTCACACACCGTTGGTCACTGACCCGGCTGCCTCCCATCCGCCGGCAGAAAGGGTGAATCTGCATCGTTTCTCCGTTCGATGGCGCCGAGGCAGCACATCCCGATCTACGGTACCCCCCGTTCTCTCTAACCAAGCTCCGACACAGTAGTGCCGACGCCACCTGCTCGCTGTCGCAGTATGGGCATATCCCGCCCGCCGCCGCTCTCCTAGTTACATCTCGATGACCCCTAGGTGTCCCCTCTGGCCTTGCTCCACTCCCCGTCTTTCCACGTCGTTTCATGTGGAAAATCTTTTATATGGATCTTCCATAGTTCTTTGCCCAAAACGTAGCTCGTCCGGCATACTTTCCATATTGGAATCTCGTCCTCACACCATTTTAGACAAACACGAACGTGTTGTTATCTTCCCTTAGGACAAGGAATATGCTTCTTTTTTGTCGTCGTATGTGTCATCAACTGTTATTGGCCAGTAATTGTTTCCTTTCTACCTCTTTTTTGCAAAGAGGGCTATCCATTTCACCTCCTTGCTATTGCGACCTTTTGGTGAACTGCACAAATCAATTTATACTTAAGAGTGTTTGTGCAGTTGTACTAAAATGTCACACGGGCAATGTCTCTACATTTCAATGCAACTGCACAAAGGGAGATTGGTTTTGCTCTATCCTCCTCATCCAACTCCGAGCCTAATCTTCTCCAACTATTTGCTTAATCTTATCCAACTAGTTAGTCTTAATAGAGACTGCAAAGGTGACCGGCTTCTATTTGTGTGTTTATTGTTTCATCAACAGTCCTCTATTATTGTAATCACACTTAATATCTTTGGAACAGGGATGCTCAGCTCTATTTTAGTGGAACTGCACAAAAATGATCTGAATGTTGCATGCTCCAGACAGCTACTTTTTTCACAACATGCCTTGTTGATTTAGACAAAGTTGGGGGGACGTTGCTGCCAATGAAAGCATGGATCAATTTTAATTTAACACCTTCTCACAACTTTGTCTTCAGTTGTGATGTAAATCTTAGCTCTGATCGGCTAATCATTGAGATGCATTAGCAAGGAAGTTAGTTTTTTATTGTTTCCGAAAGAGCATGGATGGTAAGACACACGAAACAAAAGCTGAAGCTCAGAGCATTGTACAATTTCATGTCGTTGGAAAATTATTTGTATAGTACGTCAATTATGTAAACAAATGCCGGAAGCTTGATAGCATTACCAGAAGCCTCTTCAGCATCCGGGTCCATGTGCCATGCACAAAATTATACTTCCTCCGTTCCTAAATATTTATCTTTTTACAAATTTCAAATGGACATATTTTAGAGTGTAGATTCACTCATTTTGCTTCGTATGTAGTCACTCGTTGAAACCTCTAAAAAGAAAAATACTCTGTAGTATATTTAAGAACGGAGGGAGTAGTGCACAACCGCATGGGAGACTCAGCCCGGTTGTTGCGCCGCACTAAGACTAGCCACAATGGAGAGTAACATACAATAGTAACATACACATATCCCGAGACTATGTTACTACCTTTATAGTGGGTAGTAACATAAGTATTGTAACATGCAAAGCCTCATTTATTAGGTTATAGACTCATATGGCAATGAGACATGTGATGTTACAGTAACTAGCTAAGTTACTCAAACTACCTCTCTCCTCATTAACTCATTGCCACATAAGAAAATTTGCAAAGTTAGACTCGATGTTACTGTTGAAGTTACTCCCACTGTGGCTAGTCTAATAGTGAGTACTACCTCCATCCTGGTTTATAGGTCCCCTTTGTAGTTTGTGCCAAATTTTGACCAAAGATTTAACTAACAAAATGTTAATGCATGTCAACAAAAACTATATCATTGGATACGTATTTGAACATAGTTTTAATGATAAAAAAATGTCACGACCGGTTTTCCAATAAAATACTTATTGATAAACCGATCTTTAAGTCCCAGTATAAGGAAATAATCCTCCTTACTGGTAGACAAAATCTTGATATAGAAAGCCAGTAGCATTAAAACATATTACAGGGTCGAGCTGAGGGTGCTCAACACATTATTACAAGCACGCCAATAATTTTACATAATGGCAGATATGACACAATGGTGTGTGGTGGCATACTACTGACTCGAGAATAAAGTGGTAGCGGAATAACACAGTGGAGTGGGGGAAATTACCCCTAGACTGGCAGCTCATCGAGCGTCAAGGTGAGGCTCGATGAATTTATTTGGGTACAGGAAATGGATGTAATACAATGTCCAATCCAGGGTTGCACGAGACTGACTGGGACTCCTCTAGGTGTCGGACTCGCTATCGAACTCTTCATCCATGAGATCGCCTTCATCAACATCTGGCCAAATCAACAAGCAGGTGAGTACTTTGAAAGTACTCGCAAGACAGTTCGGACATAAGATATAACAAATGCATGCATGAATGCGTCATGAGCAAATAACAATGCACATTCAAATAATAAATATTTGCACAACTTGATAAGTAAGAAGGAAGTCGGGCGGTAGTCTTCCCGAAATCCCAACAAAATAAGTGAAAACCGATCGGGTGTCTGGAGCGACGCCTTGAAGGGTAAACGAATAAATAAACATGCCGCAGTCGGGCGTCTAAGTGACACCACATAAAGGGCTTATATTGAAAATAAAAGACATATATGCCACAGTCGGACGTCTGAGCGACATTGCAGAAAGGGCTTATGTCGAAAGTAAAATAACAAGCGTGCCACAGTCGGACGTCGGGGCGACATCGCAGAAAGGGCTTACGTCGAAAGTAGAAAACAAGCTTGCCACAGTCGGACGTCTGAGCGACATCGCAGAAAGGGCTTATATCAAAACTAAACAACAAGCGTGCCACAGTCGGACGTCTGAGCGACATCGCAGAAAGGGTTTATATCAAAAGAAAACAACAAGTGTGCCACTGTCGGACGTCTGAGCGACATCGCAGAAAGGGCTTATATCAAAAGAAAACAACAAGTGTGCCACAGTCGGACGTGTGAGTGACATCACAGAAAGGGCTTATATTTCATCATTCATGCCTGATAAATTCACAAGGATATAATACTCATAAGAAATATTCAGCATACAATAATAAACGGGTTAGTCCATCCACAGGAATAAACACTTAACCGAACTCATCACTCATGTGGTTTACCGGAGTTTTTCCACTGAGACTGATGCTGACATGATAAGTTGAACATAGAACTCCGACATAGATCAGATTGTTTCAAAGGATTTTTGACTCTGCAGAGTTTGTACTATTTATCCACAGCCAACGGATTTCCGTAGTCGCGAGGACTAGTTCCGTTTACGGTATTTCGGTAGAAACACACCTAACTAGTCCACACCCATCCACCTCACGATGCCAGGAATCACCCTTGACAACGTTCAAGAAAAACTTTGAGACGGGGAGATCACAACCTCGAATAGCATGGGATCAAATTTATATACGCACGCTCTAAGGGGTGCCCCCCTCTCGGTCCCAACCGGAAACACCCATGCCCCCTGACCGGATGACGGGCTTTAATCCAGGGCCATCGGACCCTCATCCCGGCCTTTCTATTTTGTGTGTACCAGGAAAGCGGTTTGCAACTTACTAAGCCATGTCCCTTGCGGGAAACATATGGTAGTACAGGTAGGGAAAACGGACGGAAACTGGACTGATTCATGTTGACACTGGAGTCAAATAGTCTCGCGTAAGACTAGCATGCTACAACACTGCCATCTTACCCATCCTCATGCCATCACCTGGCCATGCCAACTCACATCCAGCAACTTATGGATTATCGAAATTCACTTACCTCAACTTTGCATGCAATATGACATTCATCGTGATGCTCATAAACATGCCATGGACTACTTAATGCAAACATGTCAAGACACTCATCTTATCAAAAGTTCAAACATGCTTGCGTGGTTCGGAGTAGTCGGAGTCTAGCTTGGCGAAGTTCGCGGTTCCGTCACCTCCTCTGTTATCTACGGCATAAGAAAATACGTACTTATCGTAAATACCGTGAGTGCACAGAAAAGTGTTCTAATTATTTTTCAAATAAATCTGATCAAAAACTAGACAAATTTTAAAGAGGACAGAAAAAGAATCAATCAAAAATCCTTTCCTGTTTAAAAGTTATAAGAGTTTTAATCGACGGACCTCTCTGTAATGAAACAGAAACTTCTCAGGGGGCTGAACAGAAAAGACCAGAAAAACGCTTCAGACTGAAAGCGTATTTGCCCGAATATGTTTTCAGAAAACGATTCGTTTAAAAAGAAAAGAGAGGCTGACAAGCGGGTCCCACCCGTCAGGTTTGAAAATTCAAACGGGGAAGAACATAGCCCGCCGGCGCCCGAGAGCTGCGGCAGTCGCCGGTGGCGATCCACAGCGAGGCAGGGGGATCAGGCGATACCTGCGTGTTCAGCGTGTCCTTCCAGGTCGGTGGGTGCTGGTGGTGGTCGTCGGCGAGCACTACGTCGACGGTAGCCCTTGCTCCGGCGGACGGTGGCTCGGGTGGAGTTGGATCTCGCCGGGGAGGGCTGCGAAGTTCAAATCGAAGCTTGGGTCAGCTCACTGGGTGCTCGAGGAGGTAACTGACGAGTTTTGGGCGTCGGGGATGGCCTCACCGGAGTGATTCGAGCGGGTGGCCGAGGCGGATCGGGGCGACCGGAGTTGGGGGAGGAGACCTCCTCGAGGTCCTCCGAGTGGCTTGGCGGGGTGTTGGCGAGGTGCAGTGGTGGTGCGTGCTCGAGAGCGAGCTCGGGGTCCCTTTTTATAGGCGATCTGAGGCGGTGGCCGTGAACGAGGATCACCGGCGATGGTTACGGTGGCGCAGTGCTTGGTCGGGGAGTTCAGGGAGTTGGGCGTCAACGTGGAGGCTCACCGGTTCCATTTAGGTGCTAACCAGGTTTGGATTAGGCTCTCTGGGTGGCTGCGACAGAACGGGGCGGCGCGGGCCCGTCGGCGGTAGAGGGCGCGCCCTGTGCTTGTCGGGCCACGGCGACGGTGCTGCGGGGGTGCGCTGGCATGCATGAGGCCACGCGGATGGCTAGGGGGCGTTGGGCGGCGCAGAACGGCGTAGCGAGCCGTCGCTAGCTCCGATGGCCGCCACGGGTGGCTCTGCCACCACAGAGGCTGCTGGCGTTGGCGATGCTCGCCGCCACCGATGCCTACGTCCGTCCGCGAGGGCGTGCAGTGCTCAGGTCAAGGAGAAGGGGCCGTGCGCAACGCGCCAGGGCGCACGGGTGGTCGATCATAACACTCTGACGAAGAAACGACACTACACTCTCTGAAACTCTGAACTTTCTGAAAGTGCACAGGAACAATGCCTGCCAGGTATTCGACGAAATGATTTTGGCATGTGGGGAATTTTCCTTGAGCTGATTTTTGGTGGGAAGGCCTCTCATTGCATCTGGGGGCTGCCTGAATTTTGGTAGAATTTTTGGGGAAGAGGAAATATGAATTTCACCAAATTTGACAAATCTGGTCCAAACTTGCAGAGGATGAAACTTGAAAATTTTGAAAAGAGGAAGAGTGGATCTTGATGGATCTAGGTTGGGGGTGCCAAAGACTATCCAGAGGAGTTGGCTTGGGTCAAAACTCAAAAGGGAATTAGGTACTTGTTTTGTAAATCACCTAGGCTTAAAATAAATGACAGAATTGTTTTGGGAAATAAAATAAATGAAATAAAATCCAAAAATGGGTTGGACTTGCTGGAACAGAAAGTCTAGATTGCTCCAAAGAGGGAGGAGGGGTTTTGGGAGGTTTTTACCACATGAGGCATGGTAAAACCATGGGTGGTTTCAAAATGAAAGAAGCCCCAAAACTCATAGGGTTACTCTTTTTTTTTGGTTAAAAGAAAATAATTATCAAAAGAAGAAAAAAAATATTTGAGGAGGGAACAATCAGAAGGAAGGTTCTCATTAACCAAACACCAGGGTTGAAGAAGATATAAAAAAATAAATCCTTGCCAAGGCAAAAGTTTTGAGAGAGAAGTTTTTGGAAGAATTTAAATGACCCTCTTCAAAACCAACAAAGCTTTTGATGAAAACCAAATAAAAGTTTTTGAGTGTCACAACACCTACCCCCTTAGGAAAAATCTTGTCCCCGAGATTTCAGCCGATCCTAAAATAAGTGGGGGTGCTCTGTCCGAAGAAAATCCTCTCTTTCCCAAGTTGCTTCACTTTCGGTGTGATTGGTCCACTGAACTTTGAAAAACTTGATGGTTTTCTGTCGGGTCCTCCTTTCAGACTCCTCCAAGATTTTTATTGGATGCTCCCTATAGGTGAGGTCTGGCAGCACGTCAATGTTTCTATGGGATACCTGTTTCTCTGGGTTGCTTACGCATTTCCTCAACTGTGAGACGTGGAACACGTCGTGGACATCGGATAAATCTTCGGGTAAGTCCAGCTGGTAGGCTACCGTGCCTCTCCGTGCCACTATACAGAATGGTCCGATGAATCTTGGTGCTAGCTTTCCCTTAACCTTGAATCGTTGCAGGCCCCTCATAAGAGATACTCGCAGGTACACAAATTCACCGGGTTCAAAACTGACCCCCCGATGTTTGTGATCGTAATAACTCTTCTGTCGACTTTGGGCTATGTTGAGTCGATCCCTAATCACCTTAACTTTATCTTCAGCCTCCTTAAGCATGTCTGGGCCGAAGATATGGCTGTCTCCGGTTTCTGACCAATTTAACGGGGTACGACATCTTCGCCCGTACAGAGCCTCAAATGGTGCCATTTGCAGGCTGGCTTGGTAACTGTTGTTGTATGCGAACTCTGCGTATGGTAAGCTTTCTTCCCAACTGGTTCCATAGGTGAGGACACATGCTCTTAGCATGTCTTCTAGAATTTGGTTTACACGTTCAGTTTGTCCATCAGTCTGGGGGTGGTATGCGGTACTAAACGCCAGTTGAGTTCCCAGAGCTTGTTGTAAGTGATCCCAAAATCGGGAGATGAATTGAGTGCCTCTGTCTGATATTATCGTCTTTGGGACTCCATGTAAGTAGACGATATGGGAAAGATAAAGCCTGGCAAGCTTCTGAGTGGTGTGGGTCGTCTTTACGGGGATGAAGTGTGCTACCTTAGTCAGTCTATCAGTGATGACCCATATGGCATTATTCCCGTGTCGTGACCGAGGTAGTCCAATTATAAAATCCATTCCAATTTCGTCCCATTTCCACTCGGGTATCTTATTTGGCTGTAAAAGTCCGGTTGGTTTCTGGTGCTCGGCCTTGATGCGTTGACAAGAGTCACATCATGCGATGAACGTGGCTATGTCCCTTTTCATACCGTGCCACCAAAAAATTTCCTGAATATCTTTGTACATTTTTGTTCCTCCAGGATGGATCGAATACGGGGCGGTGTGGCCTTCAGCTAAGATTTGTTGTTTAAGGTCCTCGATATTTGGTACGCGAAGTCTATCTCTATACCACAATATTCCTTGCTCATCGATAACGAACTCTGAGGCCTTGCCCAAACTCACTTTTCGTTTAATGCCTTCAATGCTGGGGTGCCCATGCTGAGCCTCCTTAATCTTTTCTATCAGCGTAGGCTACATTTATAAATTCGAGACGCTGCCTTCGGTAACCACCAGCAAGTTGAGTTTAGCAAACTCCTGCCGAAATTCGGGTCTCAGGTTTGGTAGGTTGTCGTCGTTCGGGCTAGGGTTCCGACTTAGAGCATCTGCCGCTACATTTGCTTTTCCTGGATGGTAGTGGATTCCAACATCATAATCCTTCACTAATTCTAACCAGCGTCGTTGCCGCAAAATTGAGTTCCGGTTGTGTGAAAATATACTTGAGGCTTTTATGGTCCGTGTATATTTCACAACGATTTCCAAGTAAAAAGTGTCTCCATTCCTTGAGTGCATGGATAACTGCTGCCAATTCTAGGTCATGAGTAGGATAATTTTCTTCATGCTTGCGAAGTTGTCTGGAGACATATGCGACCACCTTGCCTTCTTGCATCAACACGCATCCGAGGCCCTTTCGGGATGCGTGACAATATACCTCAAAATTCTTGTGTATGTCTGGCACAATTAATACTGGTGCTGTCGTTAATTTCTTTTTTAGCTCTTGGAAACTTTTCTCGCAAGCTTCCGTCCATTCAAACTTATTGTCTTTCTTGAGTAACTGCGTCATTGGCTTTGCTATGGTGGAGAATCCATCAATAAATCTTCGGTAGTATCCTGCCATTCCCAAGAAACTTCAGACGTTCACATACTGGCTGGTGATTTCCAGCCAAGTACGGCCTTGACTTTTTCCGGGTCTACGGCAATACCTTCTTGGGTCAGTACGTGTCCCAGAAAACCTACCTGTCTTAACCAAAATTCACACTTGCTGAACTTGGCGTACAATTGATGTTTCCTTAGTTCTCCTAGTATGATTCGGAGATGTTCAGCGTGCTCTTCTGGTGTCTTGGAGTATATCAGAATATCATCGATGAATACTACAACAAACTTGTCCATAAACTTCATAAATACTTTGTTCATGAGGTGAACAAAATATGCCGGGGCGTTTGTTAGTCCAAACGGCATTACTGTGAACTCATATAGTCCGTATCTGGAGGTGAAGGCTGTCTTGGGGATATCCTCTGTCCGTACTTTTAATTGATGGTATCCCGACCTTAAGTCAATTTTTGAGAAGACCTTGGCCTGAGCGAGCTGATCAAATAAATCATTTATCCTTGGCATTGGATATTTATTTTTGATTGTGACCATGTTAAGTGCTCGATAATCTATACACAATCTCAGTGTCCCATCCTTTTTCTTGGCAAATAAAATTGGTGAACCCCAAGGTGAGGAACTGGCTCGTATATATCCTTTGTCCAGTAATTCTTTTATTTGCTTCTTCAATTCTACCAATTCGGATGGTGCCATTCTGTATGGTTTCTTGTAAATGGGAATGGTTCCGGGTGCTAGCTCAATGCTGAATTCTATCTCTCGGTCTGGTGGCATTCCTGGTAGCTCTTCGGGAAATACGTCTGTAAATTCACACACTACTGGAACTTTGCTTAATTCAGAAATGTCCACCTAGTTCAATCTCGGTTGCCCGGACATTTTCCTCTCTTTGGCTGAAACTCTTATTGTCTTCCCGTGGTGGTGGGTGAGGATTATGGTCCGGTTGAAACAGTCAATAAAACCTTTGTTGGTGGTTAACCAATCCATCCCTAGGATGACATCCAGTCCTTTATTTTCTAATACAATAAGGTTGGCATGAAACTTCAATCCTCCAAATTCAATAACCACACCTCGGCAGTAACTCTGAGTCACTTGCTTAATCCCAGGGGACTTGATGATCATGGATTTTTCCAGGGGAAGCATCGAAAAATTATTTTGCAAAGCAAAACTCTTCGAAATGAATGAGTGAGAAGCTCCAGAATCAAACAAAACCATGGCAGGTATTGTGTTGACAGGGAACGTACCGAGTACGATATCTGGGGCATTCTGTGCTTCCTCTTTGGTCACGTGGTTCATATGACCCTTCCTGTGGTTGTTATTGGGGTTGAAATTGTTCCGCTTGGGCGTTGAATTATTGCCACCGTTGTTCGGTGTTGGGGTCGAGTTCCTAGGCTTGGGGCACTGTTTGGCATAGTGCCCTTCTTCTCCACACGCATAGCAAGTAACGCCTGGGCGATATGTGAACTCCTTGTCCCTCGCATGAAAATTCTTGATTGGGCGTGAGACGCTTGTCGTGGGTTTGTGTGTCCCACCTTTCTGAAAATCCGTCTTGCTTCGGTGGTTGCGAGCAAGAGTAGTCTGGTCCCTTTTTCGCTTGCGAAAATCCTCTAAGTTGCGTCTCTCATTTTCCACGGTAATGGCCTTATCCACCAGCATCTTTAAATCTGGAAAGGTGTGCACAACCAGCTGGCATTTAAGTGCGGGCGTCAGCCCTTCCAAGTATTTATCCAACTTCTTGCTCTCGGTCATACGCTCTTCGTTGGCGTAGCGAGACAACAGAGTAAATTGGCTGTTGTATTCTGACACCGTCATGGTCCTTTGTTTGAGGTCATCAAATTCTCTCTTCTTGATCTTCATAACACTTTTAGGAATGTGCGCCCCACGAAAACCTTCTTTGAATTCCTCCCATGTTATTTCATTTTCATTGGGGTGCATGTGTAGGAAATTTCCCCACCATGATGCAGCTGCTCCAGTGAGATAGTGCGGTGCATATAGTACTTTCTCACGGTCTGAACATTGTGCAATAATTAATTTTCTTTCCATGTCTCGAAGCTACCGTCGGCCTCAAGAGGTTTGTCAAGATGAGAAAATGTTGGGGTCGCGTCTTCTCGTAGCTCGAGATAACTTGGATTGCTGCTGATACTATCCACGGTGATTTCCCATATTGATGACTTGGTTCATCATTTCTCGATGTTGTTGCTGACTCTGTCAGAAGGCGGCATACTTGGGTAAATGCTGTTTCAACGCCTGTTGACTTGACTGCCTGTGTGAAATTGTTGTTTGGTGGTGTGCCATAATTTTCCTCCGCTGATTTGGCATGGAGCGGCCCAAGGACGCAGACATTTTTCACTGGGATATATCTGTAAGACTCATAAGGAAATAAATTGAGTCGCAAAAGTCAATAAATTCATAAAGACGGAAATTTTAAATGCTCCAAGATTTTTTAAGAGAATAAACGCTTTGCACGGAGAAGGATTGCTCATTACATATCTTACACGCAAGCAGTAATTATACAATACATCACTCAGGATATGCGTACATATTCCTGACATGTTATTTAGGCTAGTGCACTTCTCCTAGTTCCTACATGATGCGCAAACAAGCTACTTCTCACAACCTATGTACATATAAACATATCGCATAAGTCGGTACATCGCATGGCGGCTAAGCGTACTCAGTCGGAGATGGTAAGGATTTCCCTTGGCCTGCCGAGGGTAAGGCGCAGTGAGGCTGGGGACTCAACCTCCTCCTTGCTAATAGGCTCCAGACGTGAAGTCCTGCGCTGAGTTGATGGAGTTGGTGTCATAGGCGGAGCGACACGAATAGGAGTAGGCGCAATAGGTGGTGCAGAACGAACTGGTGTGGGCGCAATGACTTGGTTGAACTCCTCAGTGGTAGGCAGGCGACGAGCAGTGGAGAGAATGGTAGGAGAATAAGATGTCGAGGATGAGACGAAAGTCAGCGGTGGTGCGGTGTGCAGGAGCTCCCTCCTGTTGGCGGCACAGCCATGGACTGAGTCCATGCGGCAGCCACAAGGTCGCCCACCAGTGCTGTCAAGGCTGTCTCTGTGGCTCGGAGGTACTCGACAAGCATCTCAATAGCCTCATCTCGCTCTCCTCCGGGAAAGCGAATGAGTAGTGACAGTGTATGGCACGTGGCATGGAAGGTAGCGGTAGCGACGCAGTCTTCATTGAAGGAAGAGCATCCCGGAGACGAGCTATCGCCTCACGGGCAGCCATTTGCATAGCATGCCTCTCCATAGGCGTGGCTCTCCCCAAGAATCGGAAGCGGCGTAACTCAACACGCCCTCCCTTGAATTGTACCGCGGCCTGGTGCATGGTCAGACTGTCGTTGATCTTGTGCCGGTAGAGTGTGAAGACTGGGCGCACTGATGGCCCCACCGCGACCTGGGCGATGAAGGAGAGGAGCTTGACGAACCCCTCAGGCACATTGGTGAACACGTGTGACTCACAGTCGTTGCCAGCCATCTACAAAAGTAGGCAAAAATTCTGAATGGTCAGATCATAAATTTATGCTGATTGTCAGAAAATGACTACATTTTGCAAAAATATGAACAAACTCTATTATGCTAATAACCGATTAGTGATCGCACCTAGTGGCTTCCTACAGTCAGCCTGGCTCTGGTACCAAGCTTGTCACGACCGGTTTTCCAATAAAATATTTATTGAGAAACCGATCTTTAAGTCCCAGTATAAGGAAATAATCCTCCCTACTGGTAGACAAAATCTTGATATAGAAAGCCAGTAGCATTAAAACATATTACAGGGTCGAGCTGAGGGTGCTCAACACATTATTACAAGCACGCCAATAATTATACATAATGGCGGATATGACACAATGGTGTGGGGTGGCATACTACTGACTCGAGAATAAAGTGGTAGCGGAATAACACAGTGGAGTGGGGGAAATGACTCCTAGACTGGGAGCTCATCGAGCGTCGAGGTGAGGCTCGATGAATTTATTTGGGTAGCGGAAACGGATGTAATACAATGTACAATCCAGGGGACGACGAGACGATCGACTCCTCTAGGCGCCGGACTCGCTATCGAACTCTTCATCCATGAGATCGCTTTCATCAACATCCGCCAAATCAACAAGCGGTGAGTACTTTGAAAGTACTCGCAAGACATTTCGGACATAAGATATAACAAGTGCATGCATGAATGCGTCATGAGAAAATAACAATGCACATTCAAATAATAAATATTTGCACAACTTGATAAGTAAAAGGAAGTCGGGCGGTAGTCTTCCCGAAATCCCAACAAAATAAGTGAAAACCGATCGGGTGTCTAGAGCGATGCCTCAAAGGGTAAACGAATAAATAAACATGCCGCAGTCGGGCGTCTAAGCGACACCACATAAACTGCTTATATTGAAAATAAAAGACATATATGCCACAGTCGGACGTCTGAGCGACATCGCAGAAAGGGCTTATGTCCAAAGTAAAATAACAAGCGTGCCACAGTCGGACGTCGGGGCGACATCGCAGAAAGGGCTTACATCGAAAGTAGAAAACAAGCATGCCACAGTCGGACGTCTGAGCAACATCGCAGAAAGGGCTTATATCAAAAGTAAACAACAAGCTTGCCACAGTCGGACGTCTGAGCGACATCGCAGAAAGGGTTTATATCAAAAGAAAACAACAAGTGTGCCATTGTCGGACATCTGAGCGACATCGCAGAAAGGGCTTATATCAAAAGAAAACAACAAGTGTGCCACAGTCGGCCGTCTGAGCGACATCGCAGAAAGGGCTTATATTTCATCATTCATGCCTGATAAATTCACAAGGATATAATACTCATAAGAAATATTCAGCACACAATAATAAACGGGTTAGTCAATCCACAGGAATAAACACTTAACCGAACTCATCACTCATGTGGTTTACCAGAGTTTTTCCACTGAGACTGATGCTGACATGATAAGTTGAACATAGAACTCCGACATAGATGAGATTGTTTCAAAGGATTTTTGACTCTGCAGAGTTTGTACTAATTATCCACAGCCAACGGATTTCCGTAGTCGCGAGGACTAGTTCCGTTTACGGTATTTCAGTAGAAACACACCTAACCAGTACACACCCATCCACCTCAAGATGCCAGGAATCACCCTTGACAACGTTCAAGAAAAACTTTGAGACGGGGAGATCACAACCTCGAATAACATGGGATCAAATTTATATACGCGCGCTCTAAGGGGTTCCCCCCTCTCGGTCCCAACCTGAAACACCCATGCCCCCTGACCGGATGACGGGCTTTAATCCAGGGCCATGGAACCCTCATCCCGGCCTCTCGATTTGGTGTGTACCAGGAAAGAGGTTTGCAACTTACTAGGCCATATCCCTTGCGGGAAACATATGGTAGTACAGGTAGGGAAAACGGACGGAAACTGGACTGATTCATGTTGACACTGGAGTCAAATAGTCTGGCGTAAGACTAGCATGCTACAACACTTCCATCTTACCCATTCTCATGCCATCACCTGGCCATGCCAACTCACATCCAGCAACTTATGGATTATCGAAATTCACTTACCAAAACTTTGCATGCAATATGACATTCATCGTGATGCTCATAAACATGCCATGGACTACTTAATGCAAACATGTCAAGACACTCATCATATCAAAAGTTCAAACATGCTTGCCTGGTTCGGAGTAGTCGGAGTCTAGCTTGGCGAAGTTCGCGGTTCCGTCACCTCCTCCGTTATCTACGGTATAAGAAAATACGTACTTATCGTAAATACCGTGAGTGCACAGCAAAGTGTTCTAATTATTTTTCAAATAAATCTGATAAAAAACTAGACAAAATTTGAAAGAGGACAGAAAAAGAATCAATCAAAAATCCTTTCCTGTTTAAAAGTTATAAGAGTTTTAATCCAGGGACCTCTCTGTAATGAAACAGAAACTTCTCAGGGGGCTGAACAGAAAAGACTAGAAAAACGCTTCAGACTGAAAGCGTATTTGCCCGAATACATTTTCAGAAAACGGTTCGTTTAAAAAGAAAAGAGAGGCTGACAGGCGGGTCCCACCCGTCAGTTTTGAAAATTCAAACGGGGAAGAACAGAGCCCGCAGCCGCCCGAGAGCTGCGGCGGTCGCCGGCGGCGATCCACGGCGAGGCAGGGGGATCGGGCGATACCTGCGTGTTCAGCGTGTCCTTCCACGTCGGTGGGTGGTGGTGGTGATCGTTGGCGAGCACTACGTCGACGGCGGCCCTTGCTCCGGCGGATGGCGGCTCGGGTGGAGTTGGATCTCGCCGGGGAGGGCTGCGAAGTTCAAATCGAAGCTTGGGTCAGCTCACTGTGTGCTCGAGGAGGTAACTGACGAGTTTTGGGCGTCGGGGATGGCCTCACCAGAGTGATTCGAGCTGGTGGCCGAGGCGGATCGGGGCGGCCGGAGTTGGGGGAGGAGACTTCCTCGAGGTCCTCCGAGTGGCTTGGCGGGGTGTTGGCGAGGTGCAGTGGTGGTGCGTGCTCGAGAGCGAGCTCGGGGTCCCTCTTTATAGTCGATCCGAGGCGGCGGCCGTGAACGGGGATCACCGGCGATGGTTACGGCAGCGCAGTGCTTGGTCGGGGAGTTCAGGGAGTTGGGCGTCAACGCGGAGGCTCACCGGTTCCATTTAGGTGCTAACTAGGTTTGGATTAGGCTCTCTGGGTGGCTGCGACGGAACGGGGCGGCGCGGGCCCGTCCGCGGCAGAGGGCGCGCCCTGTGCTTGCCGGCCCACGGTGACGGTGCTGCGGGGGTGCGCTGGCATGCATGAGGCCACGCAGAGGGCTAGGGGCGTTGGGCGGTGCAGAACGGCGTAGCGAGCCGGCGCTGGCTCCGTTGGCCGCCACGGGTGGCTCTGCCACCGCAGAGGCTACCGGCGTTGGCGATGCTCGCCGCCACCGACGCCTGCGTCCGTCCGAGAGGGCGTGCAGTGCTCAGGTCAAGGACAAGGGGCCGTGCGCAACGCACCAGGGCGCACGGGTGGTCGATGATAACACTCTGACGAAGAAACGACACTGCACTCTCTGAAACTCTGAACTTTCTGAAAGTGCATAGGAACAATGCCTGCCAGGTGTTCGACAAAATGATTTTGGCATGTGGGGAATTTTCCTTGAGCTAATTTTTGGTGGGGTGGCCTCTCATTGCATCTGGGGGCTGCCTGAATTTTGGTAGAATTTTTGGGGAAAAGGAAATATGAATTTCACCAAATTTGACAAATCTGGTCCAAACTTGCAGAGGATGAAACTTGAAAATTTTGAAAAGAGGAAGAGTGGATCTTGATGGATCTAGGTTGGGGGTGCCAAAGACTATCCAGAGGAGTTGGCTTGGGTCAAAACTCAAAGGGAATTAGGTACTTGTTTTGTAAATCACCTAGGCTTAAAATAAATGACAGAATTGTTTTGGGAAATAAAATAAATGAAATAAAATCCAAAAATGGGTTGGACTTGTTGGAACAGAAAGTTTAGATTGCTCCAAAGAGGGAGGAGGGGTTTTGGGAGGTTTTTACCACATGAGGCATGGTAAAACCATGGGTGGTTTCAAAATGAAAGAAGCCCCAAAACTCATAGGGGTACTCTTTTTTCTTGGTTAAAAGAAAATAATTATCAAAATAAGAAAAAAAATTGAGGAGGGAACAATCAGAAGGAAGGTTCTCATTAACCAAACACCAGGGTTGAAGAAGATATAAAAAAATAAATCCTTGCCAAGGCAAAAGTTTTGAGAGAGAAGTTTTTGGAAGAATTTAAATGACCCTCTTCAAAACCAACAAAGTTTTTGATGAAAACCAAATAAAAGTTTTTGAGTGTCACAAAAAATTTGTGACATGCATGAACATTTTGTTAGTTCAATCTATGGTCAAAATTTGACACGAAATACAATGGGGACCAATAAACCAGGACGGAGGTAGTAATGAGCAGTCAAATCATAAGCCCCACATTTCCCCCTGTAAGTTGCTCGGAAGAAGCAACCATCAATACGATCTTCTTTGAATCCGCTCATACTACTCCCTCTGTCACTGTTTATAGAGCGCGCTTCAAAAAAAATCTCTGGGATGAAGGCGTTTAGCGATCGGTCTGAAAAATAGCATTGGTAGTTATAGCACGGCGTCTAGTACTAGAGGAAATAATGCGTACACACATGCATGCAGTGCTTCCACCCCTGGTACACAGATGCATGCACTTACTCCACTCCGTAGTACATCGAGAGAAAATTGTGGACTTGATTGCGGTTACCATGCCCTAATTAATTGAGCATTAAACCAAACGCGTCTAAAGTCTCTCTGGTGGTGGAAATGAATGGAGAGAAATGCTTCAGAATGAAGAGCGCCCTGTAAACTGTGACGGAGGGAGGAGTAGTAAGAAGGTGCAAAACCAAGTACGCGTATGGCCAGTCGGTCAATGCACTTCCTCTTGGCATATCACTGACATGTGGGACCGGAGTGTGAGCAATTTGATCTCAATTGTCGGCAAAATGGCCAACCCGCCGTTCCTTGAGAGAGACGAGGAACGAGAACACACATATGGGCTCGCACGGAGGCCAAGATATATTCGAGCATGGTTGATCGATATCATCATTACATGTTCGATGTTTTTTAATACTACCATTGGGCTGCTGTTTTCCGCCCTTCTCCCGAATAAATATGTACTTTATCAGAGATTAAAATAAAATAAGAGTACAGACACTCCACCATGCGGCTCTAGTAGTAATACTACTCGTACTACTAAACCTTGCGCTTGGCTCTTCGCCTCTTCGTGAAGTCGAACAATGATGGTACTCCACATGTTGGGTACTACAGTGTATGCCTCTGGCAATCTGACACCGAATGAACTGCTGCATGTCCACCGCCTGGGCAATGGTAGGTTGCATTAGTCAAAAGGCGTAAGCAAGCTTCATCTTGTCCTGCAAGCTTCTCCTCATTCTACGAGTTGATGGGACACACCAAAAAGTAGTACTAGTCCATACTCCCTCCTTTCCGGTTAATATGGCTTAATCTTTTTTGCGGGTAAATGAGAGAGCTTTATTCATATATAAGCATTCTTAGGATGATCGGCCAAGAGACTGGTCACTAGGAAGTGAGGTACCCCGCAAAAAAAGAAGAAGGAAGCGAGGTGTTTCATCACAGCACTCGGCCACATTCAAAGTGCAGCCAGGACAGTTTGCACAAAGATGCGCCGCAAGGTTTGCTACCCTGTTTACATGCTGAATAACAAAAAAGGAGAAAATATTACCGAGCGCTCCTATTTGTAACAGGATATGAGCCAGAATTAAGCGAGAATGGTGGCGAGTGTTCCATGCAATCAACTTCCGTTATCACATGCGAGAACCCTCGAGAGAACCAAATGTGTTGAAGATTTCTTTATCACATTTTAAAATAAAATAAGAGTGCAGTCGCTCCTCCATCCGGTTCCAGGTAGTAGTACATACCTCTATAGTAGTAGTACTAGTACTAGTAAACTTTGCGCTTGGCTGTTCGCCTCTTCTGGAAGTTGAACAATAATGGTATAGTGTATGCTTCTAGCAATCTGACAGTGAATTAACTATTGCATGTGCAACACCTGAGCGAGGGAGAGCTTGCATTAGTCAAAAGTTTCTCCTTGTCCTGCGAGCCACCGCGCGCAAGCTTCTCCCGGAGTGCAAGCTTCTCCCCATTCAGCAAGTTGACAGGACACAGCAAAGTAATGCTAGTCCATACTGCCTCCTTTCCGGTTAATATGGCTTAATTTCAAATGAGATAAATACACTGTCTATCACTGTATATTTGTAAAAATACGGTCAGTGGACTTCATAATACGCTCATTGCGCTCAATATATACATTTTCCGGTGTTTATACGGTCACTAGCTCACCCTGGCTAAGTACGTGTGTGCATGCACGTGTAGGTTGAGCACTTGAGGGTGACTGTGTGTGTTCCTTCATGTGATCGGACATGCATGCATTAGGGCGTCGCGCGTGTTTTTGCGCCCATCTGTACGTGTGACTGTTGCATGCATTCACGAGGTTGTAGTCCCGCACATTCACATGTTCATAAGTCAATGCTTTCTCAAAACGTTGCATGCAAGGTTTAATCATTCGTTGTTCACGCATGCATTCCCGATATTAATACGTTGGTAAAGACAATTTCTTGAGGAAAAAGATCCCATGAATTGAGTACAAAGGGGACCAATAAGCCAGGGCGGAGGGAGTACCAGTAGTGAACCGAAAGGAGGGAGTGGGTACTAGTAGTACTACGTAACAACATGCAGTAACCAAATTCCTCTATGTGCATCCTGTCTACGTGTCATGCAAGAAAATAGAGATAAGCGCAAGTGAGACTCAGGAACGGTCATACACGTAGGGGGAGTACGTGTAGGGGCCACTAAGGAGTAGTCAAATCACACAGTAAGTTAGTCGGAAGAAGCAACCATCATTTCACTCTTCAGTGACACATACGCAATACAAAATGGTTGATATGGAGAGAAAAAGAAAACCACTATATATACACACGCAGGAGCCTAAGCTACAAGCCTGCTTACTTGGATTTCTCTCTTCACAAGCATAGAACGATGTTGGGAGAAGGGAACGATGTTCTGCATAGATGTGGTCGACATGGGTGAGGGAGAAAAAAAGCCGCAGTCGGTGCGTCCCAATCGGGGGTCCCCGCGGTATGGGCTGATGCCGCCTCCCAACCGCCCTTCTAGCTACAGCCCGACGTCCCAGGTACATCTTCCTTTTGGAGCCGGCTTGCTCCACTGCCGCAGCCCCCCACATAGCTCCATCTCCATGTCGATCTTTCTCTACTTCTACCGGCTTCTATTTGTGATGAGTTTATGTCCCATGAACTAGTGCCAGTACTATTATTCTGATCACAATTCTTCAATATCTTTGCCATCAGGGATGCTCAGCTCGATTTTAGTGGAACTGCACAAAATCATCATATGATCCGAAGGTGCCAGCCGTCTTTCCTTCGACAGGTTCTACCTAGCCATGAAATTAAATCATGTTTAGGGTTTAGTGTTTAAGTCGTAGTGACCCCATCAGTAGTTTTTATTTTTTACATGCTCTCACAACTTATGTCTTTAGTTGTGAGGTAAATATTGGCTATCATTTGTGAATCATTGAGATGCATCAGCACGCGTGGTAGTTTCCTTTGTAATTGATGGAATGTTGTAACGGGGCAACCTTGCAGTAAGAATGAAAACGGAGTGGAAAGTTTCTGTTTTTCCAGAGAAAATTTGGAAATGGAGAGAAACCAACGTTTTGTTTCGTTGGATCGTGCCATTGAGCAAAAGAAATGTTTAAATCATGTATGTCGCATTCGTGTATCACCCTCCTCCATGGCTCCACCCCACATGGTCGCTCAGCATGCCACTCGCCGCAAACCAAGTATACGATAACTTTCCCGCCTACTTGTCGATGGATCGCGCCATGGATTACTAGCACTACTGGAAGAGATTGACGAGTTGGGGGAGGACAGCTAGCTGTAGCACGGACTCGCAAGAACTTTTAACATGCATGTTGTGGCCGGCTATTGCGACCTTTGATCGCGGACAGTTGCGTGCACCGGGAAGTGGCGCGGGGAACGCTCTCTTGGCCGGCGCGACCCTTCAATGCCGGCGCCAGTGAGAGGTCATGTCCGCTCTGGCTGGGCATGAATGCGGCACTGACCGTTTAGGGCGGGAAGCATGCGTGGGTGATGAAGAGGATTCGGGTTGGTCAGGAGCGGGCGTGGCAGCGGTCCGAACGCCCCCAAACATGGGATGTTGTACGTCAATATAGTTGCGTATATAATTAACAACGTAAATAATGTGCCAGTTGGACAAATATGATTGGAGATGGAGATGGAGATGGAGATGAATTTTACGTAAACATGGATATGCATGTCTATGTCTATGTCTATGTGTGTGTGCGCGATGACTCTCGCGACCTGGAAGCGGGGGCGTGTTTTTGATAGATTTTTCTTTCTTGGTACGTTAAAAACAATTGTCCGACAGTTTTCGTTTCTTTTTTTGGGAACGCATGTATTCTATTTAAAACCACTGCTATGGAGAGATTTTTTACTCCATTGTATATATAGCCTCTTGTTTGATAGGGTTTCTCGCCTCTCGCTCTCTCACCCTCTCCATATCAAAACAAGATGATAGTGTCCACTCTATCTCTCTCCTCACCGGTGGTCACAGATCCGGCTGAATCCCGTCCACTGCGGGAGGTGAGGAGGTGCAGCATTGACGTTGTCGCCGTCGGCGATGGAGGAATTCGATGCGCACCGTCCTCTTGGAGCCATCGTTGGCGCGGACGAAGGTCCTCTGCACCCTTGTTCGCTGCCGTCGTGTGGGTAGATCCCGCTCGCCCGCCTAAGAGACATCTCACCCACCTGAGGAATAATTTCTTGTAGTGGTCCAGCTCCCCAGGTCGCTGCATGCGGGTTTTCTTCTATGAGACTACTCCCCATCTCCCCATGTACAGTAGCTAGGGTTTGTCGGTTGGTCCAACATCACCTACTATTATAGAGGAAATGCCACTCGAAAAGTTTTCCTGGTTTATGCCTCAGTGGAGGTATACATGTTGTTTCGACAAAAAGTACATGGTGGTTGTGCGGTCATTGTCCATATGCTCCTATTGCTGCTGCTAATCTAATACTATCACTGGTTAAATGAAGAAATGTTTTTTCCCGGGTATCCCGGTTTAGTTTCCATCAAGATAATCATGATTCTTCTGTTTGTTGGTGTACTCTTCATTAATTCTTATTGACAATTGAGATGTCGCTATTAATCTTGTACAACTGCCAAAACAAAGTAACAATACTATATCCCTTTTTTATATTTTTGCAAACAGTGATGCGTATCTCCATACCCGGGCATGTCTTCCTAAATTTTAGTGGAACTGCACAAAATTGGATGACCATTGTTGTTCCGCCTCACTGTCCTCTGCCACTCGGTTCTTCCTTCCTCGAGCTTGATTATTGAGAAGAAATCAACCACGGTGAAGATTTGTCGAACTTAGTAGGTGCCTCACCCAAACTTGATGCCAAATGGATGATGCATCACCACGATGACCTATCGATGCTCATGGTTGGGCCTCATGGTTGCATCGGCTGGTGAAGATGATCGATTTTCCATGAAAAACAAGCTGTCCTCCATCAATGCTCTTTGCTAGTTACCCACAAAGATGATATCCTTCATCAGTTCACCTTGGTTGCGTTGGAGACGCAGTCGTCTTTCACGTTGGTGCAATTTTATCACACAATTGGATATGAACCAAATGTTTCCTCCAAGAAGGATCGACGTTGGTACTAAGAGCATAAGTTTTGTACGATTTCTAAGCCTTCTCACAACATTGTCTTCAGCTCCCCTGTAATTTTATTTGTCCAGCTATTAACTTTGATTAAGAAAATGGTGTGGACTAAAAACCCGGATGGACGTAGTAGCCCTCTATTTTTATTTACTCTGCATATTAGATTTGACTGAAGTCAAACTTTGTAAAGTTTGACCAAGTTTAGGCCAAACACATCAAACCATAATTATCGGGAGAGGGAAAACTATACATACTCTCGAACCTTTCCGAAAATTGAAATTAAAATTCTTTATTTGTACACTCTCACACGTTTCCAATAATTTGGCGCATGTGTGGTTGTTCACTTATGGGAGGGTAGTGTACCGCACATGAAGGACAGGGAGTGCGACCAGGACGCGTGGATCGTTAGTTCATCGGAAGTAGTAGTTTTCTTCACTGGTACATTAAATAAAGAGTTTCGGTTCGTATTTACGCAATTTAAAACGATTGTTATGGAGAGAATAAGAAAGCCACTCCACTATATATTAGTAGTATACACGAGTACTATATGGACGCAACTTCATTGACTTAGTGCACCTGCCTTTGGGTGTATGACAGGTGGGCCCAGGTGGGCCCAAAATGTGGCTGGCCCACCTGTCATACAGCCAAAGGAAGGTGTAGTTAAGGCACCGGAGCTCAGTCCGTAATACAGTATATATACTATATAAGCTGGAGCCTCAGCTATTGTTCGCAAGGGTTTGCACTCTCCACACCCACGCCGCACTATATATATATATATATATATATATATATATATATATATATATATATATATATATATATATATATATATATATATATATATATATATATACACACACACGCTGGAGGCTCAGTGTTCCTTTGCTAGGGTTTGCTATATTCACAGTCTCTCACCCTCTTCACCAGATCTAAACAAGACTGCGTTAGCCTCTGTCTCTCTCTCCCCCTCACAGCTGGTGAAGGAGGCGTCCGGATCCCGTCGCACCGGGAAGGGGAGGAGGTGCAGCATTCACTCTATCGCCTTCGGCGAGGGAGGCAATCCATTGTCGGTTGCGTTGTTCTCTTTCACCCAGCGCCTGTGCGGGAGGGCCACCGACCCCTTCTTCCTTGCTATCGTACATAGTGTGGGTAGAGCCGGCCTCCTTGCCACATCATGATGATCCTAAGGTATAAGTTTCTTTGAAACCGTGATTCCTCTAGCTGCATGCGGATCTTTTTCGATTCTGTAGTCGAATGTAGGTCTTGGTTCAAAGAGGAAAGAAGGGTGCAGTGAGGTGTAGCATGAATCTAGGATGTGGTTCAATGAGGAAAGGAGGGAGGGAAAGTAGTATAGACTGGCTATCCAGCCGCTTTGTTGGTAGAAAAGGGAAAAAGAGGGTAACCCAGTACAAACATATGTAAGGGACCTACCTCTTTGTTGAAAAAGGAAAGAAACTGGGGGGTCAGGTAGTTTGTGCAGGACTAGATTTGCTGCCCTCACATAGGAAAAAGGTTCAAAGAGAACAAATACGGGACCAATGCAGATATGTTTCTTGGTAACATAATCTGCATCACCCATTTATACGTGTGGACGCACATGGTGCTGGCATGTCCCATGTCCCATACAACTATTTTATTGTTGTCATCTAAGAATGCCTCTGGTAAATTGAAGCAATGCCATTGTTAAAAGTAAAATACGTTTTTAATGAATGTTATTTTAAGAGAAGAATTTCTCTGTTAATATGAATCAATGCAACCGTTTTAGAAATGGTACTGTCCTATACTTTGATTTCCATCAAGATAAGGTAGATGCTTCTTTTTGTGGCCGCATATTTCATCCTCCTTTATTGGCCAGTAATTGTTTCCTTTTTTTCCTCTGTTAAAACAGGGATATCTATTCAACTTGTTGCTATAGCAAACTTAAATGTCACACCGGCAACTTTGCTTGATTTCAGTGCAACTGCACAAAACGAGATTGGATTTCCTATTCGTGTTGGTAGATTCGTATTTTATCTTGTCTGTCTCATGAAAGGTCAGTACAGGCCTTCATCCACATGATTGTGCAGTGTGCTTTGAGATGCTGTGCTACTTGTATTAGTACTGTTTTAAATAAATGTTGATTGAAGCTATTGTATTGCTGTCTTTTCCCATTAAGTAGTGAACGAAAATGGGACCAACCCAGACATGATTCTTGTTGCTTTCTTACAACAAACTCTGCGTCACCCCCTTTATAAGTAGATGGAAGCACATGTTATTGTTGCGCCCACTCTCCCCTGGAACTGTTTAACCGACACCCCCCCCCCGAACTATTCATCCAACCCCCCAACAACACTCATTGTTCATCAAGAGGCAGCAGGTTCGATCGGCTTCAGTTAGCAGCAGTAGCGAAGGAATCGCTCGATCGGGTTTAGTTAATAGCCATCAATCGATTGCTCAGGTTCAACAACGCGTAGCCTGCAGTGTAATCACTCGGGTTCAGTTAGAGCCCAACACCTCGCTCGGGTTCAGTTAGAGCCCAACGCTCGCACCCACGCGTGTACGTGTACGAGACAAACCCGCATCGCTTGTCCCCCGACCACCCACCGTAACCGGGAACTCCTCGATGTTTTCTCGCCCTCACTTCTACCACGGTTTTTTCCGTCATGCATGGCCCAAAAAATGTCATGCAGCTGCGTCTCCGGCCCGCCCAGGACGAAAAGCACATTTTCTGTCATGATTTTTTGTCATAGAAGTAGGAGCCCACCACATCTATGATGATACCGGGTTTTGTCACAACTATCGTCATAGAAGTGTCATAAGCATGATAGAAGAAAATTTCGTTCGGCCCAAAATATCACGGATGTGTCTTTTTTTGTAGTGATATAAGATTCATAATTGTTCTCACACAAAGCCTACTATACCTTATCATTTCCACAACTTATATCACTTAATATAAGCTATGGACACACTAAAACAAGCAAACTATGCATGGAAAACAGAATCTGAGAAAAACACAACGGTCTGTAATGATTTGAACACTAACCATACTTTAGTTACTCCAAAATTTCTGGAAAATTCGGAAAACGTATGAAATTTGTATATCAATAAAGTGGAGAAAATTAAGATTTTTTTGTCGCTCCAGCAGATCAGATCAATTCTGTTACCGGGCATAAAAGTTTCTGTTTATTCAAAAAAAATCAAATCAACAATCATCCACACTATCACAAAGGCTTTTCTTTGTACTTTATCGAAATAAAAGCTATAAAACATGATTACTACAGTAGCTTAGTCATGTGGACACACAAAAACAGTAGGGGTAAATGCCGGGTTGTCTCCCAACAAGCACTTTTCTTTAATGCCTTTCTAGCTAGGCATGATGATTTCAATGAAGCTCACATAAAAGATAAGAATTGAAACATAACATGAGCATCAGGAAGCATATTACTAGCACATTTAAGTCTAACCTACTTCCTATGCATAGGGAATTTTTGAGCAAATAATTCATGGGAACAAGAATCATCTAGCATAGGAAGGCAAATCAAGCAATACTTCAAAACTTTCAAGACAAAGAGGAAACTTGAGTTTATTGAGATATGTAAAAGCATATATTCCTCTCTCATAATAATTTCATTAGCATCATGAATGAATTCAACAATATAAATATCACATAAAGCATTCCTTTCATGATTCATAAGCATACAAATTTTACTACTCTCCGCACAAGCAAAATTCTTCTCATTCATAGTAGTGGGAGGAGCAAATTCAACAAAATAACTATCATGTGAGGCATAATCCAATTGAAAATTAAAATCATGATGACAAGTTTCATGGTTATCATTATTCTTTATAGCATACATGTCATCACAGTAATCATCATAGATAGAAACTTTTTTCTCATAATCAATTGGAACCTCTTCCAAAATAGTGGATTCATCACTAAATAAAGTCATGACCTCTCCAAATCCACTTTCATAATTCTTACAATAAGACTCAACACCCTCCAAAATAATGGGATCATTACCTAGAGTTGACACTCTTCCAAACCCACTTTCATCAATATAATCATCCTAAATAGGAGGCATGCTATCATCATAATAAATTTGCTCATCAAAACTTGGGGGACTAAAAATATCATCCTCATCAAACATAACATCCCCAAGCTTATAGCTTTGCATATCATTAGCATCATGGATATTCAAAGAATTCATACCAACAACATTGCAATCATGCTCATCATTCAAAGATTTAGTGTCAAATATTTCATTGACTTCTTCTAATAACAATTGAGCACAATTTTCCTTTCCATCATTTTCACGAAAGATATTAAAAAGATGAAGCATATGTGGCAACCTCAATTCCATTTTTTTGTAGTTTTCTTTTATAGACTAAACTAGTGATAAAACAAGAAACTAAAATATTCAATTGCAAGATCTAAAGATATACCTTCAAGCACTAACCTCCCCGACAACGGCGCCAGAAAAGAGCTTGATGTCTACTACGCAACCTTCTTCTTGTAGACTCGTGTTGGGCCTCCAATCTTAGAGTTTTGTAGGATAGTAGAAATTTTCCCTCAAGTGGATGACCTAAGGTTTATCAATCCATGGGAGGCGTAGGATGAAGACGGTCTCTCTCAAACAACCCTGCAACCAAATAACAAAGAGTCTCATGTGTCCCCAACACACACAATACAATGGTAAATTGTATAGGTGCACTAGTTTGGCGAAGAGATGGTGATAGAAGTGTAATATGGATAGTAGATATAGGATTTTGTAATCTGAAAATATAAAAACAGCAAGGTAGCAAGTAACAAAAGTGAGCGAAAACGGTATTACAATGCTTTAAACAAGGCCTAGGGTTCATACTTTCACTAGTGCAAATTCTCACAACAATGATAACATAATTAAATCTTATGGCAATCCCTCAACGTGCGACAAAGATTCACTCCAAAGTTCCTATCGCGGAGAACATAAGATGAAATTGCTTGTGGGGTACGAAACCACCTCAAAGTTATTCTTTCTGATCAATCTTTTGAGCTATTCCTGTAAGTGTCACAAACAACCCTAGAGTTCGTACTAAAATAACACCATATGATACACATCAATCAACCCTAATGTCACCTAGATACTCTAATGTCACCACAAGTATATGTGGCTCAATTATACGATATGCATCAAACAACTTCCGATTCATAATATTCAATCCAACACAAAGAACCTCAAAGAGTTCCCCAGGATTTATATAGGAGAAACAAGGATGAAAACGTGCATCAACGTCTATGCATAGATTACCCCAATGTCACCTCAGGAATCCGCGAGTTGAGTGCAAAAACATACATCAAGTGAATCAATAGAACATCCCATTGTCACCACGGGTATCCCACTCAATACATACATCAAGTGTTCTCAAATCCATAAAAGTATTCAGTCTAATAATAGTGAAACCTCAAAGGTAAAACTCAATTCATCACAAGAAGATAGAGAGGGAGAAACACCATATGAATCAACTATAGTAACAAAGCTCGCGGTACATCAAGATCCTGCAAAATCAAGAACACGAGAGAGAGAGAGAGAGAGAGAGAGAGAGATAAAACACATAACTACTAGTACATACCCTCAGCCCCGAGGGTGAACTACTCCCTCCTCATCATGGTGGCCACCGGGGTGATGAATATGGCCTCCGGTAATCGTTTCCCCCTCCAGAAAGGTGCCGGAACGGGCTCCTGATTGGTTTTTCATGGCTGCAGAGGCTTGCAGTGGCGGAACTTCCGAACTAGAGTTCTTTCTGGAGGTTATGGGATATATAGGAGTACTTCGCGTTGAAATAAAGTTAGGGGGACACCAGAGAAGCCCACAAGCCCTAGGGGCGCGCCCTGGGGGGGGGGTGCGTGAGCCCCCTAGCTTGTGGCCTCCTCGCTCACCTCCTGGCACATCTCCGGTGCTCCGTGGGTCTCTTCTAGTCCATAAATGATCACCGTAAATTTCCAGCCCATTTTGAGAACTTTCATTTCTGCACACAAAAACAACACCATGGTAGTTCTGCTGAAAACATCGTTAGTCTGTGTTAGTTCTAATAAAATCATACCAAAACCATATATTTTTTTTCAAACATGGAATGAATACTTCATAAATTATAGATACGTTGGAGACATATCAGCGACATACTCTCAAAGTTTTTTTAGGACTATCTTTACACTTGATGATATCCTAAGATCCGGAAAACATGATCACCAACAACATTTGAACTAGTCTTAGAGGCGAGACTAGGAATCTTATTTTACCATTTATCATTCCACACATGTATCATTTCATAGTAACTCTATGCTTTAATACATAAGCTACAAGGCATCAAAGTTGTTGTACTAATGTATTTTAATCAAACTCAAGGTCCTACCCCTATCCTACATGGAGTGTCACATATGTAGTCGACACAAGTCAGGGCAGTCAACCATAGTCCAAGCCACCCCCATAGGTCCAAGCAGACCACTCCAGTCAATGAAAGTCCAAGCAAGATTTCACGATCAACATGTTAAAGGAGGAACAACACATAAAAGAATAAGGAAAAGGAATAGAAGAGAGCAAAGAAGCCCAAGCCCAAGAAAGGAAGCCTCCTCATAGTGTATGGATTCTCCCCCAATCGGCTCCAACCCACCTCCTAGCCCAACAAGGAGCACATGGGCCAAAGGGCAGAAAATTACCTAGTCCTACCCTCTCACATCTTCACTTCAAGGGTAGCCTTAGTCATTTGCAAAGTACCCCTAGGGTATATACAGCCTCTCCCATGGGCATGTAACTTAATGAGTCCAAATTATGTGATGCTTTTGATGGATATTTTGTGCCTACATCATAGTCTATGTGGAATTTTACTGTGTTCACACACTACTTTTTGTCGGGTTTCCCAGGAAATGGCTTTTGGAGCAAATAAAAATGATGGAAGGAACCCAAGGACATTATGGTGGAATCACGTCAATTATTGTGATTAGCATCAACCATAAAAGGAATAAAGCAAAGGGACAACAAGACAACCATCCATACGAGCATGCGCGCTCGTATGGGCGGTCGCATGACATGGTAGCGGCCTCCCCTAGTCGATTACTTCTCCTCCGTGCATTCGGATCGAGGAGAATACACACACAAAGCCACCAGAAAACACATCCATAAGAAGAAACCTAGCCTCTGGAATCCATCTCTGAGAGGGCATTGGCAAAGAGGAGATCGCCATCTTCACCATCACGTGCAAGGGGACACTAACATCATCACCACTATCATCCTCATCATCCACATCCATCTTCATCTCGTTGTAACATCGGAACCCTAGTGGATCATCTTCTGTGTTATTTGTTTAATTCATCCATGTTTACCATTACCATCTTCATGATGTTTGCTGCTCATATGTACGAGTAAACCGCCTAGTTCTCAAGGATATGAATGAACCTGGTATGTATAGGAGTTGAAACATTACTAAGGATAAGAGATTATCTAATGAATGATTTAGGTTAATAAGCTTCGTGAATATTGTGACGGGGGACCCACTCAACATTTTCGCCTAAAGGCCGCGAAGTGTATCACTGTCGTTCTAAGAACTAGGGACTGAAGGTAATTTGAGTGATAGTAAAATCCATCATCCCTAGGTTTTACAATTGATAGAGAATTACGAGAACCCTTAGTGAGGCCACGTCCACGGGGAAACCCTTAATTACCATAGTTGTAACCTGCAGGGGAGACTATGGTATCGGTGTGCGTGGCACGAAGTCTACCTGGAGTAGACCGTGTTCTATACCCGGCTCCACCCAGAGTAAACTTCAAGAGTGGCTCAAGTATCCAGATAATACTATGCCATTGCACATGTTGTGTTGAAATATACCAATGGGCACAGACTCCTTGAGAATTCCTTACTCCTCTGTCAGTTCACTTTTCACTTTTATTACCGTTTTTATTTTTGTTTATGTCATTCACTTTAAGTCTGTACTTCACCAAAACCAAAACCCATCGTCCTCCCTCACTTTTCTTTGATCCAAAAATTACTTGCAGGTACAATTCCATAAATCACTACAAGAGACAAAAACCCAATCCACGTGCTCACTGTGGGACGGATGCTCTTACTTCGAAAAAGCTACAACTCACTCACTCTCACTCGAATAAATTCAAGAGGAGGATCACCATCCCTTTCCAAGCCCCTTCAGGATGGAAAAAGAAGGCCTAGATCTCGGAGTCTGAGGGACCTAGTAAGACTCAGACTAGTCAAGAATTGTGGGACTCCAGAAATGGCCGCACTATAAGAGCCACATGCCCCGGGCACTTCTCCCGATGACCCTCCCATAGGACATACATAGTGCTCCTATGAGGCGACTGCACCTATCTAAAAAACATCATTGTGTCACTCTGTCAAGTGTAAAGCGGCCTTCGACATAAGGCCAATGTACAAACCCTCGCTAATCTCTAACGAAGCTACTAAGGATACCTCCTAGTTGAAACTTGATTCTTAAACATCACCATTGGTGCCGATACTGGGGAATCCTCGCCGTGCGTGAGAAGTCTCCTCGACCATCACAGCTAGAGTCCCCAAAGCGAGCCTCTGGAGAAGCAGAGGCATCTAAGGAGAAAGCTTAAATGATAGGGTCTAAGAAGGAGGACGCCACGACGGATGCGAAGCCTGAATCCCTCGCCCACTCCCAAGAAGGGACGACCTGTGACCACACCATTGAACCCCTCGGCACGATGGTTGAGGAGGTTGGCCTTGAAGAGGCCCACATCATCATCACCCTTGATGAAGATCTCATCACCTCAAAGGTTTCACAGGTCACTCTCAGCCTCGTCAGCTTTGCCGCCATTGTACAGATTGCCCTAGGCATGGGGGACAATGGTTGCCCCACTATAGGAAGCTCTGCTCCTCCAGCTTTGGGAGTGATTTAGTACCCTTGCTCCATCGCCGCCACCCTTGACAAAGATATCACCACTACAAAGGTTTTGCAGGTCACTCTCGGCCTCGCAAGCTTTGTTGCCAACGCCAAGATTGCTCCGGGGATGGGAGGCGAGGGATGCTTCATCATGAAGAGCTCCGCTTCTCCGGCTAACGGAGTGGCACAATGATACGACTCCAACGTATCTATATTTTTTTATCGTGTCATGCTATTATATTACATATCTTGGATATTTATATGCAATTTTATATCATTTTTTGGGACTAACTATTAACTCAGTGCTCAATGCAAGTTGTTGTTTTTTGCTTGTTTTTGGCTTTTCAGAAAATCAATACCAAATAAAGTCCAAACATGTTGAAACTTTACGGTGATTTTTTCTAGAGACATTAGAACATTTGGGAGGAGGCCAGAAGATCTACCAGAGAGCGATGAGCTCAAACGTTGCACCCTAGGAGGGCACGCCCCCTGAGCTCATGGGTCCCACACAGCTTTGTTTGACCTAATTCCACCTCTATAAATTTCCAAATATTCCCAAACCAATAAAGAGCCACCCAAAACACTTTTTTCTGCCGCCGCAAGCTTCAGTTCTTCTGTGATCCCATCTAGAGGCCTTTTCTGGTACTCTGCCGAAGGGGGAATTGATCATAGAGGGTTTCTACATCATCCTTGTTGCACCTCCAATGATGTGTGAGTAATTTACCATAGACCTACGGGTTCATAGCTAGTAGCTAGATGGATTATTCTTTCTCTTTGATCTTCATTACAAAGTTCTAAATGATCTCCATGGAGTTCTATTTGATGTAACCTTCTTTTGCGGTGTGTTTGTTGGGTTCCGATGAATTGTGGGTTTATGATCATATTATTCACTGAAAGTAATTGAGTCTTTTCTCCACTTTATTACGCATGATTGTTATAGCTTTGTATTTCTCTCTGATGTATCCATTTGGTTTGGCCAACTATATTGATTTATCTTCAGTGGGAGAGGTGCTTTGTGATGGGTTCAATCTTGCGGTGTCCTCATCCAGTGACAGAAAGGGTAGTGAGGCACGTATTTTTATTGTTGCCATTAAGAGTAAAATGATGGGGTCTAATCATATTGCTTGGTTTTATTCTATCTACATCATGTCATCTTGCTTAAAGTGTTACTCTGCTTGTTATGAACTTAATACCATAGATGCATGTACGATAGTGGTCGATTGGTGGAATAATAATAGTAGATGCAGAATCGTTCCGGACTACTTGTCCTGGACATGATGCCTATATACATGATCATTCCCATGAATAACATCATAACTATGCTATTTTCTATCAACTCTATTTATTCGAGAGAGAAATCTCTAGTGAAACTATGTCCCCGGGGTCTATCTTTATCATATTACGAAAACCAAAAATACCTTTCTGCAATTTATTTACTTTTTTTATTTTGCAAATTGTTGGCGTTCTGGGAATGGGGGTCCCCAGACCTTCCTGCCTGCAGCCCATGGCGTGGCTCCTCTAGCGGCCTGGTACGACACATCTTCACCAGCAAACACTCAAGACCCTCGCGAGGGGCCTAGCCTCGCAAGGCGGACAACACAATACCTCCTCAGGGGGGGCCTCACTAGGATGGCTCGCAAGGAGCGGAGAGATCAAGGAGAGGGGCACCTCATGAGGATCCCGTGACGTGAGTCGTGAAGACCAAGGCCAGGCGGGCGCTAGCGGGTGCAGAGTAACCGTTGCCTCTTTGGTGCTAAAGGGGCAAGCGCAGGCGAGCAGTCCCGAGGCATCAGGCAAAGTTTTCCATATCGGTGCAATGAGACCAAGACTAGCAGGACGGAGGTCATCGCGGAGCCCACTACGGCGTCTCTACCACAGCCTTTGGCAGGCGAAGACCTCCTTTTGTCAAGATAGCTTGTACTAGTTGTCCCCCTTCAAATTGGCCGTTGTGGGATCCCTTCCCGCCTAATATTTGAGAGGAGGACCCATGCCTCTATACATAGGACTAGCCACTATCTTAGAGGGGGGCGGATCATTCAGATCATCCTCAACCACACAAGCTCACCGAGCACAAGAACACCTCCCCTCAGGAGGCTGTTCTTCCCTTGTGCTTGTTCATACTCAGCCAACAAGGCAATCCACCACACCACACTGGAGTAGGGTATTGCACCACATCGGTGGCCCGAACCAGTATAAATTCTTGTGTTCCTTGTTCTTCGAGTTCAACGTGCTGAGCTTTGAGATCGTGGTGAGCGAGTGAGCTAGGGGGAGGGGGAGATCTTCGTGCGCACCCCAGAGTTCGAACCTTGAGGGTTTTGCCAGAACCCGAAATCCGACATTTGGCACGCCAGGTAGGGGTGCGCTGAAGCTTTCCTTTCGTTAATCTGTGCTCCACCGCTCCACCATGTCCATGGCGGACGCGTGTCGAGCTCGCATCTAGCGCCGAGCCGCCCGTGTCGCTCAGGCGGCCCCTATCGGTAGGCCTCCCCATCGTTCTCCATCACCCTCCGCCAACACCACCACCGGCCCGACGGGAAACGAGCAGCAAGCTTCGTTGCTGCACCCCTCGGTGCGGCGGGACGGCCGCACCACTACCCCGTCGCCGACACCGGCCGACTAATCGTCCCATGCTCGCCGCGCGCCCATGGACACACAGGCCACGCTGCTCATGGCACGCGAGCTCCTGCGCGACAGCCCGGTCGACGACCTCTACAAGGACTGGCTTGACATCACAATCTCGATAAACAAGAAGGATTCACACTCTCATAGAAATATGAGAACACCGCTTGAAAGGTATGGAATCAACACTTGACATCGAAGCAACTCGAATACCACAAATAAAACAAAACAAAGGATTTGGCTTGTAGAATAAGCCGGAATAAATACATATGATAGAGATTTACCCAATCTCATATCATGCATCTGTCGGAAATATATTCTAGGAGCTACTTGAATTCCCACCTATAACTCCCGAAACTTTCTGGTTATGCAATCTGGTGTTGGGGATACAGGGGACACAAAATATATCACCCAAACTAACAATACCTAGATCCAGCTGTATCCATCCGTCAACACATAACCAAGAAAACTCCGAAATCGTGTACCTCAACCTTGAAAAGCATCCGTTATACGAGTTATGGCAATACTCCCGAACTCCCCAAGATCTTGGGTGGCGTCGAGGTTATCTCACCAACAACTGCATAAAAGAGATTTTCGATGTCGGCAAAACTCGGTATTCCGAATCGCAACGATAAAATTGTGACGACAACACCTCGGAGCTCAACTCCCCGGGACACTGCCACGACCCCTAAATGTCAGGAGGCACCAAGAACAATGTTCTCGTCACAAGAATATCGGAACGATCCCAAGATACCCGCGTGATCCTAAAAAAATTTCATGAAATTTGAGGAGAGGAAAGACAAAACATCTACGTCAGGAGGCCTCACCAGAGCGACGAAGGGACTGAGGAGTAAAAAGAATCCTACTCTCCGATATATATAATCCTAAGACTCAAAATAGTTTTCTTCTAGACTCAACAACGGCCAACAAACAAGGGGGCTCCTATGGTCGGTCGAGGCTCTGATACCAACTTGTCATGCCCAAGATGCGACCCTATCCTAAAGCAACTTGAAGGTCCCACCAAGGATAGAAGCGCATCTTGAAGACGCTTTTGCAAGGTGGATATCATTACATCAACATTACATAATAGTGGGGATACATCCAATACATACAATGTCACATGAAAACAACAATACAACATACAAGATCAACATCCGACTACGGATGAATCATAAATGAAACTCAAACAATAACCACCTGCTAGCCCAGGCTGCCGACCGGAACCTATCCCCGATCAAGAAGAAGCGTAGGAGAACTCGAAAACAAGCAAACATCGCTCTCGGCCATGATCATCGCATAACCTATACCTGCAACTGTTGGTGTAGTAAACTGTGAGCCACGAGGACTCAGCAATCCCATTACCATGGGTATCAAGACTAGCAAAGCTTAAAGGGTAAGGAAGGGGTAAAGTGGTGAGGTTGCAGCAGCGACTAAGCATGATATGGTGGCTAACATACGCAAACAAGAGCGAGAAGAGAAGCAAAGGAACGGTCGTGAAGCTAGCAATGATCAAGAAGTGATCCTGAACTCCTACTTACGTCAAACATAACCCAAAAACCGTGTTATCCTCTCGATCAACCCCGAAAAGAGACACTCACGGTTACGCACACGGTTGGTGTATTTTAGAAGAGTTTACTTCAAGTTTACTACAACCGGATATCAACAAATTCCCATCTGCCACATAACCGCGGGCATGGCTTTCAAATGTTCAAACCCTGCAGGGGTGTCCCAACTTAGCCCATGATAAGCTCTCGCGATCAACGAAGGATATTCCTTCTCCCGGAAAGACCCGATCAGACTCGGATTCCCGGTTTACAAGACATTTCGACAATGGTAAAAGAAGACCAGCAAGACCACCCGGATGTGCCGACAAATCCCGATAGGAGCTGCACATATCTCTTTCTCAGGGCACACCGGATGAGCCAGACGTCGGGTTGGCATAGACCCTGATTGCCCCAGGGGGCGCCGGACATCGCTCGGTTTGGGCCAGCACTTGAGAAGCACCGCCCGGGGTAAATAAAGATGACCTCGGGAGCGACTCCCAAGGGAAAAAAGGCTAGGTGAGGCAATTGGTAAAAACCAAGGTTGGGCCTTGCTGGAGGAGTTTTATTCAAAGCGAACTGTCAAGGGGGTCCCATAAATCACCCAACCGCGTTAGGGACGCAAAATCCGGGAACATAATACCGATATGACGGAAACTAGGGCGGCAAGAGTGGAACAAAACACCAGGCATAAGGCCGAGCCTTCCACCCTTTACCAAGTATATAGATGCATTAAATATATATAAGAGATATTGTGATATCCCAACATAAACATAATCCATCATGGAGCAATCGTCATCTTCACCTGCAACTAGAACGGTATAAGAGGGGCTGAGCAAAAGCGGTAACATAGCCAAACAACGGTTTGCTAGGAAGGGTGGCAAAGGTTAGGGGCTATCATGCAATTTGGGAGGCTTGAGCAGCAAGTGGTAGGTAACGCAGCATAGCGATAGAACGAAGCAACTAGAATATCAATGATAGTAATGAGATCCAAGGTGGTGGTCATCTTGCCTGAAATCCCGCTAGGAAGAAGAACGAGTCCATGAAGAAGACGAACGGAAGTAGTCGAACGAATCCTCACGATCGCAACGAAACAGGAACTATCGAGACGAAGTACAACCGGAAAAAAGCAAACAACATGGTAAACAACCAACACTGAACAAGGCATGATGCACAACCAAGTATGATGCATGTCCAGTTTAATGAGGCATGGCATGGCAAGGAGCAACAAACAATACTACAAGTTAAGTGGAGCTCAATATGCAACGAGTTGCATATTGACGAAACACCACATCAATTATTTAGTTCTCTCTCGGTTTTGTACCCAACAATATTAAATGTTATTAAACATGGCAAGGGGTGAAGCATATGAAAACTACCTATCTAGGCAAGTTTAAATGAGGCCGGAACAACGAACAACAATTCCGGAAAATCCCCAAGTGCCTATTTCGAATTTGCTACTGTTCTGCCATATACACAATTTTAAAGTTGTTAAACAGCAAAATAAAGTGCAGCAAGTTAAACTAGGCATTTTTCCACCCCATTTACATATAAAGTTTATTTCAAACGGAGCTACGGTTATTTAGTTATGAAATAAATCATTTTAACATGCCATTTTAGCAAATTTAAACAACATCATTTTAAACATTTTAAACATGGATGAAAGTGGCATATTGTTAATCTACACAAAATTCTAAGCATTTTACATGTTTAAATCATTTCAAACCGATGCATGGTTAATGAGTTATTATATGCATGATGCTTAGGGGATTTTCTGTAAAACAACAACTATCCGGTTAAATAGCAAAATCGCGGAGGCAGGAAAAAAACTGCAACAGGCCGAAACTGGGCGAAACTGGGCTGGCTGGGATGCTCACCTAGCGGCCAGATCTGGCTGGGCCGAACGAGGAAGAGGCTCGTGGGCGAGGCAGAGGTGAGCTGGGTCAGGGTGCGCGAGGCAGGCCCAGGCGCGATCATCGATCAGTCAACAAGCGCAGCGTGCGCTCGAACGTCTCGAGGCAGAGGCGCCGTCCTCCTCTGCTTGACAGGAAGCAGAGCAGCGGCGGCATGGGACTTGCCACGGCAGCGGTGGAACTTGGCAGCAGGGCGGCGGCGCTCCTCAAGGAAGGGTCTCGCGGCGAAGAACTCCGGTGAAGAAGTGGAGCGGGGCGGCTGCGCCGTTGCGGGCGATGAACTTGGCGACAGGGATGACGCGGGGACGGCATGATCCAGGCGGCGTCTTGCGAGGGACTTGGCGCGGGCTTCGGCAGGGACACAGGGTCGTGGGGCAGCCGGGAATGAAGGGAGGCGGCGCGGGGCGGACCGGACTTGAGGAGGCCGTCGGCCATGGCGTCAGGCGGAGCTAGTACCTGAAGAAAATGGTGGCGCGGCAGTTTCAGAGAGGAAAAGACTTGAGAGAAGAAGAGGGGCACGGGGAGAAGGAAGGAAGAGGTCAGCCTGGTTGTTTGCGATGTTGTTGTTGCTGGCGGCGGCAGGAACTTGGCGCCTTGCGCGGGACTCCAACGACGCGAAGCTCCGGGAAGAAGATGGCGGCAACGGGCCTGCCGATTGGACATGCATGGAAGGCGAGGGAGACCAGGGGCACTGCGGGATTCGGGCGGCTGCGATGGTTGGGGGTGGATCCCGAAGGAAGCAGGAGGCTGGCGCTCGGTGGTGGTTGGGCGAGGGGATCGAGGGAGATTGGTGAGGGGATCCCGATGAAGAAAGTGGCGGCGGCCGAGATGGGATGGATGGGACATCTCCCTAGATTTTAGGGTTGATCTATTTATATAGCAAGAGGGGTAGGTTTAGGTGTATTTGGTCCCTCCGATCATAATTGGACGATTGAGAAAAAAAAGTTGGGAGTCTAAATAAGAAAACGGAAATATTTTATAGATGTTTGGGGATGATTCGAATCCATTGGTGACGACAGACCGGTTCGGGTTCGGGTAAATTTCGGACACGCACACAAGTGGTCTGAAACAGGTCAACGGGGACAAGAACCTGACAAAATAACAACGGAGGCAAAGAGAGAAGGGGCAACTATGAACGGCTACGAGTTTTATGAAAATATGCAAATGCAATGCGCATGATGCTATGAGATGAGATGCCTGACATGAACACAATGCAAAACAACAGACAAAACCCAACCACAGAGGAAAAAAAACATTTCGCATCTCCGGAAAAGGCAAGAGTTGGAGTTACGAATATGGAAAGTTGTGTCCGGGGCGTTACAACACTCCACCACTACGAGAGGATCTCGTCCCGAGATCTAGGATGGCACCGGAGGGAAAAGGAAGAGGAAGATAAGAGGTAAACTAAGTTGCTTCTTTGACGAACGAGTGAAACCACGAACCTTGAGAGGTTGAGCAATTTTAAAAGAAAGAGTACAACAGAGATGAACGAGATTGCAAACAATCCGGTAGAAAATAGGAACAAGGAGTATTACGAGAACTTGAAGGTTGAAAGACATGTAAATAAGAGCTTCACGAACAAAAAGAATATGACCACCTCGGTATACTGAGATAGCCAAGGAACAGGAATGACAGAATTTGGACAGCACTCCGATAGAAAAGAGAAGAAAACTTGATGAGATGAATATATATTTGAAGAGATGACAGAACACTCTGGTCAAATGGATAAGCACGAAAAGAACATGATCCTCACAATTCGAGATGATGAGTGAAGAGAGCAACATCACCATGCCTCCGGAAGAAAGAATAGAAGATAGATCATTGAAATAAAAGAATGGAGAAGAAAAAGGCAACTTCTACCACAATTGAATTTGGAAGGCATCCTTGCAAGAAGGTTATAACGGAGTTGTTGGAAAACCAACACCGAAAAGAATAAGCTTGTAGTGGGCTTATGGAAACATCTCAAGACCATGAGGTGACAACCGGCCACTAATGGAAACCATTGATTTGATAGAGAGCACTAAAAAGATGAAAAAAACTTCTTCACAGATATGAGAAGGAGAAAATTGGATCATAGAAACGCACCACAAATAGCAACATTCTTTAGGGAAGGCTTTAGGTGAAATATGACCCAAGATAACTCCAACAAAGGGATTGATGGATTTAAAATACCTCATTCTTGACAACAATATGAATCATGAAACATGAAGGAAATTATCAAGAGTGACATAACACCACCTGAAAAGGTAAGGTAGAAAGAATTGCCCTTCGAAATGCAAGAAGAAGAATACTTGAGCTCCTCAAAACAAAACAAGTGTTGAGCACCATGTTTAGTTTTGAGTATGGCTTGGCGGATCATAACTTCGAGAGAAATCTTGAAGAACAATTGAATAATGAAAATAATCCTTGACGAACCATCATGTAGAGCCTCCATGAAGAACTTCGGTAATGAAAGGATGGTAAAAATAAAGAGAAGTTGAAACCATAAGGTGAAGCCTTGCGATGGTTTAGATGGAGCTTCATGACGAGATAATGCGGAAAACTTGGAACTCCAGAAGAGGAATTAATCACTTGGATGAAATAAGAATAAGAATTATGTTATGTGTATCCTTCACCAATTTAATTGATGATAAGCAACAGATTTGGCACAATACTTATTCTTTTGCAAGGATTGAAGAGAGATATAGCACCAACTTGAAGAAGGCCTTCCACGATTCACCGGTAGGATTTGGAAAGAACGAATGAATTGGTACGGTAATAAAGGAAGAGGAATATTGAACGAACCACGGTAAAAATTGAAAGTGAAAGTAGCAAAGGCACAATTCACCGGGAAGAATTGGAAAACGAATGAAGATACTTGAGGGGATTTAGATACAAGAGAATGAAGAGATCATGAACTGATTAGAGGATATTTGAACGATTCACTAGTAAGATTTGGAGAACGGTAGCTACACGCTGAGAATGAAGAATTATGACATGATGGCCTTCGGAGGAAAAAAAATAGAAACAACTCATGAAATGCTCCGGATGGGTGAAAAGAATTCCCACAATTTAAAACAATTATGATAGGATGGCATGAAACATGAACTACGCATCTTTGGAAGAACGGGTAAGGATTTAAGAGGAACTCTTCTTCGGTCTTCACATGCTGAGAATGTCGAGGAGAAACACCACCAAATTGTTGAGAAACTCCGGAAGGACTAAAAGAGGAAAGGTTGAGCCAAAGATGAAAAGAGTTTGAAAGCGACCTTGGAGAAGGCATGTGACTGATGAAAATTCATTCTTACGTCAAACTTTGAAATGAATTTGAGAATAGTTCCAGGAAAATTAGAAGAGTCAGGTAAGATCCTGGGAAAAGACCTGTGGGTTAGGGCCCACTCGAAAGAAACATCGTTGAAGGATTGCTTGAAATAAAGATTGCACCGGTAGAATTAAATGGCTTGAATGAAATAACAACCTCAAAATAACTTGAACGGATCTGGAATGAAAAGACGAGCCTTCTGAGATATCTTCAACACTCCAGAACAAATGAATAGGAAGAAGTGAATGATTAAGAGGTGCATCGGCAAGAGAAAGCATTAGAAACGAGAAAAGGAAAATGATGAATATCGAAAGCTTGAATTGGGTCCACCGGAGAAGAAACAACAACGAAGGATGATGAACTTGAAACTGTTGAGCATCTTCATGGGAAATCACCGGATAAGAACATTGATTGAAAAGAGTGAAGAGACTTCACATGAATAAATGGATACTTGATTAAAATATATAAGTCCTTGCAGATAAGGGTGGGAGGGCGGGAAAAAAAAGACAACTTGGGACGGATGAAACAAACACCGTTGTGAAAACTTACAATTGATCTCGCAAATGTTGAAATGATCGGATCCACTTGAAGAGAAGCACGCCGGTTGGAAAGAATTAACATCACAATCTCGATAAACAAGAAGGATTCGCACTCTCATAGAAATATGATAACACCGCTTGAAAGGTATGAAATCAACAATTGACATCGAAGCAACTCGAATACCACAAATAAAACAGAACAAAGGATTTGTCTTGCAGAATAAGCCGGAACAAATACATATGATAGAGATTTACCCAATCTCATATCATGCATCTGTCGGAAATATATTCTAGGAGCTACTTGAATTCCCACCTATAACTCCCGAAACTTTCTGGTTATGCAATCTGGTGTTGGGGATACACGGGACACAAGATATATCACCCAAACTAACAATACCTAGATCCAGCTGTATCCATCCGTCAACACATAACCAAGAAAACTCCGGAAATCGTGTACCTCAACCTTCGAAAAGCATCCGTTATACGAGTTATGGCAATACTCCCGAACTCACCAGTACTGGGTGGCGTCGAGGTTATCTCACAAACAACTGCATAAAAGATATTTTCGATGTCGGCAAAACTCGTATTCCGAATCGCAACGATAAAATTGTGACGACAACACTCGGAGCTCAACTCCCGGACACCGCCACAACCCCTAAATGTCGAGGCACCAAGAACAATGTTCTCGCCACAAGAATATCGAACGATCCAAAGATACCGCGTGATCGTAAAAAAATTTCGTGAAATTTGAGGAGAGGAAAGACAAAACATCTACGCGGGAGGCCTCACCAGAGCGACGAAGGACCGAGGAGTAAAAAGAATCCTACTCTCGATATATATAATCCTAAGACTCAAAATAGTTTTCTTCTAGACTCAACAACGGCCAACAAACAAGGGGCTCCTATGGTCGGTCGAGGCTCGATACCAACTTATCACGCCTAAGATGCGACCCTATCCTAAAGGAACTCAAGGTCCCACCAAGGATAGAAGCGCATCTTGAAGACGCTTTTGCAAGGTGGATATCATTACATCAACATTACATAATAGTGGGGATACGTCCAATACATACAATGTCACATCAAAACAACAATACAACATACAAGATCAACATCCGACTACGGATGAATCATAAAAAGAAACTCAAACAATAACCACCCTGCAAGCCCAGGCTGCCGACCTGGAACCTATCCCCTGATCGAAGAAGAAGCAGAAGGAGAACTCCAAAACAAGCAAACATCGCTCTCGCGTCATGATCATCGCATAACCTGTACCTGCAACTGTTGGTGTAGTAAACTGTGAGCCACGAGGACTCAGCAATCCCATTACCATGGGTATCAAGACTAGCAAAGCTTAAAGGGTAAGGAAGGGGTAAAATGATGAGGTTGCTGCAGCGACTAAGCATGATATGGTGGCTAACATACGCAAACAAGAGCGAGAAGAGAAGCAAAGGAACGGTCATGAAGCTAGCAATGATCAAGAAGTGATCCTGAACTCCTACTTACGTTAAACATAACCCAAAAACCGTGTTCTCCTCTCGATCAACCCCGAAAAGAGACACTCACGGTTACGCACACGGTTGGTGTATTTTAGAAAAGTTTACTTCAAGTTTACTACAACAGGATATCAACAAATTCCCATCTGCCACATAACCGCGGGCATGGCTTTTGAAAGTTCAAACCCTGCACGGGTGTCCCAACTTAGCCCATGAAAAGCTCTCGCGGTCAACGAAGGATATTCCTTCTCCTGGGAAGACCCGATCAGACTCGGAATCCCGGTTTACAAGACATTTCGACAATGGTAAAACAAGACCAGCAAGACCACCCGGATGTGCCGACAAATCCCGATAGGAGCTGCACATATCTCGCTCGTGGCACACCGGATGAGCCAGACGTCGGGTTGGCATAGACCCTGATTGCCCAGGGGGCGCCGGACATCGCTCGGTTTGGGCCAGCACTTGGAGAAGCACTGGCCCGGGGGGTAAAATAAAGATGACCCTCGGGAGCACGACTCCCAAGGGAAAAAGGCTAGGTGAGGCAAATGGTAAAAACCAAGGTTGGGCCTTGCTGGAGGAGTTTTATTCAAAGCGAACTGTCAAGGGGGTCCCATAAATCACCCAACCGCGTTAGGGACGCAAAATCTGGGAACATAATACCGATATGACGGAAACTAGGGCGGCAAGAGTGGAACAAAACACCAGGCATAAGGCCGAGCCTTCCACCCTTTACCAAGTATATAGATGCATTAAATATATATAAGAGATATTGTGATATCCCAACATAAACATAATGTCAGGACCCCGATTCCAAGTCACATCGACCTAGCTGGTAACACCTCATATCACTTTGCGGCCTCACGCACGGTATTCCCACGGGTGTCGCTTACCATGGCCCGGGACCATTTGGCGTCTTTTGGCTCACGATATGATAGTGTCGCTAGCATCCACATGACAAAGAACCCGGCCGACATGGCTAGTCGTGAACCCAAAGCGGCACTAACCTATGGGGACAGCATACATGAATCACTTCGAGCATGTCGGTCATCAACGATGAATTTGGGCTGTAGCACTGGCTAACAGGACTCGGTATCCCGGCTGTAGCAGGGTAGGCAGGACTCGAATATCATCGCGTGACATTTTCGAAGGGATGATATAGGAACGAAATGAAACACATGCCGCCGACCAAGTGTCCAAGCAAGAGTCTTTGGGCTAGCAGGACTCGTGAACCGGGCAGAAGCGGACTACTATCGCCGTAAGCACGAGACTACATTTCCCCATATGAGAGGCTGCCAAGGATAAACAACTAGTTTGTCGGATCCCACTCATACCAAGCATTTCAATCATACATAATATGCCCGATATGAGTAAATACAACAAGGCATCACAACAAAACTCTACAACTCAAGCACTTTATTTAAGAGGCCCGAGGAGCCATACATAACATAGTCATACAGGTAGGGGTCACATGACCCAACACTCAAGTCATACAATCATACAAGCACATGCGGAAGCAAACTAGTCTCGAGTACAGACTCTAGAAAGAAAGAAAGCTTGTTGGAGCCTTTCTATCTACAATGGCCCTTCACAAGTCTTAGATCGCCACCGGGTGGCTAGTTCACTCGTCAAGTCAACATCTACATAGAATCCGTCGGAGGGGTAGTATAGTCCTCTCAAAAATATTGATTACAAACATGAGTACAAAAGTACTCAACAAGTCTTACCACGTAATCCTATCATACATGCACATTCTCAAGAAGGAGGTGGAGTTATTTGCAGCAAACCAGCTTTGACTCTTGGCTAAGCTATCCCACGTAACACCACTTTGTAAAGCATTTTGTCGCATACGAGTCCACTAATCACCATCACAATACTCCACCGTGGATCCTCTCTCGTCATCCCCGAGAGGGCCATCCACGATACTCACACTTATCTTGAGGCTTTTAGTAGTATCCATTTACTTGTCTATGAACTGATATAGGTAACCCGAAGTTCTTCTCCATGGACACGGCTATTCAATAGATCATATATAACCCTGCAGGGTGTACTTCTTCACACACGCTCACCACTTATAAATCGTTTACACGACATGTACTGCAACCTTCAAGCGGAAGCCCAACGTGGGTGTCGGCCTCAGCCTACCCAAACACTCAAGTCCCTAGTCTAGGTTTATCGCCTATTCGGGTTCCATCCGCAGGAGTCCGCCGAGGTTTCCCATACAGCCCGAACGATGTGCAGGGTTCCCGAGATACCAAACGGCACTCGGTACATCAACACGGTGCCTACCGCAACACAACCCACCCCTAAGGTCAGCGTTGCGTGCGGCCCCAAAGATGCTACAAACACGAAACTACTTGCAACTCCCGGACTAAGAACAGGGGTGGTTAAGAAGCGAGAGGGTCCATTGGTTTCGGGCCCAATGCGTGGTAGTAGCTAGTTCATGGATCACAAACACAGATCTCAGTTCTTAGGATCGGCTTCAATGAAACAACCCACCATGTACTCCTACATGGCCTCTCATCGATACCTTTACCAAATCGTGTTCAACACTTTCACTCTCGAACCAACACAACCTTTCACTCCAGTTCATCATCCCGATGAGCCGACGACACAACTCTAAGCATAGCAAGCATAGCATGGTAGGAATCACAAACATGGCTCAATCAACTCCTACACATACTAGTGGGTTTCATCTAGTTATCGTGGCAATGACAGGTCATGCAAAGGAAGTGGGTTCAACTACCGCAGCACACAACAGTTTGAATCGCGTTGTCTTAATGCAGATAAACGAGAGCGAAGCGAGAACATGGGTTTGTATCGAATGATCAATGAGTTGCTTGCCCGATGGAACTGGGGTAGAGAAACGCCCTTCGATGGGTAGTCGAGGTTATCTTGAGGCAGAACCTATCATGAAAGCACACCAAATAAACACACAAGACAATATGCAACAATATGATGCATGCTATGACATGGCAATATGGATGTGTGTTGGCCTAATGCAAGTTGAAAGAATAGGGATGAACTCATTTGAATCAAGGATTCAAATGATAGCTCATTTGAGTTAGTCCTAATGGTGCAATATCTTATTCTGGTTATTCAGCATAGTTAACTTGTTTTAACATGCATGAAACCTGTACCAATGGATAGAGTGTATTTTTCTGATAATTTTTCATATATAAATCTTTGCATTTGGAGTTATAGATAAAAAGTTATAAGCATTTGAAATTTGAATTATATTCTGGAATTTATTATATCAAAATAAATCCAGAATTGAATTAATGCGTCAGCATGAGGTCAGCGTGACGTCAGGGGTCAACGGGGTCATCCAGGTCAAACTGACCAGTGGGACCTGCATGTCAGGGTTAGTTTAACTAATTAACTTAATTAGAACTAATCCTAATTAGTTAGCCGGGGGGGGTCCACCTGTCATTGACTCAGAACAGTCAACAGGGCCCACCAGTCGGTGGTCAGTGGTCAACTCGCCGGCGTCTAGCCGCCGGCGAGGCCAGGCGCGGCGGAGCAAAGTGCTTTTGCACTTTCCGGCCACTAAATGGGGTGCGGAAGGCATCTACGTGAAGCTGGAGATGAACCGCGTCTATTGGTGAGGTTAGTTGGGGTCGGGGTGGCCGGAGTTGGCACCGGCGGTGAGTTTGGCGGCGGCCGGGGCTCGGGGAATGTCGGACTTGTTGCTAGGGGGCAAGGTGAGGCGCGTGGAGTGTAGTGTTAGACCCAACGCAGCTCGGTGAGTGCGATGGACACGGTGGCGTGGCCGTTGGGTGGCCGGAGCTTCGTCGGTGACGAGCTCCGCGGCGGTGCGTTCGGGTGATCGCGGTTGGGTCGTTGTGGTGCACGAGGAAGAGAGTGGAGAGGATGGGGAGGTAGCCAGGCTCACAGTGGTCACGTAGAGCCAGACGACGTGGTCGGGGACGGTCTGATACGGCGGCGACGGCGAAGGGGATCTCCGGCGGCTTCGAGCTCGGTCGAGGTCGGTGTAGTGGCTTCGGGGCACTTAGAGCGAGCGGGACTCAGCTAGCTAGGGGTAGTGGAGTGCGGCGGAGCTCCTGGACATGGTGGGGAGGAGCATGGACGGCGGGGAGCACGACGTCGGCGGTGGCGCGTCGGCGATGGCGTCGGCCAGGTTGGGGGAGAGCAAGAGAGGAGGCAGGGGGAGAGTGACGTGTCCAGGGGGGTCGGGCGACGACGTGGAGGTCGTCCAGGCAGCGAGGCGGCGAGGGGGATGAGGCAGGGCGGCGGCCAGCTGCGTGGCGCGCCAAGGCTCGCCGGGCTGGTACCAGGTTGCTGCTGTCAAGCCGAGCCAAGCAGCCATTGGCCCGGCTCTTGGGCTGGGCGGGCAGTGGGCTGCACGGCGACAGTAAGGTTTTTCCTGTTTTTTAGTCTTTTTAATTTCAGAACTTTGTGGGGTTTTAAAAATACCAAAACTGTTTTAAAAATCACCAAAATGCTCCTGGTCACTTGTTGGAATATTCCCAACATGAACATTTGGTTTGGAAATTTTTTGAACATTTAAAATATTTTATATAATTAAAAATGCTCAAGTCAAAAACTTGTGGATTAATTCTAGAACCCTTAGATGACCTAGAAAATGATACACCTTCTTTGACATGGGCTCTGAACCAAAACAAAGAGGATGAACATTTTGAAGGGCATTTCGGATTCATTGAAATAAATTTTAGTAAACCCTAGTTGTTTTAAGGGGGGGGGGTGTTCTGGGGTTTCCTGCCTTCCCCATTTCAAATTCAAATGAAATTTAAACATGATGCACACCCTAATGCATGGTCTAACTGGGATGTGACAACTCACCCCCACTCAAAAGAATCTCGTCCCGAGATTTAGGATCTGTTGCGAAAAAGGTGGGATACTCAAGTCGAAGACGATCCTCCCTTTCCCAAGTTGCTTCTTGCTCGGAATGGTTTGACCATTGAACCTTTAGAAACTTGATATTCCGACGTCGAGTGGTACGCTCGGCTTGAAAGAGGATACGAACGGGATATTCTCGATAGGTGAGGTTATCTTGGAGATCAAGCGTTTCGTGGTCCACTTCACGGATAGGATCCGAGAAGCAACGCTGAGTTGGGAAACGTGGAAGACATCATGGACTCGAAAGATGCGGAGGTAGTTCCAATTGGTAGGCAACTTCTCCTCGCTTGGCAAGAATGCGAAAAGGTCCAATGTAACGAGGAGCCAACTTGCCTTTGATACCGAATCGATGGGTTCCTTCAAAGGAGTAACAAGGTAAGCCTTCTCGCCAATTTCATAAGCCATAGGCTTATGCTTGCGTCATATTGGCTCTTTTGACGAGATTGGGCTGTTTTCAATTTCTCACGAATAACGCGAACCTGCTCTTTCGCTTCGAATCATATCCGGGCCAAAGAGTTGTCTCTCCCGGTTTCACCGTTAAGAGGCGTTCACATTTTCGTCCATAAAGAACTTCGAAAGGGCTTTGCCTGTGCTGGCTTGATAACTATTGTTATAAGCTTAACTCGGCGAATGGAAGGCATTTCTCCCAATTCATGCCGAAAGAGATGATGAAGCTCAAGCATATCCTCTAGGATTTGATTGACTCGCTCTACTTGACCACTTGATTGGGGATGGAAAGCGGTGCTAAAGGAGAGACGAGTTCCCATAGCGTTTTGGAAACTTTCCCAAAATCGAGAGGTGAAGAGACTTCCACGGTCTGAGTTAATCTCCAATGGAATACCATGAAGAGACACTATTCGAGAGATGTACAAATCAGTTAGCTGGCTAGCGGTTATACCCTCACGAACAGGTAGGAAGTGGGCTACTTTGGAAAGACGATCAACAACAACGAAGATAGCGTTATTCCCTCTCTTGGTCCTGGGAAACCCCGTAATGAAATCCATCCCGATTTTATCCCATTTCCATTCAGGAATTTCCAAAGGTTGAAGGGTACCAAGAGGCCGTTGATGCTCGCTTTAACTCGATTTACGATGTCGCAGATTAGCAATGTATTGAGCGATTTTCTCTTCATCCTAGTCCACCAAAACCTCCGCGCGAGATCTTGATACATTTTAGTACTACCGGGATGAATGGTGAGAGGAGAGTCATGAGCTTCCTTAAGGATCAATCGCCTCGAGTTGCGCACCTTGGGAACCACTAGACGGTCTCCAAAGAACACGACACCTTGTTCATCAATGGAGAAACAATCTGCGACTCCTTTCTTGATGTTTCTCCTGATACGGGAGATTCCCGGATCTACCTTCTGTGCTTTGATGATCTGATCCGTAAGGGTAGGTTTTGCCACCAGGGTGGAAAGGAATCCTCGAGGAACAATGTGAAGATTAAGCTTACGAAATTCCTCGTGGAGAATTGGTTGACTTTGTTGTAACATCAGATTGTTACAATAAGATTTGCGACTTAGTCGCCAGCCATGACATTGGCTTTGCACAGGGTGTAGGATATTCCTAAGTCGAAATCTGTAATCAACTCGACCCAACGCCTTTGCTCGAGATTCAAATCCGTTGGGTGAAGATATATTTCAGACTTTGGTGATCGGTGTAGATTTCGCAACGATTACCCGTAAGGTAATGTCGCCAGGTTTTAAGTGCATGAACCATCGCTGCAAGCTCTAGATCGTGTGGGATAGTTATCCTCATGTGGACGAATCGCCGAGAAGCGAGGCAATCACATGACGATCTTGCATGAGTATGCAACCTAGTCCTTGTCGCGAGGCGTCGCAATAGATAATAAAGTCCTTAGAGAAATCTGGTGGAACAAGTACGGGAGCAGATGTCAGGCGTCTTTTCAGTTCCTGAAAACTGAACTCGCACTGTGGCGTCCATTCGAACTTCTTATCTTTCTTGAGGAGTTCGGTTAGAGGTTTAGCAACTTTGGAGAAATTCTCGACGAAGCGGCGGCAATAGCTCGCTAAACCGAGGAAACTCCGAACTTGCTTGACCGATTCAGGTGGGGTCCAATCAAGGACGGCTTGAACTCGCTCGGGATTGACAGCAATGCCCTTACCAGAGATTACATGTCCTACATAGGTCACTTCGCAACCAGAATTCACACTTAGAGAATTTGGCATAAAGGCGGTGCTCTCAAGTTTCATCAATACTAGCCTTAGGTGTTCGCATGTTCTTCCTCATTCTTGGAGTAGATGAGTATATCATCGAGGTATACCACGACTAATTTATCCAAGTACTCCATGAAGATCGAGTTCATTAACCGAGAGAAGGTGGCTGGAGCATTGGTTAAACCGAAGACATGACGGTGTACTCATTGGCCATAACGAGTAACAAAAGCCGCTTTAGGTATGTCCCGTTTTGATTTTGATTTGATGGTAGCCCAACCTCAAATCCATCTTGAAAAGATCGAGGATCCAGCGAGCTGATCATACAGTGTCGTTGATCCCGGGAGCGGATACTTGTTCTTGATAGTGACCAAATTGACAGGTCGGTAATCTACAACCATCCGATCCGTACCATCCTTCTTCTTGACGAAGAGGACGGGGCAAGCCCATGGAGATGAACTAGGACGGATGAAACCCTTTTGCAAGGATTCATCGAGTTGTTTCTTAAGTTCAGCTAGTTCTAGGGGTGCCATCTTATAAGGTCTTCTAGAGATTGGGACGGTTCCGGGAATAAGATCTATCACGAACTCGACATCCCTGTCAGGTGGAACACCTGGCAGTTCCTCCGGAAAGACATCCGGAAAATCACAGACTACCGGAATATCTTCATGGTCCGGAAGGGGGTTGGCATTTAAGGAGTAAAGCTGGCGCTTAGACACTCGGGTTAAGACATCCACTGTTTTGCCCGAAGGATGGGTAAGTTGAACAGTTCTAGTAGAGCAATCAATCTTAGCGTAATGGGCTGACATCCAGTCCATACCCAAGATGATGTTTATGTCCGAGGACTTGAGAGCTATTAGAGATGCAAGAAAGACTAATCTGTCGACAAGAATTTCATTCCCATGACTTATTCTAGAGGTTTGCCATCTAGAACCAGGAGTTTGAATTTCCATGGAGGTAGGCATGTCACGTAATGTGGTGTTATGCAATCGAGCATAGCTCTTTAAATAAATGAATGAGATGCTCCAAGATCAAAAGAACGGTTGCCGGATGGCAATTAACAAGAAGCGCATCGAGGACGACGCTGGGATCCTCATAGGTTTCTTCAAGAGACATAGTTGACATGGCCACGAGCGGTGGCAACCGGCTTAGCATAGGGCACCTTTCCGCTGGCTTGCCGCGCCAACAGACTTTCCAGCTTGATTGGGGTTGTTCGGGGACACTCGGATATAGTGGCCCGCCTCTCCACACTTGAAGCAAGTTATCACATTTGGACGGGAGCAGCACTAGCAGTTGGACCTCCATAAGTCTTGGGTGGAAAATACGGTTGGTTGGGGCGAGGCGCCCAAGGATGGCCTCGGGTGTACCTAGGTGGTAGAGCAGTATTTGGAACCCAAACCCGCGCTTCGGGATCCAGAGCCGGATGACGATCCGAGTCACGGTGGTGCTTGCGTGAAGCCTCAAAATCAGTCTGCCTGGGCCAGTGCCGATAGCCTTATTGACTAGCCGGGAAAGAGGTACACTCATGCAGACGGAGATCTCGGCGTAGCTCGTGGCTAAGTCCTTGCGGAACCTTGCTCGCTTCTTGGCATCGGTAGAAACTTCTTGGGAGCATAACGTGCTAACCTCCCAAATTCACGGTGTAGGCATCCACCGTCACCTACCTTGGGTGAAACTGCAGAATTCTCCCTTTTGCATCCATAAGACCTTCTCGAATATGGTGCTCACGAAGGCGGCACTGAACTCATCCCAAGTCGTAACTTGTCCAACCGGACGATAGCCTCATAATTTTCCCACCAGAGACTAGCAGGGCCTTCCAGATGATAGGCGGCAAAGGTAACCTTGTCAGCCTCACCACGCTATGAACGCAACTTGTGGTGGATGTGCGGAGCCAATCATCCGCGTCGAGTGGCTCGACGGAATATTTGAATTTTGGGGATATAGCTTGACGAAATCATTGAGTGAAACCACCTCGCTTCTTGGCTGGCGTGTTGTGTTTTGTTCAATCCGCCCAATAAGCGGTTGGTTTCACGCTTATTATGCTCGCTTCAAAGATCACCTCGCCAAAGATGGCGGTTGCAGCAGATTCACATTTCTGGCTGCATCGCTTCTCCCTGCTCTCGAGCAGCAGGAGTGTTGCGAGTGTTGACCATCCTGGGAGACAAAGCAAAGGTTTAAACCAGGATGGCAGAATTTAACAAGGAAGTGCGGAAGGTAATGGATAGCATGGAATGCAAAGACGTTCATCCGTATGACATGGTAATATAAAACTGCCATATATATATATATACCATGGGTCATACACACCATTCATAGTTTAGTACAAGCCTGACGGAGTACAACTAGAAGGAAAGGCGTTACATCTCATCGGAAGCATCCCAACTTCTATACATTATTTTTCTACACTTCCGGAACGATACACACCAAGTCGTATTCCACGAGTCACGCAGGACGGTGGAAACACAACTATTACCATACTAGGAATACTACTACTATCTCAGGCAGCTCCATAGTAGTCCTCATAGAAGTCACCACCTGCACTGAAGTGGAACATGATCGTCCGGAAATGATAATCTGTGGGGCCTGTGGACCATAAGGACTCGGATGTGGCCGTGGACCAACAAACGGTGGCAGACGAGGCCCACGAGGAGGAGTGATGCCTCCAACCTCACGCCACTCCATAAAGTCCGGCACTCTACCGCACGGGTACAAGTCTCTCATGTCCATATATCCGCTTGCACGGGGTGCAAACCTAGTCGAGTAGCCCAAGTGGTCGAACGGGCATTAAAAGCTCCATACGCAAGGCCCGGTTCTCACGGTCCTTGTCCTCCAAAGAACTCAAGAGTAGTGCGAAGGAGTGAGTCCTCATGGGATGCATCGCTGTACAAACCTCGAAGGTAGCCATGCGCCCCGGAGGGATGCCGCATATAGCGAAAATCGGTGTTGCTCAAAGAAAGCAGCCTCGCTCGAATAATAGTCATCATGGAATAGGCTGCATCTTGCATGACATTCCAATAGTGATTCCGAGCCCATAAGAACAGTGAAGTGGCTCAAGAGTTCGGATAAGATGGATAAACCAACCGTGCATAGGTATTGACTTTGATTGAAATCCCTAACTGCTCCTCGACGGTATATTCAGGATACCATCGATAACAGACTCAATCATCACCGGACCAGCATTGCCGTGTGACCGCACACATCAATGCAACGGGTTAAGCGTAACCACTTGGTTCGGGGCGGTGGCCATCTGAAAGCACAGCCACAATGCAAAGGCATTAGAATTCCTAGGAAAATCGGGCAGCATAACATCTCAGAATGCTCAAAATCAGATTTGAGACATTTCAAAATCAGATTGCAAAACCACTCAACAACATCATATAAAGGTTCGGTTCAAATGATAGCATACTAAAATTTAGTAGCACCGAATCGAGGATGTATCCAACAATCCTATAAGTTACTACGGATTAGTAACACGTGAACCTGATAGAGAGAAGAGAGCCTAGTCCTATACCCACGCCGAATGAGAAGAGGATGACTCAGATCGAGGGCATAAGGTAAAGGAGTAAAAAGAGCCTTACGCTCCTCCCACAATCAATTCCCTACATATAACTAAAGCATTTCTAGACTCAACTTGACCAGTTTGGCTTAGCGAACCTACTGTGCAGCCCCGCTCGATGCCAACGCTGTCAGACCCCGATTCCAAGTCACATCGACCTAGCTGGTAACACCTCATATCACTTTGCGGCCTCACGCACGGTATTCCCATGGGTGTCGCCTTACCATGGCCCGGACCGTTTGCGTCTTTTGGCTCACGATATGATAGTGTCGCTAGCATCCACATGACAAAGAACCCGGCCGACATGGCTAGTCGTGAACCCAAAGCGGCACTAACCTATGGGGACAGCATACATGAATCACTTCGAGCATGTCGGTCATCAACGATGAATTCGGGCTGTAGCACTGGCTAACAGACTCGGTATCCGGGCTGTAGCAGGCTAGGCAGGACTCGAATATCATCGCGTGACATTTCCGGGATGTATATAGAACGAAATGAAACACATGCCGCCAGTCAAGTGTCCAAGCAGAGTCTGGGCTAGCAGGACTCGTGAACCGGGCAGAAGCGGACTACTATCGCCGAAGCACGAGACTACATTTCCCCATATGAGAGGCTGCCAAGGATAAACAACTAGTTTGTCGGATCCCACTCATACCAAGCATTTCAATCATACACGCTAATATGCCCGATATGAGTAAATACAACAAGGCATCACAACAAAACTCTACAACTCAAGCACTTTATTTAAGAGGCCCGAGGAGCCATACATAACATAGTCATACAGGTAGGGTCACATGACCCAACACTCAAGTCATACAATCATACAAGCACATGCGAAGCAAACTAGTCTCGAGTACGACTCTAGAAAGAAAGAAAGCTTGTTGGAGCCTTTCTATCTACAATGGCCCTTCACAAGTCTTAGATCGCCACCGGGTGGCTAGTTCACTCGTCAAGTCAACATCTACATAGAATCCGTCGGAGGGTAGTATAGTCCTCTAAAAATATTGATTACAAACATGAGTACAAAAGTACTCAGCAAGTCTTACCATAGAATCCTATCATACATGCACATTCTCAAGAAGGAGGTGGAGTTATTTGCAGCAAGCCAGCTTCGACTCTTGGCTAAGCTATCCTACGTAACACCACTTTGTAAAGCATTTTGTCGCATACGAGTCCACTAATCACCATCACAATACTCCACCGTGGATCCTCTCTCGTCATCCCCGAGAGGGCCATCCACGATACTCACACTTATCTTGAGGCTTTTAGTAGTATCCATTTACTTGTCTATGAACTGATATAGGTAACCCGAAGTCCTTCTCCGTGGACACGGCTATTCAATAGATCATATATAACCCCGCAGGGTGTACTTCTTCACACACGCTCACCACTTATCGTGCGTTTACACGACATGTACTGCAACCTTCAAGCGGAAGCCCAACGTGGGTGTCGGCCTCAGCCTACCCAAACACTCAAGTCCCTAGTCCAGTTTATCGCCTATTCGGTTCCATCCGCAGGAGTCCGCCGAGGTTTCCCATACAGCCCCGAACGATGTGTGCAGGGTTCCCGAGATACCAAACGGGCACTCGGTGCACACCGGCCACGGTGCCTACCGCAACACAACCCACCCCTAAGGTCAGCGCTATGCGGCCCCAAAGATGCTACAAACACCGTAAACTACTTGCAACTCCCGGACTGAGAACAGGGGTGGTTAAGAAGCCGAGAGGGTCCATTGGTTTCGGGCCCAATGCGTGGTAGTAGCTAGTTCATGGATCACAAACACAGATCTCAGCCTAGGATCGGCTTCAATGAAACAACCCACCATGTACTCCTACATGGCCTCTCATCGATACCTTTACCAAATCGTGTTCAACACTTTCACTCTCGAACCAACACAACCTTTCACTCCAGCTCATCATCCCGATGAGCCGACCGACACAACTCTAAGCATAGCAAGCATAGCATGGTAGGAATCACAAACATGGCTCAATCAACTCCTACACATACTAGTGGGTTTCATCTAGTTATCGTGGCAATGACAGTCATGCAAAGGAAGTGGGTTCAACTACCGCAGCACACAACAGTTTGAATCGCGTTGTCTTAATGCAGAACGAGAGCGAAGCGAGAACATGGGTTTGTATCGAATGATCAATGAGTTGCTTGCCTGATGGAACTGGGGTAGAGAACTGCCCTTCGATGGGTAGTCGAGGTTATCTTCAAGCAGTAACCTATCATGAAAGCACACCAAACAAACACACAAGACAATATGCAACAATATGATGCATGCTATGACATGGCAATATGGATGTGTGTTGGCCTAATGCAAGTTGAAAGAACAGGGGATGAACTCATTTGAATCAAGGATTCAAATGATAGCTCATTTGAGTTAGTCCTAATGGTGCAATATCTTATTCTGGTTATTCAACATAGTTAACTTGTTTTAACATGCATGAAACCTGTACCAATGGATAGAGTGTATTTTTCTGATAATTTTCCATATATAAATCTATGCATTTGGAGTTATAGATAAAAAGTTATAAGCATTTGAAATTTGAATTATATTCTGGAATTTATTATATCAAAATAAATCCAGAATTGAATTAATGCGTCAGCATGAGGTCAGCGTGACGTCAGGGGTCAACGGGGTCATCCAGGTCAAACTGACCAGTGGGACCCGCATGTCAGGGTTAGTTTAACTAATTAACTTAATTAGAACTAATCCTAATTAGTTAGCCGGGGGGGTCCACCTGTCATTGACTCAGAACAGTCAACAGGGCCCACCAGTCGGTGGTCAGTGGTCAACTCGCTGGCGTCTAGCTGCCGGCGAGGCCAAAGGCCAAGTGAGCAAAGTGCTTTTGCACTTTCCGGCCACTAAATGGGGTGCGGAAGGCATCTACGTGAAGCTGGAGATGAACCGCGTCTATTGGTGAGGTTAGTTGGGGTCGGGGTGGCGGAGTTGGCACCGCGGTGAGTTTGGCGGCGGCCGGGCTCGGGAATGTCGGACTTGTTGCTAGGGGGCAAGGTGAGGCGCGTGGAGTGTAGTGTTAGACCCAACGCAGCTCGGTGAGTGCGATGGACACGGTGGCGTGGGTTGGGTGGCCGGAGCTTGTCGGCGACGAGCTCCATGGGCAAGTGCGTCGGGTGATCGCGGTTGGGTCGTTGTGGTGCACGAGGAAGAGAGTGGAGAGGATGGGAGGTAGCAGTGCTCACAAAGTGGTCACGAGAGAGCCGACGACGTGGTCGGGACGGTCTGATACGGCGGCGACGGCGAAGGGGATCTCCGCGGCTCGAGCTCTACGAGGTCGGTGTAGTGGCTTGGGCACTTAGAGCGAGCGGGACTCAGCTAGCTAGGGGTAGTGGAGTGCGGCGGAGCTCCTGGACATGGTGGGGAGGAGCATGGACGGCGGGGAGCACGACGTCGGCGGTGGCGCGTCGGCGATGGCGTCGGCCAGGTTGGGGGAGAGCGAGAGAGGAGGCAGGGGGAGAGTGACGTGTCTGGGGGTCGGGCGACGACGTGGAGGTCGCCCAGCAGCGAGGCGGCGAGGGGATGAGGCAGGCGGCGGCCGGCTGCGTGGCGCGCCTCAAGGCCACGGCGGGGGCACCAGTTGCTCGTCAAGCCGAGCCAAGCAGCTGTTGGCGCTGGCTGCTGGCTGGGCTGGGTGGGCTGCACGGCGACATGTAAGGTTTTTCCTTTTTTAGTCTTTTCTAATTTCTGAACTTTGTGGGGTTTTTAAAAATACCAAAACTGTTTTAAAAATCACCAAAATGCTCCTGGTCACTTGTTGGAATATTCCCAACATGAACATTTGGTTTGGAAATTTTTTGAACATTTAAAATATTTTATATAATTAAAAATGCTCAAGTCAAAAACTTGTGGATTAATTCTAGAACCCTTAGATGACCTAGAAAATGATACACCTTCTTTGACATGGGCTCTGAACCAAAACAAAGAGGATGAACATTTTGAAGGGCATTTCGGATTCATTGAAATAAATTTTAGTAAACCCTAGTTGTTTTAAGGGGGGGTGTTCTGGGGTTTCCTGCCTTCCCCATTTCAAATTCAAATGAAATTTAAACATGATGCACACCCTAATGCATGGTCTAACTGGGATGTGACACATAATCCATCATGGAGCAATCGTCATCTTCACCTGCAACTAGAACGCTATAAGAGGGGCTGAGCAAAAGCGGTAACATAGCCAAACAACGGTTTGCTAGGAAGGGTGGCAAAGGTTAGGGGCTATCATGCAATTTGGGAGGCTTGAGCAGCAAGTGGTAGGTAACGCAGCATAGCGATAGAACGAAGCAACTAGAATAGCAATGATAGTAATGAGATCCAAGGTGGCGGTCATCTTGCCTGAAATCCCGCTAGGAAGAAGAACGAGTCCATGAAGAAGACGAACGGAAGTAGTCGAACGAATCCTCACGATCGCAACGAAACAGGAACTATCGAGACGAAGTACAACCGGAAAGAAGCAAACAACATGGTAAATGTGACGCCCGGGTTATTACGCTACAGTAATCCCCGCTAATGATGCCACGTCACCTCGGTTACTGTGGATAAACTCGCGCTAGTTCGAAACCTGTTCGAATTCAAACCCAAAAATCAAGCAAACAATTAAGGTTTTTGAATATTGAAACTAAAATGTTCGGACTGAACCAATTAATGCATAGGTAATTGTGATGGAGAAATCACACATTTATAAAATATTTATATACACTAAAATGAACAAAACAGTAGCAAAAAGAATTATTTAAAAGCTTTTTAAATAATAAAGCATCGCAAACTATTTTACTTTATGTGCCAAGTTAAATGTGGTTGTGGCATATTTACATATACTAAATTAGATACAACTTTGATATTTTACAAAAACTAAGGTATATTGGAAATTAGAGAAAACAAGAAAAGAAAAGAAAAAGGAAAAGGCAAAAACAAAAAAAAGGAGAAGGCCTCTCATGGGCCACCCTGCCCAGCCAATGGCGCCTACCAGCCGCCCACTGCCCAGCCTGGCCGCCCCGCCTATAGGCCCCTCGCTCCCAACCCCAAACCCTAACTACTCCCACTCCCACTCGCCCGATCCCATCGATCGATTCCCCCCCCCCCCCACGCCGCCTCCTTCCTCCGATCGGCTCGGCGCAGCGCCTGTCGCTCGACCTCCCACCAAGGCCGCGCCGCTGTCAAGGCCTCCCATCACGGAGCCGCCACGCCGACGCCCTCCCCGATCCGGATCGGATCGGGCCGACCGTCCTCGCCGGCGCGCGCCTCGCCGCCGCCGCCTTGTCGCCGATGCCGACCACCGCCGCCCAAGGCCTCGCTGACTTCGCCGACGCTGTTCGTCCTCGACGGACGACGCCTCCTCCCCGGCTCACCTCGTCGGACGCCGCCCGTCATCATCCCCTCCGCTGGTCCTCACCGACCCACGCGCCCGAGGACCTGCGCCGCCTGACGCGTCCTCGCTGGGCCCCTCCTCACCGGCCGACCACGCCCGCTGCCTGCCCTTACGCCCGATGTGAGCCCCGCCGCCGTGCTGCCTCGCCCCCGCCTCTCCTCCCTTTCCGTCCGTGTCAGGACGCCCCCCCACTGCCGGAGCTTCGCCGCCGTGGCCTCCTCTCGCCACTATCCCTCACGGCGCCAGCCCAGAGCTCGCCGGACGTGCCGATCCGCCAGCGCCGGGCGCCCTCCCTCTCGGCTCGCGGCGTTCCTCCCAACCCCTCCTCGCTGGCCGCTTCGCTCGCGTCCGTGAGTGGACTAACCGCACGCGCCGGTGTGCGCCAGGTTGCCAGCGCCTCGGGCTCGAGCCCATTCGGCGCCAGCCACGCCTCGCTCGCCACTGGCCGCTATGGCCCTCGTGTTTATGGCACATGGGGCCCACGCCTGTAATGAAAAAAAAGGGATAAAAGGAAAATAAATAATTAAAATAATAATTAAAATGTTAATTAATTAATTAATTAATTAGAGAATTAATTAACTTAATTAAACCTGATTAATTAAACTTAATCACTAATTAAACTTAATTAACTAATTAAACTTAATTAACTAATGTTAATTAACTTTGATTAGGTTAATTAGATATTGGAGAATGACATGCGGGACCCACTGTCAGGTTGACTCACCAACCCTGTTGATCGATGACGTCAAGATGACATCATCTTGATGTCATAAGTGCATTTTCAAATTAATTAAATAATTAATTAAAATTCCGTAAATTAATAAAATCTTTTAAAAATCATATCTTTTAATCCAGAATCGGGATTAAAATATTTTCAACATGAAAGTTGCTCGTAACGACGAGACTAATCCGGATACGCAGTCGCTCGTCCGCCACACACCCCTAACTCCATCAACCTGCAAACTTTCCTCTCCGGTTCATTTGTCCGACAGACGTCCGAACCGGAAAACTTTCCGGATGTTTCTTCGCCAAGACGCTTAGTGCTACGTTAGAACACGCCTAGCTCATCTGTTGTCCTGTTATGCACTTGCTCGCTATGTATTTACTGTTTTTTCCCCTCTTCTCTCCGGTAGACCCCGAGACCGATGTCGATGTCCTCGTGATCGACTCCGCCACCGACGACCCCTCTCTCTTGCCGTGAGCAACCAGCAAGCCCCCCCTTGATCACGGATATCGCCTACTTCTCTATACCGCTTGCATTAGAGTAGTGTAGCATGTTACCGCTTTCAGATACTCCTATCTCGCTGCATAGCTTGTCCTTGTTACGTCTGTTGTTACCTTACCCGCAATCCTTTATGCTTAGTATAGGTTGCTAGTATTTTCATCTGTGGCCCAACATCCTTGTCCGCCCGCGTGCTATACTATCGGGCCGTGATCACCGGAGGTGATCACGGTATATACTATATACTTTACACTATTACATTACCGTGGTACTGTTCGGAGATGGGGCTGAAAGGACGGGTGGCTCCATTCCGTAGAGGTGGGCTGGGTTCCCGACGGCCCCGATCGTTACTTTATGGCGGAGCGACAGGCAGGTTGAGACCGCCTAGAGAGAGGTGGGCTGGCCCTGTTCGGGCGTTCGCGGTTACTTAACACACTTAACGAGGTCTTGGTATTTGATCCGAGTTGGCTACGAGCTTATACGCACTAACCATCTACGCGGGAGTAGTTATGGGTATCCGCGCCGTGGTATCACCAAGCACTTCAGACGTCAACGACGGAGCGCGCTACCGGATTGGACCTGGAACGCTGATGGGCTAGGTCTGCTTCGGCCACAGACGCAACGCTTGTGTGTGCTCAGGCGATGGGCCTGCACCCTGCGCTTAGGATTAGACCGCGTGTTGGCCTCTCTGTTGTGCCTAGGTGGGGCTGCGACGTGTTGATCTTACGCTGCGGGCATGACCCGGAAAGTGTGTCCGCCAAATGGGATCAAGCGTCTTGGGTAAGATGGTGCACCCCGCAGGAAGTTAATCTATTCGATAGCCGTGATCTTGATAACAGGACGACTTGGAGTTGTACCTTGAGCTTATGACAACTAGAACCGGATACTTGATAAAACACACCCTTCCAAGTGCCGATACAACCGTGGTCGCCTCGCTCGTGGTTATGAGCAGGGGATTGCCGGTAGGATTATTGCTATATGATGTTACTTGGAGGACTTGATTGCCCTCCTCTACTGCTGCAAGACAGTGTCCGAGTTTAGTCTTCGTTAAGACTAGCTATCCCCTCAGATTCGGCATTCTGCAGTTCAGTCCACCGATATGGCCCTTTACACATATATCCATGCATATGTAGAGTAGCTCCTTGCTTGCAGTACTTTGGATGAGTACTCACGGTTGCCTTGTTCCCCTTTTCCCCTACCTCTACTCGATTGCTGCAACTGATGATGGAGCCCAGAGTCGACGCCACCGCCTATGACGACTACTACTCGAGGTGCCTACTACTACGCAGCAGCCCGCCGACGGCGACCGGGGAGTAACCTAGGAGGATCCAGGCAGGAGGCCCTGCTCCTCTTCGATCTCAGATCCCATTTTGTGCTAGCCATCTTATGGCAACTTGTTTAACTTATGTCGTACTCAGATATTGTTGCTTCCGCTGACTCGCCTATGATCGAGCACTTGTATTCGAGCCCTCGAGGCCCCCGGCTTGTATTATGATGCTTGTATGACTTATTTTATTTGTAGAGTTGTGTTGTGATATCTTCCCGTGAGTCCTTGATCTTGATCGCATACATTTGCGTGCATGATTAGTGTACGATTGAATCGAGGGCGCCGGTTGGTATCGAGCCGACCGCCTGTAGGAATCCCTTCCAACTCCTTGGTCAAGTCGAGTCTAGACATTGCAAAAACTTTTACTAACATGGCTGTGTGCCTTACGGGCCCACGTCGCCATTGGGTGGTATTAGGATCTTTTACTCCTCGATCTTTACTCTGGGATTCTGAACTCTCTTCTATTCGGGTTAAACGATTTTGCTAAAAACAAAACTAACTTTAGGTTCTCGCGAGTACTTTCTCCCGGAGAGCCCCCTCACTTCAGATGATCGCCGCTACATCAGAAGATTCCGAAGATACTCTCTGATGTTCTCTCGAGACGTTGTGCCCATCACTTTTGTTATTCCTGACCACCGATAAATCCGTATGAAAAACTACTTACACTTGCCATTCATACGATCATCCCCCGTTGATCTTGTTATTACAAGATACCCAAGTTTTCTATTGTTCCGAGAATACTTTGTGCCTACTGCCTAGCAGTTCCTTGCCACATGAATACCCTTCAAATAAACCCTTGCACTTGTCGAGTATCCGCCAACCCCGCTTGTTCATGTGTTACACAAAATTCTTCAAAATACTATTCGATCTTCGAAAATCCTCCGAGCCTTTGGCTCTTGAAATTTTTGCTTGCTTGCATTATGGTTAATCCCATAAGTCTCATAGTCATATTGACATTCCTTGTCATTATCATTTTGAGTCTGTTGACTCAATATGTTTCATGTAATACCGCAATCATCATTGATCCTTATAAATTACCTTTCCGGCTGAGATGCCATTCTTTAACTGGAATTGGTTCTCGACCAATCCAATTGTCGTTGATTGTACCCTAAGGCTATTCAACTTATCCATCCCTAATCAGAGCATTGCTTCTGATCCCTTGAATTGGGAATCATAATTCCTTTGCATTTGACAATTGAGTTAGTCAGTTGTTTCTATAATTTGATCTCCTTGCATTCTTCTTCCTCTAGTTGAGTATCGATGCTCACGCCGATCCCTTGTGGACCACCGGATCCTTTGTTGGATTTTATCTGACGACGCCCTTCATTTTCAATAACCTTGTGAGCCTTTCCTCTGATACATAATGCCTTTGGTAAATTGTATCCTCTGCTTTGTCAACCATGCTCTACCTCCGAGCTTGAGTTATTTACCCCTGAAGTTGATGGTATACGTTCCTAAGGGGCCATGATGGGTCGAACCCATGACTTCCTTTATATGTGTGAACTCGGAAGTTTTCACGAGTCATACTCATCTGGTATTTCACCAGGTAAAACTTTCAACCCTAATGCCTTTATCAAATTGAGAAGTGAATGAAGGGTTATGCATTGGAGAAGTGGGAGTCGACCTTGAACTTGTGTTCATGCCCATGGACACGATGTAGATCTTATCATTAAAGCTTCTCTTAAATTAATTATTCCTTTGGTATAAGTTCATCTTATTACAGGGATCTGGCCTTTTGCAATCGTGGTTCCGACCATGTTCTCTTTTAAATACCATTTCTCGTGCAAGTTTTAGCACTTTTCTTTCAGAGAGCAATACCCCGTCCAACCTCTACTTTGATATGTCATCGAGTATTACCCTCGGTACTCGAGATTATCATGGAACCGCATAACTTCTTATGAGTTCTTCATCAAGTGCTACCTTCCCACCGATTCCAATTTTCACGGGCTCGAAGTTATTAAACACCGAAAGACACCGATAAATGAACCGAGTCCGCACTACAGTTCAACAACTCTTCAAGAAGCTTCTATAAGTACGAAGTTTGAATCCGATCACGCCATTCCTAGCCTGTTTGGCTATATCATTGTCGTGATGATTCTAACTCGTGCTACCTGGTCCTTATTCTCGAGCACCAATTTGCATTTATAACTAAGCTTACGCCGATTTTCCTCGCCATACCCTTTCACCTTAAACAACAAGCTTGAGTTCGAGTTTGTGTCAGAATCGTGGTTCCAATAACCTCCTTCTTCATCATTCCTTTGACTTGATATCGTCGCTGATTGACTACATCTGCATGAAATCTCTCGACAATTGTGTCATGATCGTCAGCATTCTGAGCTCTTCCAGGAATTCAATTGAATTCATGAGGGGTAATACCATCCTTCCCCCTCGATGATTCCTGTTCTCATCGACCACTTTATTGCCTTCCGTTCAACACACGTTGTTCGTGTTTTGTGTAAACCTTGAGTTCCTTGCTATCCAGCATTTGTTCTTCTTTACCTTGGAGTATTACCATCTGTTAATGTCAAGAATGTTCTGAGATTTGTTCCACCTCTTGAGAATTCTTGGCATTGAGATGCTTCTCACCATCACCATTCTTTCAAGGTCCCCGTGTTGCTTCCAACCGGTGTACCAACAAGTGAACGGTGCTGTTTGAATTCTGCCCTTCTAGCAAGCCTCTTGCTTTGAAGTGAAATTCTTAGACTATCGATGATTAAATCACCGTTCGACCTTGGTCGTGCAACCCAACCCATCGGGCGACCTTTCTACCAATGTTTACTTATGATGTTTTCCTCGAGCATACTTCCTTGTATCATTTGATCCGACAAATGTTATCTCCGTGTTCACTTATATGTGGAGTCTATCTTCCGGGAGTCTCGTGAATTGCCGTTGAGTTCACCGTAAACCTCCTTGTCCTCTCCTTGGGTTAATGATGGACACTTGTTAACGGAAATCACTCCATAGTTCATTTCCGAGAAACTTACAATGGCATCTCGTCAATTTGCGCTGCACCTTTTCTTCTCGGTATCCTAGGTCCGAGGTATCCCGACACCAATCGGATCTGAATCTCGGTCAGCTATGATGGTTGGGACAACTTCTAAGAGTTATGATGTTGATCCTTTGATGAACCGTAGTATGATGTCATGCCTAGCACTTCCGATGGAGGACCTATCATTATAGATTCCTTTTCAGCAGGTTATCCTTTCATCCATGAGGGAATTGTAATACTGTTTTACAAGTTATACCTGATGGATCCTTCGTGATTCCAAAGTCTGATCTTCACCTGAAGGCCACGTCAATGCTATCTCGAAGCATGTCGGTGATACTCTGATTTTCAACAAGAACATTCGAAGCACAATGCTAAATGCTTCTTGCTCAGTTATCCAAACACCGTTGTATGGGTAATGTCATGATATTTCTCTCCCCTTACCTAAAGGGTTTTCTACATTATATCCTGTAATGGATATCATGCTCTGCTTATCCTTGGAAAGGATATACCCCTGAAATATGTGTTTAAACACATTTTTCCTTTCCATTGTTCTGTTTAACCTAATGATCACATTTTCCTTTCCATGGGTCTGTTTGACCCTTCTTGGGATATATATAATCTAAGCAGTGATAATACCGCTTAGGTAAACCCCTCGCTGTACCACTGTAAGTAAGACCCTATTACTATTGTTGATGACATTCCGTAACCACCGATGGACGAGAACCTTGCCTATTGGTCCGCCTCGCTCAACGAAAGCAGGAAAATGGTTCTTTTCGCCCTCGCCTTGGTGCCTATGTTGTAGCCGACATGACCCTCGACTCTCCTCGACATGCCTAGATTACATGATCGCAAGATGTCACCAACCTTTCTACTTTTAACCACATGGTGGGCCCATAACCCACAGCCCACAGATCGAAACCTGGCTCTCCTGTACACCCTCGCTGTCGGGTTATTCTCACGCTTGAATTTGTATGTAATTCACGGGCCACTTGCTGTGGATCTATTACAGTATCGGACGCAATACTTATTCCCGCTGCTCAACCCTTTCAAGCACCTCGCTTGTGCAATGAACGATTGCCTATCCGCTTGAAACTCCTTATCGCACTGTCTTACTTTGCTCTCGATGTGTGTCATTTGTTCAACTCGAGAGATAATCATAAGTTCATTCTTGGGACACCCCCAGATGATTTTCCCTTATAACATCCTTTCATTGTAGAGCTGCCCCTTATCTTTCGTAAGTACGATGGAGTTCCCGAAGAAATGAAGACCAGTTTATCATGATGCATCGGAATAAGGGATTGAAGACGTCAACGAGAAGGATTAACTTCTTCGAGAAGATCCGTTAGATTATCGTAACCGGACCTTTCCCCTTGTTTCTCTTAAATCTCGGGACGAGATTTCTTGTAGTGGAGGAGAATTGTGACGCCCGGGTTATTACGCTACAGTAATCCCCGCTAATGATGCCACGTCACCTCGGTTACTGTGGATAAACTTCGCGTTAGTTCGAAACATGTTCGAATTCAAACCCAAAAATCAAGCAAACAATTAAGGTTTTTGAATATTGAAACTAAAATGTTCGGACTGAACCAATTAATGCATAGGTAATTGTGATGGAGAAATCACACTTTTATAAAATATTTATATACTCTAAAATGAACAAAACAGTAGCAAAAAGAATTATTTAAAAGCTTTTTAAATAATAAAGCATCGCAAACTATTTTACTTTATGTGCCAAGTTAAATGTGGTTGTGGCATATTTACATATACTAAATTAGATACAACTTTGATATTTTACAAAAACTAAGGTATATTGGAAATTAGAGAAAACAGTAAAAAGAAAAGAAAAAGGAAAAAGGCAAAAAAAAAAAGGGAGAAGGCCCCCCTCGGGCCACCTGCCCAGCCGGGCGGCCTACTGTGCCGCCCCTGCCCAGCGGCGGCCTACCAGCCGCCCACCGCCCACTGCCACCGCCTATAGGCCCCCTCGCTCCCCAACCCCAAACCCTAACTACTCCCACTCCCACTCGCCCGATCCCATCGATCGATCCCCCCCCGCCCCCCCCCCCACGCCGCCTCTCCTTCCTCCGATCGGCTCGGGCGGGCGCCCGTCGCCGACCTCCCACCCCGCCGGCCGCTCAAGGCCTCCCACCGCCGAGCCGCCACGCCGACGCCTCCCCGATCCGGATCGGATCGGGCCGACCTCGCTCCCGCCGGGCGCTACTTTCGCCGCTGGCGCCCGTCGCTCGATGCCGACCACCGCCGCCCAAGGCCCTCGCGGACTTTCGCCGACGCTGTTCGTCCTCGACGGACGACGCCTCCTCCCGGCTCACCTCGTCGGACGCCGCCCATCATCATCCTCTCGCCGGTCTCACTGACCCACACGCGCCGAGGACCTGCGCCGCTTCGACGCGGCCTCGCTGGCGCGCCTCCTCACCGGCCGACCCCACGCCACGCTTCTGCCCTTACGCCCGATGTGAGCCCCGCCGCCGTGCTCGCCTCCGCCTCTCCTCTCCCCTTCGCCCGTGTCGAGGACGCCCCCCCACTGCGTCGAGCTCGCCCGCCGTGGCCTCCTCCTGCCACTATCCTCACCACGGCGGCCAGCCCGCAGAGTTCGCCGGACGCGTGCCGATCCGCCAGCGCCGGGCGCCTCCCTCTCGGCCACGGCGTTCCTCCCGAATCCTCCTCGGCTGCTGCCGCCTCCAGGTCCGCGAGTGGACTGCCAGCCGGCGCGGTGTGCGCCGTGTTGCCCAGCGCGCCCTTGGGCTCGAGCCCATTCGGGCGCCCACGGCCATGCCCGCTCGCCCGCCTGCCCGCTATGGCCCCTGTGCCTATGGCACATGGGGCCCACGCCCCAGAACAGAAAAAAAAGGGGATAAAAGGAAAATAAATAATTAAAATAATAATTAAAATGTTAATTAATTAATTAATTAATTAGAGAATTAATTAACTTAATTAAACCTGATTAATTAAACTTAATCACTAATTAAACTTAATTAACTAATTAAACTTAATTAACTAATGTTAATTAACTTTGATTAGGTTAATTAGATATTGGAGAATGACATGCGGACCCACTGTCAGGTTGACTCACCAACCTTGTTGATCGATGACGTCAAGATGACATCATGCTGATGTCATAAGTGCATTTTCGAAATTAATTAAATAATTAATTAAAATTCCGTAAATTAATAAAATCTTTTAAAATCATATCTTTTAACCGTAACTCGGATTAAAATATTTTCAACATGAAAGTTGCTCGTAGCAGACGAGACGAATCCGATACGCAGTCCGCTCGTCTCGCCACACACCCCTAACCTAACGAACCTGCAAACTTTCCTCTCCGGCTCATCATCTAACAGACGTCCGAACCGGAAAACTTTCCCGGATGTTTCCCCTTCGCCAAGACGCTTAGTGCTACGTTAGAACACGCCTAGCTCGTCTGTTGTCTGTTATGCACTTGCTCGCTATGTATTTACTGTTTCTTCCCCTCTTCTCCTAGTAGACCCCGAGACCGATGTCGATGTCCTCGTGATCGACTCCACACCGATGACCCTCTCTCTTGCCGAGCAACCGTGCAAGCCCCCACCCTTGATCACTGTGATATCGCTTACTCTTTCTATATCGCTTGCATTAGAGTAGTGTAGCATGTTACCGTTTTCAGATACTCCTATACCGCTGCATAGCCCGTCCTTGTTACGTCTGTTGTTACCTTACCGCAATCCTTTATGCTTAGTATAGGTTGCTAGTACTTTCATCTCGTGGCCCAACATCCTTGTCCGCTCCGTAGTGCTATATTATCGGGCCGTGATCACCGGGAGGTGATCACGGGTATATACTATATACTTTACACTATTACATTACCGTGGTACTGCTAGGAGATGGGGCTGAAAGGACGGGTGGCTCCATCCCGGTAGAGGTGGGCCTGGGTTCCCGACGGCCCCGATCGTTACTTTATGGCGGAGCGACAGGCAGGTTGAGACCGCTTAGAGAGAGGTGGGCCTGGCCTGTTCGGCGCTCGCGGTTACTTAACACGCTTAACGAGGTCTTGGTATTTGATCTGAGTTGGCTACGAGCTTATACGCACTAACCATCTACGCGGGAGTAGTTATGGGTATCCCGCGCCGTGGTATCACCGGCACTTCAGACGTCACGACGGAGTGGCGCGCTACCGATTGGACCGAACGCTGATGGGCTAGGTCTACTTCCGCGTCACAGACGCGAACGTGCAGTGTGTGCTCGAGGCGATGGGCCTGCACCCGCGCTTAGGATTAGATCGCGTGTTGGCCTCTCTCACAGCCTAGGTGGGGCTGCGATGTGTTGATCTTTGCGGCGGGCATGACCCGGAAAGTGTGTCCGCCAAATGGGATCAAGCGTCTTTGGGTAAGATGGTGCACCCCGCAGGAAGTTAATCTATTCGGATAGCCGTGATCTTCGTAACAGGACGACTTGGAGTTGTACCTTGAGCTTATGACAACTAGAACCGGATACTTGATAAAACACACCCTTCCAAGTGCCGATATAACCGTGGTCGCTCTCGCTCGTGGTTATGAGCGTGGGATTGCCGGGTAGGATTATTGCTATATGATGTTACTTGGAGGACTTCAAATTGCCCTCCTCTACCTGTTGCAAGACAGTGTCCGAGCGTAGTCTTCGTTAAGACTAGCTATCCCCTCGATTCGGCATTCTACATTCAGTCCACCGATATGGCCCTTTACACATATATCCATGCATATGTAGAGTAGCTCCTTGCTTGCAGTACTTTGGATGAGTACTCACTGTTGCCTTGTTCCCCTTTTCCCTACCTCTACTCGATTGCTGCAACCAGATGATGGAGCCAGAGTCGACGCCACCGCCTATGACGACTACTACTGGAGGTGCCTACTACTACGCAGCAGCCGACGATTTACTGTGAGTAACCTAGGAGGATCCTGCAGGAGGCCTGCTCCTCTTCGATCTGATCCCAGTTTGTGCTAGCCATCTTATGGAAACTTGTTTAACTTATGTCCGACTCAGATATTGTTGCTTCCATCGACTCGCCTATGATCGAGCACTTCTATTCGAGCCCTCGAGGCCCCCGGCTTGTAGTATGATGCTTGTATGACTTATTTTATTTGTAGAGTTGTGTTGTGATATCTTCCCGTGAGTCCTTGATCTTGATCGTACACATTTGCGTGCATGATTAGTGTACGATTTAATCGAGGGCGTCACAGTAAACAACCAACACTGAACAAGGCATGATGCACAACCAAGTATGATGCATGTCCGGTTTAATGAGGCATGGCATGGCAAGGAGCAACAAACAATACTACAAGTTAAGTGGAGCTCAATATGCAACGAGTTGCATATTGACGAAACACCACATCAATTATTTAGTTCTCTCTCGGTTTTGTACCCAACAATATTAAATGTTATTAAACATGGCAAGGGGTGCAGCATATGAAAACTACCTATCTAGGCAAGTTTAAATGAGGCCGGAACAACGAACTACAATTCCGGAAAATCCCCAAGTGCATATTTCGAATTTGCTACTGTTCTGCCATATACACAATTTTAAAGTCGTTAAAGAGCAAAATAAAGTGCAGCAAGTTAAACTAGGCATTTTTCCACCCCATTTACATATATAGTTTATTTCAAACGGAGCTACGGTTATTTAGTTATGAAATAAATCATTTTAACATGCCATTTTAGCAAATTTAAACAAACAGCATTTTAAACATTTTAAACATGGATGAAAGTGGCATATTATTAATCTACACAAAATTCTAAGCATTTTACATGTTTAAATCATTTTAAACCGATGCATGGTTAATGAGTTATTATATGCATGATGCTTAGGGGTTTTTCTATAAAACAACAACTATCCGGTTAAATAGCAAAATCGCGGAGGCAGGAAAAAAACTGCAACAGGCAGAAACTGGGTGAAACTGGGCTGGCTGGGATGCTCACCTAGCGGCCAGATCTGGCTGGGCCGAACGAGGAAGAGGCTCGTGGGCGAGGCAGAGGTGAGCTGGGTCTGGGTGCGCGAGGCAGGCCCAGGCGCGGTCAGCGATCAGTCAGCAAGCGTGGCATGCGCTCGAACGTCTCGAGGCAGAGGCGCCGTCCTCCTCTGCTTGACAGGAAGCAGAGCAGCGGTGGTGTGGGACTTGCCACGGCAGCGGTGGAACTTGGCAACAGGGCGGCGGCGCTCCTCGAGGAAGGGTCTCGCGGCGAAGAACTCCGGTGAAGAAGTGGAGCGGGGCGGCTGCGCCGTTGCGGGCGATGAACTTGGCGACAGGGATGACCCGGGGACGGCATGATCCGGGCGGCGGCTTGCGAGGGACTTGGCGCGGGCTAAAGCAGGGACACAGGGTCGTGGGGCAGCCGGGAATGAAGGGAGGCGGCCGGGGCGGACCGGACTTGAGGAGGCCGTCGGCCATGGCGCCAAAGCGGAGCTAGTACCAAGAAAATGGTGGCGCGGCAGTTCAGAGAGGAAAGACTTGAGAGAAGAAGAGGGCACGGGAGAAGGAAGGAAGAGGTCAGCCTGGTTGTTTGCGATGTTGTTGTTGCTGGCGGCGGCAGGAACTTGGCGCCTTGCGCGGGACTCCAACGACGCGAAGCTCCGGGAAGAAGATGGCGGCAACGGGCCTGCTGATTGGACAGGCATGGAAGGAGAGGGAGACCAGGGAACTGCGGGATTCGGGCGGCTGCGATGGTTGGGGATGGATCCCGAAGGAAGCAGGAGGCTGGCGCTCGGTGGTGGGTGGGCGAGGGGATCGAGGGAGATCGGTGAGGGGATCCCGATGAAGAAAGTGGCGGCGGCCGAGACGGGATGGATGGGACATCTCCCTAGATTTTAGGGTTGATCTATTTTTTATAGCAAGAGGGGTAGGTTTAGGTGTATTTGGTCCCTCCGATCGTAATTGGACGATTGAGAAAAAAAAGGTTGGGAGTCTAAATAAGAAAACGGAAATATTTTATAGATGTTTGGGGATGATCCTAATCCATTGGTGACGACAGACCGGTTCGGGTTCGGGTAAATTTTGGACACGCACACGAGTGGTCTGAGAGAGGTCAACGGGGACAAGAACCTGACAAAATAACAACGGTGGCAAAGAGAGAAGGGGCAATTATGAACGGCTACGAGTTTTATGAAAATATGCAAATGCAATGCGCATGATGCTATGAGATGAGATGCCTGACATGAACACAATGCAAAACAACAGACAAAACCCAACCACAGAGGAAAAAAAACATATCGCATCTCCGGAAAAGGCAAG